>OZ010601.1:78423831-78528831 GCA_963932145.1 Acanthosepion lycidas
AAACAGAGTATATGACTATTTTCAACCACTGTCCAATTCATAGTAACTTAATTCATTTAGCTAACACCTTTTTAGGACAATTTGTTGGTGGCAAGTTGAAGCTTTAAAGCTAATACTGCTTGTCTGCCTCTTCCACTAAACAAGAGTATATGACTTTCACATTAGTAGTGTAAGTAAAGTAGTATTTTTCAGTCCTAGGGATAATGTTCTTAATTAAAAAGTCTCCTATATGGGGATTCATTTCTATGCTAGATCTACTTAGGTGGTTATTAGAGCTTCTAACTTCATTGCACAGGAATTGGTATGTTGTCCCCTTTTCTCTCCACATAAGCCATACTTGATGTGATTGTCTCACTTTTATATTCTTTGTCACATATGCATGCAATGGAGTATATGCAATTCTTGGTCACGTTCTCTTCAGGAGTGAAGTCTTCCAAAAGATGAAACTCTGTTCTGAAGTATGAATTGAAAATTTTTAAAATATTTTGATTTTATCTCTCCTGTAAAATAGACTGACAATAGATATTTTCCAGACTATTGTCTTCAACTCTTTTATTCCTGTTTGTGGAAATTGGTAGATGTTGATCTGTAGGGCATTTCTAATGCTGATTATTTTTTGGTATTTTTCAGGATTGTCACCTTTGTGTTTCGTTCAGTGTTGTACACAAAGCTGAAACATTACAGACACTGTTTGCCCTCTGGTCACCTTTACATCCTCTATTGATCCAAGTAACCTTCAGAGAATCTAATCTATCAGGATATATTGTCTAAGAATATCAACATTTTCTTTTCCATACTAAAGCTGATTCTGTACTTACTGGGCTCAGGTATTGAACTTGCATTGTGAATTTCATGGTATAGTAATTAATTACTATACCATCAAATTCACAAAGCAAGTTCAAGTGTTGCAATTATAATTGCTTTAATCCTCTGGGCTGCTTAGTTCAGATTCAGTGGAAATTGGACAGTTACAAAAGAAACAAAGATTCCATATTCCTCAGACATGGTCAGTAGAAAGAGAACCTATATTCAAAGATTAAATAAAGGGTCCAGTTCAGTTCAAGATTCTCTCAAGGTTACTTGAAGAAGGTTGTAGGGCACACCAGGCAAAATGTTATTGATAGTTACAACAAAGATGAGGATTTTAGTTCAAATTAAAACAGAAATGAAGATATATTCAAACAAATCAGTGTATAAAATTTAAATTGAAAAATTGAGTAAAAGTCTAACTTTTGCCAAAATCATGTTTTCTATAAACCAATAATCATGCAAATCTTTTAAAAATAAAAAAAATAAAAATTTTTTTTTCTTTTTTCTGCAAAAGCCTGTTTCTATTAATCTTGACTCTGGCACATTCCTACTTTTGTTGTGTCAAGGAAATGTTTTTTTTTTTTTTTTTGTTTTTTTTTGTTTTTTTTTTCCTCTCTCTCTCTTATAATGTTTTATTTTATTTTTATTTAAGGAAGAACAAGAGAAGCAAGTCCGGCTCCTTGAAGAAAAAGAAAAGAAAAAGAAGTCAACTCCATGGATGCCGTCTCTGTTTAGCCGTCGGTGATATTAATGCATAGTTATGAATGTTTCTTGCTGTTGTTTGTGATTGTTGCGAATGTCAGCCTGGTGTGATTGTGGCTCTGGTCAAATTGCCATTCCTGCTGACCAGTGAAATGGACTTCAACTACTTGGCTTATCCAACCAGGGTAGCATTTCTACCCACTTGAACACTCTTGGCTGCGTCCAGGCTTTCAAACACACATCTTAGTAAATGGAATAAACTGACAGACTAAAGCAAAAGCCCCTAAACAGACACACTTGAGTCATTTTATTTTGGTTAAAACTTGAAGTTCAGCATCTTGCTAAAAAAAAAAAAAAAAAATCATTAAACTTTTGACAGCATTTTTTTTTTTATTGTCATAAAAAAACGGCTATGTATAAAGGTTAGTTTCAGTTGCCTTGCATATGATTAATGTTTTTGTATTATAGTTGTTGGCTTATAAGCCTGTTCAAAGATTGTAGGCTGACCATGTGATCATACAGATGCTTCTGAAAGTTACTATTTGAAAGAATTGGAATTCTTCTCCAATCTTAGATTGACAATTTGTTTTTCTCTAGCCCTTGTCAGATTACAAAAAACAATGCTCTATTAAGATGTTTCTACAATACAATATATTTTTTTTCTTTGTTTTATATTTAACCAATCAGGAGGGGGAGACACTGGCCTGCATTCTTTATTTAGCCACTTGCATCTTTCATGAATTAGACAATGATAGACATAATTCTATGTTAGCTTGTTTCCTGAAATTAACACTGGGATAACATTAAAATTTGGAAAGGCCAGGAAAGAGAATTGTTGAAATGGTAAACAAATACTTTAGTGGGGGGGGGGTTAATATTTGGGGTTAGAAAGAGTCATATTAAAGAACTGCTAAATTTTAGATATAAAAAAAATGATTTTCCTTATTTTAATTTTGTCCTTCCCTCAAGTTTTTAATTTTTATTTATTGCATGCTGTTGGGGTGGGGGTCTGTAAATAGCAGTCATATACAATCAAAAGGCTTTTCCTCTTAAAAAAAAAAAAAAAAAAACAGAAACTGTCAAGCAGTTTTCTGAATCTTTGTTTCCCTAAAAAGCACAATATTGTTGCAAAACTTAGGGATTAAGACTTGGATATAGCATATCAATGAAAAGCTTTTTTTTTTTTTTTTTTTTTTTTTTTTTTTAATTCTTACTTTCTGCCTCCTTACAAAGTCTTTGACTCATTAGTATCACTTGCTACCAAATAAGTTATTCTATTTCTTATATAAACATAAGGGGGTGAGTGCCAGGGTCGACCATAAGATTTAGTGGACCTTACTAAGTTTGACAAGTGGGGCAGCAGCTTTTTTGTTATGCCAGAAATGTGATTGGGAACTCTATGATGAAATAGTACAGGAAGAAGGGATTTAGTGCAATTTGAATACAGACTAACCCGAATTTAAAGTCACTCCATGTAAATTAACAGCTCTCATAAATTAAGAATAAATTTTCTTTCCATCTATAGAGGGTGATGCTGAAGTTATCAACTTAACCACAAAGCTGGTAAAAAAAAAAAAAAAAAAAAAAAATATTAATGTTGGTCAGATTTTAGGAATTTGATCAAGCTGAGAAATTTTCAGCACCTCCTCATAGAATTTTAGAAAACTTTTTCTGTTAATATACTTTTATTAGAAATGAATTAATTTTTCCTTAACCAAAGCATCTATGGTTTAAAAAGTCTTGTATTTTGTGGGCAATGAAACCTGAAAGAGTACTTTGAATTTAGTTATAGATAAAAGATTAGATAGCTGTGTGGCTAACATGATATTAATCAGCACTGAAATGTGGAATGGATGAACCTCATCTGTTGCATTCATTTTCACACAAATGTTTTTAAGAAAGCCATGGCTCCATCTCTTCTCTCTACCCCAAGGGTATGCTGTGCTCTCAAGCTTTGAGTGGCAGCCAGTCTAGGAAAGTCTGAATTCAAAACTGTGGAGAAGGCAATATTTCCAAAGAAGTTATGGCAATTACAATAGAATAAAAAAAAAAAAAAAAAATTAATCAAACCATTATTGCCAACATCCTAAAGAGAGATGGCATTTAAAAATAAAGGGAATCATTTTTGTTCCCGACTCCCAAGTTCAAATTGATTTTTGCTTTTTTCCAGACTTTAAAATCAATGTTGAGTTTCATTACAATGATTCACTTTATTCTCACATTTATGGAAACACACAACACAATTTCAAACTCGGTTTCCTCTCAGAAATGATTTTCATTGGCTAATTTATGTTGAGCAGAAACCAACTTAACAGACAAATTAACTTTTAGCTTCTGCACATTATTCCAATAATTTTGTTTCTAAAGAAGACAAAACTTGAAAACTAATAGTATTCCAAGTTTTATCCCTTTTTATGTTGAAACAAGAAATTACATAAGCTTGGCTCTTTTCTTTAAAATCCTTATGAAACTGATATTAATATTAAGGATGCTTCATAGTAAGCAAGACTTAAATTAAAAAAAAAAGAAGTCTGGGGTCTTTTCTGAATCTAATTATAATCTCTGAATTTCAGGGATGAAGAGTTATTATAACAAAGATGAGGATATTAAGTGGATTATTTACATTCAGACTCTAATCTTGAAAATAAACTGAATTCCAAAATACAATCAAAACCAGTAACTTTGTATTTAAGAATAAAACACAAATTTTATCTCAGTTGACTTTCAAGGTATGGAAGTTCAACTTTGGCAGAAAACTGCATTTTAAAACCATTTGGTGAGAATAAGGTTTATTGTCAGTGGTTAGTGAGATCAGCATTCTAACTACTGAGTTATTGGTTGATCAACCAAATCTAACCACATAGACAAACAGGTATATGCCAAATTCAGATTTTTTTTCTGATGCAAATGACAAAGATCAATGAATTATTGTTTTTCTCTTTTCTTAATGCACTTCAAGAAAGACAAAAATCTCTGGAATTAGTAACAGGCATAGAAACACAAACTCTTAAGAGAAAAAACAAATTCTTTGAAATTAACAAAGGACCTAGTGTCGCAAATAGTAGGTTTGGTGTTTAACTAAAATGCTGTCTTACTAAATTTGAATAGATATTTCTCATACAAAAAAAAAAAATACAAATACATTAAATGGTAAGTTTTTAAAATGAAGAGTCATTGAAAGGTAAAGTTTTTCAGTCTTTTAACTAAATAAGTTTATGGATTGGTCTTTAGGGTTGATAGGTAACCACATTGTCTTCACTCATTAGATGAGTCTCTCCTTCAACATTATAGCCCCCTGTGTTAGGCTTAACTAGGGACTGAAATATTTTCCACTAACACCAGCAATTGATTTCTTTTTTTTTTTTTTTTTCTTAAGGCGATCTCCACTTAGGAGATTGCCCTTTAGTCTGCATTTTGGCCACACTTGATGTAAAATTATTTTTGCTCTGGTTGAAGATATTTAAGACTTAAAGTGCCAATATGGCAACAGAAATTTTACCAGACTTCTTTTTTTTAAGCACACAGAGGGGAGCTAAGATTAAATAAGGGCACAAAATAATTTTAAGTCATAACATTTCACTAGCTCTTATACAAAAAGAAATGGATGCATAGTATATGCCCACATAGGTGTTAGTGTGCTTAGAAATATATTCTTTTTTTTTCTGTTGTGCTTCCTCAGTATTGATAAAACAAATTGATCTATTTACAAGCAGTTGACATCTTTCACTTAAAAAGAACTGCTAATTAGGCTATCACTTCAGGAAGGAATATTTTTCCTGCTAATGTATATATGGAAAGGGAGCTTAGAAAATTTAACACTCACAGGAGATACTGACATATTAAAGACAAAAGGAATAGAAGAAAGTGGAATATACCCTGCCCAATGAGCTTGTGTAAATGGTTGATGGAACAGAAATTAGAAGTGATAGCAAAAAAGACAAACTTTACAAAGAACTATGGCCTGAAGAAACACGGCATATAGAAGAAGAATCTATCTGTCCATCAAGAAATTAGAAAAGTTTGTATGGAATAATATAAAATCTGAAGAAGTTTTCTTAAGAAAAATTAGTCCAGTGCCAGAGGCCAAAATTATTTTCATATCATAAATAAATAAATTAAAAAAAAAAATTTTAATTATTCCTGGAGGGTTTCTTTTTATCTTACAGTCATAAACCTTAAAACTCCCTGTGTTATCTCCTATAATGGATTACATAATACTTTAGTTTTAACTCCAGCTTTTTTAACCTATTAATTAATGTCCACTGTAAGATCTGATATTAAAATGCAGGTTTTTTACAGGATGAACTTGCTAGTCCCATTCCCAACTGTTTTAAGATGTCTGTATTCTAGACTGATTGCCTAATCAAGGCTGAAGTCTGCCCTACTATTTAATCCCATAGCTGGAAGGGAAAAAAAGGGAAATCCGTACCTTTTCTCGAAGGTATTTGCATGAACATGAATGTAACAAACTTGATTGGGAGCTTGCAGCCATATCATGTTGAAATACCAGTTCCCAAACATCCACCAAAGTTAAGCAAAATCGAGCCTGGTCAGTACCTAGATGGGTGACCACTTGGGACTACCAAGTGCTGTAATCTTGGATGTATGGATGGTTTAATAGATAATGGCTTGGAATTGTAAATCACAGAGCTGAGTTCCAATTCCTGTTGGGTTCATTATATTCACTTATGTGCAAATACCCTTGAGAATGGTATGAATCCACCTCTTCTCCCCCGAGCTATGAGTTAATTAGTAAGGCTTGTATCACCAAATCATTAAATCAAAAAAAATAATTCTTACAATCTTAAAATATTTTCTGCCTGTAAATAACCAGCAAAGGGTTGATAAGTCATAAAAAATGACTCAATCAAACTCAACAGGCATTGAACCTGGTTTAACCAATTTCTCATTCAGAGCTGCTGATTATTATGCCACCTACACACCCTACCCCACCCTCAAATAGGCATCAATGAGTTAAACAATACATTTTGTGAGCTTTTTGCAGATGTGTAAAATGTGAGAAAGACAAAAAATACAAACTAGTCATATTTTTAACTGACTCTCATCTTTTTAAAATGTTCACTCAACCAATCATCCTTATGTCTCACAGCTGGTGCCCCTCAAATACATTTATCTACTAGTAAAATCAACATGCAGAAGCAACAAATATGTGTTTGGTCATTTAATTGTTGCTACTTTATAATTAGTGGTTAGGGTGCATTTTTTTTTTAATTGTTTATAATGAAACACTTTGTCCTAGAATGTTTGTAGCCTAAATTAAAGTGTTGTGTGAAAAATTCCTGAATATTTAATAAGAGGGGCGATTGGAATAAGGATGTCCCAGGTGGATTTTTCTCCAAACACAAATAATCATCCTAGCCTGTGTAAAATTACACATCTTTGAACCCAGCCCAAAGGCCAGTCAAATCTGCTCTGCATCCTCTCTACCACATTTATGCCTTCCAACAATTCACTGTTTTGTAATGAGAGAAGCCTAGCCATAGGGATTCCAACCTTGCAGTAGCACCTCTCATTGCACTAAAGAAAGTGTGACAGCTGTCACAGGGAGAGAGAGCAGTTTTTATCCTTGGTCTATATGTATGCTTATGGGTACCCAATGTTAAACTGAGCATGTGTCACTGGTGGGGAGGGTGATAAGGTAAATATCGTAAAACAAAAATCCTTTCAGATCAAAGCAAACTCAGTGCAATATAATTCTTTTACCTGTAAAATTTACAGTACCTAATATAAATTAAAACCAGGCTTCCTTCAAACTAATATCCTCATCCTTTAACAAATATAACTCTAGTTTTGAACTTAGTAACAGTACCAAATTTAAATTTTTAAAGTTTGTATTACAATGACTTTTTCCCATTTATATTCCATGACTAACTTGAGTTACTGTTGGTTTACAAACTGATAATCATGTCGTCAGTTAATCCATGGCACGCCAGAAACATTAATTCTTGGTTAAGGAAAAAGAGGTCAAACTTAACTCCTGAAGGTTTCATTGCAATCTCTAACTTCAAAAGCTCTTAAAAATGACAGCCTTTCCCCAAAAAGTTTGTCTAGAAATTGGTCACCCTTAAAAACATATTTGCTTATGCTATCATAAACCTCAAACTCAGGTCTTTGCTGATTTTCAAGGCAGGCTCTTTGGGTCATGAAATGTTGACAATACAACTTTCCTTTCTGTATTTCCCTTTAAACTAAGTAAATAGCTGTATATAACTATACTATCACATGCTGCAAATGCCAAACTGCCATTATTGCTTTTGGTTACCTTCAGGAGAAGGCTAACCTATTGTCTAGCCAATTGTGTTATGATTGCCGTGCTGCTAATTATTGATATCACTCTCTTATAGCAGAGAATTCATTTATTTTTCTTTCTTTCATTTTTGTTCATCCCAAGAGGTTTCTCTTTACGGGTCTCTATTTTTCTTCTTTTTTTTTTTTTTTTTTTATAATACCTTCCCCCACACACACACTTTTTTTTTTCTTCCTTCTTTGAGTGCATTTTGATTGTCAATAAACTGTTTTATTCTTTGGAATTCAAAGTGAAAATTCTGCTGTCCTTTTTTATTATTAAATTGAAACCCTTGAAGATGTCAATGTGCAGCATTCATCTTAAAGATAGTAGGTTCATTATTCCACAAATTATTCAGGTTATTTTTTTTTTTTATATATATAATAATTTCACCCCAACCAAGAAAATAAAGCCACTACAGCACAAGGGGGGGGGCGTTAATGAAAGTGAATAAGAAGACTTTAGTGAGGTAAACTAAATATAAATAACTAAAAATAAAACTACAAATTTCAGGCAACAGTGTTCGACTTTTGACTATGACCAGTTTCAGCTCAAACCTTTAGGTTTACTTGAAAAATTCAAATGCAGACCCCAACTGTATAGAAGTAAACTTCAGTTTTCAAACTACAGTTACAATATTTTTTACATTTTAGTCCTGATGGCAATTTTCATAGCTGATTCATACATAACAACTCGAGTGGGTATTGCAAAAAACAATAGATAAAAAATAAAAAAATACAGAAGATAATATCCAAAAGTAGGACTTGAATGACAGGTTATAAATATATTCTCCTATTCATTGGTCTGTTTAGTGGATTAAATGGATATTTTCTCCATTGGTCAAGGGTAACGGCTAAGGTTTGGTTGATTTTTTTTTTTTTTTTTTCTCTCTCACAATTCTAGAATAAATAACATTTGTCAAAACAAAAAATTGAAACTACATATATTACGACTGAGAATAATATTACATCTTTACTAGATGAGCAATAATACCTACACCTTTGGACAAATATTTCAAATGCAAGAAGCTCTAAAAAAAAAAATATTTGATTAAGAAAAAAGAAAGTGTAATTGTGAATAAACATTCACTCCTAGTCAGGTTTTGAAGACAAGTTGAATAAACATGAAAATATAGAAGAAGAAAAAAAAGTAAAAATCAATTTCTCTTTCTTGTTAATCAAATAATTATTATTGAATGCTCTGCCTCAGAGTGATACCTGCAAAGACACTTACCAATAGATTTAGGTTCAATCCTTACTTGATGTTGATTGAGTTTTAATAAATAGCCTTTTTGGCAAAGTTTAACTTTCAAACCAACAACAACAAAAAAAAAAAAAAATGGTGTGTGTCAAAAAGATGTTTTTTCTCTTGACAACGTTATTTCTGTATACTCACTCGACAATATTTCTAGTTTTAAAAAATATGCTTAGAATTTTAATAACAACGAAAATGTTACACGCTATTTAGCTATTAGATTGTTTATTTACAAAATTATAAAATATATATGAACAGTACAATGCAAGATTTATTATTTACCATTTTATAAAGAAATATGAAAACCAAATGTTTTATTCAAAAATGTCTGAACAATAGTACAAGAAAATTTGAATAAATATTTTTTTTTTCAATCATTAAACATTTTCTTCTCAAATTATTTTGGATCTCAGATTAATGCTTGTTTTAATTTTTCAATTTTTTTTTTCCTATAATCATGATCTAGGATCAAGGATACTTAATAGAAATAATAATGTACTGAAACACAAGGAAAATTTTGTGTCTGCCAAACCCTGCAGTGAATAAGGAGATACACACCCAGATATTGACTGTGGCCTCGACTAAAATCTAAAATTCAAAGAATGTTTGGTTGAGAAGAAAAGAGGCTCACTCTGAACCTATTTTAGTGAATTTATGTGGCAAAAGCAAATGAAAAAAAATGTCTGGAAAATTAACTTTTCCAAAATTTTTAATTACAATTACTCGTAATATTTTTATTTAAATTTTCTTGTTCAGACATTTTTATAACTTTATGAATAAAATTCTTTTCATATTTATTTCTTCATAAACTAAAATGGGAACTACTAAATATTATTTTATAATTTATAAATTTTTTTAATTCATGAATAAAAAAATACATTCATATTTACTCCTTTATAAAATAATAAATCTTGCATTGTACTTGGTTCATATATTTTTATAATCTTGTAAATAAACAATCGAACAACTAAATAGCATGTAACATTTCACTAAACATTGTCACAGGTGTATACAGTAATAGCATTTGTCAAAAGAAAAACCATTTTTTTGACACACTGTTTTTTTTTTGCAGATTCAAAGGTTAACATTGCCAGCTTTTTAGTGTTAACTTTTACTCTTGAAGCTTTTTCCATTTTCAAATGCCTTTTTGGGTAAAATGACAAAATGGAAAAAAAATCAAATTTAAAGTTAAACATCCTTTCTTTAGCATTTCTCCACATAACTGGCATTTGTCGTATTTCTTACAATCTTATATATATATATATATATATATATTAAGGAGAGAGTATAAAGTGACAAGAAAAACGATGAAAAGGTGAAATAACCATCACAATCTACATGCATACACAGATACTATGAAAGGAAAAAAAATCAAACCTTCCACAAATGAAAAGAGTCAAAATGGTGAAGTGAAAAATTTTATATTTGTATTATATATATATATATATATATATATATATATATATATAGTTAAATAATATGGACAAGTTCTATCAATTTTTTTATTAAATCTTTCAAATTTCTGAATAAGTTGTTTTGTATTATTGGTGAATTTGACAATATTCATGCTCCATTTGTTTTCAAGGATTATTCTGCATGTAGTTACACAACTGGTTTTTAATTCTGGTGTTCTCACGTTTCAAGCCTTCGAAATGAATGTAGCAACATTCAAAAGTATTAGGTTGGTGCAAAAATAATGTTTTCTCACATAGTAACATATGTGAGAAAACGATATTTTTGCACCAACCTAATATTTACTGGGAAAAAAAAAAGTTTATATGAATATTGTCAAATTCACCAATAATACAAAACAATTTATTCAGAAATTTGAAAGATTTAATAAAAAATTAAGATAGATAGATCGACTTTTCCATATTATTTAATAAAACATGTTTGAGAGAATTTTTCTGACAAAATACACCTATATATATATATATATATATATATATACATATATATATATATATACATACATATATATTATAATTTCATCCCAAATGAGGCAATAAAGTCACTAAGATACAAGGGGTTACTGAGTGTGAAAGAATAAGAGAGAAAGAAAAACATTAGGGTAAGAGAACAATAAAAGAACAAAAATTAAGAAGACAAAAGATAACAACTGACATTGCATTTTTCGAAGATCAAAGTTGACTGGAAAGTCAGAAGCTGGTAGAGAGTTCCACAAGTGAGAGAAGAAACTGTTAGCATTGAACCTACTGCAAAATCTGGCCATTTCAACTGTAAAATGATGAGACCTAACTGCCAATCTAGTGCTGGCAGCTAGGTCATGTGTTTCCATTGATAAAACCATTATTAGTCAGGAGTCCTTTCAAGGGATGAAATGCATAACATAGGCATTTTTTTTCACTTTGTCATTTAATTACTCTCTATTCATCTTAATATGGGTACCTCCAAGAGATCACTAAAAAAAGAACATAGAATGATGAAAAAGACACCAAACTTGATGAAAACAAAATTTTATTGTCTAAATGTTTATGTTACTATTAAGAGGAAAGTATTTTGGGGGTATTTTTTTATATTTAATCATTCCTAGCACGCCCAAAATTTTTGTTAAAAATCTTTTTTTTTTTTTTTTCCATTTTATAAAAAAAATGAAAATCTGTTTGAAATTCTTTTAAATATCAATTATCATTTTTTCAAAAGTTATTTTAAGAAAATCAGAAATTAAAATGTTTATTTAAAATATTCTGAACCAAGCTTAACTTAGCTTAGCTTCTGCGCCGAAAAGATGTAATTTGAAAATAAAACAAAGCAAGTCATAAACTTTTGCGTCACTTGACAGGTGATGAATGACATATTGACAGATTCCATGAGGATAATTTGTTCTACGGAAGGAGAAATGTGAAATAATTTACATTTAAGTGAACATATTATTTACCTCATTATGTTTAAGGAAAACTTTCAGCACTCTAATTCTTTTTTTTTTGTACTTAGCTTTCACCTTTACGTTTACGATGCTTTATTGAAAATATATTATAAAGAAATTAAAATAAAACTGTTAAGAGTTAGATTAAATTTCATGTTTCATAAGAGAGGTATCTAATTAATTTATAGGTACCTTTCTTATGAAATTTTATCAGAAGTGTACATAAAATACTATAATTTTTATGTACATTTATTACATTTTAATGTGTTATTTGTATTTCCATTTATTTTATTATTAATTTTGATATTTCATTTATGGAAAAAATGACATAACTGAGATTAATATAAAAATAAGATCATATAAATTTCATAAGATGATATTGATACTTGTAGGTACCCTTCTTAGTTGAAATTGAAAAATCAAATTAACTTCTTCACATGTGTTTTGCAAAAGTAAAGACCTTAACAGCAGAGGACGATGCTTAATTCAAATAATGCAACTTAATTGTATTCTGGTTGGTCTTCCATACTTTATAATTAGAGCTCGATTATAAACACAAAATTACATTTCTTAATTACTGTGGGTCTTCTGATTAATCAAAACAATACAATTTATGAGCTAAAAAAAAGATCTATCTCATAAGGACACTTACAAAAGTGGATGCCGCTTTTAACTAATTTTATAATATTTTAACAACTTAAATGTAAAAATCTATTATAATTAAAAAATTAACAAATAATTGTATTAAAAATTCATTTCTCATCAAAAAATCTTTTTGCTTTCAGAAAATATTGTCCATATTCATAAAAGCATTTGAAATTCAATAATATATTTGTTTTATTGAGTTTTGTATGTTGCAATTCAGAGCTGATTTTCAGGGGGGGGGGTCCAATTAAAAACAAAAAAAGACATGATTCCTCAAAGCCTTGTGTTTTTAACTATTGTAATTGTAAAGTGGACTCAATCGAATTTCTAGAGTTTTCATAAAATTAGTTATTGGGATGGGGGTTAATAAATATTAAAAAAAAAATATTTCTGCCATGACTTTAATAAAAGAAAACATATTTATAATAATTTTGATCATCTGTGAATAGTTTCTGAAAGTTTCATTAACATCTAACAATTATTTTTATTTTTGCAAGATTTTCCAAATTTATGTCATACAAAAAAAAACGTGCTAAAAATTGTATGTTATTTTATTAATTCCAGTGATACAAAGAGAAACAAGGATTTTTAAATGAAAATTCAGAATGTTCTAAAAAGAAGGAAATTTTTTTTAAAATAATTAAAATAAACTTTGATCTTTCCTCTTAATAATAACAAACATTTAAATGATAAAATTTTGTTTTTGTCAAGTTTGGCATTTTTTCATCATGCTATGCTCTTTTTTTAGCGATCTTGTGGAGGTACCTATCTTAATATATACATTTGGATATATATCTTCTATATTCCTTTTTACAATAATATTTAATAAAAAAAAAAAAAAAAGAAACTCTGGAAGTATTTTTCTCATTTATAATGCTAATAATATTACTTGATCTGTGCAAAATTTAAAAAAATTATCTCACAGGATATTGCTATAGGATTCAATCCAAACAAGCTGCTCATTATAGTGGCTTTTGTACCAAACTAGATTACATCTATAAAGCATTTACCATAGACTGATACATAGTAAGTTGACCTCACAGTACATCATGTATTAGTTCTTAACTGGTATATCCAGTGAAGATAGGTCAATGTTTCACTTATTACAAAAAACCTTTAAGTTGCAAACAGGCAAGCCAGAATGATTATTCCTTTTTCGAGAAAAATCCACCTGTGACATTCTTATTCCAACCACCTCTTTTATTAAATATCCAGGACATTTCCTCCCAGCCCTTAATTTAGGCTGCTAGTATTCTTGGAAAAAAGGGTTTCATTTGAATATTTAATAAAAAGGGTGGTTAGAATAGGGATGTCTCGGATGGATTTTTCTCCAAAACACAATAATTGTTCTGGTCTGAAACTCAAAGTAAGCTAAATTCAAAATTTAATAACACCGGATCTTCGTAAAGCAATCCAACCCTGCCTCCAAGTAGACTTTCACAATTAGAAAAATATATTTATTATGGAAAAAAAAAAAAAAATGGGAGTCTTGATTATGAGTTCATTCTAAAAGCAAATTGATACCCCATTTAATATCCACTCGTTTCTTAATATTGATGATCTACAAGCAGCACTGACAAAAAGTGGGGGTTCTGTTTAAAAATGGTTGTAAAAGTAAGCTTATCCCCCACTTAATATACATTTGTTTATTAATCAAATATTGTTGTAGAGTTTGCAGAGTGGGCTGCAAGTAGAAAGATGTATAGAATCTACTGTAGCAAAAAGTGGGGGTTCTGTTTAAAAGTGATTGTAAAAGAAAAGAGATCCCCGACTTAATATCCACTTTATTGTTAATAAAATACTGATGATCTACAAGCGTTTCATTTGATTATTTAATAAAAGATGTGGTTGAAATAATGATATATCGGGTGGATTTTTCTCCAAAAAAGAATAATTGTTTTGACCCATCTATTTGAAACTCAAAGGTATGATATCTATAATGATGTTCTTTTCAGGTCATGGTTTAATGATAATAATAAAATTGAATGTGATTGTAAAGTTCTAGTCCGATCTAATAAACTTGTCATCAAGCTCTCTTTATATGAAACTGAGTGGGGGAAAAATACTGACTACTGGCTAACAGCTACAAGTTGAAATGTTGGGTGTGTAATATGAGATGATTGGGTTTTGTTGCAACATGTTGAGGATTATGGACCACTTACAATCCAGTGAAATTTGGGTTCAGCATCATGCTCTATTGAATGTCTTGTCTCACTACTTAATGAAAACACTGGCCTCATTTCTCTGTGACTTGTACAAACAAGATTTTAAGTGAAACCTTATTTTCTCCTCTTTGCGCTCTCTCCCTCTCTGCCTTTCTCTGAAATTTAAACTTGTTTTATGCAATGGCTCTCTAGTCTCTCTCTCGTTCTCTCTCTCTCTCTCTATCCTATCACACTCTCATCTGTCTTTCTCTTTTAAAATGTTCAATTAGTCTCTTGGATTTCTTATTCTCATTTTAAATCTACTCTTCCCACCACTACAGCATTCATTAGCTGCAAATCTTTTTCTATTCTCTGCTTCCTTTACAGTTTTTTTTATCCTCCCTCCACAGTAACCCTCTCAATTTAATCATTCTCTCTTTTTCATCTACTGCCTTTTTTTCTCTCTCTCTCTCTTTTTATTAGTTTACTTTTTAACTTCTCCCTTTCTTCCATTTTAAACCCAGGAACCCTTATTGATTTCTCTCCTCTGCTCAGATACATAATCCTATCAAACAGAAGTTTTCCTCATTTTTCAATTTGGGGTATACCCTCCTCCTCAACAGAAACTAACACATATTATTATTATTATTAGATATATATATATATATATATATATATATATATATATATATATATATATTTTATAGTTGCTAATTTTATATATATATGTATATATATATATATATTTAATTAAAAGATCTCAATTAAAAAAGAACGAAATGAAATAATGAACACATAAAAATCTACACTCACTGCAGAACCTGTGGGAATTCTTTAAGCATCATTGTAATTTCAAAACAGACCACAAATTTGGAACTTGATTCTGTTGTTAAACTGAGGGGATTTTGCGAAGCAGATGAAAGAAAAAAATGTACCTAGCAACTTTGAAAAGCCATGAAATGTAATTACAACAGATCATAACAGCCAAAACATTTTTAAGAACAACAAATGTGAAAAAAAATACTCAAACTGGAAAAAGTTTAGCATAAACAACACCAAGTCTATTACATATTTTATAAAAAAAAAAAAAAAAAATGTTCTAAACAGTGTTACTTATTGGCATAACATTTACAAACTAGATTTCTGATTGTGATATCACCTGGTGTTCCTACTGGTGATATTATGATTTATAAATAGCAGTGCAGACTGGACTCTTTAGCCTTGGTAGGCAACCAGTCTAGGAGAACAACTCGGAATTCAAAACTTGTTAGCTATGTGGTTAGCAACTTTTCCCCATAAAACCCTACATGCTACTACCTAGTGTGTCCCTATTCTCCACATTAACAGTAAGACAAAAAAAACTTATGCAAAATACAGTTTTAACAACATGAGGTATGTCGATGACACTGTGATAATGGAGGACTTAGAAGGAAAGCTCAAAGGATCCTTAGATAAGGTTGTAAAGGAAAGCAAGAAGAAAGGACTATTAGCTGTAAGAAGACAGAATGCATGGTTGTCAGCAAAAGAAATAATCTAAGGTGTGTGTATTGGAGATGTCAGAATCAAGCAAGTACAAAAATTCAACTCTCTGGGTAGGGTAATAACAGGTGACAGAAAACGAGATATAGAAATCGGAGGTGCAGAAGAATAACAAAAGGTATCTTCCAGAAACATTAACATTCTAACTACTTGGCTACACACACACACACACACACACACACACAAAAGGTGCGATGGGTAAATTGTCGCCATTTTATATTTTTAATTTCCATGTATGCATGTTGTTTGTTTTTGATTTTGTTGACTGCACAGCACAGTTGGGCACCATCCATGAGAAAAAGAGCACCATGATGCAATTCACTCCACTAGAAATTTGGAAATGGAATGCTGTAATGCTTGGCATTCACACCAGAAACACCAGTACAAACATTTCAGAGTATTTGGGTGTCAATCTAAGAACAGTGCAGAGGATTTGGAAAGAAGTGGACGAGTCTAATGGCAATTACGAAGGGTACAGCAGCTGGGGAAACTCACTCTGATCATTCTGTTAAGAAAAAAGAACTCTGAATTGTGAGGGCCTCAGACTCAACATGGAGTGCCTTGAGGAGGTTGTGCTGCCCTGAGTCAAGAGGGTGGCTGCTGGAGGACCCTATGTCTGGCAACAGGACTGTACCATGCCTCATAAGCTATCAGACAATTTCTACAACAACATCACCCCTTACATATGGCCACCTAACTCCCCAGACTGCAACCTCTTTAATCATTAAGTGTGGCACACAGTTAAGCAAGAGACCAACAAAACACTTTGTAGCACCAAAGCTGAACTAAAGGCAAGGTCTATGGCAGCATTCACCAACTTAAAAAGCGGGACTGTCCAGAAGAGTTGCAGGAGATTCCGAAGTCATCTGGAGGCAGTGGTTGAAGCCAATGGCGATTTTATTGAATAAATTCACTCTTTAGCATGTCAAGATATTTTTGTGTAATTTTGGTAAATATATCTGTTAAAATGAAATTTTAGTGTTATTTTCATTTTTGCATAATTTAGATGACAATTTATCCATCGCACCCTGCATATATGACAAAGTAGAAAAAATGAAATGACAAAAACGATCTAATAAATTTATATTCTCATCACAGCAACAAAATAAAACCCAATATAATCATCAGATTCTACTTAAGAACCTCAAAATCTAAAGCCTTCAATATTTATATGAAGAGAAATACAATGAAAATACTTCCAAACTTCTTCAGTAGCCTAAATTATTTTATATTAATGCTAAACCAAAGGCCCATAAAATATTTCAAATAAAATGGCTCCTCCTGAAAAACCCAATGAATTAAAAAATATATTATCCTACCAACTAACTCTATCATATCTACAATAAAAAAGAATCTATCTAAACTCAACATAAAATTTGTTACTGCTACCTCCAAAACAATAAAAGACTTAGTCAATACTAAACAAAATAATAAGCTAAAACCTGGAGGAGGGGGAGTTTACTCCATCACTTCCAATAATTGTCAGAAAAAATACATAGGAGAAACCTCAAGGAATCTAAATAAAAGATTATATGAACACAAAAGAAATATATTACAGAATACATCAGATGCATTGGTTGCCCACCGTAAGAAAGCTGACCACAACTTTGACATAAAAAATGCTACTTTGATCAAAGGAGAAAATAATTCACTAGGACGTAAATGTCTAGCAAGTGCCTTAACCACAAGGTCATCTACAGTAAATTTGCACCCTGGCTCTTACGCCATTTCACCATTCCAGGAGATCTTTTAATATCACACCTTGGGATACCTAAAGAAAAAGACTCTAAATGAATAGGGCTGATAATAAAAAATTAAATTTATAAAAAAAATTATAAAATCCCTAGTATCCCGCATTTGTGCACAAATTTAGTCCGTTGAAGTCCTGAAGGATGAAATGCATCACAAATAACTTTTTCCACTTTGTCATACAATTTCCCAATACTGTTCTTGATATATAAAAATACATATCGCTATATCATTATATATATATATATATATATTATAAATTAACTGATTTAAAATTTTTTTTTCACTACACAGTAATAACCATGTTTCAAAAATGGAAGCTAAAAGCTTCAAAATTAATTTTGTAATTAAATTAAAAACATTACTTCCATTTCATCCAAAATTTGCTTGAGGATGAAATGGAACTAATGTTTTTAATTTAATTACAAAATTAAATTTGAAGCTTTTAGCTTCCATTTTTGAAACATGGTTATTACTGTGTAGCAAAAAAAAAACATATTTTAAATCAGTTAATTTATAATATTAATGCTCTGGAAATTTACATTGAGCACTATTTTGTAAAAATAAAAATATCAATAAGAACACTGGATTATATATCTTACTGTTCTTTCATTTTATTTATATATATATATATATATATATATATGGTGGTGCAGAGAGAAAGCACTAAGTTTGGCAGAAGTCCAGATTCATGAAACAGCCAGTACATAATGAACTTACTTTCAATGGCTTGCTAAACTAGCATATTGGCTGATTGTTGCCTGACAAGTTTCAAGAAGAGTGAAACTTTAGGTGTGAAGGTGTCTCTCTTCAGATATGCCTCAGTAACAGTTGTTAAAGAGATAAACTTACTTTGCAATCTGCAGGGATTTAAATGAGTTAATCTATTTGAAGTGGGAGGCATTAGATAAACAAGCATTACCTCCTTCGTGAGAAAACAGAAAAATAAACATTACACCGACAGGATTCTCTATCTTCTTCATAATTCAGTTTCTTTTCTTTTTAATTATCTAAGCAACAATTCAAAACAATTCCATCTCTTATGACACACACACACACACACACACGCACACACACATGTGTGCACCCATTTATATTAGCATGCATGCTTAAGCAGCAATCATTTATTAACACATGTTCATCAAGATTTAAATAAAAACAAATATTAAAAATCTTTTGAACAGGTCTTTACACTAACTACTGACCTACATATGGAAATAGGGGAATGGTTAAATGTGGAACTTAATCACTGGCTTTTAATATATATATATATATATATATATATATATATATATATATATATATACTGAAAAAGTGTTTTAAGAGAAAGATTTTATAAATTGCTATTGAAGACAGTACTGACTGCTCAGTGAATGCCAAATGTTTCTTTGTAGAGAAACAGCTATTACTACCATTAACATACCCACATATATATATATATATATATATATATATATATATATATGTGTGTGTGTGTGTGTGTGTGAATACCAAGTCCAACAGCAAGTGTTGAAAGTCTGTTTCATATTTTAATGCAATTTTCAAACATGCAACAGACTTGATCTCAGTGTCCACTTTCATCATCATACAAGCTCTCTCCCTGATATTTAGCACTTTTAGCCATAAATATAGTATACCTTAAAACTATTTTTATCATACCAGTCTGTGTGTGTGTGTATATATATATATATATATATATATATATATATATATATATATAAATCAGGTCATCCAATAAGTTCTGTCCAAATTTTGAATAAAGAAAACAAGTGACTAAATGTTACATTTAATTACAGATTCAATCAACAATATATTTTTCATGATTATCTATGACTTCCTTCCATCTATTAACAAGCTTACTAATTCCATTACTGTAAAATTCTTTTGGCTTTGATTCAAAGAACTCACAAATGTCAGTTTTAACCTCTTCCTGTGTTACAAAAGCTGTTTCTTCCAAATGATTCTGTAAGCTACGAAACAAATGGTAGTCTGAAGGAGCAAGATCGGGAGAATAAAGTTCTTCGATCTTTTGTGACGTGATTCTTGCTGTGTGGGGTCGCGCATTGTCCTGATGAAACATCACCTCTTTTCAATTCACTAGAGCAGGTCTTTTTTTTCCTCAAAGCTTGGTTCAAACGCTCTAATTGCTGACAGTATATTTGAGAATTAATTGTTGCATTAGGTTGTAAGAATTCAAAGTGGATTATTCCTTGGCGATCCCACCAGATTGAAAGAAGAACCTTTTGCCCATGAAGTTCCCTTCTTGGCTGTGGCTGGGGTCCTTCCCCTTTACCAAGCCACTGTCTACAATGCTTAACATTTCGATAAAAGATCCATTTTTCGTCGCCAGTCACAAGTCTATCCAAAAATGGTGAAAGAAGTTGGTGAGAATGGAGAGAAGAGCAGATGTCAACTCAAGATTTGAGGTTGTTCTCAGACAATTCATGAGGCACCCATTTTCTAAGTTTAGGAACTTTTCCAATTTGTTGAAGATGACGATGAACAGTTGTATGGTTTGAATTGAGAACCACTGCCAATTCCTCAACTGATAAAGCAGGATTTTCTTCAAGGGCTGCTTCAAGAAGCTTTTCATCAAACTGAACTGGACGTCTGGTTCGATCTTCACCTTCAAGGGTGAAATCTCCACCTCTGAATTTTGCAAACCATCTTCTGAAAGTTCTTTCATTCACACATTCCTCTCCATAAACTGAGTGAATGTTTCTAGCCGCTTCGGCTGCTGGGTTTCCTTTCTTGAACTCATAAAGCATTACGTGCCTCAAATGATTCTTGGGTACTTCCATGTTAGCAGGGTTTTAATCAAACAAAATTTAATTTTATTGTTCTCTGAAATAAAATTTGATCAGTTTAAATGCATCTAAACATAAAAATAATGTCCAGCTCCATTAGACAGTATAAAATACTCTTTAAATTTCATTCATTTTAACAAAAAGTTAAAATTCGATCAGAACTTATGGGATGACCTTATATATATATATATATATATATATATATATATATATATAGGATTAATGTGGTGAGTAAAAATTTGTCACTTGGCTGATTAATGTTACCTTCAGCATCCTGACTTCAGTAGGCAGACCTGTCAAAGCACTCTTCAGAAGGTATCAGCAATTGACTGCTTATATTTTTTTGATTTTTTCCTTTTCTGCACATTTAACACTGGTGTAAATTTTCTTCTGTATTCTCTGTGTTCATGTGTGCACTTGTGTATGTGAAGCCATGCACCTGTCTATATGAATGTGCATACATATAGTGATCATTTTACCCTTTTCTACATTCTATTTTTTAGCTAGGGAAGTTGTATTTTGTTTTTTACATAAATAATTGATATTAATGCTTAAATGATAAATATATATATATATATATTAGGTTGGTGCAAAAATAATGTCGTTTTCTCACATGTTACTATGTGAGAAAACGACATTATTTTTGCACCAACCTAATATATATATATATGGCATAAATATATACTTAATAAATATATTAATCAAAATAACAAAAATAATAGATTTCTCACAGCTACTTTCTCATGCACATGCTAATGTATCATACTTTATATACTGTACACCTGTCTTTGCTTACAATTGAAAGGCCAGCCACAATGCCAAGCAGTCACTTTGAGAACTAATATGGTATTTTCCACTAAGCCTGCAAATTTTGAAATACATCACTGATGATTTGGAAGTTTTTTTTCCTGCATAACTTTTTTTTATTTTGCCTGCAGATTTTGTCATTTAAACTGTCATTTAGCCATTCTCTTTAAAACTTCTCTGTTAAATTTTAAATCCCACCTTCACTTTTAGGCCTTCCTGTTCTTCTCTTATCTGTTACCCCTCTCTAGAACTTTCATTTACCTCTCACATTTGCCCCCCACTCTCATACATACACTCTCACTGAGTTTTATTTTTTATTCCTGGAGTTATTTTTTTCTCATTTCTTTTTGAATTTGTAGATCTGATGAATTGGATCGTATTTACGATTCCTATGGAATAAATTATGACAATGGAATATTAGTGTTTAAGCCTTTTTATTATATTCTTACGCTGTGCTGGACATTGAGTTCTACCTGGAAATTTTTATATATATATATATGTATGTGTGTGTGTGTATGTATGTATATATATATATTTAGATATTTTATATATATATATGTGTGTGTGTGTGTATATTAACCACTTATATTATATATATATATATATATATATATATATATATATATATATATATATATATGTGTGTGTGTGTATATATTAACCACTAATATTATCTATATATATATATATATAATGCTTACACAAGTTTTGTTAAAAATGACTGATGAGGCACTGCAGTTAAGTTTTTTATTTAATTTTTCTTATGTTCTTATAATTATTTTCAACTGCTGACATACTGACAATAATTGCAGAAAGAGTCTATCATGCTCTAGATAAAAAGAGTGAAGCCTGAGCTGTCACATTGGATATCTCAAAAGTCTTTGACAAGGTCCGGCATTCAGGTTTTCTCCACATGCTGAAAAGTTACAGCATCTCCAGACACTTTTTTGAAATGATCCAGTCTTTCCTATCAAATCATGAAATGAAAGTTATCCTAAACAGCCACTTGTCTGGATCTTTTTGTACTAATGCAGATGTCCCCCAGGTCTCTATGCTTGGTCCTACTCAGCTTTTGATTTTCATTAATGACCTTTTCATTAGCCCTCAACTTGATATCTATGCCTGATGACACAACAATTTACTCCTGACTCGATAGTAAGGACTGTCAGTCCAACAAGGTCAAAATGGCAGTTAAGGTTCAAAACAAAACTGGAGTAAAAGATGGTTTGCTAATTTTAATGTCTCCAAAACCATTAATCATCTGAGAGACCCCTGCTGCCTTCCCTCAGTATGGCTGATGCTAACCTCGAGAAATGTGATCTGTTGTGCCTTTTTGGGCTAACGTTCTCTGTTGATATTAAGTTGTAAGATTATATTGAATCCATTGCTAAGAATGTCAGTTCAATATGACACATGGCACAGTGGATAAAGGCATTGGGTAGATCCAGTGACAGGACCTAAAGTGTGTGAGTTCAATACCCGGTTAAGGCAGTGGAGAACTTTCAGAGGGAAATTAACAGGAGATAACTGATAACTGACATTCCCACAGTCTACCCCAGTGAGTGAAATAAAGGGTTAAGTTCAACATTCCAACCACCTGAAGAAGGCTGGAGTGTACAATGGCCAAAACGTTGTAATAAATATGGCGACAAAGATGAGGACAATAGTCCAAATAATGTAAATAAAATCCAACAATTATTAGATTTTTGCAAGAATTTTTAAAACAATATGTTTATACTACAAACAAGATGCTAAATTTCCCATACTAATCTTTGACCCACTGCTGATGCAAAAAAAAAAAAAAATGATTTTTTTAACCAAAATTTTGAATGTACTAAAAAATTTAAATAAAATAATAAAAAATACTTTGGTCTTTCCTCTCAATAAATATTTTGACAATAAAACTTTGTTTTTATTAAATTGGGGCCTTTTTCATCACGCTATGCTCTGTTTTAGAAAAATTTGGATGTATCTAATATATATGATAAAAATATACTTTTATGGTATTATTTTAAGGTATGCTATATTTATGAGTTAAAGGGTTTGATATTGGGAATAGAGCGTATGTAAATATAAAAGTGAGCCTTAATGTTAACACACAGCAGCAACAGTCTTTATATATATATATATATATATATATATATATATATATGAGTACTGAAAAGTTCTCAGCTTAATCAAGTAGAGATTCAAAAGAAAATCTTCTGTTTGGTTATTTGATCAGATTTTGGGAAGCAGGTCCATCCAGGAACTTTTGAGCACCCACTCAGTATGTTTCCTTCTTGTTAAATGCATTTACAACCTATACTCACTATATTAAATCTGGTACTAGTCAAGTTTACAATATATCCGAATAGAATTAAGAATTAATAACCATTTTACAAAAAGAGAGCATTCTACTTCTTTTCTTTTTTTCATCAGTTATCTTTTGATCATTTTCCTCAAATCTGATGATTGGAGAGAAACCTCACCAATCTGACACATTCCTCAGCTATCAATCTGTTGCTGTTGTAACCACTGAGCTGAAGCAAGAGGCAGTGTCTTGGGAATTGCAATCCTGTTATGATTAAATAATATAAAAGACTTATTTTTCTACAATGAGAGGAGATTAATCTACTAGGCCACCTGCAGTGCCTTAAGCCTGTAAATGTATTTGGCATGATACACATTAGAAAAACAAAATCTACACTTATCAGAAAATGAGAAAATAAACATTTGATTTATTCAACATCGGCTATAGTGTAGCCATCTAACAAGGAGATCTGATGAGAACAAGAGCCAGGGAAGGAGATGAGGAAAAAAATGAGAAAATTTCTTTAACAGGTTATGAAACATCAGGTAGAAGTATTAACTAAAAAATATGATTATTAAATTAACCCACTAATGCCCGCTGTAAAATCCAGTTTTAACTAGAAAAATAAAAGTTCGGTATTAACTATAGGTTCCTAGTGATAACCCATTAGTGCCCACCATCCTAAACTTGATACAGTAGTGGGTATTAACAGGTTCAAAAAAACAGGACAGAGTTCAAATTCCAGCTGAAACTATTGACATCCCTTTCACACTAACACAAAAGGTATGAATTCAGCTTTCATTGTTTTCTGTTTTGTCAAGTCATATTAACTAAGGTCATGCCATGATAGTTAACAAAGAAATCCAGTCTATCATAATGACATGCCCAGTTCAGCTGAGGGAACATATAATATGTAATATTTAAAGAATATGCCACTCATTGACTCTGTTAGTTCAATGAAATACAATAAGGACCTTGATGGGCTCAGTCCAACATAATGCTTCAATGACGTAACAATATGTAACAATATAAACATAATGTAATAAACTAAACTGTGCAATTTTGCTAAAACAGAAATCTTTACAATTTATGCTTATTGGCAGAAACAATGAACATCATCATTTTATCATCATTGGAATAAAACAAAAGTTCATAGCATTTTAAGTGAATTTCAAAGATAATATTTAGACATTTGTATATAGATTTATTCAAACATTTTCTTCCAGTGCTTTTTGTCATCTTTGAGACAACTTCCTGATTCTGCCAGAACATGGCATCTTTTTGAATGATGAATTGGTCTAAGTGTTTTTTACAGGTTTCTATAGAATTGAAATTTTTCCTAATGAGAAAATTTTGTACAGATTGAAACAAGTGATAATCCAAAGATGAAAGGTCAGATGAATATGGCAGGGGTGTAGTCATCCTGGTCAAGACGTATCAATTTCTGCCAGGTCTAAAAAGGGAGATATAAGGTCTGGCATTGTCCCGATGGGAAACAACATCCTTCCAATTGACCAATTCCAGGTGCTTTTCATTGCCTGCTACCTTTAATTGATTCAATTAAGAACAATATTTGTTTGAATTCAATATCTGACTTTGTGAAAAGACTCTGTAATACACAATACTCCTCTAATCCCACCAGATACACAGCATCTTTTCCATCTTCAGACTGACTTTTGGAGTGCTTCTTTCTTTTTTTCTTTTTTTTTTCTAAACTCAACATAGCTGAAAACAATCCATTTTTCATTGCCTGTGATAGTTCTTTTCAAAAATGGGTCATTTTGTTGTATTTGAGAAAACAATCACAGAAGTAAATGTGGTCCATTGAATTTTCTGATTCATATCTCCAAGTATGTTCAAAACTAAAAAAGACAAAGAAAATAAGTGACTTTTTAAAAAGTTCTTTAACATTTTATATTCTTTGCTTTAAGTGTCCAAGTTTTGAGATAGAAATTCTTCAGAATGGGTAGAAAATAAATGAAAGATTTGTTTTTTATCCATGTGTTCTCCATGCCAACAGTATGTTATAAATTTTGGTATATGATCCTGACAGTAAAAATATATGATTTCATTATTTAAACATACAAAAATACATATACCCACAACTCATTTTTTCAGCTTCGATGAAGCCTATTCGGCAAAATGCATAGTCGGATGTTTTTTTGAAACTTTATACTTTCATGAACATTTTTCCAATTGTCAATAATATATATATATATATATATATATATATATATATATATATAGCTCTGCATAGCTCTTCCATGAATTGAGTCCTCTCAGTCATTGACATATTTATTCGAAGAGTAAGTACATAAAAATTTTCCCTCCTCTCTAATGGGCACTGATAGCTCAGTGGTAAAATCTCCGACTGATGCCAAATCAATTGGGTTTTGATTCCAGCTTGAGGCAATCCGATGTCTAGCCACACTGATGAGCTGTGATACAGTGAAACAGTCTGTCTGTGGATGATGATTATTATATATATATATATATATATATATATATATATATATATATATATATTCTTTTAATTAGAGTAGCATTTTTTAAAAAAAAGAAGCCCTTGTGCTCATGGAGAAGGCCAACATGCCAAACCCTGTCAAACACCATTGAGCATATCTAGAACCACACCCCAATCTTCACTATTATCTAAAGATTGATAGACAAATTCAGTGATGGCTATTAATACATCGGGGGCTGGGGTAGAGCTAGAGAAACAGAAACCATATTATTTATCCAAAGGGAGTCTATGTGAAGTAAGATGCTTAATCAATTCAGTGTTGATTAGAGCCTCTAATACTTTACCAAAAAGTGGTAAGAAACTAATGGGGTGATAATTTGAGGGGTTAGATTGTTCCCCAATTTTCTTAAAAACAGGAACTACAGAGGAGGACTTCCAACAAGTTGGAAAGCAAGAAATACTGAGGCATTGTAAAGAGAACAGGAGTTAGTTCAGGAGCACATTAGCCCTTGACATGACGGCCTTCTTCACAAGTTCAAGTGCTATGGTGTATCTGGATGAATATTTGGCCTAATCCAATCATTCCTAACAAATTATGGAATGAAGGTCATTATGATAGACAAGTTTTCTATTAGATTAACATCTGGAAAAGCTGCATACCATTCCATTAATTTGATGTTTTTGAAATCTTTTTTTGGCAAAAATGTAAAGGTGCACTGTCTTGCATGAATATTTTTGCTAGCTTAAAGCTTATTGGTTGAGATATGTACCATTGAAAGAATCTTGTCCAAGAACTTAAAGTAATTCCCTGAATTTATCCTGATACCATCAACTTTTAAGAGACCTATAATTTTACAGCTTACTAGTGCAAAACATTACTCCTACTGTTGTCAGGTTGGTTATTTCCCTGAAGAAACCAACTTCTAGCACAACCATCAAGTCCATCCAATGTAGCTCTACATTCATCATTAAAAATTACTGCTGAGAAATCAGTTTTCATGTACTTCTTTGATCAACTTAAATGTTTCTCCTTAGGATGTTAAATTTAAGGTTGTAGTTTGCGTGTTTTCTTTGTTTACCTTCACAACTACTTAAACTGTTCCAAATATATTATGTGGAGATAAGGACAGAAATGAGGGAAGTTTTCTTTGTAGCCGTCATGGCTGATGATACAACAGATGTTTTGGAACACACCCAAATAGTCATTGTTCTATGTGTTGAATGAAGAAATATTTGAGGATTTTTGGAGATTCTTTATTCTAGAAAATCAAACTGAAGACGGCATATCAAAATAAATTCTAGAATAGCTAGACATGATCCTTCAAGGAAATGAACAAAAACTGATAGCTCAGACATTTGAGGGTGCAAATGTCATGAAAGGCAAAAAAAGAGGAATTTCAACAAAAATAAAAGCCGTTTATAGTAGTGCACATTTCATTCACTGTTAATTTAATAATGAGAAATGAAGGAAGTATTATGTGGAATGCAAGAATATTTTTCTCTAACATTTCAGCTATTCCAACATTCTTCTCAAGATCATTGCAATGTGTATCCATTCTTAAGAAGCTTATGGATATCAGCATTCCATGTCCATCCTCTACAATGTGGAACTTTGACATACAGACCATGAACAGACTTCATGAAAATTTGCAACCTTTAAAAAGCTGCCTTACTGAAATTCAATCAACATAAAAAAAGCAGATCAAACCATTGCAGAAGCAACAAGAATTTTACAATAGCTGAATGATGATGATTTCACATTTTGGTTAGAGCCTTTTCATCAGATTATGCCTTAAGTTGAAGTAATTTACAACCAAATGCAATTTCAAGAAATGAGTGTGTTTAAAGTCAATGAATATAGCAGATTTCATAACTGCTATTTTAGAAATAAGAAAGTATTTTGAGAATCTTTCAAAGACACTGATGGCAGAAGCAAGGGAAGTATGTGATTGCATATGTGTTAATATAATGGACAGATATTCTTCCACTAAACACTTAATAGCTGCTAAGTTGTTCAACAAGAAAAGCTTCACTAGTTTTAAGAATGTACTGCCAACAGAAAAGATAGTACTAACCATAGAAGCATATCTCATGATTGACAAAGAAAAGCTTGAAACAGAACAAAAAGTATTCTATTCTTGATCTGATATGCATGAATATTGCAAATCAATTGAGCTTCTGAAATTTATCTTGGAAAATAATCTAGATGGTGTGTTTAGTGAAATTACAAAACTGATAAAATCCTCTTGACAATTCCCATGACTACATGAGAGCCAAAACTCTGCTTTTCAACACTGAAAAAGGAGCACTATGAATCCTGAATGACTAAATGCATTTGCAGTGCTTTCAATGGAGAAAAATTTCTTCAACAATCATCCAGGGATCAAGGAGAGAATTATTAAAACCTTTTCACTGAAAGTAAAGCAAGAAGAATAGATTTCATTTTTAAATGAATGGATCAAGCTTGAACTGTAACAATATATAAGTAAACAAACAATGTTTTCTGTCATATTCGGTGCTAATATAAATATATACTTGAAAAACAAGGTGGATAAAATAAGTAATGATTTATTGTACAAAACCAGTACAATAAGAATAAAGGTAACAGTTATGCACAAGGTTGTCACAAGTCAATCCAGTGGTAAGTGCTACTATTGAAAGGTCGGTAGTTCTCGCATAAGTTTGAGTCGTACTCAACAGATCCTAGCTAGACAGTATCTAGCAACTGCCCAACACAGTCATATGTCACATTTAATGTGGGGTTCCCGTGCCCATAAGCTCACCCCAAAAATTCCCGTAGACCCCACATAAACAAGATTGAGTCTGTCTACCTTCCCGAACGAAACTCTGCCCTTCAGCATAGCCTTGTCTGGGTTCAACCAGCACAGCTGAAAAAGATTTCAGCTAGATGCCCGAATAGATGGGTGTCCTCTATTTATTGTATATATGATAAATACTCCCTGATTTACATAATAAAATTTCACATCACCAAATCAGTTATCATAAATATTTCTAATAAAAGTAGATATAATAGGCTCTGCTGATAGGGCAGGGAGGACTGGGTTCTTTAGATTTGTGTACCAATCAGTTTAAGAAAAGGGAAACTCTGAATTTCAAACCATGGAAAAGACAACAGGAAAACACTTCAATATCTTTCCTAAAAATGAATGGCAACTTACAGATAATAAAGAAAAACAAATATGTGAACAGCTATGATTTCCTAAATCCTGAAGGAATATGGAATTTTAAAAATGTACAAAATGATAAACTGAAATTCATTTGGTATATTTAGAATATAAATGTTCCCACATTTTTACTACAATTGGTTGGTAAATCTTAATTTTACTGTGAAAACATTGATGTCTGTAATATCTAGCATGGTGTAAAATGGCAATGAAATAAAATATTTTTAGCAAATTTTTCAAAGAAGAAATTTTTATTTTTATTTTAATAAGGATATTTAAATTCTAATATTAAGTTCAGGTAATTGAAGCTAACGTCATTTTTGTAAGGATTATCATCCTTTTCTTAACCTACTTGTCTAAAACTCTTCTTGTTGTTCTAGTCATAATATTGGTGTCTTAGATTGTCTTCTCACATTAATGGTTAGTATTCAAGGTCAGGTAAAAAAAAAACATAAATCATGAAGACTGATTTCAAAATAGACAATTCTTCTATACATGAAACAGGTGCACACAATACAGTCTTTCTACTATTTTCTCCCCATATCCTTCTGTCACACTCAGTAAGTATTGCAATGAACAGCAATATAAGATTAAAAAAAAATCATTAACTGCAAAGATTTATCTGATATTAAAATGATTCCATTATCTAAGTCAAGTTTTGAATATGAAATTCAGATCACTCAAGATTCAGTCTGTTGTCGTATCTTTGGATGAGAAGATAAAATAATATATAAAAATATAAATTTATACAATATAAACAGCTACAAATAATTTTAAAGTCAAAACAACAGAAAAGTTAATGCAATCAGTGACTGAATAACTTATTAAGGTTATAGAATCTCAATGAGTTTTATTCTGCCATCTCTTTACACAATCTTGTTAGGTTAAAATGATATTTTCCTCTGTTCATCTTGCCTTCAATATGCTATGTGGGTGTCTCTAGGCTTCTTCTCTCATTATGTGTCCAAGGAATTTTAACTGTCCTTTCCTGATTTTATATACATGTGTTCTTTCATTCATATTTTCCTTAAAATTCCTTTATTGCTTATATGCCCCATCTATGTTATTCTCAGCATCCTTCTGTAGAACCACATATCTCTTACTTCATCTCCTATTACTCTACATACACTGCCATAGAGAGTATTGACAGTATATAGCAGTTCAGCATTCTTTTTGTTGTTACTAATGAAATTACAAAGTCAAACACCTACGCTTCTATCTCACTTACCAGAGTGTTGATACTTGTTAGCCAACACCCATCAAAAAGAAAGTACTTGTTACAGAATGTTGGTTAACAAGCAAGTTCACTGTTAGTGTGGTAAGTTATAACTGCATTGGATGCTCTACTATTGTTATCTTGTGCCACTCTAAGCTAAAATCTGTAAAAATTTTCCTCCATCTCTAATTTAAAACTACGACAAAGAACCTATTTTTTCAGTTGGTCAGTCTTGTACTTAGAAAATATGATATAGTTTACTTTATCATTCTGATAAGATTCTTTGTACTAATTATTAATAATACTTATCATGAGATAAGATGTATCCTTTGTAATCAATCTTATTTGATGAGGTTTAGAATTATTTAAGAGCCATGTGAAGCAGCAAACCTCTAGTCTTAGGACTTACTATCAAACCTTAAGAATAATATCTGGAAATTATATATATAAGTATAAATAGCCTCTAAAAAGAGTTTCTTTCTTCATGGTAAGAAAGGTACCAATTAATACATTTAATTTACTTAATGAATCTTTGAATTAAGTGGAGACAGTAGTTTAATAATTCAAACTTATATAGTCTCTATACCAAAAAATGCTGCAGAAGTCTGCATCCACTCCATGATAACCTCTTCAAAGAAAAAAAAATGAAGAAGTCTAATTTCTTAAGCTTTACCATCATAAAATCTAGTATTAATTATTGATATGTTCCGGAAAGGGATATATTTGTTCAAAGTAGCAAAGTGGTTTTGGACTACTGTAACCGAGTAGGACAATCTAGCAGGTAACTATAATGGACTGGTCCTCATTGTAGTGGTAGGCAATAGGTGAAGACAATAGGCATAGCCAATAGGCATTGTCATGTACCTCCACATCAGTCTGTATTTATGGCTGACACCAGCCAATCACATTACTGTGAGAGGGAACCCAGGTGTATGCATATTCAATTATAAAAATCAAAATCTGGTATTAATTATAGGTTTATTATAAAAAAAATCCAAGATTATAGATTTCTACCTATCATTAATGTCTACTGTTCTGTTTTTGTAACTAAACTGATATATAACTGAGACAAGTCAAAGAACATTCTGACCCAAAGAAATATAAACTAAAAAAAAAACAAAAATGGGGATATTAGTCCCAAGAACTTATTGAATAATGAAAATAATTCAATATTAAATAGAGAATGTTAGTCTGCATTTATTAATTTATACCATGTGAGCAATAAAGAAATTTTAAGGAAAATGTGGGAAAAAAGACACTTGTAGATAAAATCAGAAAGTGATCAGTGATTTCTGGACTAAATATTGAGAAAGATGGCTTGGAGAATTTGACACTCACAGGAAATACTGAAATCAAGAGGGACAGAAGGAAACAATGAGTAACCTACCAAAGAAGCTTGTGGCAAAACAGGGACTGAGAGGAATAGTAAGTGAATAAACATTGCTTAGAACTACAAAGGATAGGAAGTTGTGGAGAGCCATCATCGTTCATGTCCTTTCAGGACATGGCACATGGAAAAACAAGTGTGCCTACTGTAGAATAATGGTAACCTTGAAAAATAGTGCAAGGTCATTCCTCAATCATGCCTTGTGTAAAATATTTACTCATAAAATCCACAATATCCCAGAATAAAAAAAAATCTTTATTTGCAATCTATGTAAAAGTAGGCATAAACAGAAAGTGTGACAAACTGTTCTTCAGTTAATAACAACCAGTAAAACCTGATCCAGAGTTTAACTTATAAAGGGAGGGGTACAGTAAGTGCAATAAGGAAGGAGTGTTGGCATCTAATTAAAATGTACATGATGCCAAAGTAATCTTTTACTCAAACTGCAATTTAGTAACCACGTCAATAGTAGGCAGGCAGATGCTGCTCAGTTGGTGTCTTTTGGAACAAAGCTACAGAACCCTTTTGGCTACATCCTCTACAGGAAGGTGGCATTCTGTCTGATTATTTGAAAGCCTGCCAAGTAGGCTGTGTAGCTCTCAGCTTAGAAGAGAAGTCTTGCCTCAAAAAGTACTGACTGCATATTGCTGTCTACAGTGTCATGCTGAGGGATGCTGTACTGTAAAAATCTCAAGGTTTTAAATGTATCCAGAAACCCTTGATGAATTAGGATTCACCAGTGCTGAACCAAGTGGGGGACATAAAATCCTGTCCATTTGAAGACAAAAACTGAGAAAGTGAACAAACAACTACATAGACTGAGATTTAACAGAGCTTGACCAATCAAAAGCAATAGTTACTAAAACTGGTGACTTGACATTTTTTATATCAGCACAGGACATGATACTTCTTACTAGAATATATATTTTGATTGTGTTTAAGAATCAAAATGAGGAGACAGAGCAAGCAACCAAGGGAAGATTGCCATGGAAAAAGGAGTAACAAATTGCAGACCCCATTACTGCTATAGTGAAATTGATCCCGACTGAGTGTTCAACATCTTTGACTTTGTGCTAGACTAAATTAGGGCAATTGGTAGTCATTAATAAGTCCCTTATTTATAATCTATTATATACTGTATCAAGGAAGCACAATGGAGTAATTGATAGCAGCTCAGATTGAGGAATCAGAGAGCTAAGTTCAAATTCCAGTTGGATCTGTTACATTCACTTATGTGGGAAAAGTATAAATTCTTTTCTTCCCCCAGCTATGGGTAAATAGCAGGACAGATTTGTCTTGGATGGCAACTCCAATAGGAGAAGGAAAACTCTGAATTCAAAAACCCAGAATAGACACCACTTCTACTGTGGCTGCAGTTCATATGGTGCCCCTATGACCCTGATGGATTAAGGGATTCACAATCGATCGCTATATACTGTATTAGACATTTTATTACAATTATTCATCTTTCTCAAGTCAGATACCTCAATGTGGAGTGATGGTTAGTGAAACTAGTCTAGTTAACTATTACTACTGAGTAATGAGTTCAATCCTCAGTGTGTGCTCCATACAAAATTCAAGATTACATAACCCAATAAGGATTGATATGAAAGCAAGAAACCTAACATTTTTAATGAGACAGTCATTCATTATTCTAAACTCCTTAATTTATTGGTATTTAATAAAGTTTAATTCCTTAAAACACAAGTTTGCGACACCCAGTGAAGATTTTACTACAATACTTCTGGTCTGCTAGACATACTTTCTAACCATAGCAAGATACCCGGCCAATTTTTTATTCAAGACTTGTTATAGACATGTCAATAGAACTTGAAAATCTTTTTAAGGGTCACCATAATGACATCAAGACCTGACAGCAGTTAAGCAATTTGAATCCAAGAACTACTGTAGAGAGAAACATGAACATTATAATACCATCTGTATGGCAGTGGTTCTCACCAAGAAGGAACATAGCATCAGATAATATTTTGGTTAGTAAGGGTCTTGGAGAAAAAAATATTACTGATATCATCAACTCTTACATGCACAGAAACAGTCGGTTGTTTAGTCAAATTTTCACTTCAAATTGACTCCTCTTTTTGTTGAGAATAAAAGAACACAGTACAAATACAACAGGAAAAGAAAAGACAGAACTAAAGTTGACTGATGAGAAGCCATATGAAAATTCTAAGCTGACTTCCTGGTTTAACCAGAAAGTCATTGAAAATACTACAAATACAAAGAGTAGTTGGTAAAATCACTGTTCATATAAAATATTTCCCCCCTAAAATGGCATCTCTACTGAGTGATATGCATATAACTTCATCCATGGTTTCTGCTATCATCTCTAAACTATATCTCCATGAGGCTTGCAGATTTCACAATATCCCTGCAATTGTCCTAAATGTGTTCCTGTTGTGGAGTTATTTCGCAGTGGGGGCTTGTATTTGTACTAAATCGGTCCTAAATAGGTTCGATGTACAAAATGTTAGAAACTTGATGTAATAGGTATTACACAGAGTAATCTTGTTGTGGTCGCTGATTACTTTCGCATTCGACTAACTATCGACTACTGTTGTCCGACATCGACTGACCCTCGTTTCTCTTACTACTCCTGCTTATATTAGGTGGGAGAATCTATTAACTATAGAATAGGTGTGTTTCACCGTAACAGTTCCTGAACTGGCTCCTATTCTCCCCAAACTCTACACTAATGCTTTACTGTTTCTTGCTTTCCAGCTTGTTGGAAATCCCCTTTTCTAGTTCCTTAATTACACTGGTGAACCTTCTAACCTCTCAAATTATTACCCTATTAGTCTTTGACCTCTTTTTGGCAAAGTACTAGAGGCTCTAATCAATGTGAAATTGGTTAGGCATATCACTTTACACAGTCGTCAATCAGATAAACAGGATGGATTTTGTTTCTACAGCCAATGTGGTAATGCTTATTACTGAATTTGTCTATCAGGCTTTAAATAAGAATGGGTGAGGCTTGAGCTGTGGTTTTAGATATCTAGAAGATGTTCAGCAGAATTTGGCATGCTGACCTTCTTCATACTTTCAAGGGCTATGGTGTCTCTGGATGAATTTTTGTCTTAATCTTTGGCCCACTGATGATACAAAAGAAACAAGATTTTTTCACCAAAATTTTGAATGTACTAAAAAAATTAAATAAAATAATAAAAAAATACTTCGAAAAATACTTTAAAAAATACCTCTCAATAAATATTTTGACAATAAAACTTTGTTTCTATCAAGGTTAGGGCCTTTTTCATCATGCTATACTCTTTTTTAGAAAAATTTGGATGTATATATATATATATATATATATATATATATATATATATACTTAACAAATTGTGTAATGAATGTTATGTTGAATGGATATGCTTCTAGTTCATCACCTCATATTAATGTTTTATATTAACACTGAGCATCCCCCCCACCAGCTCTGTAATTTGGACTTACATTCTTTCTTATCTTCATCAACAACCTTCCTGATGTCATCAGTTCCTACCTAGATAGTCATGTTGATGACAAATACTTACTACCAGTAACCCCTTGCATATTAGTGGCATTATCACCTTGCTTGAAAGGTGAAATGATTAAAAAAGAAAAGAATACAAATGAATATCAATTTTCCGATTTTGTGAAAGTGAAACTGATATGCTATTGACATAATGCTATGTAAAATTCATGAGAAAGAGAGTGATAGATATGAAGAGACTGTGATAGATAGATGGATAGATAGATATAAACAGACTGTGATAGATAGATAGATAGATAGATAGATAGATATAAACAGACTGTGATAGATAGATATGAACAGACTGTGATAGATATGTACAGACTGTGATAGAGATAGATAGATGAATGGATAGATATGAACAGACTGTGATAGGTAGATAGATAGATAGATAGATATTGATTGTGATAGGTAGATAGATTAAATAGATTTGAATAGATTTAAATAATTAATAGATATGAATAAAATCATATAAGTAAAGCTTAATAAGTGGAGATTTTATAACAAAGAAAATATAGTAAAAATTCTTAGTTGTCTATATTATATTTTAAATTTAGTAGAATCCAACATGGATAAAGTTTAACTCCTGTTTTTTGTTGCCCAGTTAATCAACTATTGGTAAACAAATGATATTCGTAATGTGTTGACAGGTCTCCAGTGGTGATATTACCGTGATACAATTATCTCCTTTACACTTAACAGCTTCAAGTAATGCTACTGCATATTTTCTTGTGCAAATATCAGAGAATTTGAAAATGAAAATTAAAAGCAAAAAAGTGGGGAGTCATATTATACACAAGTACATGTTTTCTGAAATTTTTACACAACTTAAAAAAAAAACTTTTTATTTGAAACAGCAAGATTGCAAATCCACTCAGCACAATAGATAATAAAACACAGGTGTAGGCAGGTGTTGATAACAATTATTTACAAAAGGTATTTGATATGTCGGCAGTATTTGTTCTTTGGATATCAGTATAATTGAACTTCTTTTGTTTCAAAGACATGAAATTTACCGAAATCGATTAAAAAAGTAAATGAAGAATACACAAGATCTGTGACATTTTGATAACATTAATGTCACAACAAAGCACCTTTCACTGAAAATTTGAAAATAAGTTTTTAAATGAAAATTATGAGAAGAAATACACAGTGGATTAACATTCGGTTTATTTCTATTCTTTAATATCATGACAAATTAAATATTTTAGTGAAATATATGTACAACATTGAGATTTTAATGGACAATATGGTACAACTTTAAAACTAAATTTACATTTACTATGAACTCATGGAGCTAATTTTACATGTACATGTACTCATGGATCTAATTTATTAGCAGTTTTTAACTTCAGAAACTCTGGGTCATATATCAAGTTGTATTATACACAAAAAAATACAGTACCTTATTTTGTTTAAGTGAGGGGAGGGGTGACAAAATTACAGATCTCTAAACTTGAATTAAAACCCTCTGAATTTTAGAGGCTGACTGCTATTTATGGATAAAAGGTTACTCGATTTATTTTGGTCCTATAGAGTTTTACAATATTGAAGCAGCCAGTGAACCTCAAAACAAATACTTTTAAGATTAGCTTGTTAACCACCACTGTCACTTTTTATTTGTCATATACTCGTGCTACTCCATTGAAAATAATTAGCTTCTGACTTTGACAAACTCATTAAATAAGCCACAGTGTAGTGGGGGGTGTAGTGGGGGGTTTGGCTATTTCTTCTGGTTTTTAAATATTAAATGGCATTAAGAACATTTAGTTTTAACGCCCCCTTCAAAATGATCATTTTTTTCATCATATTCTGGCAGTGTTTCATATCAACAGACATCTTTTTAAAGAAAATCATCAAAATTGATATATTTTTTCTTTATTGATTCTAACATGGCAAATAGAAAAAAATAAGAAACATTTTTTAACATTTTATGGTTTCTTTTCTTTAAAGTAAAAGTATAAATCAAATACAAAAGTACAGTTTAGATTCTGTAACTGGTAACATTTACTGGGAACAAATTGTCTGCGTATAGATAGGAAATGAGTAAAGGAAGTTCACAAAAGTAGAAAGAGATTTAAGACAAGGATGTGGTGTTCTCTAACTGGATTTATTCAACCTATACAGTGAAATGAAACTTTTTTCTTTTATAATAATTTTCGCCCTGTACAAGGCACAAGAGCCACACGAGGTAGAGGGTTACAGAATAAACAGCACAGTTTATGGGGATATGTGGGAGAAATAACAGTTAACGCTAGCCTTTAACAAGTTAAGATTGTAATGATCAAGGAAGCATCCTCTTGGGAGTTGTTTCCACAAAGTACTAGCATCCTGGGTAAGATGTTAAACTACGTCCAGCAGCAAGGCCTCTGATCAGGAGGTTTTGAGGAGCATGGAACCACCTCTTAATTGCTGGTGTTCCCAAGCCCACGCTGACCCAGGGTGGTAGCACCTGTTAGTGTTCTAGCTATGGGCAAATAGTTAACTATTTTGAAGGAAATATATTACCAGAAACAGATTTTTGACAAAACAATATTACCAGCAATAAAAATTTTTGTAAGCATTAAATAACCCATTGAGGTTGATATGCCATAAAACAAAATGAACCAAACCAATCCAAACCAAAGTATACATATTCTATTCATACAAATCTATCCTAAAAATGTTGTTGGCATTAAATAATCCATTGAGGCTGATATGCCGTTAAACAAAATAAACCAAACCAATCTAAACCAAAGAATACATATTCTGTTCATACAAATCTATCCTAAAAATGTTGTCAGCATTAAATAACCTATTGAGGTTGATATGTCATAAAACAAAATAAACCAAACCATTCTAAAGCAAAGAATACATATTCTATTTATACGAATCTATCCTAAAAATCTTGTCGGCATTAAATAACCCATTGAGGTTGATATGACGTAAAACAAAATAAACCAAAACCAATCTGAACCAAAGAATACATATTCTATTCATACGAATCTATCCTAAAACTGTTGTCAGCATTAAATAACCCATTGAGGTTGATATACCATTAAACAAAATAAAACAAAAGAAATCTAAACCAAAGAATACATACTCTATTCATACAAGTCTATCCTAAAAACCTTGTCTGCATTAAATAATCCATTGATGTTGATATGCCGTAAAACAAACCAAACCAAATCAAACGACAAAGTACTAGTTTGTGGAAAGAAGCTGCTTGAGTGGAACTTAAATCTCACCAATGGAATATGAAAGGAATGAGCATGGTTCAATGTGTGTAGGGCATGGCAGGGTCTTTAGCTGTGAAGGTGAGAACTGGGGGAACAAAGGAATGTAGTTCATTTGAATAATTTTCTCTGGAAATAGCAATAGAGCAGCAAGATATATTATCCATGGGAAAGGGGTTGTAGAGTGGAAAGTAATTCATCACCCACAAAGATCTGGTGATGCTTTTGGACTCTATCAAGACTGTGAAGTGAAGACTGGGAAGCTCCTGCTCATCGCATACAGTAGCAGTACTCTATTTTCGGCCTGATCTGGCTCTTGTAAAGGTAAAAGGTAGCAAGAGCAGTCAGGTACTTGCTGGAGCAGTACAGGGAACCAACCATTTTTCCAGCATCTTTAGTGTCTCAAGAGACAACTCAGAATTTATTATCAGTAGACATAATCTTAACAATATAAGATACTCATTTGACATTGTGCTGAAGGGAAGCTTCAATAACTTCTAGACAAGGTAACAAAAGAAAGCAAGAAGAAAAGACTAATCATAAGAAGACAGAATATATGGTCATTAGGAAGAGAAGCAACCAAAAGGTGTGAGACATCAGAATCAAGCAGGTACAGAAATTTAACTATCTGGTTAGTGCAGTAACAGACAAAGAAGAATGTGACACAGTAATCCAAAGGTACATTGGATTATCGAAAGATACCTTCTAGAAACTAAGCAAAGTATTAGGACAGGAAAATTTTTGTTAGAAACAAATGAAAGAGTGCTGAATACAGATGAAGAAGAAACTTAAAATAACAGACATGTGGTTCTACAGATGGATTCAGAGAATACCATGGACAGAACATGTGAGTAACAAGGAAGTTTTAAAGACAAAAGGAACCAATACAATGCTCACATTTAAAAATCAGAAAGAAACAATTGAAATTTCTGCCATACCTTATGAGGGAAGAAAGCTTGGAAAATGTAACACTCACAGTACATATTGATGACAAAACAGGCCAAGGGAAAGAGCAAGTAACCTACCTAATGATTTTGTGTGGAAGTATATTAGAGCAAAGACAAAGAATGATGATAAAGAATGAAATGTTGTTTAAAGTGACAAATGATAGAAATCTGTGTTGGGCCAATATTGCCAAATCCCTGAACAGACACAGTATACAAAATAAAAGATTTTTGGCTGAATGATGTTCGAAATTTGAGTAGACAGGTTGAGGTTGATAACAATCAAATCAAAACATTATTTGTGAATAATCAATAGGAGATGGCCAACATACTTAACATGTTCTTGGTTATGTTAGTTGCTTTGATGTTTGACTTCCACATAAGTGAAAAATAAAACTACAAAACATTAGTTAAATATTCTGAATTTTAAATAAATTCTGGTGGATGATACAATTCTGTGTGTGTGTGTGTGTGTGTATATACAAGTAATTACTTAAATTAGCTTCATTTGATATTAGGGGATATCCAGTGAGTGTCAAACTCATTATATCCATAAATGTCTATAAAACTAGTAAGAACTTTCAACACATTGAGTAGGCAACTAACAGAATATATATATATATATATATATATATATATATATAATTAGGAATCCCCAAAATCATGAAGGTGTTAAAAATTTCATATTATTTATATTAATTGCATTTATTTATTAAATTTTATAAATTAAATTTAGAAAATTGGGGATACATATTTATTATATATTAAAATGCAATTTAAATTCATATTACCACCACAAAGTTGGATCTAAATCATTTTAAGGACTTTTGGAGCATACTATATGAATGCTGAGATGAATTCCATAGACAGAGCATGTAGCAGATGAAGATGTTTTAATGAGAATGGGAACAGCAGAGAAACTGTTGATAACAATCAAAGACAATTGAAACTTTGGGGACATTTAGTGAAGAAAGAAAGCTTAGAAAACTGAATACTCACAAGATAAATTGAAAAGAAGAGAAGCAAAAGAAACAATTTGACAAACTTGAACAAATGGACAGTGTGATAAGTACGATCAAGACAAAGATGAGTCATAAAAGAGAAAGTATTATTGAGAATAACAAAAGAAAAGAAGCTGTAGAGGGCCATGATCATTCACATCCCGAAGGAAAATGGCACTTAGAGAAAGGAAGATATTACATTTATTATCATTAAAGAGCATCTCTATTCCAAAAGAGTTTGAAAAGAACGCAATTTGATCTTATGAAGAATGGGTACATCAACATTTTCTGTGCAGTATTCATGTGAAAATACTATTGGCTAGTATAAACCACTAAAGTAACCATGTCAGGTAATGATATATTGAACTAAAGACTAAACACCCTCATGTTCTCCATGTTCAAAAGCTAAAAAGAAAGTTCCACTGAGACAGCTTTTTCCAAAGTACTGTTACTTTATAGAACAGGCTCCCACAGATGTGCTTCTCTGAAGACTACACCCTTAACTTCTTCAAGTCAAGAGTCAATTGTTATCTATCCTCTTCATCCTCATAATCTTCACTTTCTACCACCTTCTGTTTCCTTTATATCACACATCCCATTTAGGATGTGCAGGTGGTGTAAAGGATAGTGGCTCAGAATGAGAAATCAAAGAGCCAAGTTCAAATTCCAGTCAAGTTTGTTATGTTCACTTATGCACAAATACCTTTGGAAGGGTATGAATCCATCTCCTCCCCAAGCTATGGGTTAAATAGTAGAATTTGTATCTGGAAAAATCATTATTATTCTCAAAATAATGTTAATGCAATATTGAAAAAAAAAATTCTTATAATCCAAAATATGTTTTGGCTTTAAACAACACACAAAGTGTTGATAAATCAATAACATCTCATTTACCATTATCATTGTAATGGTAACCATCTACTTTGAGTGGCCCTCATTCCTTGTATTGCATGAATTCTAGTATTTCAAAAAGTGTTTCAGTGGAGTGCTGTTAGTGTTATTATAAACAGATACAAATATGCTTATCTCAAACAATTATTAGTCTGAATCTTTTGATAAAGAAAGTGGAGTTTTAATCACTTGTTTTACCTAACTGATTACTCCAAGCTTAAGCCAAGAAGCTATGACCTCTACAAAAAATAAGTTTATCATAATCTACACCCACTTCAGAGAGCTTCTAAAGGTACAACCAACAGCTTTGACAAGGTGTTGTCGTAGCAATCACATATTTCTACCAATGACATCACCAAAGTACACACTACAGAAATTGTTGTTGTATGACGTCTTGAATTTTACGAATAGCACCCATAACTAACACCTGTAAAAAGTTCACTAATAAAGAAGGTGATTGTTTGTTCAATGTTTGGTTCCAGATAAGTAAAAATACATCATTTACAACTGACCAAGATGAAGAAGAATGAAAAATATAATTCCCAATTTGAGACTCTTAAATAAGAGACTGTTGTAATAGGCAAGAGTAAAGTACTTCTCTGGAAAGAAACAGAAAAAATAATTGATATGTTAACCAAGATAAAAAGTATTGTACTAGAATTACAGTGATATGACTTGCCAAAATCACAGAACATTTCCGAAACTATCATAAGACTAACAGAGAAGACAAGAGGTTATGGTATTCTAATTTTATTATCAGGAATTATGGAGATATAGCTCAGTCAAAAAGAACTAGAAAATAGTTACAAAGTTGTTTATTCAATCTGTTTTTATGGAACAATGTATAAAAAATGATTATAAAAGTAGTGGAACTTTAATTACTAAGTAATAATAAACGAGCTCTGTGACCAAAATTTCACTGAAAGTGTTATCATTGCTCTCCACAGCTTGTTGTCTTTTGTTATTTTCAATCATACTTGGCCCTTTATGTTCATGACACTTCTGTGTCTTTGTGCCAATTATTATTATTATTATTATTATATAAGTATCACTATATTATTTTTAAAAAATATGATTCCTTCGCTACATAAGAATTCTCATGTTTCAAAAACAAACCACAATATTATTATTGAAATTAAATTGAATTAAAGTATCAAGACCTGTTTCATCCTCAAGTGAAAATTTATGAAACAGGGCTTGATGCTTTAATCAATTTAATTTTACTAATTATATTGAGGTTTTCGGCTCTCGTTTTTGAAACATGAGAACTCTTATGTAGCAAAGGAATCATATTTTTTTTTAAAATAATTATAATTTAAGCTCTACTTCTGTATGGAGCACTGTATTTTAAAAATAAAAACAAAAATACTAAAGAACCCTAGATTATTTACCTAATGTGTTCTTTCCTATTTTTCTAAATATTTGCACATACATATACATACATACATATATATATATATATATATATATTATGAAATGGACAAATCTGACAATTATTTTTTAAGATATTACATTATATATATATATATATATATATGGGAAAGGTATGAATTCTCTTCTTCTTCCCCCAGCTATGGGTGAATAGCAGGACAGACTGGGTTCTATAGCCTTGAATGGCAACTGGTCTAGGAGAAGGCAAACTCTGAATTCAAAACCTGTGGAGGGTCGTTTGTGGCACATAGTGTACCAGGTCATTGTATTTGGCTCTTCAAAAAAACCTTCACCACTATAATCAAATCATATATGCTGGTGGTTCTTAAGAACTGAGTCGCTTGATCCTCATACGTCAATTACAACATGAGAGTCCAGCATATATATATATATATATATATATATATATATTAGTATAGTATAGTATAGTATATTTTGGCAGAAAGAATTCATCCAAACAAGTTTGATTAAAAAGAACTGACAAGGTCTGTCCGTTTAAATTTGTTTTTCTTTTTACTTAGTTCATTTTTCCCTAGTATTTTTTTCATTTTAGTTTAAGTAGTGTTTCATTAAAACTTCTGAGACTCTTAATTTATTACTTTTATTTCTGAATCTTGCTGTTTTACTAAAGGCCATGGGGATAATCCTAGCAGTTGTGACAAAAAAAATTTGAACTTAACACAAAAGAAATAATGAAAAAAATCAAGATAATATTACAACTACTACTAATACTATTAATGTAAATAAAGAAAATGAAATTAAGTTGAAAGAAACACTAGTCAAAAATTAATAATGGCTGATAGTGCATTGTCTAATAAAATATCAAGATAATATTATTAATACTACTAACATTATTAGTGTAAATAAGGCAACTAAAATTAAGACAAAAGTAACACTAATAAAAATTAATACTGGTTGACAATGTCTCATTTAATAAAATTTTGCTTCTACTAATACTACAAGTGTTAAATAAAGCATCTAAGATCAAAATGAAATAAATATATAATTCATTACAAAATCCCAATAATATAATTACTCCTAATACTATTAATAACTGTAAAAACATTGATATCAAATATGATGGCACGTGATCAAAGAGAGAAATAAAGAGTAAGGTTCTATGGTTAATTTTGATCTTCTTCCAACTACAAAACCCTGGTAGCTCAATTGATTGATTAATTGACTGATTTGTTTTTTATGGCCTATCAACCCTTTACAGGTTATTTAAAGCCAGAAAATATTTTTAGATTGAAAAAAAAATTTTGGTGGTAATAATGATTTTCTGGTACATGTTCTATTAATTAACCCAAAGCTGGGTGGAGAAGAGGGTGGATTCATACCTTTCCTGAGGATATTTGTGAATAAGTGAATATAACGAACCCAACTGGAATTGGAACTCTGCTCTCCAATTTCCAGTTTCCCATCATTATCCATTATACCCCTCACACATCCAAGCTTACAGCACCTGATATTCACAAATGGTCATTCATCTAGATACTGACTAGACTCAATGTTGCTTAACTTTAGTGTTCATACAAAAACAGGTGATTTCAAATAATGGGACAACTGTCGTGGATAAACAGGATTCCCAAGGCAAAAGGGAGGTGATTTTTGTTAGGAATTTATTCTTTAAATCTAATAGTGATAGTGTTTTCCAAGCGTAGCTTAGATGTGGCATAAGGCCAAAAGTATGGGGCACCCAGTGAGGATCGAACTCACAACTCAGTTGTAATTGTTCTAGCGAAACAAGCTTGCTAACCATTACACTGCCTCGAGGTGCCCATATAATGATTTTCTAAGCCCAGCTTACATGTGGCATAAGGCCAAAAGTATGGGGCACCCAGTGAGGATCGAACTCACTACACAGTCGTAAGTGATCTAACAAGGCAAGCTTTCTAACCATTACACCACGTCGAGGTGCCCAAAGTGATTTTCCAAGAGTAGCTTAGATGTGGCACAAGGTCGAAAGTATGGGGCACCCAGTGAGAATTGAACTCATGACTCAGTTGTAATTGTTCTAGCAAGACAAGCTTGCTAACCATTACACCACCTCGAGGTGTCCAAATCTAATAGTGATAGACTGTTGGTCTGAATAGCTGCAATGAAGTACGACAACAATGAAAATGAAAGAAATGCAAGTTAACAATTAATTCTTGTTTCTCTGATGACTAATGTCCAAAAAAGAATGTCTGTCTGTCTCTTTTGGATCCCATTCAAATCTCCAAAACGAGTCTGCTCATGTTATTATATTCAATGTATATACACCTTAAAAAATTTAAGGATAATTTGATAAGGGAAGCAGTTATTTAAACAGCAGGAAGTCTGAAATGCTAATTATATCAAATATGATTAAGAAATTTTACATCTTGTTCTTTACACTCCACTGGGCTTCTGTGCCTAAACCCAGATGTATCTTTAGAGATATTTTTACCATATTTTCAAGAATTAAATATGGCCAGTCACTCATGTGAGAATAAAGTACATGCAAGTTTTTTTTGTAGGAAAGTTACCTGATAACATTGAACACAATTTAGTGATTAAACAAATGATTTTGCAATTTTCTTTCTTTAACTTGTTATGGCCAAATACTCCTGCATCATTACGCAAAGTTTGAAACAGAAATGTTTTCAAAAGCACTTCCACTTAAGTAAATACATTCTTAGATAAAAACACACTTTTGCCTATCAATTTTACAGAATTGAAGCAACTGGGACCAGTCTACAAGACAAAACCTGTGTCTTGCATTTTTAGAAGAGAGTTCAAGTATTCTCTGATGACAAGACCACATGAAAGAAGTAACCTGGTCTTGTGATTTGTATGATATTCACAGTATAGCTCCACCTCCCTATCCCAGGTATTAAATATTCAACTTTGTTATTATTTGAAGAAAACATATATATATATATATATATATATATATATATATATATATATATATATATATATATATATATGATAAGATAAAGAACGAATAGGAAATATATCTCAATTTCATCAGAGATTGAGAGAAAACAGACAAAAAAGACAGTTCAATTTTGTTTGGGTCAATTCTCATTGGTCAGTCACACATGTGCATTAAAACCATATATAATTCTATATGTATATAAGTTTGTAAAAATTCTAGTATGTCTTTAATTATGCATGTGTGTCTGTTTAATGTTCTTTACCTTTATGAGGTCAGTTGGCACAATTGGGTGGCATTCCATTTTAATCTGGGACAGTTTTTTATGCAGATTATATTTATATTTGTATTAGATAGATGTAAGAATAGATTCAAAGAAGGATGGTGATGTAATGTAATGTTTTAGGTGTGTGTTTATAGTTGGTAAATAATGTTATTATTAAGATTTCAAATTATTTTCTCCTTAAAAAATTATGTTCTTTTTTTAATTAGGGTAGCATTAGCGAAATCAAAGTTATGTTCAGTATAATTCCTTTGCAATACAAGAGTTAGATCATTTTTCCAAATGCAAATCTCGCTTGAGTTTCTCTATATGTTTTTTTTAGATCATGTGATGTCTCCTCCACTTAGACATACTCAAATTTTTACAAAGAATTATCTACGGTTTTAATGCACATGATACATGGCTGACCAAACAAAACTGAAAATACCAAAGTTCTGTCTTTTTATCTGTTTTCTTCAATCTCTGACAAAGCTTTAATAAACTTGAAACATGTTAGATTGATATATGTTTACTATTTGTTCTTACTTTTGTCATCCTGTTGAATTCAAATTCATATTTGATCTGCATTTGATCTTTAACACGCACACACACACATATACATACATCTCAAATGTTTTGGGAGAAGGGCTTCTTGGTTGAGTCAAGAATCTTTCAGTAATCTCTTATATATTTTCACATTTCCTTTTTTATTGTGCTTTCATTCTAATAGTGGCCAGGTGTTCATTTTCCAGTATATTAATTTACTATAATGGATAGTCAATTCCTGTTGCAGGCATCTGCTCAGGCATATTTTGCATTTCTTCAACATCCACAGAGCCATTTATACTGCAACTATACTGAGCAGATCCATGGTAGTGTAATAGATAGCAGCTTGTAATGAGAAAATCAGAGAGCCAAATTCATTACTTTTAATCATGCATATTCCCTTAGAAAAGGTATGAATACATCTCTTCTCTCCCTAGAAGAAGTAAATAACAGGGCAGACTGGACTTGGTTGGCAACTACTCTAGGAGAAGGAAAACACTTAATTCAACCCTAATGGGTTATAGAACTTATGATCATGATGCTGAACCGACCTTAGTTACAGTTTCTGGGAGTGAGGGCATAATCTGACATGATTAATACTTAAACAATGCTAGTATGCTTAAACCCTCAGTCATGATGACTTATGACTTCATGCTAGCACAACCATCAACAACTTCTGAACAGTTTTGTCTACCAACAACCTGTGGTATAGTTTTTTGGCACATTTCAATGGTGTCACATTCTGGGATCATCTGCCCAGGCTATTATTATCAAGAAGTCACCCCTCCCCCTGACAAAATAAACATGAAGAGATTTTAACCTAGGTCTCATGGTAGGTGTTATGATAGGTATTCTCTTTGACAGATGTAGTCTCATCAAGAGAAGATAACTCTCCTGTAGATATAGCAATACTGCCTTTGATACAGAACCTAATTTACATATCATTACACCCCACTGAACCTAAGAGGCCTTATGCCTTCAGTTGATCTTTGACTTCTATGAACAACCCTGGGAGACATAATCTGTCTCAGAGTGAGTCTCTTTATTTCTTTTTATAGGAGATCTAGGTCTTAACTGATTCTCTTCATTTGAATTATCATGATACCTCTGATCACTCTCCCCACCAGATTTTTCCTCATTACTACTGGATACACTCATTCTCTCCTCCCTACTCTGTTCTTCACTTTCATATCTCTGGTGGTCTTCCTGATCACACTCAATACTGGATTCATTCATCTTTTCTTGCATCCTCTGTTCTTCTGCTTCCTCTTCCTCCACCTTTTCTATACTTCATGCTCTCTTGTGGTCCTAAATTGGTCTTCATGGGCCAGTATACCATGTCCCTTCTTTGTTAACACCACTGTGTTAAATCCCTTTTGCACCACAAAATTTGCCTTTTCAGGGCTTGAATCCTTGTCCTTTCTGTATCAAACACTTTCATTTGTTGCAAATAACATGGTAATCGGAGCTCTTATTTGTCTTCCCATCAATGCAGAGTAGTTCTATAACTTAGGTGTAGTCTAGGTAAATAACTCTCTATATCCCAATCCACTGGAAAGAATGGTTTTAATCTCATTTTTACCATTTGGACCATTCTCTCTACAATTCCATTTGACTGTGGGTGGTGAGGTGGTGTTTTGTATGAAATGCAGCCAATGTTTTAACTTTCTTCACAAAACTCAGGTACATTGTTGGGGACCAAAGTTTTTGGAACTTCATTTCTCAAAAATACTATCCTCAACACCTGCTTCAGAGTAGTAGCTTTTCTAACCTGAATACAAGTCAACTAATATCAGAAATAGTCCTATACCTTTAATGTAGGCCTGATCCATATGTACTCATGTCCATGGTTCTATTTCCATTGGACAAGAGTGAATTTTAGTTTGCCTAAATTTCTTTATTTCTGCATACTTTGGGCATTTTTTAACATACTCTTCCACATCTATTGAATAGCCTGGCCACCATGCTTGCAACTTTAACCTCATTTGCAAAGCCGACATAGCTCCATGTATATTATCATGCACAGCTTTTCTCAGAGACTGTGGAGGTACTATGACATATCCATTACATATAATTCCTTTTTCTATTGTTAATTTGTGTCTTGACTCTTTATAAGGCTTCTCAGCCATAGAGCAATTACTTCATATATTTCTCTTTATTCTATTCACAATTCTATTCAACACTGGAACCTGCATATTTCCCAACCTAAGCTGATTTAAGAGTAATGCGTCTGTTTCTATCCAATGCAAAATCTTATCCTCACAACTTTCACTTGCTTCAACATTTTTACTCTCAAAATTTAACTGAGATAATGCATCCACATGCGAAATAGTATTTCCTTTAATACATACAACGTCAAAGTTGACTGCAATAAGCTTAATTGCCCATCTTAATATCCTGGAAGATGTAACCTTTGGCAACTCTATTCTGGAGTTGAATATAAATTCCAAAGGCTTATGATCAGATTGTAATAACAGTTTCCTTTGCAGCAATAGATTTCTTGCCCTTTCCATGCTGCACACAATCATCAATGCCTCCTTCTCAATATTTGAATAATTCACCTCTGCTGAAGTACATTACAAGGTGATCCCCCTGCAACAAAATTGCAGCTATAACACAGTCACTGACATCAGTAGTTAACATCAATTCTTTTGCTGGATCAAAGATTTTAACAACTTGTTTGCTTATGAGTGCCATTTTTAATTTCCCAAAAGTGATCTCCTGTCTTTTTGTCCATTGAAACTTGATATTCTTCTTCCTTATTTCATTAAATTGTTCCACAAGGTCACTGTATTGTGGTAGATATCTTTTATAGAAATTGGTTAATCCTAAATTCTAACTCTTTTTTTTTTATTTCTGGGTGCAGCTATTGATATCTTATTAATGAGTTTATCATCCAGTGATATACCATCTTTGTATATTGAATATCCTAGGTACAAAATTTTTTCAAAAAACTCACATTTATTATGATTGTCATACTTGCACTATTTAATTTTCTCAAAACTTGCCCCCCATTTTACTTTTGAGATCTTCTTTATTGCACACATCCAATGCCAATGTTGTACTGATATACAATCATATTTTTAATCCCTTCTAAAACTTTTTTGATGGCTTTTTGGAAAATGTGACTTAACGTTTTTACTCCAAATGGCAGACAAGTCCATCTTAGTAATCCAATAGGAGTGTTCATTGTGGTGACTTCTTGAAACTTGCTATCAATTTTTTTTTGATTATATTCTGACTTAAGGTGAACTTTAGCAAAGTATTTCATACCAGAAAACTCATGGCAATCTGTTTCATTTTTGGCAATGGGAATGAATGCAAAGAAATCTGGTAATTCATACCAACCTTTATAATTGCCACAAATTCTTAAATTGGGCTTCCATATCGCCACAATGAAACCCAATTGCTATCACCCTGGCTGACTTTTTCTAATATTCCTTGTTCCACCATTTTGATCAGCTTAGCACACCACCAAGGGTAACATGTAAACAGGAACTTTTCGGGCTTCAAAAATACATGGGTTGACGGCTTTCTTGCCTCGTATTCCCTTAATAATCCAAGATCTGGTTCTATAGACTTCATGGAATTTACCAGCTTTGATGCATCCATGTCAATTCCTAAAAGACCATGGCTTTTGATGCTTTCCACCACTATGATGTGTATTATCTCAGGTCTATTTTTTGTTACAAACATGCCTTCAAAGCATTCCTAAAATTTTGATGATTGACCCATTGAACTACTTCAACTGGTGGGGGGGGGTTACTTTACTTTAACTTTGGTCTACCCATTCTTTCCCCATCATTTCTTGGTATCAACGTATTTTACTTCCAGTATCCCACCTGCATGAGTAAAGTTATTCCATTCAACTTCACCACTTCTCTACTGTTATCCTGTGTTTTTTATCTCAAATACTTCCATACTTTCAATCAAAGGATCTATTTTTCACTTTCTCCACTCACTTTACATATGTGCATACCATCTGGAAATGATTCCTCTTTTTACACTTAAAACACCATTTCCCAAAAGCCAGACACTTATTTTTGCTTTTTTCATGTTCCTTATTGCAATATCTGCATACAATTAAGCTTTTAGTAGCACTGTAAGTCTCCATGCTGCATTCAGAGGTATTAAATTTTTGAATCAATTCCAGTTGTTCTAAGAACTCCACACATGCTTCCAAATTCATATTATGAGCTTGAGGCTGCTCTAGAATTTTATGCTTGTATGAGATGTCAAACATGCCTTCAGTCAGTTTTAGCACAATTAGCTCATCATCGATAGACATTTGTTCTGAACCCGTTTTTCAAACTCACAATATCTTAATGTTTCTTTCAAGTGCTATACATATTGCATAATAGTTTTGTCCAATCTCTGACTATTTTCAAGAAATTTAGTTCTTTCTGTAATGACCAATCTTTTTTTTTTTTTGGTTGTGCATTTGCTTTTATGATGGCCACAATTTCTTCATACATTAAATCTTCCAACACTTTGGGATATATTTTTTATGGCCTTACACCTGGCTGAGGCCAAAAACAAATCCATAACTTCATTTTCTCCTCTACTAGCTTTGTTGTCCTTTACTCCTGCTGATGCTGTGAAACATTTAAGCCAGGTTTCAACATACTCAGGATCCTCCATCATGGTTAGGAAGGTATGGAGAACCATGATCACCTGAAAGAACATGTGACATAAAAGAAGAGAATTAATGTAAAGATAAGCTATATTTAAGTAGTTTTCTTATAAGATGTGATCCAAATTATTGGCAAAAAAACAAGAGGTAAGCCTGCAAGAAATTTCATTCATCAAGTCATAAATAACAACATTCGAATCAGAAAGGAAGGACTAAGAGTTATGGATGACAGAAATGGTTGGAAGGAAGAACTAGGAGTTATGGATGACAGAAATGGTTGGAAAGAAGAACTAGGAGTTCTGGATGACAGAAATGGTTGGAAGGAAGAACTAGGAGTTATGGATGACAGAAATGGTTGGAAGGAAGAACTAGGAGTTATGGATGACAGAAATGGTTGGAAAGAAGAACTAGGAGTTCTGGATGACAGAAATGGTTGGAAGGAAGAACTAGGAGTTATGGATGACAGAAATGGTTGGAAGGAAGAACTAGGAGTTCTGGATGACAGAAATGGTTGGAAGGAAAAACTAGGAGTTATGGATGACAGAAATGGTTGGAAGGAAGAACTAGGAGTTATGGATGACAGAAATGGTTGGAAGGAAGAACTAGGAGTTCTGGATGACAGAAATGGTTGGAAGGAAGAACTAGGAGTTCTGGATGACAGAAATGGTTGGAAGGAAGAACTAGGAGTTATGGATGACAGAAATGGTTGGAAGGAAGAACTAGGAGTTATGGATGACAGAAATGGTTGGAAGGAAGAACTAGGAGTTATGGATGACAGAAATGGTTGGAAGGAAGAACTAGGAGTTATGGATGACAGAAATGGTTGGAAAGAAGAACTAGGAGTTCTGGATGACAGAAATGGTTGGAAGGAAGAACTAGGAGTTATGGATGACAGAAATGGTTGGAAGGAAGAACTAGGAGTTATGGATGACAGAAATGGTTGGAAGGAAGAACTAGGAGTTATGGATGACAGAAATGGTTGGAAGGAAGAACTAGGAGTTATGGATGACAGAAATGGTTGGAAAGAAGAACTAGGAGTTCTGGATGACAGAAATGGTTGGAAGGAAGAACTAGGAGTTATGGATGACAGAAATGGTTGGAAGGAAGAACTAGGAGTTATGGATGACAGAAATGGTTGGAAGGAAAAACTAGGAGTTATGGATGACAGAAATGGTTGGAAGGAAGAACTAGGAGTTCTGGATGACAGAAATGGTTGGAAGGAAGAACTAGGAGTTCTGGATGACAGAAGTGGTTGGAAGGAAGAACTAGGAGTTCTGGATGACAGAAATGGTTGGAAGGAAGAACTAGGAGTTCTGGATGACAGAAATGGTTGGAAGGAAGAACTAGGAGTTATGGATGACAGAAATGGTTGGAAAGAAGAACTAGGAGTTCTGGATGACAGAAATGGTTGGAAGGAAGAACTAGGAGTTATGGATGACAGAAATGGTTGGAAGGAAAAACTAGGAGTTATGGATGACAGAAATGGTTGGAAGGAAGAACTAGGAGTTATGGATGACAGAAATGGTTGGAAAGAAGAACTAGGAGTTCTGGATGACAGAAATGGTTGGAAGGAAGAACTAGGAGTTATGGATGACAGAAATGGTTGGAAGGAAAAACTAGGAGTTATGGATGACAGAAATGGTTGGAAGGAAGAACTAGGAGTTATGGATGACAGAAATGGTTGGAAGGAAAAACTAGGAGTTATGGATGACAGAAATGGTTGGAAGGAAGAACTAGGAGTTATGGATGACAGAAATGGTTGGAAGGAAGAACTAGGAGTTCTGGATGACAGAAATGGTTGGAAGGAAGAACTAGGAGTTCTGGATGACAGAAATGGTTGGAAGGAAGAACTAGGAGTTATGGATGACAGAAATGGTTGGAAGGAAAAACTAGGAGTTATGGATGACAGAAATGGTTGGAAAGAAGAACTAGGAGTTATGGATGACAGAAATGGTTGGAAGGAAGAACTAGGAGTTATGGATGACAGAAATGGTTGGAAGGAAGAACTAGGAGTTATGGATGACAGAAATGGTTGGAAGGAAGAACTAGGAGTTATGGATGACAGAAATGGTTGGAAGGAAGAACTAGGAGTTATGGATGACAGAAATGGTTGGAAGGAAGAACTAGGAGTTCTGGATGACAGAAATGGTTGGAAGGAAAAACTAGGAGTTATGGATGACAGAAATGGTTGGAAGGAAGAACTAGGAGTTCTGGATGACAGAAATGGTTGGAAGGAAAAACTAGGAGTTCTGGATGACAGAAATGGTTGGAAGGAAAAACTAGGAGTTCTGGATGACAGAAATGGTTGGAAGGAAAAACTAGGAGTTCTGGATGACAGAAATGGTTGGAAGGAAGAACTAGGAGTTATGGATGACAGAAATGGTTGGAAGGAAAAACTAGGAGTTATGGATGACAGAAATGGTTGGAAGGAAGAACTAGGAGTTATGGATGACAGAAATGGTTGGAAGGAAGAACTAGGAGTTATGGATGACAGAAATGGTTGGAAGGAAGAACTAGGAGTTATGGATGACAGAAATGGTTGGAAGGAAGAACTAGGAGTTATGGATGACAGAAATGGTTGGAAGGAAGAACTAGGAGTTATGGATGACAGAAATGGTTGGAAGGAAGAACTAGGAGTTATGGATGACAGAAATGGTTGGAAGGAAAAACTAGGAGTTCTGGATGACAGAAATGGTTGGAAGGAAGAACTAGGAGTTATGGATGACAGAAATGGTTGGAAGGAAGAACTAGGAGTTATGGATGACAGAAATGGTTGGAAGGAAAAACTAGGAGTTATGGATGACAGAAATGGTTGGAAAGAAGAACTAGGAGTTCTGGATGACAGAAATGGTTGGAAGGAAAAACTAGGAGTTCTGGATGACAGAAATGGTTGGAAGGAAGAACTAGGAGTTCTGGATGACAGAAATGGTTGGAAGGAAGAACTAGGAGTTCTGGATGACAGAAATGGTTGGAAGGAAGAACTAGGAGTTATGGATGACAGAAATGGTTGGAAGGAAAAACTAGGAGTTATGGATGACAGAAATGGTTGGAAGGAAGAACTAGGAGTTATGGATGACAGAAATGGTTGGAAGGAAGAACTAGGAGTTCTGGATGACAGAAATGGTTGGAAGGAAGAACTAGGAGTTCTGGATGACAGAAATGGTTGGAAGGAAGAACTAGGAGTTATGGATGACAGAAATGGTTGGAAGGAAAAACTAGGAGTTATGGATGACAGAAATGGTTGGAAAGAAGAACTAGGAGTTCTGGATGACAGAAATGGTTGGAAGGAAGAACTAGGAGTTATGGATGACAGAAATGGTTGGAAAGAAGAACTAGGAGTTCTGGATGACAGAAATGGTTGGAAGGAAGAACTAGGAGTTATGGATGACAGAAATGGTTGGAAGGAAGAACTAGGAGTTATGGATGACAGAAATGGTTGGAAGGAAAAACTAGGAGTTATGGATGACAGAAATGGTTGGAAGGAAGAACTAGGAGTTCTGGATGACAGAAATGGTTGGAAGGAAGAACTAGGAGTTATGGATGACAGAAATGGTTGGAAGGAAAAACTAGGAGTTATGGATGATAGAAATGGTTGGAAGGAAGAACTAGGAGTTATGGATGACAGAAATGGTTGGAAGGAAAAACTAGGAGTTATGGATGACAGAAATGGTTGGAAGGAAGAACTAGGAGTTATGGATGACAGAAATGGTTGGAAGGAAGAACTAGGAGTTATGGATGACAGAAATGGTTGGAAGGAAGAACTAGGAGTTATGGATGACAGAAATGGTTGGAAGGAAGAACTAGGAGTTATGGATGACAGAAATGGTTGGAAGGAAGAACTAGGAGTTATGGATGACAGAAATGGTTGGAAGGAAGAACTAGGAGTTATGGATGACAGAAATGGTTGGAAGGAAAAACTAGGAGTTATGGATGACAGAAATGGTTGGAAGGAAGAACTAGGAGTTCTGGATGACAGAAATGGTTGGAAGGAAGAACTAGGAGTTCTGGATGACAGAAATGGTTGGAAGGAAGAACTAGGAGTTATGGATGACAGAAATGGTTGGAAGGAAGAACTAGGAGTTATGGATGACAGAAATGGTTGGAAGGAAGAACTAGGAGTTATGGATGACAGAAATGGTTGGAAGGAAGAACTAGGAGTTATGGATGACAGAAATGGTTGGAAAGAAGAACTAGGAGTTCTGGATGACAGAAATGGTTGGAAGGAAGAACTAGGAGTTATGGATGACAGAAATGGTTGGAAGGAAGAACTAGGAGTTATGGATGACAGAAATGGTTGGAAAGAAGAACTAGGAGTTCTGGATGACAGAAATGGTTGGAAGGAAGAACTAGGAGTTATGGATGACAGAAATGGTTGGAAGGAAGAACTAGGAGTTATGGATGACAGAAATGGTTGGAAGGAAGAACTAGGAGTTATGGATGACAGAAATGGTTGGAAGGAAAAACTAGGAGTTATGGATGACAGAAATGGTTGGAAGGAAGAACTAGGAGTTCTGGATGACAGAAATGGTTGGAAGGAAGAACTAGGAGTTATGGATGACAGAAATGGTTGGAAGGAAGAACTAGGAGTTATGGATGACAGAAATGGTTGGAAGGAAGAACTAGGAGTTCTGGATGACAGAAATGGTTGGAAGGAAGAACTAGGATTTATGGATGACAGAAATGGTTGGAAGGAAGAACTAGGAGTTATGGATGACAGAAATGGTTGGAAGGAAGAACTAGGAGTTATGGATGACAGAAATGGTTGGAAAGAAGAACTAGGAGTTCTGGATGACAGAAATGGTTGGAAGGAAGAACTAGGAGTTATGGATGACAGAAATGGTTGGAAGGAAGAACTAGGAGTTATGGATGACAGAAATGGTTGGAAAGAAGAACTAGGAGTTCTGGATGACAGAAATGGTTGGAAGGAAGAACTAGGAGTTATGGATGACAGAAATGGTTGGAAGGAAGAACTAGGAGTTATGGATGACAGAAATGGTTGGAAAGAAGAACTAGGAGTTCTGGATGACAGAAATGGTTGGAAGGAAGAACTAGGAGTTATGGATGACAGAAATGGTTGGAAGGAAGAACTAGGAGTTCTGGATGACAGAAATGGTTGGAAGGAAAAACTAGGAGTTCTGGATGACAGAAATGGTTGGAAGGAAGAACTAGGAGTTATGGATGACAGAAATGGTTGGAAGGAAAAACTAGGAGTTATGGATGACAGAAATGGTTGGAAGGAAGAACTAGGAGTTATGGATGACAGAAATGGTTGGAAGGAAGAACTAGGAGTTATGGATGACAGAAATGGTTGGAAGGAAGAACTAGGAGTTATGGATGACAGAAATGGTTGGAAGGAAGAACTAGGAGTTCTGGATGACAGAAATGGTTGGAAGGAAGAACTAGGAGTTATGGATGACAGAAATGGTTGGAAGGAAAAACTAGGAGTTCTGGATGACAGAAATGGTTGGAAGGAAGAACTAGGAGTTATGGATGACAGAAATGGTTGGAAGGAAAAACTAGGAGTTATGGATGACAGAAATGATTGGAAGGAAGAACTAGGAGTTATGGATGACAGAAATGGTTGGAAGGAAAAACTAGGAGTTATGGATGACAGAAATGGTTGGAAGGAAAAACTAGGAGTTCTGGATGACAGAAATGGTTGGAAGGAAGTGATAAGATCATTAGATAAATAAATAGATATTTTTGTTGATTTGTTATTTGACAAAGTATGTGATTATTTTTGTCTATCTATGAAGATGTTTACATTGGAAATCTGTGTGTATATATGCATAATCATATTTGCCAAATAAATATTAGTGTGTACTTATGCAGCAACATTTTGATGCATGTGTTGGTGTAGTTATCCCTGAATGCATAAACAAGTTGCATCTATCTTGAGATATATTCACACAGGGCAACACTGTCATATTCAAGATGGTAGGCTAATAATGATCACGCATGCACTATAGTGTCTCGTGGGATATCAAAACTTAGTGCAATTCCTACACATATCAATCATCACATACCAACAGAATTTCTGTGTAAAAAATGGTGATGTCCATTCAAACACATGTAATTTATAGTAATAATACATATATATATATATATATATATATATATATATATATGAAGAAATATAGTTTTAAGTTGTGCTATATTTATGGGTGAAAGTGTTCAATATCAGGGATAGAGTATATGTAAATATAAAAGTGGACATTGAAGTCAACATTCAGAACCGACAGTCTGTTTCATGCTAAGCACAATCATCAGGCCATGTGCCAGATAATGAAACAAAATCTTGCCTTTGGGTGTTAACTTCAATGTTCACTTTTATATATATATTTGTTTATTAACCTTTCTTTTGAACATCTTTCATTAAATATATCAGACAAGGAAGATTTAATCAATTTTTTTATTTTGTTTTTCCAAAACTATATATATATATATATATATATATATATTTACTGGACTCTCCCATCATTTTCAACATATGAGGGTCAAGCAACTCAGTTATTAAAACTAACAGCCAGACTATCCACTATTTGATTATAGTCATGAAGGCTTATGCAGAACCAACCAGATTTTGGAAATAGCCAAATACACAGAAATGGTGCACAGCATGCCACTCCACAGGTTTTGAAGTCAGAGTTATCCTTCTAGTTTATATATATATATATATTATATATATTCATCAATCCATCTACTGTTCAAGAAATACCACCAATTTTCTGTTTACTTTCTCATTTTTCAATACTTTTATATTGAGTCAAAAAATAATTTATGCACATTTTCAAGGTTGATTTTTTCTTCTTCTTTGTATGTGTATATGGGCATGTGCATGCATCTGGTGCTTGCATGTGCGTATATATAGAATGTCAAGATTATTTCTCCTTTTTTCATTTTTCTTGTCTCTTTATACTCTCTCCTTATTAATTTTATACCTTTTTCTCTCTTTCAACTTTGAGTGTCAGAGAGTAATTGCTCTTAGTAATTTTTGAGGATTCTACAGCTTTCTTGAGTTTTGAAAATTTAGGTATATTTTAATTTTTTTTACTAAAATAATTTTTTATTATCATTATTAATGCTTAAATGGTAATATAAATATTTATGTATGTCTTCACTTGCCCATTATTTCATTTTTCTTATTTGATTTGATGGTACCTTAAGTATTAGGATATTAATTAAAGAAAGTTATGTTTATTAATTTTTTATTATTGTTTGAATTTGTATGCATATACTTACATTTATATGCACACACACAATCATATTCAGTCATATGGATATCCAAACTCATATCCATACGACTGAATATTTTAGCTCTATCACTGATATTAAGAGCTTTCCAATAAGTAATGCACATATATAATATATATAGAAATTATATATATATATATATATATATATATATATATATATATATATATATATATATATATTTCTTTTGAACATCTTTCATTAAATATACCAGACAAGAAAGATTTAATTAATTTTTTTATTTTGTTTTTCCATAACTATATATATATATATATATATATATACTATTACTACTACTATAAAATACATGTTTTTGAGTGGATATCCCCATTTTATAAACAGTATTAATTAATATACATTCAGATGGAAGGACCAGAATTTGTTATAAACAACATGAAAATATGGATCTCTTCTCCTGCCTTGTATCAATGGTTCAGCATGGTAGGTAAGGGGATGCAATGGCGTGGGGAATATTTCCTTGGCATACACTGGGGCCCTTGCTCCCAATAAAAGGCCATTTCAGTGTTACAGCCTACCTAGGTATTATGGCTGACCACACTCCTCAATATATGACTACAATGCACCTATCCACCCATCTTCTAGTCGACACATACAGTGTCACAAATGAAAAAAAATAGTGGCAGATTGATTTATGAAACACTGCCATGAGTTTTCTGTAGTAAGTTGGCCCACATAATCACCAGATATCAATAAAAGTTCTTTAGAATCCAAAGATTCTGCAAATGTTTTCATTCAGCCATCCACAAGAAAGTTGGAATAAAATCTTTTTCTTTTGCCTTGCTCAGTTTTGGTAAAATAAATTTTCTGTGAACAAACTTTTTTTATGTTTCAAAAATCTTAAGAATAAAGCAAGAAATATTTCAAAAGGGAACTGTGTATTTCTCAACAATCAGATAAAAAATGCAATCATTTCTCAAAGGAAAACAGATGGAAATATTACATTGAAGATAATCTTCATATTGATTTTCATTGTGACTATAATTATTCTTGGTGATAAATTTTATTAGGATTAATATCTATAAATGGCTTTGAGTTAAAATTGTACAAATTTGCTTCCTGATTATATATTCATGCACATACCCAGTTATACACACTTAATTTGATGGTGGAGCCTGGAATACACAGACTGTATCCAATGCAAAAAGGTAAAACCTACTCCAAAGGATCCATCTATCAAGTAAATGATTATAGATTAAAATATAAGACAATCATTAAAAAGAAAAATAATAACTTATAAAAATCATGAAAGACCAGATTGTAAATGAATAACAAATTTTGATTTTGAAAGCTAATTATATAAATTAGTTATCGCTATTAAGCAAGGATTGCTGTTAGGCAAGATATAAGACACATGCTGGTATGTTTTTTTGTTACTGTCGTTCACCCAGTAAAAGGTCCAAGAGCCACTCAAGGTAGAGGGTTACTTAATGATAATGCTGAAAGTTGATAATGGTTGATTCAAGAATTGATGAGGTTAAGATTGTTGTGATCAGGGAGGCCTTTTCTCAGGAGTTGGTTCCACAAAGTAGCATTTCTTAGAAAGAAGCTGTTCAAAAGGATCTTCCTTCTTACCAATGGAATATGAAGGCAATGGAAAGGATTCAACCCTGTGTATGTGGCATGGTGGATCTTAGCTGTAAAGGTCTGAACTGCTGAATGTCTCTTGTCTGAAGATTTGTCATGTCAATAGCAATAGAATAACAAGAGGTGATGTTTTATATTTGGGAAAGTGGTTGTAGGGTGGAAAATAATTCATCACCCACAAGGCCACATAGATCTTTTGAACACTGTCAAGGCTGGAAAGTAAATATTCTGTTCAGTTATGTGCCATGCGTGATACATGCTTAGGCGATCATGTATCTTTCGATACATGACTGACAAGGTAGATCTGTTCCTGTAGCAGGTGGCCATTTCTTTCTGCGGTAGACCAATTGCCATCCAAAGCTGTAGAAGCTGGTCTGTCCTGCTGTTTACCCATAGGTATTAGCACAGTATGAATCCTTTTCTTCTCCCTCCAGCTATGTGTAAATATCAGAACAGAACTGAGGGAGGAATTGGCTGATTAACTTTAATGCCTCAAAAACAAAACTGTTCTCTATTACTCACCACAGGGAACCATCCCTGCCACCCATTAGAATGTCTGATGCTCAACTCCATGAGAGCACCTCTTTACAACTGCTTGGTCTCACACTTCCCAATGACCTGAGATGGAACAAATACATTGAATCAATAGCAAGGAAAGTTGGTTCTCTGTGTTGTGCCAGAAAGGTTTTTCTTGCCTGAGTCCATTCTACAACCACTCACCCTTGCATGGAATACTGCTGCCATATATGGTCTGGTGCCCCCGCTGTTCATCTTAAGATCCTTGACAAAATCCAGAGACGGATATGCAATGAGATTGCCCCTGCTCTGGCATCTCATCTATGGTCACTCTCATAGGTGTGTCGTTGCCTCCCCCTGTCTTTTCTACAAATACTTTCATGGTAACTGCTTTGATGAGCTACTTCTGCTAGTTCCCAGACTGCATGAATTTAAACATGCAACTAGGCTGGCATCTCGGTCCCACCCTTTCACTGTCAAAATGGTTAAATGTGGCTGTCTCTTCTACTCCAATAGTTTCATGTCTTGCACTTCTTGCCTGTGGAACTCCCTCCCCTTTTCCTGTTTCTCCAACTATTCAAATGCAATGTCAGTCAACATCTCCAGATGCCTTGACCTATTCTCTTCATTCTTTCCTCTATTATGCCTCTTTACTCTTCCTCCCGCTCTCTGTAACCCCTTGCATGCTAGTGGGGTGAAATGCTTATAAAAAAAAAAAATTTGGTAGCAATACTCCATTTTTGTTATAGTCTGACTCATGTAAAAATAAAGCATGGCAGGAGGAGTCAGATACTTCCATCTTGGGTGGTATAAGGAGCTGACCATTTTTCCAGCATCTTTAGCAATGGATCAGACATATGAGTTCAACTTAAGAGTGAACTCAATTCCCAAATTGACGTTCAAGGCAAAGAGCTTCATTGAGAGTATAACTGTTCACTGTGACTTGGGGAAATTCTGTCTCTGCATAGTGATGATGAAACATTACTAGCTTGGTTTCTGAGGTGTTACAAGCCATTTTTCCTCCATTGAGCTGTGAGAGCTAGATCAGAGGAGAGATCAGCTGCCAGGATCTGATCACCCAGATATATAGAGATGCACCCATACACTGATGTATTATCTACATATGTATTTTACTAAGGATCTGAGAATGTTCTTAGGCAGATCATTAATTTAAAGCAGAAAGTGGATAGGAATAATGAGAGAGCCTTGATCTCATGGACTTCAGAAAACTGGTCATTAACAATGATTTTCATGAATGAAGATATAAATGATAAAGCTAAGATTTATTTAATGTGATAGTTTTATGTAATATTTGCAAAAGAGCAAATACACAGACAAGCAACTTTATTAAACTCTTTAAGTATGATTCTTCCTTTCTGTTCTTTGGCTATTTTTTGGTCCTCTAAAAAAGTGTTTGCAAATACCAGGAAGACTTTTTGAAAAGGAGAAATAACCATGACATCCCACATGTGTGGGCAGGCACATGCATACACACACACAATGAAAGAAGAAAAAAATTCAATCTTGCACCAAGGAAAAGTGCATAAATTATTTGTTAACTCAATATAAAAGAAAAACAAGAAAATAAACAGTAAGTTGCTGATATCTCCTGACAAGTCGACAGAGCAATTGCTGGATCATCGTCAAAATGCTGAAAATAACATCAATCAGGTAAGTGAAAAATTTTCATATATGTATTAATCCTATACATACAGATATATATATATATATATATATATATATATATATATATATATATATATATCTGTATGTATAGGATTGATATTCAGATTAGCTTAGGCTAGCACAAAACTAAGTTGGGATGGGGTTGAAACAAGAGATGGTCTGCCAATTTTTAAAATCAAAACAATTACTTTAGCTCACTGGAATTTATTACTTAAAATATACACAATCTCTTGAATACATTAATATATCTAAAGCATACACTAAGATTGATTTGTTTTTATAGCCTGTCAACCCTTTGCAGCTTATTTAAAACCAAAAAATGTTTTTCAACTGTAAGTCTTTTTTGAAGATAATAATGATTTACTGATACAAGTCCTACTAATTAACCCATAGCTGGAGAAGATGTGGCATTAACATGTAAGTGAATATAAAAATCTGACTGGAATTGGAACTCAGCACTCTGAATTTCAATTCCAAGTGATTATCCATTATGCCACCAACACATCTAAGCATACAGCATCTGGTATTTCTATCTAGGTAATGACCAGGCTCCTTGACATTGCTTAAGTTCAGGGATTGTACAAGAACCAGTGTTTCAACTTGATATGGCTGTATACCCATACAGTCAGAAATAATACTAGATCAAGACATATATACAATACTAAAAAGCTGCCCTATCAGGTGGCATTTAAGCTAGCTCACACAGAGGTCTCTTGACTGGGCATTTATCACAATATGTAGGGAGTAGATGTGATAGGCAACAATAAACTACAGAAGAACTCAAAAGTGATTTAATTATTGCATTAACATTTATATTCATCATGGTACTCCATGTGGATTAATTTTATTTTGTGTGTGTGTATATATATATATATATATATATATATATATATATATATATATATATATATATATATGCCAGTTTAATTCAAGGCCAATGAATGTTCTTTGTTAAAAAGTGTGCATTTATTTTTTTTATATTTTCACTTATTTTCCAGTTACCAATACATATTTAAATATAAACTGTCTAATGCCTCGGTACTTACATAAGCCCATTATCAGAGTTTGGTCTTTGTGTTTTTGTGCTATATCAGTTTCATCATTTTCAAATATCCATCTTCAGTCTTGTTTTCATGTGACAGTTCATATGTTGTTTTTATATTATCAGATTGAGGATCAAGCATACTGAATACATTTAATTAAATTAAAAAAAAAAATGACACGATTATACAAACAGTGATTTGAAAATGTCAAAACTAACATAGAACAAAAATCAAAATTCCTTTGATAATGGATTCTGAAAGTGAAAAATACTTGGACAGTGGACAGTTTATATTGAAATATTGTATAAAAACCAGGAGCAGGATACAAAATATAGTAAAAAATAAATTTAAAATATCGTTAACAAAGAACTTTCATTAGTCTTTAAGCAAACTTGCATAAATGAAAAATTCATATGTATTTATTTGCAGAATCTTATTGCTGCAGATATATGCCCACACGCAGGTAGGAACGTATATGCCCACACGCAGGTAGGAACGTATATGCCCACACGCAGGTAGGAATGTATATGCACACACACAGGTAGGAATGTATATGCACACACACACATCTGGTTTACATAGGCAACTGCAACTGACATCTGCTTTGCTTACAATTCTCACAACAGGCATCATGAAATGTTGATGAGGCACTGTAAGTAAATCTGGCTTTTGGGTGGGGCAAACATCTATTATTCTAATAACTTATCTCTGTAGGCCTTTTTAAGCACCCCCCCCCCGTCTTCAATTCTATAACTTTGTTTCTCTTTGTAACAATTTATCTGTAATGGTCTTTTCTCTCTTTGTCACTCGTATCCCTTTCTGTCATGTCTTTTTTTTTTGTTTTTTTAAATATTTAAGATGCAATCTGCTTCCCTCCCAGAGCCACTCTCTCTCTCTCTTTTTCCTTTTCTCTTTTGCTTCTCTGTGTCTTTGTTTTCCTTCTTAAACATTAATTTGTTATCTCTATTTCTCTCTTTTCATTTCTCTCTTTCTCTACCTTCCTCTCTTTTTTCTCAATACCTTCTCTCTCTGCCTTCTTTCTTTCTCTATCTTGATATGTCTCTTTCTGAATTGATTCTTTTCTCTATTTTCTTTCTTTTTCTGGTATCTCTCTCTCTCTCTCTCTGGATATCTTCTTCCTCTTTATCTCATTATACACACACACACATATATATAATCTTGCTCTCATTTCTCTTCTCTCTCTTATTCTCTCTTTTTCTTCATATTTCTCTCTTTGGTTTTCTCTATCTTACTCTCCTCAGTTTCATAATAGCATGGAAAGTTAAAAGCAACTAACCAAATTATTTGGGTGGGTAAATATTCAATGAGGGACATTATTAGTGTTTCTTGTGCTGGTTGGGTTAGTTGCAAGATGGGGTAAAAAAACATGAACGAGAGTTCTTATTTCTCACAGTCTGTCTCACCAAAAATCATAATTGTCTGGATAATGGAATAAATAAATAAATAAATAAATAAAATAAACAATCCTGGTTCTGAGGGTTAATGTTTAATATCTTACATGGGCCAGGCATCACTCTAGGAGAAGTTGGTTGATCGGGGGGGGGGGTTGGAATGAGATGTAAACAGTAAAAGAAATTTTCTATTTCTTAAATATGAACTTGCTCTCTTTCTCTCTCTTGTTTTTCTTACAAACTCTTCTATATACCCCAATCTCTCTCCCTCACAAATGTGTACACACATGAATTCCCTTGAAGAATACACATACAGGCCCTCTCTGCTATCACAGATACAGACACATATTTTACCTTTCTCTAAAACTCTTCCCACTCCCACACAAATGAAATCTTTTTTCACACCTTCAGTACTTATATAAATATACACAGTTCATGTGAATCAATCTTTCAAGTGTGTGTGTGTGTGTGTATATATATATAGACACCTATGTACACACTTTGATATAACTGATTGTTTTTTGTTAGATGTATAATCTCTTGTTGCCAAATACCTATGTACTCGCATGCATATACAACTTCTTGATACTCTCAAAGACAATATTTTTCTCAGAATAAAACCTGGCACATTCATAAATCTCTCTTCTCTCTAATATACACACAGACACACAATCCTTCTTTTACTACTAAAAATTAGCACACACACACACATCTTTTTCTCTTATATACTTACTGAGACAATATCTCTGCAGCTAAATGGCCATATCTACATAGATACACATTTATAAATCTATTCTAAAACATACACACACACACACACACATGTATAACCTTCCCCCCCTCCCTCTCTCTAATGATTAAACACCTGTGTGCACACATATACATAAAATACTTTTATTTCTCTCTTCATTTCACACTGAAAAAAGAAAAGAAAAAAAAAACATTAAAAATGATGAATAAAAATTTTGTGACTGCGGTTAATATCTGATGTAGACCAGACATTGCAGTTGGTGGTTTGGTGGGGGGATTTAGTATGGGAAAGGGGAGTGATCATCTTCAAATGCACTTGTCTGAGGAAGGAACCGTATGGCTGAAAAGCAAAAAGTGGAAGGGAGAAACCAAGACAGAATTTGCTGATGGGTACTGCTTACCATTTATGGTAACAGTGTGTTGGTACTAAAGAGTTCTCTCTTTCCTTTACTTTCCAGAAGCCTTTCATTCTTGGACTTTTCAGATCTTTCTGACACACCTTTCTAATAATGGTACTTAATAGATATTTACTAAACTTACCTTGATACAAAACAAGGCCAGGTGAGTGGAAATGGCAGGCACTGATCCTCTAAGTGAAGATGGCCTGCCTACTGAGAAAATCAGTAACCAAAATCCTGGCCTTTACTTGGGTTTCATCAATAACTGCTTTCCCTATGGAGAAATATGCAAACCACAGTATTTTTTTTATTATAATTCACCTAATAAAAGGCCCAAGAGCCACACGAGGTAGAGAGTTACTAAATGGGGTGTGTGATATGAACATAAGAGGAGGAATAGTGAAAATTACAAGCATATGGAGGATAAATAACAATCACCCTTAGACCTGAAGTGGTTATGATTGTAATTTTCAGAGAAAGTATCCATGCAGAAGTCTGTTCCATAAAGTAACAGTTCTTTGGAAAAAGCTTTTGAAGTAGAACACACTCCTTACCAAAAGGAATATGTAGGGAATAAGAGTGAGATCCAATCCCTAGGGATGTAGAAAGGCAGGTCTAGGCTGTTAAGGTCTGAGCTGATCTCATTAAAGAATGGCATTAATCAGAACATTTACAATTGAAGCAGCAATAGATTTGCAAGGTAGGATAGGCACTGTAGGGTGGAAAATTAGTGATCACTCACAAAGCTGCATTTTTAACTCTGTCAAGTCTATATTGCAGCTGCAGCTCAAATATAATAAAAAAATTTCTATTATGATATTGTCAAATTTTTCAAAACATAGGACTAATAACTGTGTAGATGTAAACATATTTATCAGATTCATTATGCATAAATGAACTAAGGAAAAAAATGATTCTGTCAAAGTTAACAAAATATATAGCAGTCAAAAACAATTAGGTAATTTGGTTGTACAAATTGCCCAATGTACTCATCCACATCCTATGAAGAACCCAAGTCAAGATGACTAGTGATAGGAAAGATCACCAGGGCACTTGTAGTCATCATTTTAAAAAAATAATTCATGAAAAGTAGTTTCAAATAAAATTTAAACTTGGTTAGGTTAGGTTGGTTTGGTTGATTTCACAACATTTTAAGCCTTGTTGGGTTATTTAATGTTGAATGGGGTACCAAGTGAAGAATGAACTCATTAATCAGTAATAAGTAATGATTAGTCCAACTAGCATCACTAACAACTACCCCATACCGAGGGGCTCTTTAAACTTGGTTCATCAATTTAATTTTCTTCGACAATAACTATTATACTCTATTTAACATCCTACACACACACACACATATATATATATATATATATATATATATATATATATATATATATATATATACACACATGCATACAGACATATATACATACACAAGTGTAGTTAAAGACCAAAGAATCTTTTTCTTTCTATATTTTCCAGGTTTTTAGTGAAAGTTAAATACAAAATTACCCAATACCTGAATCCTTTCAGATTTCATAAGCCATTATGAAAGAGTTTGTTGGTAATTTTGTGGCTGTATGTATTGTGTTTTGTGTACTATGATAAGTCCTTCTTTTTTCAAATACTGCATTTTCACGTGTCATATCCTTTTTTTAAATACTGAATCCTTATTTGTCAGTCCATGATTTCTTTTGTGAAATATGTTTAGCATGTTTGTTCTTAAATTTGCTAACAAATGCTTCCTGATGCCGTGTTATATATATCTGAGGGAATTCTAAAAAGTTCTCAGATTGACCAAAATCCTGTTGGGAAAAAAAAATCTGATATTTGATTATTTGGGCAGAGAGCCCAGCTGTGTGTGTGTGTGTGTGTATATTTGGGCTGCAATCCCTCTTTTATACATGTTTCATTAAAGCTGACTGACAATGTACTACATGAAGTGTTTTATTTCATTTTTCTTGTGATTGAATACATTTTTAGTTTTCTGGACATAAAGTATGTAAAAATTGTTTGAATGTTTTGTATGTATGAGATCTTTTGGCTATTCTTTTAACCATTATCAGGGATATTTTTTTCATTTTTAATTCTAACTGAATGTGTAGATTTTTATGTATATATCTAGAGTTATGGGAATGATTTTTATTTTCCAAACATGGTCAGCACATTTTGACCATGTTCATAGTCAAAGTTATTAAGTATTGTTTTTTCTTTTTATTATCAATGCTTCCAATATTTTTAGTCTTTTTACATATGGATGTGGCTATTATAATTGTATTTTCTACGAGTATGTTACTGATGAAGTTTGGTTGCTTTCTGTGTGTGTTTAAATGATTCCTAATTGAGCTATGGTTAGAGAGCTGTAACACGAGTTTCTCATAGGGTTTGTAGTGATATGTCTTACATAATTGGTTTGACCAGGAACACAACCCATTAATGAACAGGTGAATTCATAAATAATATTGGTTATCTGTAATTTGGATCTTGCAGGTGAGTTGTTGCTTTTGATCATAAGGTTAGCTATTTTGAATTTTATAGAGTAAATAATTTAATTTTCTTGTTCTTGTCAAGTGGAGTTGTGCATTTTTTTATAATTTTTCTAAGGGAAAATTCATCCTGCTTGTAGTTAACATGTATTTGATTTTTACAGAAAATGTTAATGTTATTGTCTATATATTTCTTGTTGCTATTAGTAATTCTAGAAAGAAATGGACTAATTTTGTGATTTATGAGGTAATTTGGGAAACTGCTATTATATATATGTCTGTATGTAGACACACACACACACATATATATATATATACATTTATATACACATATATATATATATGCATGCACACATACACACACATATATATATATATATAAAGATATGTATGCATATATATACACACACACACATACATACACACACACATATATATATATACACACACATATGTATACATATATATAAACACATATGTACATATACACATATACACACTCACACATATATATACTGTGCTGTTCGATAAAAGTGACTCACCTGATTTTTTTTACTTAAAAATTTTTTCGCCTTTTTGGTGGGGGGGTTCAAACTAATTTTTATTCATACTAATATGAAGACCCCTTCCTGAACATCTAGTAAAAAAGTTTACTCACCCTAAGATATTCTATTTATAATTATAATTTTGGATATAAATGAGATTTAGGGAAAAGATCTGTGACTCACTTATTTTCTGCAACTAGTAATCAATAGAAACATAACCGAACAGGTTTAAATAAAGAATAATAGAGGTATAATTTATTTTTAATAGGTAATATAGTTTGAAATATTTAATAATCTATGGGTCCTCCTTTATTTTGAATAACCTTTTCAACCCTTTTTGGCATTGACTCGATTAGGTTCTGGCAAATCTCATCTCGAAGCATTGAATTCCATTCGTGTATGAAATTCACAATCAAATCCTCTTTGTTGCTCAACTGCTTTTCTCGAGAGCCTCTCCTTTATAATGTTCCATAAGTTTTCTATGGGGTTGAGGTCAGGAGATTGGGTCGGCCATGTCATAACACTCACCTGCTTCTCTCCAATGTATTACTTCATCAATTTTGATTTGTGACAGGGAGCATTATCCTGCATAAAAATGAGCTTGGTGGGGTCGATTTGCACCCTTTCAGCAGAAGGGAGCAGACAAGTCTCTAAAATTCTCTTGTACTGCTCGCTCATGAGGGTCTTTTCAGTAGGTTTTAAGAACCCAGTTCCATGAAAAGAAAAGCATCCCCAGAACATTATACTGAACGGATGCTTGACAGTACTTACTGCTAAATTCAAAGAGCTTTCAAAGCTTATTCTTCAGATTTAAGATCGCTTATCCTTTGAATTTAGCTCAAATTTCGTTTCATCAGAGAAGAGAATATTTAGTAAAAAAATCAGGTGAGTCACTTTTATTGAACAGCACTGTATATACATACATACATACATACATACATACATACATGCATATATACATGCACAAGTGTAGTTAAAAACCAAAGAATCTTCTTTGTTAAAGTTTTTTTATATATATATTCAAATTTATAACATATGCATGTCATAAGATCACTACCACAACATATAGAGATAAGAACATGGTTTTAGAATTTCAAAAATGGTTAGTACCATATATATATATATATATATATATTCTGGTTTTATCATATTCAATTAATCTGTTTTGAATAATGAGAGATAATGCACAAAAGAGAATGACATACAGTGGATCAGATTTTATTGTGTGTGTGTTGTTTTTTTATGGTAAAATTAACATTAACAAACAGATGTGGTTAAAATTTTCAGTATATATTGAGTTTGAACTTCTAATATCTACCCTCAAAATATTGGGCATGTCATGTTTTATACAAGCAAAATGTAATATAAATGTTCATCTATAAATCTCAAACATATCAGCTATAGAAACATTTATGAATTGTGTTAATCAAATATTATTTTACTTGTTAATGTAACTTGTTTGACAGTTGATAACCTTCACCACTCCTTCAGTCATGGATCTTTTCAAATGTTTTTTAGACTGTTTTAATTTTAACTTTATTTGCAGCAGTTTTTATTACTTTCTAGAGATCATCTTTACTTTAATATTGTTTCCATAATCATATAAATTTCTTTTAATGATAGACAATAGGTCTTCCAGATTCTGTCTATATTTCTGAGATGAGGTATTATGTACATTATTTACATTATTTGGACTATTGTTCTCATCTTTGTAGCCATAATGCAAATAAGGTCTTCCAGTGATTAAGATTTAGAGAGGATGAAGTCCATTCTTTTAATTTGGTGTTTGAAGCTTGGGGAGTGGGAGGGGAGAGTTTAAGCGGGCAATAGTCAGCTTGCAGAATGTTAAAGCACATTTTCAGGAATATACATTTTAGCTGAATAGTTATTGTATAACAATTAATATTACAATTATTCTCTGCATTTATCTTGATACCACCAACTTTGAAAGGACCTATAATTTTACTGCTTACAATATTAGCCCCAAATAATACTCCAACTTTCCTGTATTGTCTTTAAAGATTTTCTATCAAAATCATCAGACTGTTAAGAAATCAGTTTTCATGTACTTCTTCACCTACCTGACATGTTTCTCTTTATGATGTTTACTCAAAAATGATAATTTGATTACTTTCATATCTTTAGATAATCTTCTTAACATTCTGCATCTTTTCTATTTATATCTGCAGCATCAATTTCATTTGCTTATTATGTTTCTAATTTTGTGACATTCTTAAAACTAGTTCTGTCTTGTTATCATCTTGTCAATGTTTTCAATTTCTTTTTTGATTGTTTAGTTTCTGCTCAACTTTTCAATCACTGACATTGTATTCCCAGCACTCGGTAACTTCACAATATCTGGTTTCTCTTTTGAGGCTATATCTTTATTAGGACCCCTGGCAATTTTTACATATCTGAAATTTAAAATAAATATCAGTAACTATACTATTATATATATTTATTTACTATATGATGAACAAACCTTAAGTTGTATAATGACATTTCATACCACCAAATAAGTTATTGTAAATATTTCTTATAAAAACAGATATTTTAAGCTGAAATTCACGTAGTATATTTATCGTATAAATCTAAGTACATCCTGAAAATTTTACCAGTTTAACACAAGGTATTTTATTTTTAGTTTTGAGAAATGTCAGCTCTCTTAGTTTGTAGTTTTTATGATCTGTATTGCTGCCAAACAATAACATTCTTGGAGAAAACTTGGGCAGAAAAAGATGATAGTATAAGTTATGCTGACTTGCAAGGTCACTGGAGGTCACCAGAGGTCAATTTTAATTAAAATGACTTTTTTCTACTAAATAAGACAATTTAAAAAGCTAAAATCTTCTTTTGTTTGTAAAATATTATGCAACCCTGAAAAAATACTTTCAGAAAAATTTCATGATTAAACTTTTTCTATTTGTTCTAAATCTGATACAACTGACACCTTCTCCAAAAAATAAAAAAGAAAGAAATTACCATTGGTACTGTAAGCAAGGAATTATTGTTCCAAAGACTGATGCCATCAAAGAAATAACCTCAAAGCTGTTGCAACAGATTCCTGAAGAGGTTTAGCTGTAAAAACCAACTAAACCAGTTTGGAAGATGTTTGAGGCTGTTCAGAATGCAGCAGAAATCACCAACTATTGAATTGTTTGAATGTTTCTTCTGATTTTATATATATATATATATATATATATATATATATATATATATATATAATTTCCACACATATAGATAGAAGTTAGGAAACCTGTTGTATCTCTAAGAAATCTTGAGATTTGGGAAATGTTATGCAGTTTCTCTTACATGTTACTGAGGGAAAGGCAAAACGGATTATATATTTATTACAAGGATCTCCATAATTCCAACACTTTTTAAAATCATTTTACACCAAATAAGGCAATAAAGCCGCTAAAATGCAAGGAGTTACTGATAAAACATTGAGATTACTTAAAAACAATCATCATGTTTGTCTACTAATTTATGTTATCATGAGTGAAATAAAATATATATATATATAAACAAACCCATCCTCTTGCTACAATTTACTTGGTTTTAGAATCTAGAAATTGTCAAGATATTTGGAGACAAACTGCAATGCAACCGAATATCAGTACATTTTGTGTGTCAAGGTTTTTGAAGATGATATGGAGACAAAGCTGAACATGAGTTCTTCTATAACCAACGATGAGACACAAGAATATATCATTATATATATATGAAAATAATATATGGCATATTTATGGGTTAAAGTACTCAATAACAAGGATAGGGTATATGTAAATATAAAAGTGGACACTGAGGTCAATCTTCAGTGGCAACAGTGTGTTTCATGCTTAAATTGTCAGGCCATTGATTGTGCCTAAGCATGGAACAGGCCGAGTGTTGACCTCAATGTTCACTTTCATATATATATATATATATATATATATATATATATATATGAGTTAAAATTGAAGTGCACATCAGTAATGTAACTTCAATTAAATACAGGTTATCACTGATTTTATTGAATACAGTGCTCAATATCCTGAAGACAGAGTGTGTAATATTATGTTATTTTTTTTTACATTTATTAAAATGTGACATGGTGATTGAGCATGTGATGTAGTCTGTAGTATATATATATAATCTTAATAAACTTAACAATATCCTCATTAGATATTGAAAATCTGTTTGCTAATGTCCTGTTACAATCAGAAATTGGAAAAATATGATAAAAATTAAATAGATAAACTTATATGCTTGAATTTAACAAAACATATTTGTGTGTATATATATATATATATATATATATATATATATATATATATATAAAGGGAGAAATCTAAACAGTCAATTGCTGATAACCCCTGATGAGTAGATGAAGTGATTGCTGGAGGGCCCATCTATAAACCTCTGTAGTTGGGATGCTGAAATCAGAAAAACACCAATCAGCTAAGTGACAAACTTTATATTTGTATTAATTTTCTCTCTCTCTCTCTCTCTCTATATATATATATATATATATATATATATATATATATATGCATAAACTGTTTAAAATTTTGCTATATATTAAAATCTATTACATATTGTCCATCTAAAACTTTGTCATCTCTTCCAAAAGAAAAGGGAAGTAAGAAACTTGTATAATATTTGATGCACTAGTAAAAAATCAAGCAGACTATATATGAAACTCTGAAAGAACAAATGACAATGGACAAAGTTAGTATCAAAATCACTCTTTGTATTACTCAATAATTGTAATTAGCAGAAATATTGAATATTAAATAGGCATATGCCTGAAAGATACATTTATACAAGAGGACCCATTCCCCAAATCTGACCAAATAACCAAACATTAAAATTTGGATGAGAAAGTTTTCTTGGTTTGGCCAACAACTTTCAGCACTTGTCAGTCATAATTTTGATTGGGCAACAATCATGGAAAAATAAAAATAAAAACATAGAAAACAGAACAATAAAAACTGAAGAAAAGCTTTGACTGCTTCTGAAAGTTTCAAGATATTATGGAAGCACAAATTATTCCATTATGCTGAATTCCTACAATAGGTTCTCATCTGTTCTTTAGATACATAGAAAAAAATGTAAGTGAACTTCATTCAACTAAACTGATTTTCATATTAAGATTAATCTAATTAGTGTTATTAGTAAAGACTAACATTTTAACAAAAGTTAAAATATTTACCGCTTTTTTTGGGAGGGATCACAAGGATGGACAAGATATTTATTTTTTTACTTTGATCAGTTAATTAAATCTTCAACTTGATCATTGATTAGATTGTAAAATTGAAAGAGATCTGATAATTAAAAACAAACAAAAACTACTTTTTATCTAGTCACAGGCATCTGCTAAAAGAATACAAAATCCTGTTTTATTGAGTAATGTGCAGATGTTATGTATGAAGTAAGATGAAATGATAATTAAGTAAAATTGTTTTCTTTTATAGAATTTTATGGATATATTAAATTCCTAATACAAATCAAGAATCTAAAAATTAATTAATTTAATAAACTTCTGATGTGTAATAACTTTTTAACTTTCAGATGGAACATTAACAGAACAGAATATTGTCCATTGCAAGTAATGAATCAATTTAAAATTGTTAAACTCTGCTATAAACTAGATCACTGATTTCTGATTCACTCTACATGTTGACTGGATATGGACCCTAAGAAAGCAAAACCAAAAATAAAATTCATCCTCTGCAGAGGTTTTGAGAATCACATCCAGTTCACAAAACAACCCCTCCCCCCCCCCCAAATATAAAATACAATATGAAAGGAGCCAATCACAAACCAAAGAAAAAACATGACTAACCACTCATAATGACTGAAACAGAATCACAGTGAATTGACAAGATGTCAATGTCATTACCAGTGATCAAAGTCAACTGACCCAGCACACATCAACTCCAGGTCCTATCAACTCTACCCTTCCTCCAAGTTATTTCCATTACCCACAAAGAGACATTCTGCTCACATCCTCTGTATTAGCAATACAAAAAAAATTTATATTAACAAGTTCTGTCTTCTTTTCCTTTCACCACACTGGTGGTATTGTTATTTTGTTTTCTCATGTTAACATATATGTATTTATAACAAAAGTATAAATAGACTGTAGATGAATATTAAATTAGATATATGGCTTTTAAATATCAGGTATTATACAGTGTATATAAAGTGTATGACTCTTTTAGTGAAAACATTGATCCTTAGATATAATCAAAATACAGGAGATATTATTTTGATGAAGGAGTTTTATATAAACAGCCCCAGTTTTTTCAGAATCTGAAATTGTTAAAAATTTATAAAATACTTTTCAGTTGCTGTCTGAATCACATTCAGAGCAATTACTCTACAAATCTTTAAAGATTATTTTAGTTAGAAAAAAAAAAGCTGAATCCATAAAAGCTGCACACAGTCAATATATGATTCACACAACTTATATACTAAATAGTACCATGTTTTAGTCTATTCTATTTGCTTGGAATTCTGGAGTCCTAGAACCAATGAATTCTTCAAAGGATTTTGAACTGGCATTAGTTTAAACTGATACCTTGTTTTGGGGGGCTTGGTTTTTTTTTCAATATATTTAATCTATAATTATAAACAATAATTTTGAAAGTAACAATTTTCAAGTTTCATTTGAAATCAAGAAAATACAAACTTTAAGTAAAATGTTCACACAATTTTGAAAAAAAGAAGGCATGAGTTGACGCTGAAGGATATGAATTTATTGTTAAAGACCATCTCTTTCAGATGCTTGAAAAATTGGTAGTTGGTTAGAGAGAGATTAATAAGTTGGGTGAAGTATTATTTAATAACCTGATTCCTTCAAATTCTGCAATCATTTGTGAGACATACTGTAAGACATTATCAAGAAGAAAAACTGATCCTTTTTCACTGACCAATGTTAAACATTGAAATTCTGTTGAGCATTTAATCAATTTCTTGGCAATAATTTTGTGCTGTAATGGTTTCACTATAATCCAGTAAGCTTTAATAAATGGTTCTACTAGCCAACAACAAAACAGAGATTATAGCTTTCTTTTGATGCAGTTTTTGTTTCAGAATGTCTTTTGGCGCTTCAATTTAGACACTCTATGGAATGCCACTTTTTTCTTCCCTATGTGATCAAGAAATGTTGTGAAAAAGAAGTGATGAGAAGACTTTTTGTTATGGCAAAATTTGTTTTTATTTTCATTCAGCTCATGCGGCAAAGCTTTTTTGGTTTTTCAATTTGGTGTTAATGTTGAACAACTGTTGAATGGTCAATGTTTAGTTCTTCTGCAACCTCTCAAGTTGTTTTGCACAAGTCTACTTCAATAATTCCCCTCATTTAGCTGTCATTAATAAATGGCTAATGCTCATGACCCTTTCACACCCACAAAGCTCTTCATTACAAAATTGTTGAAACTAATGTTAAGCTGTCTGTTTGTGACAAGTCTAATGCTTGGTTGATATTGCAACCAGTTTCCAATGCTTTTTCTCATTTTTTGAACTCAATACAAAAAACAATTTAAAGCAGTTTTTTTTTAAACACTTGATTTTTTTATTTATTTTCATCTTCCCTTTCATGGCTGAGAATAAACAACTAAAACACTGAAAACAAAATCTGATAAGCATAATAGAATGAAATGCTTTAAAATGGCATATTATATGAACATAGTTAAATAATATATTTCAAAATCAGCATCAAAGTTTAAAAGTAACAAAAACCAAAGTTACTTTGGTGCCATTTATGTTAACAAGAACATAATCACCATTATTATCAATGAAAAAGGTTTACTGTGGAACTAATTCTTTCATTCTTTGTGAAAAGAATTTGGGATTCTGGATGAAACCAATATCAGTATTTATATCATTGTTTTATCTTTGTAAAACCTCTGGTGAGCAGTTCGTGGAACATGGTAAGTTTCAGCTATTATGATCTCTTAGAATAAAGCAATTGCAAATATTCTTCAGGATCAGAATGTAATGGTAAGATAATCTTTTTTAGATAAATTATTAGTTTGGGATATTTTACTGCACCCACCAAGCCCATCTTATTAACATTTCTAGTTATCCAGATCCCTAAAAGATTTTCTTAATATTAAAACATATGAAAGGAGAGAAATGACCAATGCAGTATTATCTTCTTTTATATGTTGTATCCATTCAGGATGGAGGTTGTGGTTCTCAATAACTTCCTGTCTTCTATTACACTAAGTAACTTGTGACACTTTACTGTCTTCTCTTTGCCCTTGTTCTACTAGACATTTGCACATGATCTGCTTCTGCTGCCTTCAATATATCTGAGTATTAGGATCTCCAAGCCTTCTTTCCTTATGTCTCCCAGAATTACAAACGTCTTTTTTCTAATTGTAAGTATGTGGCTTTTTAGTTTCTATTTTCCTTAAAACCTATTCATTGCTCACATATTTAATTCAAAATTAATGGGCTGCTCGGAAAGAGAAAATACCTATCTTGATTATCTTCACTCTCTAGTTGCCCATAATAGGCATTAGTATACCAGTTATATACTAACAGCTTAACACAATGAAAAGAAGGACCAGGACAATAGATTTTAAGTACAGATATGCCATACAAAAAATTATATTATATATATATATATATATATATAGATATATATATATATATATATATAGATATTGGGGAAATTGTATGACAAAGTGGAAAAAGTTTACTTGTGACATGTTTTGTCCTTCAGGAAACTATGTTAGAAGCAAAAAAGAATGCTGAACTGCTATGTAATATATAACCTCTGAGATGGCAGTAAATGCTGTATAATCTTCATGCAAATAAAGAAACTTGAATAGACAGAGATGTGGTTCTACTAACAGATACTGAAACTACCATGGACTGAACATGTGAATGATGAGGAAGTGTTAATAGAGACAATGACACTTACAAGCAGAAAGAGATGGCTGAAATTTATAGGAGACATAATGAGGAAGAGAGCCTGAACATCCAACACTCACAAGACATATAAAACATACATGAGAAGCTGAGAAAACAGTGAGTAACCTACTTAAGAGATTTGTGTGAATGATAGTACAGGGTCACAAGTGATAGAAAATAGAAAAATGTAGAGAACTTTGATTTCCCTCATCATGAAGGAACAGCACAGAAAAGAAGATGAATGTGCAATATGTACATAATTATTTACTAAGTTAGAATTGCCTCGTTATAAAAAGAAATCAAGAACAGTGCAGTAGGCAGATTGTATTGTGCCAATCTTCCAAGTTATGGAAATCAACTTTTAAAAATCTTAAATACTGAAACCAGCTCCAATGAGAAAGATACAATTACCTCCTCCACCAAGCAACCAGTATAAAAGATCTGGAAAAGCCCTAATTTTGTATTAATTTGATCAAATGACCAAACATCAGAATTTTTTGGAAGGACTTCTTGGTTAGGCCAAGAACTTTTCAGCATCTCCTCATTTTGTAAAAATGAGGTTGTGTTTTTATTGCTTAATAAAAGTGCTGCATTTACGTTTTAACTTTGCCATTGTACATAAATAGAAAATTGCAAAAGTCTGAATGATCAAAATTCCAATTTTATCTTCCAAAATCAAAAGGCAGAGAAAGAAAGAAAAAAACTTAGAAGAAAAAAAAAGAATGATCCCTGTGTTTCTTTCCACATGACTTTCCATGCAGAATTGGTGGTGCTAAAATTAATCTGACATTTGGGTCATTTTCTGATAGCAAAAGGCCAACCATCTTCTGAACTGGTTAGGAACAATGCCAATCTTTACCAAATAGAAGAGAAATGCCAAAGAGAGAAAAGGACACAGAATGAGAAAGAGATGTAGAGAAAAGGTGTGTGTGCAGGGTGGAGGTTAAGGTAAAGAAAGGAAGAAACAGAAATTGGGAAGGAAAAAGAAAGAGAGCATGTGAGGAAATAAGGAGTAAGAAATAAGAGAAACAATGATGGTCCATCACAGGAAGTGAGAAAGAGAGAGTAAAAGTTATAGAAAGAGGCCAGTAGGAGAATAAAAGAAGTTATTAGGAAGAGAAGGTAAAGACAGGACAAGTTAATAAGATACTAGGATTTAGAAAGCTAATGAGAAGAATTATAAACAGTAGAAAGAAAAGGAGAGGTTGGAATACATAACAAGAGAGGAAGTCAGAAACAAAAGAAAAAATAAGCAAAAAGGAAACAATAAAAAAGAGAAAATCAAAAAGGTGGTGAGAGAATGAGAAGGAAATTGGAGAGTGAAAGAAAGAGTATAAGAACAAAAATAATAAATAGTTAAGAACAAAAAGAAATAATAAAAAATAGTGAAAAAGAAGAAAAATATTGAAGAGTAAAAAGAAAACAATGAGGCAGGGAAAAAGAAAGAGTATAAAAAAAAAAAGGAAAGACAGAGAATGAGACAGAGGAAGAGAAAGAAAATAAGAAACAGGTAAAAAGAAGAAAAGAATAAAGAATAAAGACAGAGGATGAGGAAAATAAAGAAAGAAAAAGTTGGAAAAAAAAGAGAGTAAAAAGAAAAAGAAGAGACAGAGAATGTGTTATGGAATAAGAACGAAAAAGAAATGTGTTTGTAAAGAAAAATGGCTAAAAATCACCAGCAAGAAGAATAGAAGACGAATGAAGACATTAGATAATAATTAACATTGCATTTAAATTTTTGAAGATCAAAATTGTCTGAAAAGCATGAGACCAGAAGAGAGAAAAGAAACTCTCAGCATAAAACTTACAGTTACATTTAGCCAATTCAACTGTGAATTGATGAAACCTTACTGCCAATCTAGTACTGTGCTCAAATTCATAAAATCTAGGTGCCAAAAAAGGTTATCAGAACAATTAACATAAAAGTATTTATAGGAAAGGCACAGGAAAGCTACATTACAGCAATGGAAAAGTGACTGAAGCCAAGATGCCAGGTCAGGACAAATAATATTGCTGATTCTTCTTTGGATTTTATCAAGAATCTCTAAATATACAACAGGAGCACCAGACCAGATGTGGCAGCAGTACTCAAAGCATGAATGAATGGTAAACTTATAAATATGCAAGAGAGAAAATTGTCTAGCATGACACAGTGACCAGACTTTCTTAGCAGCAGATTTAGCAATGGATTCTCTATAGTCCTCAATAGTGTTTTTACAGAGGGACCGAAAATGTGATGCCGATATTTGAAGGCACACTGGAATATGAAAAGTTGTCTTCCAAAAGCTAAGTAAAGTATTAAGAGGAAAATTTCATTAGAAACAAGAAATGCTGAACTGTGTTATCTAACATTGGTCCTCCTTATATGGCACTGATTGTTGGACAATATCCTTACAGATGAAGAAGAGACTTGAGGCAACAGAAATGTGGTTCTCCAGAAGGATGCTGGCAATATCATGAGATTGAATGCCTTTACATAACATGGAAAGCAAAAGGATACTTATACTTAAAAGTCAGAAAGAGACAATTGATAATTTCTAGGGTATCTAATGAAGAAAGAGGGCTTTGAGAATGTGAAACTCAAAGGACATATAATTGGTAAGAGGGACTGAGGAAAGCTGTGAATGACCTACCAAATGAGTTTGTGTAAATTGTTAGCAGAACAGGGACTAGGTGGGATAACAAAAAGACAAACCTTATTCAGAGCTACAAAAGACAGAAAGTAGTGGAGAGCAATGATTGCCCACATCCTGAAGAGACATGGCACATAAAAAAAGAAAGAATCAAAACACAGAACTCTGTTGGTGGTGGTATGTGGTGGGGGTGTTATAGAAACAAGGAGTTCATGTATATTATAGTCAGAGAAGTTTGTTTTTTTGTTCACTGTTTATGAAAGCCGTAGTTAATCAGTTTCCTTTCTGAGATTCACAGACAAGACCTAAACTAAAATTCAGTTTTAAGAAGAAATTTATTTCATTGTTAAAACTGCTTAATAGCTTTTAGAACGACAGGCATTTACAAAAACAAAAACAAAAAAAACAAACCATTATGATGTGAGTAGAGCACTTCTCAGAAGTTTGATATTTCAAGAACAAAGAGGATTTCCATTGCAAATTAGATTCTAATTTTACAAAGCTGTTTCTGTATGACAAAGTGTATACGAGAAGTGCTTGCAATATTCATGGTTACTTCACAGAAAACATTTCAACTTGGAAATAAAAAGAGGTCTAGCCAGCATACACATTTCAAGCAAAAGCAGAAATTATGTAAAAATAAGAGAAATGTGAAAATATCATGATTGTATATATTAAAACAGAGTAGAGAATATTCTACAATATTTAATTTCAATGATGCATTGTATATTTAAAAAAAAAAAAAGATATAATAAAACATACACATATACAAGGACTATAGTCTTTAAAATAACATTTTACCAAATTTTATAGCTGTCATCTTAATGGTCTGTGGAGAGCTATCCAGAGACATGATTAACGAGATCATGGTATTCTATGCTACAGGCCTACACAAGATATAAATAATAGCCAGAACTGGAGGACTATTTCAAAATGTTTGAATCTTAGAAATTTTATGAAAAGAGTTAAAACTTAGACAACATTCTTAATAATTTACTTTTTCATTAATTTTGTAGCATAAAAATGTTACATTTGCTTTGATTTTATGTTTTTTAATGGTAAACTAAAATTCAACATACTGTTTTAATATCTTTCACAAAGAAAAACACAAATTAAAAATTAAATTTTATCATCAGTGTATTTATTGTTATGAATAACAATATCATAGAGAAAAATAATAAATTAACTTTATGACAAATAATGACATTTTTTAAGAAATTTCATGGTGTAAAAACAAAAAAAAATGAAAAAGTCTTTGGAAGTAAAGACTCTGTTTAAAATTAAACATAACAAAAATTATTAAAGTTTGTCATATTTGTAAGAAGAAAGACTAGAACAAAATCTGATTAAAAATGTATTTCTTTAAATCAAATAAAATGACATATTTTTCAGTTAGAGCACACTGCTTTGTTTAGATCTTCAAATTTGTTTTCTTTAATTTTGTGGTGTAAATAGTTACATCATGATACAATAAATATGGTAAAAATTCAACAGTTTATCATTTAGTGTATTTGCTTTTATAAATAAAAATTCCATAGAGAAGAATATTAAATTAACTTGAAAAAGTGAAAAATGTTAATTAAACTTCCAAGTGACAAGATCAAGATTCCTAAATTGCATTTGTTTTGGTGAATTATACAAAAAGATTTCTTTTTTCAATAAACATAAAAATATAACAAGTCCAAAAGAAATAGAACAAATCTGATACTTATTTAATTGAATAAGCTAAATTTATTCCAAGTGTAATCTATTTTGAAATTTGTTTTCATCTGTTCTAAAATTTTCTGATAGTCAAGATTACTGAAATACGAATATCATCAGAAATTATTCTCAAATTTTTCTGCCTACCATCAGCATGGCTGATGCTAACCTCCAGGAGAGAAAAATTTTGCACCATCTTGGTTTCACATTTTCCACTGACATGAAGTTGAATGATAATATTGAATCAATAGTTAGGTTTACTGTTAGGAAAGTTGGTTCATTGTGTCATGGCAAACAATTCTTCTCATCAGAATCCTGCTTACACATTTATGAATCTGCCATTCCTCCATGCATTGAATACTGTTACCATTTCTGATCTGATGCTCTTACTCTATATCTTGAGATTCTTGATAAAATTCAAAGGGTCTGTAATGTCGTCGATCCTGACCTGGCATCTCAACTTCAGTTATTTTCCCATTGACGTAACATGGTTTCCCTCTGTCTTTTCTATAAATATTTTTATGACAATTGTTCTGATGATCTGTTCTCCTTAATGCCTCAACTGTGCATGAATTTAGATGTACCACTAGATTGGCAACTAGGTCTAACTGTTTTACTGTTGAACTAGCTAGATGCAAGTTTCTTTTCTTGTACTTCTTGCCTGTGGAAATCCCTACAGATTTAATGCTTCTCTGCTACCAACAATCTTGAAAGATTTAAATGCAACATCATTCACCATCTTCTGTCTTCTTGAATCCTGTTATTTTATTGTCCTCTCTTCTCATTCTCTTTCATGCTCTGTAACAACCAGTGACCTAGTGGCATTGTTGCCTTGCTTGGAGTGAAATGGGTTTTTTTAAAATTATTATCTTTTAGAAAAAAAACTTTATAATTCTATCCTCTCAGAACATTTTATCTTTTTCAACAAAGAACTGTTTTAGGTTGACTTTTACAGTGACTTTTGGTTGGAATTAAACTTTTAGCTTGAATCAGAGTTAAAATGAGGTTTTGAAGTTCCATGGAGTGAATGGAGCAATTCAATGTTCCATGGAGTGAATGGAGGAATTCAAAGTTATTTCTTCAAAATTATCCTTGCTATTTTCTAAGCTGGACCAGAGGTCATTTTAGTTTGGGGCCAAAAGCCCAATTAACCCACTACCAGAGCTAGATTAAAAGTCCACACAAAATATGGCTCTTAATCTAGTTTATCATAAAAGAACATTGTATAATTTCAACACAGAAAGAAATATTGAGAGATATAAATTATCAGAGACAGAAAGAGGTTTATCTTTCAATAATTGTTTCTTTTAGATATTGTAGTAGTCAGTCAGAAAGAGAGAAATCCAACTCCTCCTTTTACAATCAGAGCTTCAAGAGACAGGAAATTGTGGAGAGCCATGATTGCCTACATCCTGAGGGAACACGGCACATAAAGAGAAAATATATTTACCCCAAATACTCTATTGTTTCAAATTGAATGTTTCCAGAACTATCTTGCAAATAAAACAAACTTTAACATTTTCCTTTAGATAGTGCTTATCAGTGTGACAGTTAAAAAAAGGAAAAACAAACAAGCAAAAGCAATGAGCCACTGTCATCAGACTACTCAGCCATATACAGTACTGTGCAGAAAAAGTGACTCAGCTATAATTTTTTTTAAATTTATTACAAATAAAAAATTTTATTTATTTTTTTCAATTAAAAATATACATATTATTAGTAAAATTATAAATAATTTGGAACTATTATTTTTTGAAAAACAAAAACAAAAAATGACTATTTTTGAGTAATTAACAAATTTTTTACTGTGCAAAAAAGTGGCTCATTAAAAAATGTGTCATTATTTGAAAACACCTTGTAATTTTATTTCCATAATTTTATTCCAGAATAATCTTAAAGATTCTAGAAAGTTCTAGAATTATTTTAAAGTATATAAAAGAAACCAAAAATATAATTCATTAGTAATTTGTTATGAAAAGCTATAAGCACACACCGCAATCTGTTAAAGTAGCAATAGTTGCCCTATCAAAAGCTGGTAAATTGACTCAAGAAATTGCAAATAGTGTCAACACTTCTCAGTCAACTGTCTCAAGGGTTTTGAGAAGCTTCAATTTCACTGAAATATTTGTCAAGGTAGAAAACACAAGATTGATGAGAGAACCGGCCACAAAATCATTAGAGAAATTAACCAAAACCAGTCAATTACCAGTACAGAAATTGCTATCTTGTAAAATGATCTCAAAGTGTCAACTCCTCTACTGTACACAGATGGCTCTTGAACGCAGGTTACAAAACCTATTCAAAAGTTTTTAAGCCACACCTAAATAAAATGCATAAGGCTAAACGTTTAGCATGGGTAAACACTTACAAGTCCTTCACTGAGTTTGATTAGAAAAATGTTCTTTTCTCCAACATGACAAAAATTGAAATGTTTTCAAAAGACGAAAATCAGATGGATGGGCGAAGAAAATCCTTTGAAAATGATAGTTAATACTGTGAAGCATCTTGTCACTTTTATAGTTTGGGGTTGCTTCTCATTTAATGGGACTGGATTTTTCAAACCAGTAGACAAAATGCTGAACACAAAAATATTAGACACTTGCTTACTGCCATCTGCCAATAAAACTCAAAATTGATCAATCAAATCTCATTTTTATGCAAGACAATGCTATCTGCCGCACATCAAAGCAGGTGAAAAATTACTATTCCCCCCAAAAATGTCAATGTTATGGTATAGTCACTGCAGTCTCCTGACCTACACCCAATCGAGAATTTATGGAGCATAATAAAATTGAGATTTTCAAAGAAAATCATTCAAAAGCTTTGATTGAAAATTTTATTGTGTAGTGGAACAGTTTGCTAGGAGATGACATCTGCAAAAATCTCATTAAGAGTATGACGGATTGAGAAAAACAAAGGTGGACGCATAAATTACTAAAAAATTTTTCTTTTGTGTTTTTATTTTACTAAATTTTATTTTTTAAGAAAATATTAGATTAACTTTGTACATAATTAATACAGTATAAAAAGTGAGTCACTTTTTTTGCACAGTAAATATTTCACCTTAAAAACAAAAAATAAGATGCTTTAGGATTTTTCTTAAGAATTTTTTTGTAAAATTGTAGACAATGTATCATTTCCCTTACTTATACACAAAATTTTTTAAAACTCTATTTTTTATGTAATATATTAAAAAAAAAACAAGTTTTTTTCAAAAAAATTTGACAGTCAATTTTTTGCATAGCACTGTATCTTGGCATCTTAACAAAGCATGTGTGCATATCTCACAAGCAATTATAGCTGAAATAGTATAAGGCAAAATATTTCTACACAATTTCAGTTATGAATCCAGCTTCTTAACTTACTGGCCTGCCTATATTGGAAGCATCGTTTACTATTTTTTTCAAGCCATGATATGGAGTAATGTCCATTTGCACTAGATGAGTAGATGACAAGTGAGCAATGGTAAAAATAAAAATGACATTATATCTTCCTTTCTCTGATAAAAAAAAACAAAAAAAAAACATAGTAATTATTTTTTTATTTAAAAGAAATGTGCAACTTTTCAAATATTAAGTAACCAAGAGAACATTCTATTTTCTTAGTATCAAAAACACTAGTCTATAAATCAATCAATCAATCAAATACCTTTTAATCTCCTAATTATCTTTGGATTTTAAAGTCATACAAAATAAAACAAACCAGAGTTCAGGAGTTTATTTTTAAATTTCTTTTTTGAAGTATTGTCAGTTACCTATTTTCTACTGGTATATCTTTCATCTTAATTTCAAATTCATTTTATCACAACTCTAAAATCGTTATCTGAGCAGCTGTATTTAAAAAGATAAGGAAAATAAATATAAGTGACTTATTCAAATATTTAGAAACAGTAAAAAACAATGACAAAGAGTTTGTAATATAATTTTCAATATTAAGAAATAGAGCAACAACAGTGAATAGATAAATAAAATTTTGAAAACCCTAATCTTCCAACTCTATTTTGCAGATGTCAGGAGTAAGATAAAATCAATTGAATTTTACTATCCTGTTTAAACACACACACACACACACATAGATATATGTATGTACAAATACATATATATAAGCAGTGTGGACACAGAGATAGAAACTGAATGGCGATAGACTGTTTCATGCTTGAATACAATATTCAGGCCACGTGGGTTTAACAGAAGTTCAAGTTACTATCTAACTTATATGGCCTAAAGATGCATTCAAGAACAAAAAAGACTGTCACAATTCAGTGTTTATCTTTGTGTTTACACTGCTTATATTTACATTTATTCTATCCCTGACATTGAGCCCTTTAACTCGATAAATATAGCATATCTTAAAACTGTATATCATCATATATATCATATATATGTTTTAAAATGCATTTGAGTTGACTAACATTTAACACCATTTTGCAATTTACTATTGAATTAGGAACACTTGTTTGCAAAACATCATAAGCACAAGGGTTAATTTTAAAATAATTATAGCAGAGTGCGTTCATGTGTGTTTGCAAAAATCACCATCACAACGAATACAGTTATGTTAAGTTTGTCTTTGCAATTGACCCCTGAGGTTGATCTCAGAAGAGATCAAAAGTTCTTGGATTAACAAAAAATATGGTACCTTCCTTGATGAATTTCTATTTAACATAAAAAAAGATACTTAGTGAACTAGAAAGGATATTTAAATAAATAGACATAACATATCTATATTATTTAATGACACATGTTTGAATGAAGATATGTGGCCTAAATATGCGCACACACACACACACACATATATATATATATATAAGTAATTATACTCGTCTGGAAAAACCTTAGGTGTTTTGGCTTGTAAATGAACAAACTAACACCCAAGGAAAAACAAGGAACAAAAAAAACATGGTCATGGTTTTTTTATGTTGTAGGCTATATATATACTGTTCCAATTTACCTCTGTGGCCAACGTACCCTGACGATCTATGTAGGTGAAACCTAAGTAGGTTTGCCTGGCTCTTTAGGTTCATAGTTTATATATATATATATACTAGCAGCATGGCCCGGCGTTGTCCATGCTTGATTAAAAAATCATACAACTCATACAGCAATCACTATCACTTGACTTAAAATATTTTTGCCCTTCCTTGCCTTTAAAGGAGTGCCCTTTGCCGTGCTGATGTTGCTACATGCCTTACTTCTTGCCTATCTCAAACTGCGAATTTTTTCTAAGCTCTATACTAAACATTAAATCTCTTATGAAAAAAGAACTAAACAAAATGAACACAAAACGATCAGCTTTAAAAAAGGACTCGTAACTGGAAAAACCGAATGAAAAAAGAATGTTAACAACAAATACTTTTTCACAACCAAGCCAGTTCTGCGGAATCAGAATCAACATTGAGTTTAAGCAAGCAAATGAGCCAATTGGAGTAAAGTGCCATGCAGATTTAAATTTTTCCCACTTGTGACGAATGCAGCTATTGATTTTTTTTGTATGCTAGCATGCTAGTTAACATTTGTGTCAGTCAGCTGTTGGCTCTCATGCTGGCCAATAGAATCTTCCTGCCTATTCATGGCAGCCAGTTATAGGCTCTCACTCTGGCCAGTAGAAAATGGCTGCAAACTACATGAAAACTGCTGTAGAAGCATGAAAAAATCGATTATTACCACTATCGATGGGAGTTGGGAAATGCAAAGTCAGTCTTGGCCTTCCTGCTAACTTGGAGCATGTGCATGTAAATTTTGGTGCAAATCCATCGAAAATTGCGGCTGTGGATTTGTTACACACACATCCTGCCTTTTATATATATATATATATATATATATATATATATATATATATATATTGTATTGAGCACTTTTTTATTATTTTAGCTGTTAGTAGGGAGAGCTTTACCTTTGATTGTGGTAGATGCTATTTTCAGTACCCTAATTATTTTATATTCAATGTTTTGTGGGGTTTTTTAAGCATTTCACCCCAAGCAAGTCAAAAGTGCCATTATCACACAGGGGGTTATGGAGAGTGAAAATGAGAGAAAAGAGTGGATGTGGGGGGGGATTGAAGGAAAAAAGCACAGATATCAATGCAACAAAACATGATGACTGATGTTGCATTTATGTTTTTGATGATTGTAGTTATCAGGGAAGCAAGTGAGAGGAATGGAGTTCCAATATGGAGAAGTGCGAGGAAAGAAACTGTTAGAAGGGCAGTTACATTTAACTATTTCAACAGTAAAAAGTTGGGACCTAGATGCCAATCTAGTAGTACACTTAAATTCATGTAGTCAGGGCACCAGGGAAAAAATGGTCATCAGTGCAGTAGCCATGAAAATATTTGTCTTTTCTACAAATATTTTCATGGCTACTGAACAGATATCTAAATGCTTTTCACAGTTTAATTGTGTTTTGGGGCAAGTATTGTGATAGGTTGAGGTACTGTTTTATGACCAATGTCATTGCAAATGAGGCAATAGGGTTACAGAATTTAAAAAAAAAATGGCTTCTCTTCATCTTTTGTGACAGTAAAGTGTACAAAATGATATCCAGCCTTTTAGACCCAAATAAACCTGAAGACAAAACATATGATGAACAGATGGGTCTTATGACAAAACCCCAAACTATCAGTTATTATACAGAGATCAAAATCTGGTATTATGCACTACCAGACAGAGGACTGTATCAAATTTTGTAATGGAACACTGCAACATAAGTGAAAACTATTCAATTGTGTGCCTTTCTTAATGATATATTAAGAGATAGTGTGGTTATAGGAATTAATTGCAACAGATTACACAGAAGGTGACTGGCAGAAAAGGATATGATGATTTTAATATTGAAATCTAACATTGCTGTAGGTATAGAGTTGATGCCAAAGGATCTGTAGGATAGTCTAGTCAAAACGAAGATAGATGCCAAAAAAGTGCACATGAAACAACCTTTACGAGCACAAGGGTTTGTAGGAGAAGCAAGAGGGTCATAAATGTGACGGCGTCTATAAATGTTGGAAGCATAAATTTTATTTTGCCACATTTTCCAAGAGTAGTGAACACATTTTTGAAAAGTGTTCAAAGCCAGAGGACTGTGAGAGAAAAAAGAAATGAAAGATCACCTATCCATCAAGTGGAGAGTGATTCTGTAGCTGCAGAAGAAGTGGACAACACAAATACAGATACACAAGATTAGTGATCTGGACATATAAATAAATGGTAAGAATGTGTCAATGGAAATCGATAAAGGGTCTTAGTTCCTGTTATTGGGGAAATAAATATTAGAAAAGAAATCAGGACAAACTTTCTTTGGAGTAAACCAAGATCAAACTAGAATCATAAATGAAATCCCATTTCATTGAAAAGACAGATTCAAGTATTAGGTCAATTATGGAGATTCAAAACAGACTTAATGCTCATTGTTACCCAAAGCAATTTACCTAAACATTTTGTTTGAAATTATTATGAACACAAAAAATTTTTCTTGTACATTCTGTCAAATCTGTAGACAGAGGTGAATTGGAAAAGCTTTTCCACAAGAATAGTTCTATATTAGGCAAAGTGGTAAGAATCTAGGCAAAGTTTGTATGTGGAATCAGATGCCAAGCCCAAGTACTATAAGCTTATGATCAGTAACATATATACTTAGAGATGAAATTGAAAAAGAACTGGAAATATTACAGAAGGAAGATTCCATTTTACTAATGGACTTTTCTAAATGGAATCCATCCTCAAGCCTGATAAATACTATTATGATTTATAGAGATTATAAAGTAATCACCAATCATGTTACTAAACTGCAAAAATTACCACATATTCTAAGAATGAAGATTTCTCTACAACATTAGGAGGAGAAGCATTTTACACCGAGATGGATTTCATTCAAGTCTATCAACAGTTACTATTATTAGACAAGAAACCCAAGAATTTACTACAATCAACACTCACAAAGGACTCTTTGTGTACAATGGTTTGTGTTATGTTTTGAAATCCACACTTGGAATTTTCCAAAGAATGATAGAAAATATTCTGCAAGGCATTCCTAATGTCAGTGTCAGAATAGATGGCATTCTTTTGATAGAACAGACCAGAAAGTTTTCAGTTTTGGTTCAGGTATTAAGCAAATTAGATAAATTTGGTGTGCATTTCAAACATGAAAAATGAAAATTCTTGGTCCCAGAGCTTATTTATTTAAGTCTTAAGACAAATAGAGATAGCATTCAATGAACTGAAGATAAGGTATAGATGTTAAACTGATTTAAATTGAATCTTTTTCTGATTCACTGTACATAAAAACCATTCACCTTGATGTGAACATTAAGTACAAAAAATTAAAAAAGTGGCTACCTTCACAGGGGCTCTGAGTATCACATCCAGCTCACAAAACGAATACTCCCCATAAAAAAAATACAAAATGCAATATAAAAAAGAACCAATCATGAATATTGCCGCTATGCATGACAAAAAATGCAAGTCATGATCCATTTCTGTTTGCGTATAATGACACCACTCATGATACTGAAGGCAGTTGCAAACTAGCAGGTCGGCCATCACCATCACCACCAGTGATCTCGGTTAACTGACCAAACACAAACATCAACTCCAGGCCTTACCTACTCTACCCATTCTCCAGATTACTCCCCTTGCCCACAACAGTATATTCTGTTTTGTTCCTCTATATCAGCAATACAAGGAATTTTAACTTAATCATTCCTGTCTTCTTTTGTCTTCACCTTTCTGGTATGTATCATTTCATTTGTTCATGGTACCATATGCACGTTTATAACACCGGCTATAAAGAATTTTCCACATCCAACAAAGCCGAAGAATTGCAAGCATTTTGAGGAATTTGAAATTACTATGCATGCTACATTCAAAAAATCTCCAAATATTTTAGCACCATTGTATTAAAATGGAAATGGGATGTCTTCCACTCAAAGACAACAGAAACTTGTATGGAATAATGCCAAGAATTCCATAAACCCTGAAAAATTATTTGTGCATTTTGATCCAAACACTGTCATTTCTTATGGACTGGTTGTGATGTTACACATCATGGAAGATGGAAGAATGGATCTGAGAATGGATCTGTATTTGAAATTTTCACTATGTTAGATTTTATCATGCAAATTTGTTGATATTTCTTTTGTATCTTTTATTAGAAAAGAAGTTCCTATTCACAAAACCTCTTTCTGCTACCAGTGGATTGGGATTCAGTTCATGACTTTCTTTGAGATGAACCTTGGATTAAGATTCTTGACCTTCCTATCGAGAATTGTACCACAGAGATTTCTTCTTGGGTGAAAACCCAAGAAGAAATCTATTTTATTCCTGTTTTAACTGTTAGTTTGAGCAGTTTGATAAGGTCACATTGATCTAAAAAAATGATTTATTTTCTGTTGTTAAATGGGGTATGGAGTAGCTTGTTATTTTTAACACCTTCAAAATGAAATTGCTCTCATTTAATCATTTGAGAAAGCCATTTTTACCTTCCATGTATGGCTGATGCTAACCTCCAGGAGAGTGACTAATTGTATCTTCTTGAACTAAAGTTTTCTGCTGGTATGAAATGGAAAGATTATATTGAATCAATGGCTAGGTCAGCTGCTAGGAAAGTTGGTTCACCATGTTGTGCTAGAAATTTTTCTCATCAGAATCTAACTTACATATTTATAAGCCGGCCATTCATCCTTGCTTTGAATACTGTTGCTACATTTGGTCTGGGGCTCCTGCTATAAATAAATTCATTTTCATCATATGTTTACGTTTTATTACTATTCTAATCGTTGCTTATTAAAACAAATATTGCCAAGGAGTGAAGTTAGTTAAAATAATAACAGAGTCAAGGGAAAAACCGTCCTTTTAACACAGTTTTTTTCTGTTGACACAAAGTTTCAAGATTGCTAATTTAACATTTATTTGTGCAGACTTTATACACTTGCTTTCTAGGAAACTGCTTTTTCTATTTTGAAAAAAAATAAGATTCCAAGTTTTTATGTCTATACTCATGCCTCTCAAATAAATGGAGGGGGTATGTTTATTAAAATTATGAAAATTAAGAGACCCTCTGCACAAGGACTTTTTATTAAAATTCCATGTACATCCTATTACCTGCTTATTAATTTTTTGGAGATTGCAAGAACCTCCTTCTTATTTGAAATTCCACTTTTTTTTATTCAAGAGGCAAGAGTAATGTATTGTAAAATGTAGAATATATATTATAATCTAGAATATACTTTACACAGTTTCAGGATCATGTGCTATGGTGATACTAAAAGGAGCAAAATCTAATGTATTAATGTTTCAAGTGATTTTTTATTTAATCTGAAGAACATATATGGACAAATTAAGACTACATATATAGAATAAACTAACAATTAAAATTGCATTTAATATAGAGTTAACTCCCCTTAGGTATTTTACCCATAATGCATTGTTTTCTGTTATATTGATTGAATAAATGCGTTTGAATGAAACCATTACATATCTCTGCTAATGCTTGATTTTTTTATTTGTTTCTTATCTTTCTATCCTTGTCTCCCTTTCTTGTTTCTTTTTTTTATCTACATTTCCATTTTTTCTCAATTTCTACCTTCTAGATTTTCCCACTTTTAAGGACAGCTTGTTATCTCTCTCTACACACATTATATATGTGTGTGTGTGATCTTATTTTTCTCTCTTCTCTCTCACACACATTCTTCCCTCTTTTAGATGTATATTTCTGTTGACCTTTCTCCTTGTCATTGCCTTTGTGTCTTTTTTTTATTATTTTTTTTCTTTCACCCTCTGCTTATCTCTCTCTCTTTCTAACTCTTTCTCCTCCATTTTCTCTCCTTCACTGTTATGTCTCACTTGTTTCCTATGCTATGCTTGCTTTGGCCTACCATCAAACTGGCTCGGCATCACATTGACACCCAATCAGGCTCAACAAACGAAAAGAGATGCTTCAACAATGTGTAAAAAAAGTCACAAGACCATTACAAGTCCTCTAGCAGGTATTCCTACACCATTCCAGGCATAGAATTACTGTTTCAAATGAAATGAGATCTCAACTGGCCTGAAATAGAGGGGACAAAAACAAAACAAAAAAACACAATGAATAATAAAAAAAAAGAATAGCCCTGTCTGTGCACCTATTTCCACTTTGGCAATTGCCAATAAATGAAATGAATGCTTTATCTTCTGAATGTCTCTTTGGAGGTGCATATCTCACAAGCCCGTCTTCATGTTCTCAAAATTCTTACAATTTCTATCATTATTACTGACATCATATCATTTTTTCAGTTGCCAAATTCACATACTCAATTATTATTTTTCTTCCAAATTTTTCTCCCTCCCTTTGTGCTTTTGGTTCCGTAATCAATTTAATAAAAAGATACACATAGCGAGTATTTGTTTATTAGATTACCATCTTCCTTTGATAACAGAATTTTTTAGGCAATGCACTCATCTAAAGATGCTCGTCTCTTTGTTGACTAAGAAGACTTATGCAAACATTTTGTAATATGAATACTTTGACAGTTTACACCGCACACAGTAAGGTTATGTCATGAATAGCATACCAAATTATATAATTAATGTACAGCTTACAAAGAAATTTACTTACAAAAATAATGCTTCAATATATAAGTGAAAAAACAATTCTTTATCTTATGGATAATTATGTCATTTCAATATTATCTGTATGAACTGCAGTACCAAAAATTAGCGTCAATTACTTAATATGTCACCCATCTCTTCACTTGAATAACAGCAGCTACGCAATATGACAGAGTTTATAAAATGCTGGAGTTGTTACATGGGTGTGTGTGTGTGTGTGTGTGCATGTATGATGTTATAGAAACACGTCTCTCTTCCAATATGACATCCAACCTGATATTGCTTGTGGCCTCTGTAAAAATGTGTGTAGGTCAACCAGTGAACTCACTCAGCATTATAGATATCAACATCCAGAAAGGTAAACTGCTGCAGAAAAACTAATATGCAATAAATGTGGTGGGACATGCAAGTTCCTTGCAGATTTAATAAGCCACATGAGACATTCATCAGTGACTAGACATTCAAACATAAGCAATGTTGATTGAGTCTATGAACTTGGTCTCAAGTTGACTTGCACTATATATAAGTTCTTCTTAATTACTTTCTGACATATATTGACTGACCACTATAGCTATTTTCATGGATTTGCCACAATCATCAGTTAGTCAGCAACTGTTTTTTTTTGTGAAATGGACATTTTACATTGCCTCAGCAAACTTAAGATGTCATGAAGGTGACTGATGTGTAAATAATATATGCACCCAACTAAACTCATCGAAAGGGAAATGCCCATATGACCCAAATGGAAATGCTAAAGAATCACTATTGATTTTTTTCATAAAAAGATAAAAAACATTAAAAAAAATCAAGTGCCTGCCTAGAAAGTGCTTGATAGCATGGGAAACAGTAGGGCCTCTGCAAAGGAACGTAACACTAAAAGCAAAATAATGCTTAACTGATACCAGATCCTTAAAATCATCCATTTCAAAGCATATCATATATATATATATATATATATATATATATATACACACACACACACACACACCCACGCATATATATATATACATATATATATACACACACACACATATATATTACTGAGGCATGTGATTTTAAAGACTACAAAACTATTCTGTTTAATAATAATCTTTTTTCAATTTTTTCTTGCTTTATTATTTGGGGATTAGTTAATAAATACCAACCCCCTTCCTTATTGCTAATGAACTGATCCAACAACATTGCCTGAACACCCAAAAATGTTATCTATAAAAATAAAAACCAACTTATTCAAACTAAAAGCATACAGTCATGATGACAGTTGATGACAACCGAAAGCGCTCAACATAACACCAAGGACTGTGGGGTCTTTTTTCAACAATTTAGACCCCAAAACAAATAAACTTGTGAGAAAGCAAGAAAAAATCAGGAAAGAATGATTATTAAATGGGAAAAGTTCCATAGTATTTAATGACACATGTCTCAGTAATGACGTGCTGCTAAAATATATATATATATATATATATATATATATATATATATATGTTTTAAACTTATCATAGTTAGGTACTTCCACAGAAATGCCTACCTAACTTTGAAAATTAATTTAAAAAAAAAATCTTTCTTGAAGCTTTTATTTTAGTTTTAATTTCAAGCTAATAGATTAAATTTAATATTTCCAATAAGCAAAATACTTTTTCTGTATTTCAAAACACAATTTAAATTGATAGAAGGGAATTTTGTTTTGAAATCATTAAAATCACTGATTTTAATGCCGGTTTTAGCCATTTTTCATCATAATGTAATTCACTTTATTAAAAAAAATTTTCAAAAATAAAATATACTTTTGTGAAACATTATTTGAGGAATATTAGCTGATTTAAAGTTTCATTAATCTAATTTGAAACAAATATTACTTTAATTGCAGAAAGGTATTTTTTCTAACATGGTCGTGTGTATTTAAGGTGTTCACAGGTAGACAGAAAGTCAGAAGTTTGTATTAATCTTTTTCTATGGTGGACATATCTGTAAAAATTATTTGAGGAATATAATGTGAGATCCTTTTTCATATAATTTTTAACTACCCAGTAATCTTAAAAGTTTAAGAAAATATTTTTTGTAATCTATTGCCTTATTTAATTTTAGGTACTCTGGCTTTAAATTTACTATAGTTATTTTTCTTATTTTTTAATAATATCATACAAAAGATTGGCATGTTTATACATACACAAAAAACTCAATTTTTTTTTTATATATTGGTGGTAACTAAAATGTAGTAAGCTCTTCCATTTATGATTAGTAATGGTTTTTATTCCATAACAATATCACCTAACCACTATAAATTAATGCAGAAATTTAAAAGATTTAAAACTTTGTACATTAATTTAATTAAGATTTAAAGAAAAAAAATAACATTTCTGTAAAAATTCATTATTCATTGAAAAACTTTTTTGTCCGAAGTCAATAGTGCCCATAATATATCTTATTCATAAAAGCAATTAAAAGCTTTTTTAATTAAATAATATCTTAGTTTTATTGCATTTTTATTTCAAGTTTTCAAAGCAAATTTTCAGTCACTGGGGTCCTGTTTTGCAAAAAAAAAAAATTCCGATTTAAATTCTCCAAAGAGTTCTGTGTATAACTAATATAATATTAAGTGGTAGTAAAATAAATTTCTTGAAATTTCATAAAATTAAATAAATTGGGATTATCAGATGTAAAAGAAATGTTTTTGCCAAGATTTTCTAAAAAAGAAACATTGCTAAAATAATTTCATTCATTTGTAAATAAGTTCTGAAAGTTTCATTTAAATCTGACAATTATTTGATTTTTGCAAGAATTTCCAAATGTATGTGTTTTTCACAACAAAAAAGATGCTAAAATTTCCTATACTAACCTTTGATCTCTTCACTGATGCATGAAAAACAATATTTTTTAACAAAAAAAAAAATAATAATATGGATTGCACCAAAATTGTTAAAAAATATCTAAAATGTCAAATGTATAAAACTGCTTTCTCAGATCAATGGTTAAAAATGTCTTTGGGTGAATGAAACCTGTCAGCCTCAACAAGGAACATCCTTTCTTAAACCTTTTGGACTGGCACTACAGAAACCACATCACTTTAAGACTTTCAACAGCAGCAATAACTAAAATTGGTAACACATGTAATGTGAAGAGAGAATAATGACATAATTATGATGCAGATTTTCTCCACAACCCTAAAACAAAAGGAAAGTACACTGAATTAGGGTGAGAACCTAAAACTTAATAATCTGTAGTTTAATACTTCAGTTCTGAACTGCACCTGTAAGTGCTTGACAAGTCAAGGGTAATTAGTTTGTGCTAAGTTGATTTGTCAAATGTGAAAAAAAAAAAAAAGAAGTTTTTAAGTCATTGATTGATCTGGGAATTTAAAAACTAAATCAGAACAAAACTAACTCTGTTTCCATGTGTCAATTTTGCCAATCATTATTGCTATGATTTTGCAAACAACAGAGATTATCATTTTCTACTATTTCTACTGACTATACTCCTTTTCTCAAAGTAGTCATAGAGTACTGGCTTAAGTATTTCAGCATATAGAAATATCTACCTAGTCGGAAATTAAATAGTTATTATACTGTAACTATATAAGGCTGAGAATTCTAACTCTTCATTACAAAAACAAGAAACAATAAAGCTGCCATTTATTATAAACTTTTTGACTCTTATTTCTTTCCTCTACATCTTCGTTTTTCTACATCAAAAATACTCAGGCTGATATTCCGGGTGCTTATTAAAAATTGAAAATGGAAATAAAGAATAAATTTTGTTTTCTTTTTTTTTTTTAATCATTTCACCTCAAGAAAAATGATAAAGCCATTAAGAGGTAAGGTGTCACTGAGTGTTAGAGAATATAAGAAAAAGAAAACATTATTAAGGAGAGAGAACAATAAAAGAACAAGAATTAAGAAGACAGAAGATAACGATTAACATTGCATTTAAATTTTTGAAGATCAAAGTTAATTGGGAAGCAAGAAGTCAGAAAAGATTAACATTTTTCAATTGTAAGATGATGAGCCCTTAATGCTAATCTTGTACTACACTTAAATTTATCAAATTTAGGTAGCATAGGGGAAAGTTTATCAGAACAATTACCATGAAAATATTTATATTAGGTTGGTGCAAAAATAATGGCATAATAATGTCGTTTTTTGACGTATTTTTAACGTCAAAAAACGACATTATTACGTCATTATTTTTGCACCAACCTAATAGAAAAGGCACAAGGAAACTACATTATAGTAGTTGGAAAGTGACTGAAGGTGAAATACCAGGTCAGGACCAATAATATTGCAGATTCTTCTTTTGATTTTATCAACAATCTCTAATTACATAACAGAAGCACCGGACCATATGTGGCAGCAATATTCAAAGCAAGGACAAGTGGTAGACTTATAAATATCCAAGATAGATTCTGATGAGAAAAATTATCTAACATGACACAGCAAAACAACTTTCCTTGTAGCAGACCCAGCAATGGACTCAATATAATCTTTCCACTACATGTCAGCAGGAAATGTTAGCCTGAGAAGGTGCAACAAGTCACTCTCTTGGACACTTACATCTGCCATGCTCTTGGAAGCCAAAAAGTGTTCTCTCAGGAAGTAGTTTGGTTTTGGGAGCAGTTAACAGATTGTAGTTCATTTTTTAGATCAGCCACCAATTTGACCTTATTGAACCAAGCCGACTTATTATTAAAACAGGAGTAAATAGTTGTGTCATCAGCATAAATACCAAGTTGAGAAATGATGACATCAAGAAGGTCAGTGATGAAAATTAAAACTACCATAGCGTATTGTTCTGAATATTTGTACAGAAAAATGAGTGAAATTAAGATAAAAGAATATTAGTGAAAAAAAAATAGTCAATGCTCTAGTAAAGAATAAAATCCAAGGTAATTACAATGCTTTTTAGAATAATTATTTTTTAATTCCATTTACTTTAAGGACGTAAATCATCATGGCTCTTCATATATTCCTTTCTCTGTATTATATGCATTGCCATGTCTTTTTGGGAAAAATAGTGGATTGAATTCCTGTTACCTTCTCCATGATTTGGAATTCAGACAGAGTGGTTGCCACCCAAGGCTAGAGAGTGCAGTGTACTCTACTATTTAACCTATATCTTGAGAAGAGAAGAGTTTATGCCCTTCCCAAATGACATGTGCATGAAAAGTAAATGCAGTAAACTAAGTCAGAATTTGAACTAATTTACTGAATCCATTTACCTGAAATTTGAACTCATTTTGCCAATTCTACTTTCCACATCAATATCCAATACACCATCACATATCTATCATCCTTATTTAATAGAGCAATTACTTACTACTAATAATAATAATAATCAACAACTGTGAATTCATAAGACAGAAAAAGAAAGAAACTATTATTAAAAACAATTATAATCTGCCAAACAACCACAAGAAAAAAAAAGAAGAGGATTTGGGATAAACACAGAAGTAAATGAACTTTGTTTTCAAGGTAAAATTTGTGCATTTCTGCTGGCATTTCTAAACACAATCAATTTACAACCAGAACACTAACTTCAAATACTAAACTATAGTAATATCATATTTATTAGTGCATAATGCAAATAACAGAACCAAAACTCAAAATTTGAGGATTCACTTAATATAATAATTTAATGACAATTGTATAAAATTGAAAAGCCTTTTTAGGCAAAGTAATTTGGATTTTATGTATAAGTTGGAACTTTTTATTTTATGTCTCTTCAGGATCTGTTTCTCTTTTATATATGAATTACAATGATTGGCAAAGATAGTGGAGCAGTTTATCCATGCCTTTCTTCCTGCAGTCTAACTTGTCATTTAACCCATATCTGGAAAGAGGTAAAAAAAGATGGATTCATGCCTTTTCCCAAAGGCATTTGTGCAAAAGTGAACAGACTGAACAGGAATTTGAACTCAGTCTGATCATTTCCACTCCAATAACTGTTATTCCAACCACACATTCATAGATAGAAATAGATACAAACAGTAACAGTAAAAGATATTTTAGTACATGTTTTTTTTTAAATTTAGAATTAAGAATGGAATGAAGAAAAAGAAAAGTAAATTATTGCAAAACCTAAAACTAGAACATGGATCATATTGATAAACCTAAGAAGCCTAGATGGCAGATATGAGTTAATGTGACACTTCATTATGTCGGTTCCTATCTATTTTTCCCCAGAAAAACACATAGCCCTGGAAGTACTCAAAAAACTTTTTGCTAATGCTACTTTTAAAATCCGGTTTCTGTTTGGTTGTACCAAGAAGAGCAGAAGAAGGCAATTTTGACAAGTGATTGATTATGGTGTCCATTCTGTTTTTTTCTTGGCTAACAACATATGACATGAAATTACTAAAGAAAGCTCTATTCTGGGAAAGTTAAAATATTTCTATATCTCTAAGAGGATATTTTTTCTCATTTTTTACCAAGGTTTCAAAATGTCTACAGATATCTGGTTTGTACCTTTGGCACAAAGATCTCTTCGTTCCCAAATGATGAATTAACAAACTTCAGTAATTAATCTTATATATTACCTACATAGAAAATTTTTTTTTTTTTTTAAATGCTAATCAACAGGAATTCTTTGTGGCTGGTATTTTTTGATTAGTTAAGGGTAGGTGTTGGATGATGTAAAAGTAATGATTCCACCTCACTGGGTAGGGGTAAGAAAGAACTGAGCCAATGGAATCACAAACTAGCAGCCTAAACATTAGATAGAGGAGTGACAAGCCAAATTTTGGATAACATGAAAAGTGATTGATTGAGATGTAAAAATAATTTATCATGAACTCCTAGGTCCTCAGATTCTAGCTATATTCCTAAGAGTTCTCAATATAAACACTATAAATTTGGCTCTCAGACAGTTGGAACCAAGGAGATAAGACCATGGCCAATGCACTACTTAGTGACACTCCATTCTGCAAGACAGTTATCACATGAAGAACTGTAGACAACATGGAAAAATCTCTTAGGAATTTCTAACCAAATATGAGGTTAAGTGATTATTTTTGTGTGAAGGCCTGATACTCCCTGTAACCTGTCTACATCGACTTTGCTTTCTTTTGCTGCTACAAATTCCTCTATTCTTGTGAAAGTTAACTGACTGACCATTTAGCTTAAGAATGCACAACACTTTAAACACACACATTCCCTATTCATATAACTTTTGCAGGTAGATAATGAAGATATTGATGTTCCACACTAGTTCAAACAAAAAGTTAGGACAAAAAGTTAGGACAAAAACTTCCACTAATACAGTTGACTTCAGAAACATATTTTCCTGAAAAATTGATTCAATAGAAAGATTTTATAAGTTTTGACCAAAAATAGCACTGGCTGCTTGGTCAATGAACATGAAATGTTTCTTTATAAGGAAATGGCTAATATTACCATTATTATATTCATACATTTAATAGCAGCTAGAATAAGAATTAAATATGACAAGTTGCTGAAAATTTCTCAGCCTGGCCAAATAGGGATTCGTCACAAAATCCTGAGGTTTGATCATTTAGTCAGATTTTGTGAAATTTATCAAGCCAACGTCTTTCAAGCACTCAGATCACTGCAAGATTGATTTGTTTTACTATTGGAACAAATCTGAATTCAATCTTAATTCAAGTCCAATATATTAAGAATTAATCTAAAATCACTGGGTTGTATAGATAAGTGATATGTACCGGAAAGGGATATATTTGATCGAAGTAACGAAGTGGTTTTGGCTACAGTAACCAAGTAGAACAATCTAGTAGGTAGTAGTAATGGAACTGGTACTCGTCATAGTTGCAGTCAATAGGTGTAGGCAATAGGCGTAGACCAATAGGATAGCCAATGGCATAGTCCAATGGGGGTCGTTGAACTGTACCTCTACATCAGCCTGTATTTTATGGCTGACACCAGCCAATCATATTCGTGTGAGGGTGAACACAGGTGTGTATGCATATTCATTACATCAATAAGTGAAATAATTAACTTGGGAAGCTGCCTCAAACTTAATGTTCATGAAAACCAGTTTTGAATTTCTGCATTTGGCAACAATAAATAATGAACAAAGACATAGCTTTGAGCAAGATTCAAACCTGACCAAAGTGAATGCAGTAATGTTAATACTTCAGTCATTACAGTTTATCTGGAATATGGGAGTAAACTGATGACGCATCCTTTGTCTTTATATGTGGTGACTCTTTTTATACTTATTGCTTCTACTATATTTACCAGAGAGAGAGAGAGAGAATGTAGGGCAGAATATTAATGAGCATCACTTGCCTTAGAACATAATCACATTTTTTTTACCATTACTTCTAGATTATTCCTTTGGTACTTGCTACAACTATCACTACTTTCGGCAAATATTCACCAGATGCAGGCAATAATAAAGATGATCATTTACTCGAGAATACAAATGTTATGACATCTAATCTGAAAGAAGTTACAAGATCCTGTAAATGTAGAGGGTTGATGTATATGCTTTACTTAGGAAAAAAAAAAGAAACATAATTGATAACAGAATACTGCATAGAACATGTAAAGTTTCAATTTACATTCATACTGGGGATTTGCTAAAAAAATATAACCAGTAACACCTTCACTGTGGATATTTTCTTCATTAAATGAGTGTTTATGCCAAATAGATTTAAGGATTTTACAAGTATAGATTATTTGATCATTTGATTTCTGTGAATCAAAAAAAAAAGTTACAAACTCTGAAAGAAGTTTGAAGATGGTACATTATACTTTAAACACCTTTTCTTTTCTTTTTTTTTGAAAAACAAAACCTGGTGTGTAGTTCTGTTTGCCTCCCATGGGAAGTATGTTGAGAATGAAACACAAACACCCTGTTTTATCCTTAGAGAGAGAAATGCCAATCCACATAGACCAAATAGAATCAATACATTTCTATCTCTCTTTTCATATCATTTTCTGTGTGTGGATATATTTTTATACATGTGTGTCAGGCTTGACCCAATAGGTTTTCACTTGTCAAATTTACCCAGACAAGCCACTGTGTAATTTTCCCATGATGCAATATTGACCTTCTGCCTTTTGTTGTCTGGAAGTACAGTACACAATGGGAAGAAATGTCAGTGGTGGAGAAGGAGATGTTGTACCCTCAGGGATAGTTAAAGGGAAAGAAAAATCTTAAAACATTTGTCCCTTTTAATATTTTTTTAGAAATTGTACTTAGGGTTTAATTAAAAATAAGGTGGTGTGGGGGGACAAAAATAATTCTTCCAGTGAAAACCCATAGAATTGGACTTTGCATGCACTCCATGCAAAAGGAAATAATGTTATGAATTAAAAGAGAAAATTCTAAATGTATCATGAAACAGGTCAATGAATTTAAAGATAAATGAAGAAAAAATAATTGCTCAGGATAATACATATGTGTAAAAAAAGATTTTGTCTAAAGAAATGTTTGGTATATTACATTTAACAAATGTTTTGCAAACTTGAATGTTTGTACTCTTAAAAAATGGAGGGTCAAAAGGTTGAGGTTTTCCCTTGACACCACTATTATTTTAACTACCTTCACTCCTTAGCAATGTTTATTGTTTTAAAAAGCAATCATTAGAATTATAATAAAACTTAAACATATGATCAAAGTGTATTTATACATTTTTTGTTCTTGAGAATTTCCAACAAAAATATTAAACACTATTTATTTATTAGATTTTCTATTTACAACATTCTAAAAACTAATACAATTAAAACTAATGCAATGCAATATTTATCATTTACCAATTTATAAAGAAATAAGTAGGGAAAGATTTTTTATTCATAAATTTATAAACATTTACTAAATTATTAAAATATGTGAACCATCTATAAGGAAATTTTTAATATTTTCCATTTTATAAAGGTCTAATCAGTTGGCAATTAGCTGAGGTTTTGCCAACCATTCAAATAAAGAATCTAATAAATAAATACTATTTATTATTTTTGTTGTTAATTCTCAAGAACAAAGAAAATGTATGAATTCACTTTTATTTCCCAAATAAAATAACAACAGCAACTGCTTTGGTTTTGCAGCAACTTGCAGTATTAGGTAAAACCATCCCAAGTAATGACTATTTTCTATGTTCAATTTCTTTATCTAAGTTTGTTATAACTGTTCCATACACAAAGATATCTGAAGAATTTAATATTTACTAATTTAACATCCTGAATTTTTATGGAAGATTTAGAGTACATGCCTTCACATTCTTAATTCCAATTCCAGAATATTGTTTCTCTTTTAGAAAGGTTTATCTTGAGTCCTACTTTTTGAAACACTCAGTAGAAAATGTTGATTTTTTTTTTTTTAATTTTTTTTATTCAAGATCATTTTTATCCAAATTATGAACACCTATGTCATCAGCATGGCCTCTCTGCATCATCAGCACACTGGCATTAGGAACAAAAGCAAGAATGATGTTATCTATTAGTAGTTTATTTGGGATGTTGGAAGGAATGTATAAATGATCAGTGCTCATCTTTTCACATCTGTGCTTGTGTATGTACATAGCATAATGTAGGAAGTACATAGTGTATAAAATAGATTGCAGCTCTCATTAACTCTTTCTTGCACTCCTGATGACATTTGAAATGTTTCATTATTGAGGCCCTTGCCAGGCATGTATGATCTTGTGAACCAAAGTAGTTACTCTATCTGATCTATACATTCAGTAGAGTCAAAGCTTGAAAGTCTTTTATGGATGAGAAGAGGAAGTCTTATATCGCTGTGAGGTCAACATAACATTTTATATTAGAGAGGTTTGCAATTTTCTGCAGTTGTTTGATAACATATATGCTATCATTACATCTCTTACTAGAATGAAAAACCAATGTTATTTGTTAGGAGTTGACTATCATAGAACAATGAGAGCCTAGTTAATACAATGTTCATTAGTACTTTCACTAAAATTGATCTAATTGAGAATCTTGTATGAATCTCCACA
>OZ010601.1:78543245-78775745 GCA_963932145.1 Acanthosepion lycidas
TATACATAAATACGCATACATACATATATATATATACATACGCACACATACATATATATATATACATACGCACACATACTTATATATATACATAAATACGCATACATACATACATATATACGCATACATACATATATATATATACATACGCACACATACTTATATATATACATAAATACGCATACATACATATATATATATACATACGCACACATACTTATATATATACATAAATACGCATACATACATATATACGCATACATACATATATATATACGAATACATACATATATACATACATATATACGCATACATACATATATATATATACGCATACATATATATATATATACACACATACATATATATATACACATACATATATATATATACACACATACATATATATATACACATACATATATATATATATACACACATACATATATATATACACATACATACATATATATACACATACATATATACCTATACACATGTATACATATATATATACATATATATATATATACATATATATATACCTATACACATGTATACATATATATATATACATATATATATACCTATACACATGTATACATATATATATACACATACATACATATATATATGCATAGATATATATATGCATACATATATATATACGCATAGATACATATATATACATATATATATACACATACATACATATATATACATATATATATATACACATACATACATATATACAAATATATATATATACATATATATATACATATACACATGTATACATATATATATATACACATACATACATATATATGCATATATATATATACACATACATACATATATATACGCATACATACATATATATACACATATATACACATACATACATATACGCGTACATACATATAGATACGCATACATATATATATATATATATATACACGTACATATATACATATATATACACACATGCATACATACATATATATATATATACATGCGTACATATATACATATACACACACATATATACACATGCATATATATATACACATATATATATATATACATACACATGCATACATATACATAGATATATATATGCACATGCATACATATATGTACATATATATATACACATGCATACATATATGTACATATATATATATACACATGCATACATATATGTACATATATATATACACATACATACATACATATATATATACACATACATACATAGATATATATATATACATAGATATATATATATATACATACATAGATATATATATATACATACATATATATATACACATACATATATATATATACACATACATATATATATATACACATACATATATATATATACACATACATACATATATATATACACATACATACATATATATATATATATATATATATATATATATATATATATATATATATATATATACATACATACATATATGTATGTATGTATGTATGTATACATTTCTCAGAATTATCCTGTAGAAAAAGTCAATACGAAAACTAGTTTTAGCAGATCTGTTTTATACAAAGTCAACTTTTCAAGGCAACTGTATTAAACCTACAATAGACTTCACCTTTGAAAGTAAAACCAACCTTCCACTCCTTGATATGATGTTACACATAGACACTAATGAACTTAATTTTGACGTTTATGGAAAAGCTATCAACAAAAATATCCTGGCCAGTTTTTACTCAAATAACATTTCTCAAAATCAATCTGGAATTATTATACATTTCTCTTAGAGAGCATTAATAATCTGCAGCCCATAGTAAAGAAACATATATAGAAATTACATTCAAAAACCCACATTACTCATATCACTTCTTGCACAACACAAGGAAGGAAATCAAAACATACCACTGCAACAAATATAACATAAGCCATAATAATAATTATATGAGAACAAATACATAATTCTACCAACAAACTCCATCATATCCACTATACAGAATAATGTATACCATCTGAAAAATATCCAAATAATCACAAATACTTCCAAGACCATTATCATACTATTAGACAATAAACATAAAAACTTTATCCACATATAAAAAAAGATGAAAAATAATGTAAATCTTAATAATAAAAAAGAAAAAGAAATCACTTAATAATATTAACTACAAACACAGTTACAATGTACTATGTTCAGCAAATAAATTATGTCTATAACACTAAAGACATACACGCAACCAACAAACCCAATTAAATTGAAAAAATAAAATCATTCTTGATAATGGCTAAAAGTATAGATGAGATCACTCAGAATTATAGAACATTTGGACATTTTCTACACACACTGTTTCCAGAAAATCAAACACTTACTAGAACACAAGAAAAATGAAATAAAAAGCTTAATTGCAGTACCTTTTCTGTTGTCTTTAATAAAACGTATTTATATTTACTTGTTCCAATAACTTGGACCGATTTTAAATGTGAATTAAATTTAAGCATCTGATGATTTTTTCTTTCAGATTTAACAACTTAAGTCTTTCTGTGTGAATATCCATTTTCATAATAAACTTTGATAACATTAAAGTTTAACACATTGTTTGATTGTTAATCTTTCCAGGGTTGAAATTGCCAATGACTTAAGTTGTTAAATCTGGAAGAAAAAGAAAAAAAAATCATTAGATGCTTAAACTTAATTTACATTTAAAATCGGTCCAAGTTATTGGAACACCATATATATGCATATATTTATATACTTATGTATATCAGTCTATATCTCTGAGATGAGGTATTATCATTATTTACATTATTCGAACTGTTATCTTCATCTTCATTGCCATATTCACAATGTTTTGGCTGTTGTACACTCCAGCCTTCTTCAGCTGATTTGAATTTCAAACTGTACCCCTTATTTTGTCTGTTATTGAACTCACAACACTTTGGGCCTAGTCAGTGATCTAAACAAAGTCTTTATCCACTGGGTCATTTATCCTTGAGAACATCTGCAATTTTTCTGTTATTATTATTGCATTTTTTTACCAGAGCTTATATTGCAATTTTTGTTGTTATTCATTGCTTTTCTCTAGCACTCCTTATTACTGGTTCTCATATTGTATTCATTTCTATGCTTGGTCAGCTCAGGAGATTTTTATGGCCTAATATATGTACTGATTCCTTAAGTTTTCGTATTTTCCAGTGATGCTCTCTGTCTATTATTTCAACATCATCTCACAGGGGTTGATGATCACCCTTTTCCCTCCATATGTGGTTAGCTATACCTGATTTTTCTATTTCCCCTTGTGTTACCGCTTTACAATGTTCTTGCAGTCTTACCTTAAGGGGGTGGCCTGTTTATCCTTTATATTTCCTACCACAGCCATACAGGATGGTGTACACACAGTCCTTAGTAATGTTCTCATCTATGGCGGGGACTTACTCAGAAGAGGTTTCTGCAAAATGTTGAACCATTTTTGAAGTCCTTCTGATGTTATATGAACCACAGATCTTGTGTATTTTTTTTTCCAATGATTCCTTCATATAGGGTAGACAGACTATTTTCTGAGTGCTGCTATCCTCTTGTACCCTTCTATCCCAGTTTATTGCAGCTGTACCCAGGGTAGTTGTTAGATTGTAGGGTACTGCTTATATTGACCATTTCTTGTTAGTAAGTTGGTTAAATGCCCACATAACCACTCTGAAGTTGTCTCATGTGAGCCAAAAGCTTAGATCATGGAACAGCTTAATAAAAAATATCTTAATGTTGGACAATTTTTGTCTTTATTTTCACTCAAAATTAAAGCAAATATACAGAGTTTAGAATGGTTCATGATCAAATATAATAGACATTCATTGTCTGTTATATTTAACAATATATGTTTAAATTTATATATATATTTTTATTAAAAGCTTTCAATCTGAATAAATGAATATATAGATATTCACGAAATAAATTATAGTGACAATGAATCTTTAAGGTTTTCTTCTTGATTATTATTATTATCTATATCTATCTAAATATATATATATATATATAATTTTAAAAACAAGGAATGTATTGATTTTAATTTTAAAAGACTCTAAGGCCCTTTCAACCAACATCTCATCAGGAGGTAATCGCTGGATAATTAATTAACGAAAAGAATAGTAATATATATTACACATAAAACATAAACGAGATGGATTCTAAAAAAGTTTGGGTCCTGGCTCTTTTTAAAAAAATCAATACTACCAAATATGAGAAAACTTATTTTGTGAAATGGGATGAAAACTGTTCAGCACCTCCTCACACACCTGAATATAGAAATATCTCTATACTGTATACACAGCTATATGAAGATAGAGAGGACAAAAGCACTTAACACTCACAAACATTTTACTTCTCTGTCCTTATTGCCTTAAATTTTATCCAAAATAAAAACACAGCTGAGAAACAACAAATAACCCTCTTTCATATTCTGTCTTTTCTCTCTCTCTATCTCTCTTCCCTCAAACATAAAACCACTGTTTGATAATAACTCATCATCATTGATGTGGAATTAATTTCCATTACTTATCACCTCACATTCTGCCTTGTTTACCAATCCTGCTTGTGTTATTTTTTTTCCAGTTGAATAAACAATCCTGTTAAGCCTCTATTGATAGGCACTCATCTCTGGCCAATTTGCTTTATCTGAAAACAGAAACAAAACACAAGAATAAAACAATATAAAATATATTATCCTCATGCTTATTACACAAAAGCCGCACTTTCTTAAATCCCTTTCCTTATCTACAGAATAAAACGATTCTTGTTTTCAATTTTTAGATGAATAATGTCTGAAATGAAACTTTATCATTTTTATTCGTTATTTGGATATATACTTTTATTGTTTCTTTTCTTTTTTTTTAATTTTGTGTTTCATCCAATGTGCTCCCTTCCCCAATTCATAGGATATTTAATTTCATTTGTTTTTAATAAAAGTATAAATGCTGACACTAAATAACTTTACCACATGTAAAAAAGTAACAAAATCACTGCTAGAGTCATCATATTGAAGCTAATGTGAATAAACATTAAAATATGAGCAAAATTTTTATTTTTTGTTTATGCTAAACATAGGTCTTGAGAGCCACTCCAGGTAAAGTTTTACTGTTAAAATGGTCATGATAAATGGTATGTGTGATATGAATGAAAGAGGAGGTGACAGTAAGTAAAGATTATAAGGATAAGCATGGATAATGATTGATTGTATATTGGGAGTTGATTAACACAGATTTACTTTTCAGAATCATTTTCAGTGTCTTCTTCACGTTTTTGAATATAGCTTGAAATATGTCAAAGGTTTTACATTAATTTAATCATCAAATTTTACATTTAGCATTAGGTGATCTTTAAGACTTTATATCATAATTTAACAGAATATTTGCTTCAAATTTATTGAAGAGAACAGATCCCAGTTATCAGGATTCATTCAGTAAGTTTTTTTAGTATAGTATTCCTAAAAGGTCAGCCACACCAAGTAACCTTGCAAGTAATCATAATAGAGATAGAAAGACTTAAAATAAAAACAATACTCCACTTAATAAACAAGTTGTAATTTATCTGCTCAATAGAACCAAACCCAAAATATATAAAACACTTCCCCACCCTCAGCCAACTGACAGATATTGACCATAGCCTGATTTTAACCTTGCATGGATTTTGACTTTCCACACATTTATTTGATTGGATTAGCAGTAGTTACCTCCAAAGATTCACTAAAAAAACGAGCAGATATGGTAAAAAAATGTCCAAAACTAAATAGAAACAAAATGTTATCATCAAAATGTTTGTTATTTGTAAGAGAAAAGATCAAAGGATTTTTTGATTATTAAATTATACTTTTTAATCCCTTTTAGAACCTTCAAAATTTTGGTTAGAAATTTTGTTTTTCTTGCATCAACAGGTGATCATAAATTAACATGTGAGATTCTAGTGACTTTTTGAAGTGAAAAAGACACGGATTTGGAAATTCTTGCAAAAATTAGATAATTGTTTTAATGAAACTTTCAGGACTTACAAATAAATTATTTTGGAAACATTTCTTTTTAAGAAAATTTTGTTAGAAGAGTTTTTATATCTGTTTCCACCATCTGCCTCCACTAATTTGATTTTATAAAATTTCAAGTAATTTATTTTTGTAGTGAAACACTTAGTGTTTATACAGTGTGCAGCAGAAATGTCTCCCACATAATGGTAAGACATTTGTGACAATTGTGACTTCATCTTGCTAATGTCTTACCATTATGTGGTAATTACTTCTGCTACAGCCTGTATTAGTTATAAGGACATGTCCTTAGAAAATTTAAATTTTTTTGTCAAGCAGGAACCCCAGTTTCTGAAAATCTGCCCTGAATCATAAAATAAAAAATACAATAGAAAATAAGATATTTAATTAGAAAAACTTTTAATTGCATTTATGAACAAGATATATGATGGACACTATTGTCTTAAGAAAAAAGATTTTCAATTAATAATGAATTTTTACAAGAATTGTTTAAATTTTTAAAATATTTAATTATAAATAATTATTATTTATAAAGTTTTAAATCTTTTATATTATGTATTAATTTGTAGTGGTTAGGGGATATTGTTATTAAGTAAAAATTATCTTTACTAATCATAAATGGAAAAGCTTAGGCAATTCATCAATCCCCGGTATTTTAAAAAGAATTTAAAATTTGTTTAATGTGTGTGTATAAACATTCAATTTTTAAAAATACTGATATCCATACATGACACTATCAGAAAATAAGTGTGCAGAGTATTCAGTGAAGAATGAATTCTGGGTGTAATGGGCTACAAGATAGTAGCCACTATCAGCCCCCATATTTCCCCACACAAGGTAAACACATTCTATCAACCAATAATTTTCATGGCATCTGCTCTGATGAGCTATTTTCACTGGTGTCCTAACTGCATGAATTTAAGTGTGCCAATAGGTTGGTATCTCTGTCCCACTCTTTTACTGTCAAAACAGTTAAATGTAACTGCCTCTTCTACTCCAACAGCTTCTTCTCTTGCACTTCCCATCAGTGGAACTCCTTTCCTCTTACTTGCTTCACTGATAGCTACAATCTTCAAAAATTTAAATGTAATGTCAATCAATATCTTCTGTTGACTTGATCCCTGTTCTTCTTTTATTCTCCTCCATTCTTCTTTTTATCCTTTCCTCAATCCCCCCCACCTCCAGTCTTTTCACTTACTTTCATTCTCTATAGCCTCATGCATACCAGTGGCATTTCTTGCTTGGGGTGAAATGCTTAGAATAAAAAAAAAAATTAAAAAAAATTATGTAAGATCATCTTTTTGAAATTTTAGAACTAATTTCAATAATAACGGCTTTACTTTTGAACAATGTAATATTTTGATAGTGAAGTAGAATAATATATGTTTAAATTTGGAAACATGGTAGGGTGTATATTTTTTGATGAGCACTCTCTATCAATCTCTGGGGTGTGTGTATATTTCCAATAAACTAAATACTTTACTATATTTCAAAGTGAATTTAAATTGAATTGATTGGAATTATATATATATATATATATATACACACAGACATGCTGATATGCCTGATTTTAGTAATTCCACCCACCAAAAAAAAATCATTCCAATCACTTCAATCTGAAATACAGCAAAGTATATATATATATATATATATATATATATATATATATATATATATATTAATAGCTGGCCACTCGTATTCAAGGATACCTGTCTGCTAGGGCAGCTAGCCAATCCCTAATTCAGACCCTTGCTCAGGCACACATTTGTGTTTGTTCAACACCCACAGAGCTCACCTGTGGATTATATTGCAACTATGCTGAGCAAACCTTAGTTACAGTTTCTGGCAGAAAGCGTGTTATCTAGTGTGATCAACACTCTGAACAAGGCCAGCAAACTTAAACCCTCAGTCATGATGACTTGTGATTATCATGCTAGCACAGTTATCAATGGTCCCCCAAATGTTCTGTCTACCCAATTTCACTCACAAGGATTGGGTATGGTATAGTTTTCAGGAACTTTCCTAAGGTGCTGCATATTGGAATTGTCTCCCTTCAGGCCGATAACATCAGGAAGTCTCCTTTGTGACAAATCATCTGTGGTGAGATTTGAACCCAGGTCTCATGATCAGAAAGTGAACCTTCTAACCACTTGACCATGTAACCATATATATATATATATATATATATATATATATATATATATATATATATATATATATATACACACACACACACACAGAGACAAAGGTGTGACAAATTAATTGCTAAAATGAAAGCAAAGTTTGATTAACTGCACATAATTGCCTGCTGTTACTTTCAAAGTATTTCCCATTTTTACTTGGTGTAAAGATAGTACCATACCAGAAATGGTCCTTAAAATATCATTTTCTGGAATAACTTTTAGTAATGTAGTTATGTGTTGCAGAATGTTGGGGATGTCAGGAAATCTTTGTTTTTTCAAGTCATTTTTTGATTTAGGAAATAGCCAACACTCAAAAAGGAGTAAGTTTGGTAAATCTGTTAGAATCTGACACCCACTTAATCTCTTTGATCTGATCACACCAAAGTTCACCTTCTGTCCACATCTGCATCTGTACACTTCCCATCTTCCCACTTCTTGCATCATCATGCAGATCTTCTGATCCATCCTTGAATCATTTGTGCTACACAAAAACATTTGATTTCTCCAGAGCATGTTTACCAGAAAGCAGAAGCCATTTTTAATAGGGTTTATTAGTACTGCTACCAATTTTCCCACCAAACTTGGTGGTTAACCCACTGTTCCATATTTCTTTCGTTTTCTGTAAGCAGTATATAACATGAACATGAACATGTACCACTTCCTCTGCTGCTCAGCAAAAAATGATTCCTCAGACCTGAATCTCAAGAAAGCAGAAGTTGGAACATGTCCTCATTTGCTAAAGTCCAAATATTTGCCTGACTCATTTTCCCAGCAGGACACTGTGGCCATTCTAGGAATTAAATTGTTATATCATATATATGTGTGTGTGTGTGTGTGTGGTGGATTCTCCCATCGTATTTGACATATGAGGGTCAAGTAGCTCAATTCCTAGGAAGCAACAGCCTAGACACCTGCACATATGATTTGATTATAATCGTAAAGACTTTGTGCAGAACTAACCACACTTTTTGAAGGGCTGAATACAGAAACCTGGTGCACTATGTGCCACCAAACAACCCTCCGCAGGTTTTGAATTCAGAGTTATCCTCCTAACTCAGTTGCCATCCAAGGTTATAAAACCCAGTCTGTCCTGCTATTTACCCATAGCTGGGAGTAGAAGAAGAGGACTCATACCTTTCCCAAGGGTATTAGCACGTAAATGAATGTAATGGATTCAACTGGAATTTGAACACAGCTCTCTATATATATGTGCAAAATTTGAAGGCAAATAAACTATCTACACTTACAAGAATGTTGCCTTTTCCTGGCCTAACTTAACAGATATAAAATAAGTGATAGCAGTACAATAGGTAGTTTTGCACTCCCTATCTAACCTGTAGAAATGGAATCCATCACGGAATGCCATAGATAATAGTCAAAAAGAGTGTTTAGTTGTAGCAATCAAAGGATGTGGACATGATTTAACACTCTTTGACCACAGAATGAATGTTCAAAATGACAAGTATAACAAGTTTGTTTGTTTTTTTTTAAGTGGGGGGAAGGTACAGCAAGAGTAGCAAGGGCATACAAACAATAAATGAATTCTGTAGATGCCTGCAATTTGCACTTGCTACTTCTAATATATATATATTAGAAGTGGCAAGTGCAAATTGATGAAAGTACACAACTACTTGTGACTGACAAGGAAGGTAACCATCTAATGGAGTGGAACATTGCATTACAACATATCTTAGTCCAGCAACATTAGTGTACAGAATATACTGCATTCCATTTGGTTTCATAGTAATCAACTACCAAGGGTAGAATTATTGACACCACAGTATTTATTAGCTACTGTTTGGGGGAAAATGGTTGAATTCTTGTACACAGGAGACTGCGTGAGGTGATGGATCCAATTTGTCAGCAAGTTGTTATGCAAGTTGGTGCTGGCTTTCTCATTATACAGAGAACATGTTCTGTTAGTTCACAAGGACCACTAATAAAACTCCACAAACTCAGAGGCATTTATCTTAAGAAATACAAAAGCAACATTAAACCACTTATCTTTTCCATAACAGATCATATATTGAAGAAGTTTGTACATTAGCTTTTCTTGCTTAACAAATTGAATTCACTGTTTAAATAAGTGGCTAATTAAAACAACATCTCCACATTAGAAATTATGGAACAAGCATTATTGAAAATAGAACAAATTATATTCCAAGCCCTGATGTTAATGTTTACATTTTCTATTTGCTGCCTTTAATTTTTTTTTCTTTTTTGTATTTCTGCAAAAAGTGACCCATCCTTTCTACATAGATTGTACCTCTTAAGAAAACTGCAGAATGGATTAGAACAAGAAAAATAACAAAAAGATCGAGTTCAATTGTTGAAAAGTTTCTTGAATGATAGCAACTCATCTTAAAATGATTAACAATGACTGACTGATTTATTTATTTTAGCTCAACAGGTAAAATATAAGTTTGTTGACTAAAAGATCTGAGTGTTCATTTTAGTAACAGTTTAGGAACACCCATGATCACACAGGAAATGGTTGAAAAAAAAAACTATAATAAAAATCTGGAAACAAATTTGAAGCTTTTATAAAAACCAAACAAATAAAAAATAAAATTACTGCCTTTACTAATTCCATTAAGAATACAGCATTTTGCTTTTTTGTGTTCTTGTGCTAAAAACTTTGCAGGGATCAGAAGATATTTGCAATCTAAGACTACCACTAATGTAGAAATAGCAATGGGTGAGAGGATATATCTATGAAGTGATGCTTATATATATATATATATATATATATATATGAAAGTAAACATTAAAGTCAACATCTAGAGATGACACTCTGTTTCATGCTAAACACAATCATTGATGACATGTCAGTTGCATTTAGCATGAAATAGACTGTCAATTCTGTGTTGACTTTAATGTCCACTTTTATATCTATATATGCTATATCCCAGAGCAATTTAACCCATAAACATAGCACATCTTAAAACTGTATTTTATCATATATATATATATATATATATATATATATATATATATATTACCAGTTTGTGACTAGTAGGAATAATTTGATGGATAATATATATATATATATTACCAGTTTGTGACTAGTAGGGATAATTTGAAGGACGATAAATATATATATATATATAATGTAATGAAAAACAAACCACTTTAAGGTACCATTACTTTAAGAAAATATTTTCCTATATTAATGTTCGACAGCTTACAGAAGGGTGGGTTGAACCATATAATTTTCCTATTTCTATTTCTAGATTTAGAAGATGTGTCACTAGTAGATTTATCTATATAAGTGAGTGTTTGTTTGAATTTGCTTTTTAATAGGGCTTGATTGTATGTTGATTTATTTTGATCAAAGATGCTTTTACTAGAGGATAGTTTATTTATTCTAGTATTTACAGTGTTAGGGATCTGTTTCATAATTGCTATAGGGTGGTTTGAGCCAATATTTATGTATATGGGCGATTGGTTCTCCTTTTGGAAAGGTTTATAAGTGTTATTTTCAAGATCAAATGTTACGTCTTAAAATTTACTATTTTCAGGTTAGATGATATTTCTATTTTAAAACCTATATATTTGAAAGCCTTAATTATTTTCTTCTGGAGTTGGGATGTAAGAGGTCCATTAGAATTAGGTATAATAATGAGACCATCATCCCTGTAAAGCCCTACATTTTGGGGGTTAAGAAATCTGCTCAGAATATCTAAAATATACATCCCTATTAAGTCCGCTATTTGAGCAGAATCAAACGCTCCCATTGGGACATCGAAATTGTCACTGTTATTTTTAAACCAAGTAGTGTCGTTAAGTTTAAGTACAGATTTTCTGGAATCCATTATGATTTTAATTTCCTCGTCAGTGATTTCAGTATAGTTTCTAGCAAAATTTAGGCTATTTTCTAATAAATCTTTAGAAATGGAGGGGTAAAAATCGATAATGTCTAATTGGATAAAGGTGGCTTTATTTTTGATTTTAGATTTTTGAACCACTTAATGGTGTCAGATGAATTTTTCCAAAGGTTTAAGGGATAATTTTCTAATATAGATATGTTTATTCTTTTAAGAATGTTTCTAGAAATTAGTCCTAACTCTGATTTGGAGGGATTTATTAATCTGGACTGTATATTATTTTGAAAGTTAGGTTTATGGTCTTTAAAAAGTAGGTAGGCATCTTTTAAGTGAGTAGTGCCCATTCTATCAGCAATATTGTGTTTAAATGCAAATTTAGCGGTTTCTCTGTGTATGGAGGATAAGTGTTTGGAGTTATTATCATTTTTATAAGAGTTAGATACTTTGTTCAGAATCAGATGATTATATTCCGATGGATTAATCTTGTAAATGTTCTTGGATTTATCAGCTCTGATCCATAGTTTTTTAGATTTTTTGATGTTATTGATGTCCTTTTTAAGATTGGATTGGAAAGAGTTGTATTTTTTTCTAAAAGATATTATGTTTATTAGATTAATTAAGTCCTTTTCAAATGGTTCCAATAATTTATTGCAGGGAGGTGTATTTTGGGATTTTAAGTGAAAATTGTCATTAAGATTTGTAGGTTTATTTTGGGGATTAAAATAGAAGTAAGTTTTCCATCTCATCCGTTTGATGAGGTCAATAATTTTTTCCGTTAACGATATGGTGAAAGATTCAACAGAAGGGTAAGGAATATTTTTGAGTGAGTAATCAGGTGTAAATTTTTCCATTTTGTGTTGGAAGTGGAGGTACTTATAGTAATCCGATGGGAGGTAATCCAAAGAGAGCTCAACTTATTTGATAAGGAGCTAATAGTTAAGTTATAAGGAACTTGGTAAACCGAATTGGTAAATCCAAAGAGGATGAAATCCTGAGAGCTCAATGTGAGGACAGAGCTAATATGTAATGAAAAACAACTAGTTGCTGGCATTTGTATACATCTGTATATAATACATTAAAATTTTCTTCTCTCTGCCATGCGCTGATAGTTTAGGAGTAGGATCTCTGAGTGATGCCAAATCTGTCAGGTTTCGACCCTGGCTTGAAACAATTGGATGTGTAGCCACACTGATGAGCTGCGATACACCGAAACAGGCTTGTATGTGGATGACTATATATATATATATATATATATATATATATATATATGAAGAAATATAGTCTTAAGATGTGCTATATTTATGGAATAAAGTGCTCAATATCAGAGATAGAGCATGTGTAAATATTAAAGTGAACATAGAAGTCAACACTTAGAGGCGACAGTCTGTTTCATGCTAGATGCAATTGTCAGGCCTGATGATTGTGTCTAGCATGAAACAGACTGTCACCTCTAAGTGTTGACTTTTATGTTCACTTTTATATTTATATATATGCATGGTGTCTACTCAAACAAAACAAAACAAAAAATTAAACTAAAATAAACATTTGAAGTAATAAGAAATAATGTTGAATTAAAAATAATTCAGATACCCAATCGAGCAAGTATGAGCTGGATATGCATTCTTTAAAAGGGTAATTGAACCTTGCCAGGTTGTGATGCTCTCTGTGGTTCATGGTCTAAATCATACCAGATCAAATGGTAGTTTCCCCTACAGAGGATGGACAGAGTTTTGAGCACATTTTCTTTATTAAATCTCTTGAAAGCAGAGGCTAGTAGATGTAATTCACATTGTTGGAAAAAAAAATGAGAGCATCTAATCAAACATGGGTATACACTAAAATAATGTTTGGAGCATTAAGAAATATATAATCATTTGTCAACTGTTTTAAAATAGTTAATACTTGTTTCAATTGCTTCCCTCTACTAACTAGTATATATGAGACAGTTGTATTTGAGGATGAAACCCAAGTGTTGATAGGCAGCACACAAGGTTAAGTGAAAATTATCTGAATTTGATTTTGTAGGCAATTACATACAATTGACAAGAGAAATCTTTGCTGTAGATTATTGCATTGTATGAAAGCACAATTAAGCAGCTTTATTTGCAACCCACCCATCACCCCTTTGGTCAGGCAATCAGAAACAAAAGAGGAGTTATCAGTCCAATCAATATATTAACCTCTGCCACTAAAATATGCTATTTCTCCTACTTTGAACCTCTCCTATAGTTTGAGAATGTTAACAAAAACTTTGCTTTTCTGCATTCAGCTGAAATACACTTGGCTATCAATAGAATAATGCAGACACACACACACACACACACACATATATATATATATATATATATATATATATATATATACATATATATATTTATGAATAAAAATGACAATAGGAAAACTGGTAATTGCTGACGCGTTTTGTCCAATGTGGACTTTATCAAAGCAAAATACGAAAATGAAATTAAATGAACAAAGTAACTAATAAAAACAAAAACAGAATGTACCTAGCAACTGGAATGTAGAGAAACGCTATTTTCATATTTTTAACTGAAAAATAACGTCAGTAATTGTCACGTGTGGAGAATATTGTCATTATAACTGTTGATGTATTCAACCATTTTCTTTTGATTTTATGAATCTGTTGTGTATATTTGTTTGTAAGAGCATTAATTTTGTTAAGAAAGGTGAAATAGGGAAAAAACCTGGGCGTAGATTAATATTTGGGTAGTTTCTATGGCGGCACTCTCCAGAATTTTCCTTCTGAGTGAGTTATTTTCCTTTTTTATGAGCGTAGCATTTTTAAAATCAAAATTATGGTTGAATTTATTTCTATGTATGACTAGTGCATTAGCTAAGTTGTTTTTTGTGAGGTCTCTTTTGTGCTCATAAATACGTTTTTTCAAACTTCTACTTGTTTCTCCAATATATTGAAAGGAACAATTTTGGCAATTTATTCTATAAATGCCTGCTTCAGAAATATTAGTGCTATTATTGTTTGAAGATCTTAGTATATCCATAATGGTTTTGGAAGTGTTTGTGACTATTTCAAGATTATTTAGATGGGATAGGTTATTCTGGATAGTGGACGTGACAGAATTGGTCGGTAGTATTATGTATGTTTTCATGTGATTTACTATTGCGGATTATGTTATTAGTCTTGTTGCGGTTGTATGTTTTGTATGCCTTTCTTCTTGCGTTGTGGATGAAATGATATGGGTATTGTAGGTTTTTGAATGTGTTTTCTATGTATGTTTCTTCTTTAAATAAATATTGAGGACTACAGATTCTTAATGCTCTGAGATAAAAACCTATAATAATTCCAGATTTAATTTTTGAAGGGTGGTTTGAGTAGAAGCTGATCAGATCATTTTTGTTTGTAGCCTTTCTGTAAACATCAAAATTGAGTTCGTTATTATTTCTAATTAACAAAATGTCCAGGAACGGAAGAGTGTGGTTGGTTTTAGTTTCGAAAGTGAAGTTTATTGTAGGTTCAATGTTGTTAAGTTTGGAGAGAAGATCCGTTAAATTGTTTTTTTTTGGAATTATTAATAATGAGTCGTCTATGTATCTGAAATATGAAGAGTTTGTAGGGAGAATATTTTTGAATGAGTCACTTTCTAGAAAGTGACCTTACAAAAACTTTCAAAAGAGACCTCACAAAAAACAACTTAGCTAATGCACTAGTCATACATAGAAATAAATTCAACCATAATTTTGATTTTAAAAATGCTACGCTCATAAAAAAAGAAAATAACTCACTCAGAAGGAAAATTCTGGAGAGTGCCGCCATAGTAAACTACCCAAATATTAATCTACGCCCAGGTTTTTTCCCTATTTCAGCTTTCTTAACAAAATTAATGCTCTTACAAACAAATATACACAACAGATTCATAAAATCAAAAGAAAATGGTTGAATACATCAACACAGTTATAATGACAATATTCTCCACACGTGACAATTACTGACGTTATTTTTCAGTTAAAAATATGAAAATAGCGTTTCTCTACATTCCAGTTGCTAGGTACATTCTGTTTTTGTTTTTATTAGTTACTTTGTTCATTTAATTTCATTTTCGTATTTTGCTTTGATAAAGTCCACATTGGACAAAATGCATCAGCAATTACCAGTTTTCCCATTGTCATTTTTATTCATAAATATTCTCTCTCTACTGATTAATTCGGAGAAATTTTCGCATATATATATATATATATATATATATATTTCCTTGAATAATACAGACATTATGTTTATATATTTTTTATACTGATCCTTTCCAGTTCTCTAATCAATTTCTTGATGTCAAGATGAAATTCATCAAGGAAGATGTTATAGTTTTTTCCTACCCAACTACCTTCGATCTCCTCCAAGATCATCCTCAAAAAGTAAATTACAAAAGAAAACTTATTGTAACTGTGATAAAATCTACATTTTGTTGTGATAGTGATTTTTAAAACCATACATGAATATGCTGTTATAATTATTTATAAATTTTAAATTTATCTGTTGTAGCTATGGAATCTTTTTAAAAAACGTCTCCCAAGATAAAGGAGGTGACCAGAAATTGATAGCATGCAAAATTGCATTAAATGTTTGTTATTGCTACACTTGTAATAAATTTGGTTGAATGTTGGTCGCTTTCGATCTAAAGGACTTTGAGAGTTTGAAGTTTTTGTTTATTCTTTTCATGGTTTAGTATACTGGTGTTGTCTACAAGTATTTTAAAAGTAATTTTATAGTAATTATAACTGAGTGCATTCACACATTTTTTAAAAATCACCATCACAACAAAATGCAAATTTTATCAGATTACAATAAGATTGTCCTTGTAATTTACCCCTGAGGATGATCTAGGAGGAGATCAGAGGTACTTGGATAGGAAAAAACTACAGATGAATTTGATGAATTTAATCTTGACATCAAGAAACTGATTAGATAACTGGAAAGTATCAGTATAAAAATAAATTGACATAATATGTCTATATTATTCAATGAAACATGTTTGAATGAAGGTATGCTGCCTATATATATATATATATATAACCTGAAGATTGCATTCAAGTATGAAACTGTTATCTCAGTGTCCACTCTTATAATTACACATGCTCTATCAAAGATAGTGCAATTTTACCCATAAATATAGCATATCTTAAAAGTCTTTCTGTCTCTCTCTCTCTCTCTCTATATATATATATGTGTGTGTGTGTATATATTAATTTTATGCTTAAATAGGTCATACTTGGTGCAATTATTTCTACACATACATATACAAAGATGATTAATAACCAATCATAAATGTATTAGTTATGCATTAATTTTAAGAATATATTTTCAGATTGTGATACACACATTTTTTTCCCAATAAATTCCATATGCATCCATTTCAGCAACAAGGTTACAAAAATAAGCAAAGAATGTCAAAAGGAAACTCTCCAACCTTATGTAAAACTGATTAGAATTTCACCTGTTTCTTTTGATGTTTGTCCAATAAATTATCTGTAAAATCTAACATAAAAGCCAACCATTTATCTGCTGCAGCCTTCCCAGTGGATGCAGTTCAACATTTCTGGCAGCCACAAAGTATTGCTTACAGAATTTGAAGGTTTCAGGCTGAGGGCAACAGCCTTTTCACAAATCTTTCATCTTCACCCAAACCATTTCATGCATTTGAGGTGATACAAAAGTAAAACTGAATTTTTAAACAACTAATTTAATTTCTCTGTGACTTTTTTCATTGCAGAATTCTCTACTGTTAAAAAACTAAAAACATAAAAGTACTTATATACCTACTTTACCAAGAGATTATGGATTGCTTAGGAGCTTGACTTATTTTACATAAAATAATGTTAAAGATGTAAAACAAGGCATTTGTTTAGGTAATTTGAGTGATATAAACATTTTTACAATTGATAAATCAATAGAAAACAGAATAAACTATATTATAAAATATACAAATGCAACCATTAGGTGTAAGCAGAAAAGTTCACAGAAATTTTTAAATGAATTTCAAAGACAATATTTAGATTATTGTACATAGAATAATTCAACGACAGATGTACCATTTTATTTCACTGCCTTTTGCCATCTTTAAGGCAGATTTATGATCCCATCCTCCTAGTATTTTGCATCTTTCTGGATGAAGAACTGGCTGTACCAATTTCTGCAAAGAGACATGAGGAAGACAACACCCTTCCAATTGTCCAATTCCTGATTATTTTCATAGATTGCTGCTTTTAATCTGTTCAATTGAGAAAAGTAATTGTCTGAATTCAATGTTTGATTTTGTGGAAGAAGCTTCTAGTCCACAATGGCCTTCCAATCTCACCAGATACACAAATTACCTTCTGCAACTTTTGGAATGGTTATTGGCGACTCATTTTTACCACACACCCATTTTTTCACTTCATATTGTTGTAAACAATCCATTTTTTATCACTTGTAATTTTTCTTTTCAAAAATAGGTTGTTTTGTTGTATTTGAGCATCAATTGCAGATAGAAATGTGGTCCATTAAATTTTTTTTCTGTTAAATCATGAGGCACCCAAAAATCGTAGTGAGTCATGTGTTCAAGTGTTTTTAAATGCTTTACAAAACTGATATGAAATATGTGTAATGTTGTTGTGATGCCTCATGTCATGTGATATGGATTAATTTTAATCATTGTTTTGATTTGGACATCATCAGTGAATGTAGGCCTGCCAGAACATTCTCAGTCATCCAGATCAAAATTTCCACTTCTGAACCTAGCAAACATCTTACAAACTTACTCTCAGCTATGACACCATGACATTAAGTGATACATATCCTTTTAGCTGTTTATACAGCATTTTCTCCTTTCTGAAAATAAAAAAATAATGAAAATTTACCTCATATTCCCTCTATTTTCAATTTTAACATAAAGCCATTTAAAATCCACAATCAACATATGGATCATATAGAAAGATACATTAAGATATCACTTTTCAGAACATGTAGATGATATAAATTTTAGTCAAGTATGAAATTACATCCATATTAAAATGCTATAAACTTTTGTCCTATCCAATATTTCAAAGTAACTTCATGAATAGACCATGTATAAAAAGACAAATCATGTAAGAGAGAATAAAATCTGCAACTGTAGAAATCAAACACACAATCATATTAAATTTGAATTGTACCATTATCTCCTTGATTATGTTGATCAAAAGAAGTATATTTTTGAAAATATCAAGATTTTAATTCATTACTAGGTTATAAGATTGCAGTATAGCAAATCAAAGAATGAAAGAAATTTTCTTTCTCTTAAGATAACAATTCTTTTATTTGGCTGCCTGAATCTGCTTAAACAGCAATTCTCAAATCTGGGTAGTTATATAGATTTGTATAAAAATGGTATTTTTAGTTCAGTAATGAAGATATTTTAGGTATAAGCTGGAGTTTTCTGTAATATAATCAACACCTAATAAGAAAACAAAAAAACCTAAACTTGTATAAAAATTAATTTTATTGTCAAAATCTTTGTGTTATATTTAAGCAAAAATGGAAATAAGCAGTTAAAACTATTAGAAAGGGCCCTGAATGTTCTGCTGCTATTTCCCACCATAGACTTATATAAAGCAGGGTTTTTTTTATGATATGTAACATGAAAACCAGATACTGAGCTCATATCCACATGGCCTGTGTCATAACAAATCTATGCCTTGAAAGATTAGCTGCAAAAAAGCACATTCACCATTCTCATTAGTTTTATTGCTAACTCATTCTTAATTAGTAACATTTTGAAGTTGGTCATTAAAGAATAGATATAACGTAATACATTAGTGACATTATGAAATGGATCAGATAGAGCTATTTTTTGTACTCTTATGGGTAGATAACTCTAGGATAATAGAATAAAAATTTTAAGAACCACTGCTCAAGAATTTGTGGTATATCACTGGGTAGTATTATCCATAGACTACCTATCTGGAGTGTTGGGGGTGGGGTAGATATACAATTTTTCCTTCCTTAATGTGAGATAAAGGGATTTTTTTAAATATTGAAACATTTATTTTCTTGCTATATAACAAATGACTGGTGAAATATAAAACCATTTTTCTGGTTGTTCAATTAATTTGGCAAAAATATTGCAAAGTTCAACATTAGCTACAGAGAAGAGATTTCAGCAACAAATTAATCTGTAAACTCTTATAAGATATCCAGTATTTATTGTAGGAATTCTACTGCAATTGATGCTTTAGTAGTTAATCTGTAATACTCATAAGATATAAATATATTACTTTTATTGGGTACTCACGATTGATTAAAATGCATGAGAATTTGTATAGGAATTCCACACTACATATCCTGTTATAATGTAGCAACAGAATTCACCTATAAGAAAATAAGCACTTATTCTGTAAAAATCTTCTAGAATAATTTCGCAGCAACTTCAAAGAACTATATTTGCTGGCCTAAAAGATGCACTTCAAAAATATATATCCAAATATTACACTAAGTGGTGGATCTCTAAAGACTGAAAATGTCATAATCACTGTCATTGGTCCTGTAACCTGACATAGTTATAACCATACTGCACCACTGAATGCATCACCAACAGACTACACTTCTGGAAGTTTCAGCAAAAAACCTGTCCACTCAGTGATGTCACCTACCTTCTTTAGAGAACCTGTCAGATGTTGTTATGGCCATACCATCTCATTTTCCTATTTTTTTTTCACTCTAGTCAGGTTTTTATACCAACCAATATCTCTGCTTGAATTTTTTATTTGTTATGTGGTCCTTGTAGGAGATGCCAAGAAATCTTCTGAAGCATCTCACTTCCATATCATCTGAACCTACTTTGAAATAAGAACATTTTGCAAAAATGCTCTTATAAATTATTATTGTTTGACAATTACAATTTTCTTGGAATAGCTACCAATTTTTTACAAAGCTGAGGGTTTAAGTGGGGAAAAGGCCATTAGATTTTGTGTGCTTGGAGTATATATCATTAAGTTTGAAAAAACAGACATTGTTGAGTTGAAACTTTCAAATATTTGTAGTTGGATGGCTAATCAGAAAAACAAGTTACATCAACTTATAACAACATATTTATTTATCTACATACATCATACTCTTTATATTTTTAAACAGTTGGAATAAAGTGAAATGTGTGGAGGTTTTTTTGTCAATGTTCCATTCTTTTGTGTGTAAGGAAGAAAACATTTTTGTACTAATTTAACTTGTAAGCTTAAAATCCCTGAAATTAGATACATTTGAAAGTAGGCTGAGTTGATTTGAAATTAATAAATAGAAGAAGGCTACAATAAAAGTTGAATTTAAAAAGTTCTTTCTTAATGGTATCAGCTATAATTTAAATTGGTTTCTTTTGATATAACATCATGGTGGTAAGGGGAGTATTTAAGCTCAGGCATGACTGCACATTGGCCGGATGATCTAGTTAACTCTGTGCTGTTAAGTGTCCTTCTTATAAGATCGACTTCCATAAAAGTGGCTCAGATAAATGTATTTATTTATTTTTAAAGCCTTTCATTGGCTGAAAATCATTTTTTTTGCTTTTAATATTGAGCTGATTTTGAACATCATATTTTAAGCTGGAAAAGATTTCTTTAATGTGTCGTGTTTTTTTAATTTCCAGTGTGTTAGAAATCTGTCAAAATGAAAACTCCTATTAGGATCTTCTTTTGCTTTTTCATCAGGAATCTTGATACAATAAATAACTTTTCTCTTAATTATCATACACATGATAACTAAATCATATCAAACATATATGATACCTAAATACTACACACTACCCAATATATCAGCATTACGGATGGAAGATTATTTTTAACTATTGTTCACCCAATACAAGGCCCAAAGGACACAAAGTAGAGGGTTATTGAATAGGAATGTTGTAAGGGTGTAGAGAGAGAGAGAGCAAGGACTGCTTATTTTGAAAATATATAGGATAGATAATGGTTGACCCTTGACTTGAAATGGTTACTATTGTAATGATGAAGAAAGCATCCCCTCAGGAGTTTGTTCTATATTGTAACTGTTCTTAGAAGAGGTTGAATGCAATTTACCACATACCAGTGAGGATAAGTTGACTCAGTGTGCATGTCCTAGCAGTGAAGGCCTGAACTAGTGGAACCAAGGAATGTAGTGCATTCAAATATCTGCCATGTAACAGAGTATCAAGAGGCTAGCAGTGTTTTCATCTATATAGGAAAGAGGTTATAAAGTAGAAAACAATTCATCACTCATGAGGCTATACAAATTCTTTTCAACTCAGTTGAGGCTGGAAAGTAAGGATTCAGCTACTCTCGTGGTAGATGTGGCAATATTACACTCTATTTTTGGTCGGATTTGGCTCTTGTAATGATAGAGCATGGCAGGACGTGTCAGATATTTTCTGGTGTTGTAGAGAGAGTCAACCATTTTTTTCAAGATCTTTAGCAATGGGTTGTATATACAAGTTCCACTTGAGGTCTAGTGTGAGATTGTGTCATAAAAGATGTTCCAGGCAAGGAGCCTGATTGAGAGTACCACCATCCATAACGATGGGAGAAAACTCAAGGTCTGCTCTGGGATGATGAAGCATCACTAGCTTGGTTTTGGAGATATTGAATATTACAAGTCAGTTCCTCCTCCTCCATTGAGCTATGTGAGAAAGGTCAGAGGAGTGATCAAAGGTTTCACTTCTATTTCAAAAGTGAATTCAGATGAAATAGAGCAATATTCTCACAAAACAAATCTTGTTACTGGGTAAATACAGTAAATATATCAAGTCAGTAACTGCAAAATACATTTGGAGTTATTTATATTTTAATGAATTCATCATGTGTATGTATAAATAAGATTATGTAAAATAAGATTGTTTGCAATTATACAAAACTGTCTTAGATATTTATATTAGATTACTGTGTAAGATATTCATACCTTCTCAGATATAATCCAGAGGATTATATCTAAGGATGTATGGATTAGTATACAATTATATATAAGATTGTGTGCATGTGTCTTTATGATTGATTAGGATATAAATACATACACTGTGCAAATTTCAAAATTCCTCATTACAATAAACACTATAAGAATCATATTTTCTATTACTACATTAAAAAGGGAGAAATCTAATTATTTATACTTCAGCGTATTTAAGAAATTATATGAAAATGCTGATGCTATAATTAAACTGCAACAATGTTCAAAAAATTAAAAAATATTCCTATATTTTCCTTGTTGGTCCCTCACAGTGGAAAAATGGCAACCAATCAGTCTTGTAACCTATTACTATTGTAATATAGTATTATATCACGGCCATTGCTTTATGCCATCCTAAGCTGAGCTTAATTTCAAGTGGCTTGCCTTTAACTGAAATGTTATATATTTTTCATCAATACAAGAGACCACTGTTCAAGCCTAGGTTAAAGCTAAAATTTTGATTGCTGATTTTCTAAGCTGACAACCACTTCTCCCCCCCCCATTTGGAAGATTGGTGTAACATACTCTTCCATTCTTTATTTACCCCCAACTGAGAAAAATATTCCCTTCTCTTCTGTCTTTTTGTGCTTTTCTTTGATTGTTTTTTTTGCAGTAACTGTTCCATTTCACAAAGCCCAGACTGTAAAAAACAAACAAACAAAAAAACAATGACAACAAAGTTACACATGGCTAAATACTGGTTATGCAAGTATGTTCCAACCTTCTGGAAAATTTGGCATTGGGCCTTACTTATTGTTGTTGAACAGCACAAATAGCTTTTCCATACTAGATGAGCCACTTTGTAATGTAACTTGTAACAGCAGAATCAATGTTTTAGGGAGACAGTATAGTAAAGCATTATACACACAGCAGGTTGGTACTAATAAGAATATGAATAAACAGATAAGCGTGTATATATGTTAGTATCTCTTTCCACACATGTCTATGTGTATCAAAGTACATGCTTATGTGTACATATCAATATAGACAAATAAGGTGATATGGCACGAGACTATGTGTATATATGTATATTTGAATATAAGATTTCATTCTCAAATGATATTTCTTCTACATCAATTCTAAAAGAATTTCATTCATCAACACTTTCTTATATTAATCCTAAGTCTGAATGAGACATGCAAAAAAAAAAAAAGAAGATGAAAGAAAGCTATATACTCACTGTTAACCTAAAAATGACCCTCAAAAGAGAAATTAATGTCATCCACAATTCATAATATTTGCGAGTAAAGCCATATAAATCAAATGACATATCATGTGGCACTAAAAGATAAATATACACTGGAAGCTTAAAATGGACACAGAGAAGTCAATTGTCATACTAATGACAGGGTCACACCTCCATAACCCCAAGGTCAGAATTAACAGAAAAACCCTCTTGCTAGAAGACTTAAAAAAAAAAAAACTTGTATAAAGAAAAAACAAATGACAGCTAACATCTGATATATTATTATGAATATTAAGTTGGAAAGGGGAAAAACATACAAAAAGAAAAACTGAGAAATTATTCCTCAATTTGAGTTTTTATTATTCACTTCCCTATCTCCACCACCATGAAAAACACTTCACACAAAATACAATTCACTTTTGCTAGATTTTTCACATAACCTTTCTTCTGATCTTCCCATACTAAAGTCAGCCAAATGAAACCCTCACCAGCCAATAACAAACTCCAAACACAAATGTCCTTCAAATGATTGTTTCATTCTGTCCATGCTTTTTATTCAATTAAATATGTGTGTATAAGACTAGCATTATTTGCATGATAAAACTACAGATAATGTGACAGTTTAAATGATGTTAACTACTACCACCCACAAAAAAAGAAGAAAAAGCAACTTCCAACCATTTCACTAAGACAGAAAAATAAGCAAGACAAATAAACAGTCAATATTCATAAATCTGAAGGATAAAGGTAATTCCTAAAAATATATTTTTGGAAATAAATATTTGATTACCAAATAAGAACTAGATTTGATTTTTGTATTTAATATTTATTCATATCATTTTCAGAAGATATGAATAAACAATAGTTTTAACAGAAATCGTAATTAGCTATATACAATCATGGTTTTCACTATCAACTTCTCATATTATAATCTAAAAATTATCTGATGAACAATATATTTTTTTTACAATAAATTTTAAAAATAAATTTTAAAATAATAATGATTATTTCATTTGCTTATAAGTGAAAGTGGTTAATTAACCTTCAAGTCATAATTATGACTACTACCAGTAAAATGTATTTGGACAGTAATTTTTCATTTATGCAAGTTTGGTTAAAAGCTTTTTTTTCTAGATTTCTGATAATTTTCATGGTTTCCAGCAAAAGTTTAAATATAAATTGTCCAATTATCTGAGTACTTTCAGCTTTCATAAGCCATTATCAGAGCTTTTAGATTTGGTGCTATGTTTCAAATATCATGTCTTTATGCATGATGCAAGTTTTTAAAAGTCTTACATCTTCACATGACAGTTTGTGTTGTCAACAGCCAAATCACACTTCTTTAAATACTTCACTTGATCAGGTAGCAGGAGCAAAAAACTGTTACCACCATTTTTAACCATGACAGACCAATCATTAATTTTTCATATAGTAAACTTGCAAGTGTATAATTTTATGATAACTTCCTACATTTGTTCTGGAATAAAGCTAATTTTGACATGACACCACATTAATGGCATAGTAATTGTGGAATGAAATCACATCAGCTTGTGAGACTAGCAGATAAAAGATAATGGTATGTCAGGAACTAGATAGTTAACTATCAACCATTGACAATGGCGGCAACTTAATGAGGAACAAACACTGGCTGACATAACTAGTGTGCTCAAAACTGCATAAAAGCAATAATCTTAAATTAGCAGCCATTATAAGTTAATATGACGTTTACTGAAGAGCCGTGTTTAGATTACAGGTTTAAAATATCCATAAAATTGTAGTCATATATTTACTGACACTCTTTTCATTTTAAATTGTGAATGAAATAAATTCAAAGAAGGATGAAAGTAACTTTCAAAAATATAAACTGATGTCCCCCACAAAATAAAACCAGAGACAGATTTACACAGGATGGATTTACCTCTCCAGCTATTTAAAAAGGATTCAAATTATATATTTAGTAGAGAGGTTGTAAATTAAAATTGCTTGGGTGGTCATGTTTGAGAGTCAGGTACCAGGGTCATGAAGTATCAATCAGACCATATACACATTTAAAGAGCTTCCAAATATAACCTGGAGGTACATTGGCCTCTTTTGAAGGATCCAAATTAATTCATGCTTGAGAGTCAGGTACCAGGATCATGAAGTATCAGTCAGACCATATACACATTTAAAGAGCTTCCAAATATAACCTGTGGGAATATAGCACTAAGAATGCCAGAACTTTCCTTACGAGGAATCCTGATTCCAACACTATGATTTGTGCCATGATCAATATATGCAATATTGTTTCCATTAATTTCTTTTATGTCCATGGCAATGCTTTCACTAAAATATGAACCTCATAAGAACCCAACAATGGGCCTGGGCTCAGTCTTTTTATATCAGAAGCATAGTTCACATGAATTAAGGGTCTTTTATTCCTGCATTCTTAACTAGATCACACAACATTTTACTATTTGTATGTCTGAATTTGGTTGCAATCTTAATTTTTCTGATCTGTTTTTGGTAGTAATTTCTTTAATGAAAAGCATTTGATTATACTTACCACAATCCGGTGGAGGTCTGGTAATAGGGATGTGATAGTGACCAAACAAGGTACACTACAGTGGAACATGTTTTCCAAATATTGTAACACTATCATTTTCAAAACTGAGACATGTTCGGATAAGCTGCCCCTTTTCCAGTTAAAGAGTTGCAAAGGGAAGCAACTCATGAAGGTTAACAGAGATATTATGAGACACAGACACTGTTTGATTGTGAAATGATTGTTTAGGCAAGAAATATAGAAACTCTTTCTTTAGAGTAATTTCAATCTTTCTTAAGCAACATGCAAAAAATGATGATTGTAAGAATGGGACCTGCAATGACTAACAATAATGGTAACTATGATATATGCTACTGAACCCATCAGTCAACACACTTTACAATTTATACTGCATTCCATAGATTTCTGTAGCCATCAACCAACAAGAATATCATTATTGACACCATGGCATTAGTAATGCAAAAACATCATCATTCATCCATAGAATAACTACTGCCATATAGTCTTATATTGAGTTATGTTTCCATCTCTTTAGGACAAGTTTCAGTCAAATTCATATGTGGATAATACTACATGTGGCTATGAAACCAGTTTGTCTGTAGGGTGTTGTTCAGATTGATAGTATGTTCTGTTGGTCTTCACAATGACCGCAAGTGTCACTGAAGTCTGACTTGACAAGTGCAACATAGAGATTTTATTGTAGACTATTTACATACTTTTATGCACAACATATTTTCTGGTGGTGATGACATCTTCCAGTAAAATAATGCTACCCCATCTTGCATAGGTGATATGAAACTGATTCCAAGAACTCTTGACTGACTTCCAGATATTGTATTGGCCCCTGCACTAGCTAGATTTAAACCCAACTATGCATTCCAGTGGTGATTAATTGTTCCTAAGATAACACACCCAGCATTGTGCACAGGTAATACAAACTGGCTCTAGGACTACTTTTATGATTCCAATTATTCCATTGGCACTTGTTTTCACCAGATTCAGACCCCATTGAGCATGAGGCATGATGCAGGCAACAATAAATTCTCTGCAGCTACACTGAACAAATACAACTCAGTTATAGACAGTTTTGGAACATACCTGGATAATTCCCTGCAATTATTTCAGCACCTCATAGACTCCAAGCTATATTCAGTACCTGCCATTATTCAAGTGAAGGAAAGGGCTACATGTTAGGTAGCTGTCTATTTTTTTGGCACTTCATTTTATTTGTAGATAAGCAATGTACAATAAAAAAATGTTCCTCTTAATGAACCAATCCCATTTATATCTGAAAACTCACACACCCGGAACACCATGATCCAATTTTACAACAGTTCAACTTCCTCTTGGATTATGTTCTTGACACCAGTACTGATACTTATCTCACATGAGCCCCCCCCCACACACACACACACACATACACAAAAAAGAAAGAATTCCAAAGGTTTGAGTAGTACCTCTGGCATTCATGTTAACTTGTTTAATGTTTGAGTGAATCTCAAGTGTCAGTCATAATTCTGTCCTGACTAAATGAAATTCTGTAATAGTATACTTAGTAGCAAAGTAGTATGAATTGTATAATAATAAGTGGTCACTTTCATAGAAAGATAAAGTATTACAAGTATCATTAATTGGTTGGATGAGTTAGGACAAAATATATTTATATAAAATACAATTTGTGACCTATCACTGAAGGTAGCTTTGCTTCTGGTGGGACATAAATTGTGTTTTTTTTTTTGTTTTTTATTTTTTTTTTTTTGTTTAAACAGCTCAACCTTTCCTGTATCTACAATAGTGGCTGAATGGAGGAAGAATATCATTTTATTATTTAATAATATTTTAACATTTATTTTCTTGCAACATAACAAATGACTGATGTTAGTATAAAACCAGCATTTTCTGCTTGCTTGATTCGTTAGCCAAAAAGATAGCAAAGTTCAACATCAGCTATTATTTGACATAGAGTGAAGAAATTTTAACAACAAATTAATCTGTAAAATTTTATAGGATATCTAGTATTTATTGTAGGTATTCTACAATAATTTATGTTTTAGTAATCATAAAATCTGTAATAACTACAGGACAGATATGACTTGCATAATCATTAAGTCCATAATGTGTTGATGAAAAAAAGTATTTATTTCAACAAATACTTTTTCGGCATAATCTCATTCCTTTTCAATGTTACTTCATGGATAACATTATACAATAAAAATTTCAGATCAAAATTACATATACAGATAGATATTAGGATGTTCAGAAAATAAATTGAATTTTCCCCACCATAAATTATAAGTCAACCAACCAAGTCAAGTTGAATGATACAAAAAACTGCATCTTGATTTAGTTTATCATCTTTTCTCTCTGACGATGTGTCATTTATGTATATTGTATTTCAGAGTTTAACTCCATGGAGAATTATAACTTTAAAAACAAAATATATACCACTGCTTACTGTGTGAATTCACGAAGTTTAGTACTGCTACAGAGGTATTTAAAAACATTTGTGCAGTGTATACAGATGCAGTGAAGGCTTGTACATGTCAGCTGTGCTTTAAAAAATATACAAATAGATGATTGCAACATAATCAATGAGTCTCACTATGGAAAACAACCCACTCTGTTTGAAGAAACTTTGAAAGAGTATTGAGTTGGATCCATATCAAAGAAACAGAGATGTGTCATAAAAACTCAATGTGTCATATTCAACTGTCCACATCTGAAGAGAATTAGAAGTTACAAAACAGGAATTTGAGTTCATCATGATGTTTTCTTTGAGAAAAGAACCCAACATTCCAGTATCTGCAGCAGTCTTTTAACCAGGAATTCAAATCTTTAATTTTTGCATCACATTTTGTTACAAGTGATGAAAAATGCATATTTCATGTCAACAGAAAATGAAAATGAGAGTGTTTATCAAAAGTGAGAAACCAGCACCAACATCAAAACCAGGATTCCATCTATATGGAATCCTTGCTTTATGTCTGGTGGAATATGAATGGTGTCATCCATTATGAGTTAATAGAACAGAGAAGGAACATTACTGCAGACATTTATTGCCATCAACTAGATCAGGTGAATGAAGCATTATATCAAAAATGTCCTGCTTTCGTAAACAGATGAGGTGTTATTCTCCATCATATCAATGCAAAAGTACACTCTAGAAAAAAAAAAAAAAAAAACTCAATAAAAAAATAAGATCATTTGGATTGGAGGTTCTTCCACATTCTCCATGTTCACCTGCTGGTTTTCATTTTTTGGGGATCACTAAAATATTTCATTAGTGACAGAACCTTCAGAAACAAAGAAGATGAAAACAGTCTTTAAGACGTTATTTTTTTTTTTCAGAGAAAAAAATAATTCTTTCTACATGGAAATGAAAATTTGACTTCACATTTGGTTAGAGTCATTGAAAATGAAGGTGACTATATTTTTGATAAATAATATTTGAATTAATTTAACTTGGATTTGTTTATATATCCTTTCTGGTAAAACATAATTACTTTCCAAACACCTTAATATATATTACACAGATACACAAAGAATATCAAAAAGTGTTTACACACATGCATAAAAGATCAGTTATGATAAGGATTCTTTAGACATTTGATAGAGAGGAAGTGTTTTATTATCAATAAGATAGAACACTGGTTTCTGTTTTTATTGTAATGCTACGTCTTACCTTAACAAAACATTTTAAGGGTAGATGAGTTATGCAAAGAAACAGTGTTAAATACCCACCAGACTTAACAGATGTGGTTGCTTTAAAAACAAAGTTTATTCCCAGAAACTCAATATGCATACTTGTCTCATTAGAGACAGCAATTAAAAAGAATTGCTGGATAATTATAAAAAGGATATGTCCGATGAGACTTATAAGTCAGTCTCTAGTTATATCTTATTGTAAGAGAGGAACTACTAAGTAATTAAAACAGAGCATAATTTAAAAAATTTTTTTAAAACTTTATTCTCATATTTATTTTTTACTATAAAAAGTATCTAAATAATTATTAAGTAATGACCCTAATTGCACTTGGTAAACAAATGAGTATTGGTGTGAATGAGTTGTCCATTTGTGAATCAATTGATGGGAGTAAAAAGTGACAAGGGAAGTAAAAAAAAAAATAAATGGAGAGAAATAGAATGGGAATAGAGAGAAAAAAAGAAAGAAAGAATAGAAATGCAGAGAGTGTGGGGGTATAAAAACAAGGCAAATAAAAAGAAAATAGAAATGTAAAGAGAGTGCAAGTATAAAAGACAACGGAAGTACAAAAGTACATATGAAAAGAGCGTGGAAGTAGAGACAACAAGGAAAATAAGAAGAAAAAAAAGAATAGAAATGAGAGAGTGTGAGTAGAAAAGTGTAGAAATGACTCAGGCAGGCAGGCAGAAGAAGAAACCCTAATTTGGGTGCAATGGGAATAATCAGGTTCTCTTTTGGATAACTTCTTCAAGAATTGTCCTCATTCATAACTGGCTGTTTTGAGAAGGTAATAAGACAATGCAGGCAACATTGTTCACCGTTGCTAAGATCATAGTACTGATTTGCATGGAAACAGTAATGCTTGGTCATTGACCATTAACAGCCAATCTGTAGTTGGGACCAAGCATACTTAAAATGCTGGTGTATTCTCTCAGTAGTCAATGTAAAGGAGGACAGACACTTGGCTCTGCTGATGTTGTCTGTGGATTTCTTTTCACCTTTGCTTACAAAAAGACAAGAGAAATTACAGAAATAAGGAAGAAAAGAATTGGAAAGACAGCAAAAGTAGAGATGACAAAGGAAATAAAAAAGAAAAGAAATAGACAGAAATTGCAAGTAGAAAAGACTAAGGAAAGAAAAAGAAAGAAAGAATAAAAATGCAAAGAGAGTGGGCAAATAAAAGAAAAAGAAAGAATAGACATGTAAAGAGAGTGATAATAAAAAAAAGACAAGGGAAATACAAAAGTAAGAAAGAAAAATAGAAACAGAGTGAATATGAATAGTGAAGATTAAGGAAATAAAAAAAGAAAGAGAGTGGTAATAGAAAAGGTAAAGAGAGAATGAGAGAATGTAAGAGCTGAAAAGAAGGGCCAAATAAAAAAAGAAATGGGGAGAAAGTGAAAGAAATAAAAACAAAAATAACAGTAAGAAAGAAAGAGAGGAAAAACTGAAATAGAGAAAAAGTTTGAAGGAACGAAAGAGAGAGAAAAGGAAGAAAATGCCATGATAAATTAACAGGTAGGGAAAGTGAACAAAAAAACACTGGAAATGAGAAGAAGCAAAATAAAGAGGGGGAAAATGAGAGAGAGAGGTCATATGAAAAAGAAATAGAGGCAGACAGAGTAAAAAGAGAGTATGACAGAAAAGGAGTACACAGCTGAAAAGAGGGAGTGAAAGAGAAAGTAAATTAATGTAGGATAAGAAGTAGCAGAGTAAGGGAGAAAAACTACTGAGGGAGAAAGTGTAAGAGGGAAACACTAAAAAATCAGAAATAGCAAGAAAAGATAAGTAAAAAGATACATAAAGAGAGAAAAATAGGAGAGAAAGAAGTTTAAGGATTGAGAGGGAGAATGGAAAAAGAGAGAGATAATGTGTGTTTCTTGACTAATAGTTGTTATCTTAATAAGTCAAAGTGGACAATGCAAACAACAAAGATAAGTGTTTATTATCTTCTTATCACCTTACCCAGCCTTGTCAAATCCATCAACTTATTCAAAATACTACCACTAGTACTACTACCAATAGTAATAGGCATCTTTATCTCTCTGTCTCTCATTACTTGTCTATCTGAATTAAATGCAGAGAGAGAGAAATGAGATAATATCTATATGAGGTGAAAGATCCTTTTAACTGTTTTAATGCAGATTAAGTATTTTGTTAGTTGTCTTGTGACACTAACAAGATTGAAAAGAACTCTCAAGGATTTAAAGTTTCCATCATTAAAGCTAAAAATTAATTTACACTCTCAGTTAATGATTGGTTGCTGAGGGAAAGAGTCCATAATGTCTGTTTTTTACAAGATGCTTGTCAGTAGAAACTCCCTGACACAAGCCAGATAAAAGTCCACATCCACAGCACAAATACAAAGTCATGTTCCTGGCAAATCGACCATTGTTAGATTCAAACCCAGGTCACATGATCAAAAAGCAAACCTAAACACTCAACCACACATCTCTCTCTCTCTCTCTCTATATATATATATATATATATATAATGTGTGTGTCTGAGAGAGATGTATAAATATACATATTTTAATATAATGTAAGATGATTTAAAATAAATAGTAACAATAAAAATGAAAGCCTATAAGGTAAGTTTAACATCAAAATACATGCAACATTTAAAAGGCAACTAGCATTTATTGTATTTCTCTGCCAACCTTCCCCCTTTTAGATATATAAGATTTAATCAAAAAAAAAAAACAAAAAAAAAACACATTTTTTGAAGAATTTACTTCTTGGAATGAAACATGTCACTCATAAGTTTTTCATTCTTGTCGTTCCTCTATATACATATTTACTATTTTTAAATCAGAAAATTCTATTCCATCTTTACCGATATTGTCTAACAAATCTCACAAACAGAAAGATAATTCTAAAGTTGAAACAAAGTCTTTGGATTTCATAAATGTATACTTGACTTTTTAATCTTAGGCATCTACTTCCAAAATATGAATAAATGTCCATTATTTTTCTTCCCCTAAGAATGGAACTTTTTTCCTTGTTGGATCAACTCATCTGTATAGGTCTCAGGTCTGCCTACCTTCACTTACTCAGCTTCATGGCAGCCATGCCGAGCAATTATCAGCATGACGACTCTTGTTAGTTCGTGTCGCTACATGATTAGAAGCTTCTCAGCAACTTGAAGGGTAAAAAACACACTCATTAAGAAGCAATTCTTACAAATGAACATCACCTATTTCATTTCATTTACCAGACCTTTATATCATTTCCTGAAGACTGATTTCCTTTCACCACAAAATTTGCTACAACACTTTTTTTTTTGCAATTAATGAATCAATTATACATGCATTCAAAGAACAAGAAAACACCTCAACAGGTGATAAGTTTCAGAGAATTTTCATTATTAGTTTTAGTGGAAATATATATTTGAGTGAATATCCCCATGAAATTAACATTTACCATCATATAGATCAAAAGATGGTTGTTGACTTTTAATAAGACTTTGCATTAATGCCTTTTAAAAAGAATGAATTCACTTCTTCCTGTGCTATCTTTTTACTGAATATTGTTATCAAAATATCTATTCACTAGTATGATTCATGGGAAAGATAGTGGCAGGGTTAACCTCTCTGCATGGTAATACCAGCAAAATGCCATAGCTACTATTGTCAACCATGACAGTGATCATTCAGAATTGGATTGCATGGTTCCAAAGGTATTTTGCTAATTTTTCAGAGAGATGCTTTCTATTTTGATAAATTATTTGGTATAATAGTCAATAGAAAAGGAGAATTGAGAGAGTGTTTGATTAAAAATAAGGATATGAATGGTAACAACAACTATATTTCAATCCTTAACAGGATTCATCTTTTTATATTGGATTGGTAAATATGAATTTAGGAACACAGAGAGTGTTACATAGTATATTAGTTCCTCTGTGAACAGCTAAGTTGGTTTAGTATATTTAGTGGTCAATAAATCTACATAAACAAACACAAAATGTGTAAATGTATATATTTATGCATATACAAGCATCCTAACATAAGAGTTTTGAGAAATGAGCCAGAGTTTGGCCAATTGAGATACAAGCTGAATTTTGAGATATGAGCAAGTCTCATTTAAGCATCCACAGTACATGTGTTCACCTCTGCTCTGGAATGAGATCTCTATTGTGTTGTGGTGAGTCTTTTTTACTATCATTTTGCATAAATTCCTTCAGTAACAGCATGGGTCCAGAGAAAGTAAGTGTAAAGAGCATTGGTGAATTTTTAGGGGCCTGGAATGGATTGGAAATATAATTAATTTTAATGGAGAAAATATTAGTTATGAGCTCAGTTTTGGAACAAATTAAACTCATATCTTATTAGTCTTCATTTTAACCACAGTAATTGAAAACTGATTTTGTTTTATAGTTACTGATGTACACATTAGTCGCACTAATTGAGGGATTCCTGTGTATATATATACATATCATCAGCTAAGAATAGTTTTCCATCTTGTCTTTTTATTCATTTTCCTTTACAGATACACTCTATCTGAAAATAATTTATATATATCTGTATAAAAAGTTTCTCAGAGTTAACTTGTAGAAAAAGATCATATTTCATCACGTGATAGTACCTGATGTAATTTTCAGTTGACAATATGAATACAATAGTGTTTTCTAAATTCTTCTAGTTGATAAGGACATTTTGTTTTGTTGTTAATAGTTACTTTGTTTTAATAAATTCATTTCGTTTTTATTTGGCTTGAAAAGGTCCACATTGGACAAAACGTGTCAGCTAATATTAGTTTTTCTATTGTCTTTTACCTTTATAAATATATATATATGGGGGGGTGCATATATTTTTTATATATAGATATATATGCGTGTGAGTATATAGACGCATAGACATACATAGTAGAATGTCAACTCATGAGCGAGTACAACCACTTTTAACACCAATTTATTTTTTCTCAAACAATGCCTTATGTTTCCTTTATTGACTTTGAGCCCTGCAATATAGTTGCATTTTATCCCATATATGGGTGCACGTGAATTTACCAGTGAAAGCAGGTTAACTTGGGTGTGTCCTATTGAAATGGTGGGTGAGTCCTCTTGATGATTTACAACCCCCTACAACAAATATTGCATGTTAAACCTCAAACCTTGCTCAACTTTATAATTGTATACAGAGTTGTGGTTTGTGTCATACCAGCTACGGCTGGATACATTGATGGCTGTAATTTGATTTTGAGTAATGCCAATGACTGATATATTTTAAAATATGCGCAGTGCAGATTGTGGCTTTCTAGCTTTTTTTAGAGTATTAAATTCTCTTGCACAAATGGGACAATGTTAGGTGCTTCTTGCAGTAGATGTTACATTCATATTTTTTGTCAACTTTCATATAACATTTTAGTCTACCAACTGAGACATATTCTTTTTCACACTTGCTGCAAGTAGAAATGTTTTTTTACACAAGAGATATGCCGAGTCAAGCTGCATGTTCTCTTTGGTAGAGTGAACAGTATACAGACTTATGAGACCAGTTTTTGATAGGAATACATGATTACAATCATTACGTGTCAGGTATTACAGTGATCACCTTTCTAGTAGAGGTTTTACATCTTCCATATATTTTGCAGTGTACTTTTGTTGGCAATATTCTATGTACTTGGTTGTTAACACATGAAGCCATCAGATTCCTCCACAAAATTCTGTCTGATGTGATATTTTCCACATGTGTTGACAATGATATTGACTTCTTCAGTTTGCCCTTCAGTCAAGGCTTGCATTACAAGTACTTTCCCTGAATCAATTTACAATACAATGTTTGCTTGAGAAGTTGGTTATCCTCAAGGTGCACTCCATGATCAGACCATCTAAATGTCTCTTTCATAACCATGAATTCTACTGGATATGTTAGCTCATTGCAATACTTCTATGTGCAGTACACACAACCTCTCCAAGATTTTCATAACAGCTTCCAAATACTGTTGGTGGAAACATACTAAATAAAGGATATGTCTGTGGCAGGTCATCCACATCTCAAAATACACACGCCTGATACATGCAATGAATCAACTGGCATTTGGACACCCATATCATTCAAACACCCACCCACATAAGAGGAAGAAATTGGAAGTTGTCTGTGATTAAGTTTGTGTACCACCTTGGTAGTACACTGCCCTGATCAAGTACTCTGAATGAGGAGGTCAGCTTGAAGGTTTCTGGTATATATGGAAGATAAACTTTGTTTATAGTCAGGTATACATATATACATAATGGATTTCTCATTTCTGATTTATAATCATACCATTTCACAGATTGATCAGTGTGCAGCACAAATATGGCCATTAAACCCACATTCTGCCACATTGCTATTATCATTGAGTTTAAGTGCCTTTTTCAGCCATGGCCAGCAGTTATACATGAAACATACAGATCCTCTAATGAGGATACTTTTTAAACAAGCAATACATTTTAAAGGTAAGAAAACACTTGCATAGGGACTAATCACACTTTCATGTGTACAATCCTATCTACCTACTGTGACCAATGTATTCACAGCAAGACAATGGTTTCCTTGACATTCTATAACTATCTCATCAGTGTTTCACCATTGATTTTATTAACTTTTCTAATTTTAGACATTAATGTAACTTGCAACAGTTTTTATTGCTTCCTACAGACTTTCTTTGCTTGAACATTGTCTTTCATTCTTCTATACATCTATTTTAATGAAGAACTACAAGTTTGCTACATTATGTGGTGTCGTTGAAGCCTTTCTGATGAATAAAATTTCACATAACATATGCATGAATCCTTTGAATTATACCTTGGTTAATTTCAGGAAACTTGAATATATTCACTCATTATGAGTTTCTATATTGACTATTTTCAAATAAGTGTCATTAATTCGAAGACTAAATATGACCATCATATGATTTTATACATAAAAAATTTAGAATCACTCAGGTAGGGTTGATTGGATTGTCTAAAAATAACTTTCTAGATGTTTTCCTTTACTTTTTAAAATCTCATTAAATTTTAGATTTATATCATCGGCAAGACAAAATTCCATCTTTTATCAGAAAAATACCTGTTGATGGCATTTTTTCTGCTAGTAAATATACCATACATATGCATATATTAACTGAAATCTAGATGTGAATTTGACTTAAAAGTTTTTATGGATCCCATAAGAGTAATTTGCTGTTATCCGCCCTGTCATGGATGAAACAGAGCACAATTAACAAGGCTTAATATTTTATGCATCTGTATAGACAGAAAAATGTTGTTTTCTTGTTGCTCAAGTACATAAAAAGATTTCATTCCAAATCTCAAATTACTATTAGACTTTATCTTCAACGTTGTTTCCTTCTTGTTATTTTTCTTCTTTATTTGATAATCTCCTTCAGAGCACTGAGGCTGATTCCAACTTTAGTGTTTTCTCCCACCTTTGATGGCATTCAAACCCTTGTTATATTCTGACTGAACAATCCTCTAAGGATAAGCATGTGCCCAGTCTTGAATATTTAGTGCTTAGCAGCTGGGAAACAAGACCCACTGGAATTACAAACAATTAGAAAAATATCTCTGCTCCTTGATGCTTTCATTTGACCTTTTAGACTTGCCTCATTACATGTTTACAATCCTATCTACCTACTGTGGCCAATGTATTCACAGCAAGACCATTTTTTTGGCTCCTACCCAAACAATTAGGCTGCCAACTACAGAAACATAATAGAGTCCTTCATACTTTCTACACAAACCTGACTCAAATTAAAATTTTCTTAAACTATTTCATTTACCAGTTCTTACTTTTTATTTAACCCATGTGGATTACAGGGACATAGGCTCACCACTCAAGATTTTGCTGCTGTTTTTGTTTCTATAACAATTAGGTCTTTATGGCATTAAGATGCTAGCCCAATACCACCAATTTTAAATTCAGAGTTTTTCTTCTGCTACGTTGGTTGCCAACCAAATAGAGTCCAGTTTGTACTGCTGTTTAACCCATAATCTTGAGGGAAGAAGAGATGGATTCATTCTCTTCCCAAGAGTATGTGTACAAAAGTGAATGTATAAAACTCAGTTCAACCTCGGCATGCTGATCACAATTTCCACACCAATAACCACTATGCTATGCACATATCTAACCTACCAATATATATATATATATATATTTATATTAATAATAAAGAAAAACTATTATCTCCACTTTTAAATAGAAGCTTAGGTATTTATATTTTTATATACATTTAAAGAAAATAATTTCATAAAATTGCGTAAGAAAAAAATATTCCTTTTCTATATGTTCACAAAAGATTCTACTTGTGAAATACTCACTCATTCAAATTCTGTTGACTTAACTGTGATGTATGTGATCACAGTACTCAACATACGAGGTATTGCTGCTGATTCAGATTTGTTCTATCCCTAGACTGGGTGCCAACCAAAGTAGAAGAACCCAGTCAGTCCTACTATTTAACCCATACCTGGGGGAGAAGAGATAGATTAATACCTTTTCAAAGGATATTTGTGCAAAAGTAAATGTAACTGGAATTCAAATGGGGCTCACCAATTTCTTGTTCAGAGCTGCTACTTGTATATCCTACTTGAGAAATAGCAACATAAAATTACCTTTGCACAAAATTTAATACTGAGCTGCAATTATTCTCATAGAATAAAAGGTTTTGCAATTATTCTTGGAAATCATGAAAACTGGGAACACGTTTACACTAAAAGGGCTTTTTCCAGAAATTTTAAAATGAAGAAATTTTGTTATTTCACAAATTATTCAAACTAATATAATAATTTTAATTGTTTTCATCCCAAACTTTTACAGATGTATACTACACTTGGTAGCCATTATTTGTCATCCAATGCATTTTACCTTTTGCATAGAAACACAGAACACATGAATGGAAGCTACAAAAGATTGTGCCCTTGAGAAAAATGTTTGAATCAGCTTAAATACCATCATAACCAACACAAAAAATAGTATCTAAAATTATTTTTAGTATGTAAGTATACTAAAAATTATCATAGATACTATTTTTGTGTTGGATATTGTTTTTGATTTTCCATATATGTTAGAATCATTGTACTTTTCATGTGTTTATTATTTGTAAAATATGTTTTTGGGTCATTGTTTCTGTTTCCAGGGTCCTTCCGTTATTCCTATGTATATTTGTCTTCATTATCTGCTGATTTTACAGTGGCTTGGCATATTATATTGTTTTGCAAGCAATTGCCTTTTAAGAAGATCTGTGTATGTACAGTGTTTATTTTTTGTTGGGCTTTCTATATGGTTGATATGTACCTTTTCTTAGGTTGAATGTGACATTTAAGAATCTACTTCTTTTAGGTCAGATTTTATGACTGTTGAATCCCATATTTTGGAAAATCTTTATAATTTTTCTTGTTTTGTTTATTATTTTAGTTGTTACAGATTCTTAGGAATATGAGGCTATCATTCCTGTAGAGACCTATATCATTTTTATGAATTAATTTACTTAGTTTTTGTAGTAAATGTATACCTATAAGCTGGCTAGTATGCACCATCAAAGCTTCTCATTGTAATGTCAAAAGTTCCTTCTTTCTTTACCCACGCATCTTTCTGGTCAGATAATAGTGATTTTCAGTTGTGTTTAAAGATTTGTTCTTGAGCTAAAGAAAAGTGTGTGTGTGTGTGTGTGTGTGTATATATATATATATATATATATATAAAAACACCTACCTCTGTTATAATACACAGTGCTCAATGTCTAAATCAAAATGACCAAGATAGAGCAATCATGATAACCAGTGACACTGCACAAAAAAGTTCAAATTGCTACTCAGGGACAAATGAGATCATCAGGTGAACAGAAATATATATTCTCTATTAAGTGTGTGTAAAGTCCCAAGTCATCATTGACACAGGGTTTGAGTGTAATGAGCTTGTTCAAACTGCTGATCATGCTAGATGATCTGCTCTCCCTGACACCTTTCAATATTCCTTTGCAACTTTGGATTTGTGTCTTACATTTTCTATCATCTGTTACTATACTACTCAGTTAAATTAAGTTTAGTTTTCAAAAAAGAGGATATTGGGGAGTTCTTTACATAACTAATAGGACTTTTTTTTTATAATATTGTCTTTTTGAATGCAGAAAACATTTGTTTGTCCCTGTAAAAAATTATAAACTGAGAAGTAAGCTAATTAAAATCTAAACAGTAATTTATATGAATTCCTTTTAATATTTTTATCTGTTTAAAGCTATCATTGGCATTCTTTTACTTGCTGATGGATACAGGTGTGTGTGTGTGTGTGTGTGTAGGTTAAACTGTAGGTTCTCTAATGAATGAGTGAATTAAGTAACTGTTCAGATGAGTCAAGCATTTTTGGCAAGCACAGAAATATAAAAAGTTTGTTGAATTAGGAACCAAATATGAAATAATAAGAGTTATTTTGTTACAGGAATAGCAACGATCATTCAATAATCATGAGAATCTGATTAAATTAGATGCTTCAAAGATAATGGATTATATCATTTGAATAGAAAGGAAAAAATATTCCCACAAAAAAAAAAAAAAAAAAAATCCTCCAAGTTCAATGTTGGAAAACAAATGGTGGTATCTTGACCAAAAAGTCAGCACATAGAACCTCAGATGTATTCTCTGCCATTAATCTCTTTTACACTTTTAGCAGATTTTAATTCCATCATCAGGACTGGATAGTAGAGAACATTTTAATGTGAATGAGCTTAGACACATGTAGCTAAGAACTCAAAGTTTATTTTATTAAATTGATATATTTGCATTGGGTTTAGTTATAAAAAAAAAAATTCAAATTCTATCACATTTGGATCAGTTATAAATATGACTTAGTTTCTCTCATTTTTTTATTATTTAAGAATGGTTGTTTGCTTAAGTTTATACACAAAAGATCTAATTTAGAAATTAATATACTCATTAATATGATAAAAAAAAAAAACACTAAAAGTAAATAAGACAATGATTCATACCAGATGAATTGAAGACTTCATTTGAAAAAGAACTGAAGCCTACAATCCATGAAACTGAAAAGAAAATATTTGGTAAGATTTTTAGTTATGATCATCTAGGCTTGACCATTGAATCTTTGAATAGTCAACCACAGTGTCTTGATCCTGTGTGGGAGTTGATACAGATGGCTCTAAGCAGATATAAACTGCTAATCCTTTCAGCTGGATTTTCTATCCCCCCCACTATTCTTAATGAGTCATGAAAGGTGTCAACCACTAGTCTTTTATAAAAATTAAAGACTTGCCTGATCCTTTATCTAAATGGGATTACTCCTATTTTTATACATGGCTTAATTGTCAAACAGCGAATAAAACACAATTTAAAAATATATCTTGCTTGATGAAACATGTTGGGTGATTAAAGAAATTAAAAAATATAATTAAATAACTTTATATTTAGATGACTTAAAAAAAAATCATTTATGTTGTTCAATAAAATTGAGAATATTTTTAAGTGTGCACATCCTAGATTTGATAACCCTATTTTTAAAATTAGTCAATTAAGTGTATTGTAAGATCTGGAGTTAAATCTTTTCTCTCAGCAAGTGGAAATTAGCCATTCAAGAAACCAAAAGTTGGAGAATTTTTTGTTTAAATATAACGATTCAAATAAATAATATATAAATTCTTATGAAATTTGGGTACTCATTTTGTCTAGTGACTGTCAGTTTCATGCCTGAAGAACTATATATCTTATGGGAGGAGAGTGTAAAGCTTTTCACTATTTAATAAAAACTAGTGACAATAGACAACTCACTCTACTTTTTATATTGGATTCTTCTGATGATGTAATTGTAACGGGAGCAATTGGAAAAAATGGTTTATTCCTCCATTTACGTTTCTCCTGTTATGGGCATTATTATATCCATGATATAATAACACCAATATTTTATTGATGGAATGGAATGGAATGGCTGAAAGGAGAAAGAAAAACATGTTTTGTTCTCAGAGAGACTTTAATAATACTAAGACATATACAAAACCATATAAATGGTGGTACACGCATGGAAAAACATTGGTTATTTCAGCTTGTAGTATAACAAACCAGTACCCAAGGAAAAATGAGGAATAAAAAAAGAACCAAGAACATGAAACTGAGGCAAAAACAATCGTCCAGCGTTCAAGCTCAAAGTCAAAAGAAAAAACCTCCAAAATGAGTAAAGGCAACTACGTAAAGTGCTCAATACATGAAGTAGAGCAAACCTAAGATAAACCTAATGAACCAGGTAAAACTACCTAGGTTTCACCTAAACAGATCATCAGGGTAATGCTAGTGAAAAAAAGAATATATAGCTAAAACCAAAAACAACCATAACCACGTGACACAAAAAAAAAAGAAAAAAAAAAAAACACAGTAAAAATTCAACAAGGGGTTACGTTCTTTATTCAACAACGAAAAAAAAAGAAACCTACTCTAATAACTAATGTACATATCCCACATGGAGAATAATATATCAACACAGCAAAGCAGAGTGTAAGGAGAAATAAAAAAAAAGAGGGGTCTTACATATAATAGAGATATTTCTGTACCTGGAGAAGCCATTTTTAGGGCTCCAGATTCAAATGGGCTGGATTCATCTATGTCCCAGGCAAAGGCATATTCCATGAACAGGAAGCACTGAGTCTTAGATTTTCTCAAATTGATAAACTATGAGATGTAGTTTCTTTCTATATCTTGTAAAGATATATTCCTAAAGGGAAATGGCACAATGTGCTTGTAAGCTGCTGGGGAGGCAGATTTAGTCTCAGTCTGGACCCTTTGGCCCAAGCTAAAAGAAACCAACCTTACTGTTTGGTTGCTATCAATGAACTGAAAAATGACTGGCGCTTTCATTGCTGTATGGAGTAACATCATTATGTGGCTGTCATGTGACCCATGTGACTTATCGCTACCAAAGTATTTTAAAATCTACTAAATAAAGCACCATAATAATATCTCACATTATTTTAGCATACAGATAAATATGTATTGATTTTGTACTCATAAAATATTACAAGGATTGGTTTAGGAAAAAGAATATCCCACTAAACCATTCTTAGCTAGCATTAATGGAACCAGTTGGTTGAACAAACACTAAAATTTCAATGTCATTAACAAATTAGTGCAAAACAAAGTACAAAATGACAAGAGAAGGCCATGTTAAGTGTGCAATAGAACATTTATATACAATTCTGAGTCAAAGTTTCAGTAGAAGGTATTAAAGCTAAGTTGCTCATGTTGCTAAGTAAGTTAACACACTGAGAATAATAAGCAAAGAGAAATACAGACAAAGGAATGAAGAAGTTCCTTATTTGAAAGTTCAAGTGATTCCTTAGAGGTAGTCATAAGCTAATATTTCTTGAATTGTAAGAGATGACATCAATCTAGGTTACCGATTAAGAGTTAAGACTTTTGGCTAGTGATATTTGGGGTTGTTACATGACACTTTATATGCAAAGGAAGATAATCTCCCCCCCCCCAACAACAACATCAAAACTTAAATACAGTTATCCTTTTCTGATGATGCAGATGAACTAATTATTTAATATTTTATAAAAAGCAAAGATTAAAATACTACACACAATATATATGGTAGTTATTATCCTTATTAATTAAAAAGAGGAAATAAAAAATATGTATTCATTTAATGTTTAACAAATTGAAAAGATTAAAATAGTAGAGTTTGTATTGTGGTTGTTGTTTCTTAATTACACATAGTAATATTAATATTGATGTTACTATTAAATATTATGTTAATTATGGTTCATTATTTCTAGTGGTTACTGAGGTGCAGAGAAAAGAGACATGAGAATGACTTGAATCATTCTCACTGTTTATTATGGATACAGATTACTGAGGAATTTCCACACTTAATGTAAATTAAGTAATGAATATTTATTTGACATATCATAGGATGTAAATGATGATCACCTATTTTCTCAGATATGAAAACATTCAGACAATTAAAATTTCTAATTTGCGCTTTTATTTCCACTGGTTTAGTGTGGGCAGCACATCAAAGTGAATTGTATCACAAATAATTTTATTCGAGTGGAAAGACAAAAATAAAAAAAAAACCCTAAAAAAAAAACACTATTTTCAACAGAGTAGCTGCAATTAAAAATGCTTGTTTTTCCCATGAAGGCAATTGACTTATTTAATGAAGGAAACAAATTAAAGCACCATTTTGTTTAGAATCATGATTTCATGTTCACCACACAAAACAAGTGAAATCAGTCATAATCAGAACGAAAAGGAAAAAAAATTAGAGTGAAGGCAGATTTTCTAAGCAATAGATTGTCCATTAGACATTAGAAAGTTTCTCTTCAGCTTTTATTTAATGTTTCTTTTTTTATTCTTGAGACTACAAATTGACCAAAAAAAAAAAAAAAATTTTTTTTACTAGCTAGAGAGAATATTACTTCAGTAATCAAAGGAAAAGCTTATGCATTTTGGTATCATTTCAGTAAAGAATCAGTTTTTTTTTCATTTTATTTAAAGCAAACAAATGAGAATAAGGAACATGTCTGACTTTGTATAAAATGGCAAATTCAATCACCCTTTTTATGTTAGCTGAAAACAAAAAGAATCAGTCCAATTTGTACTTGTTATACAGAAACTATATTCAAGTTCAGTAATAGAACTACTGAAATGACTTATGGCAGTGTGTATCTTAATAAGTTGGTGTTGTCAAACTCATGGTGGCCTCAAAAATGCTTAAAATCACAATTTAACATGATTTAGTTTTCATTGAACCATTCAGATAAAAAATCTAAATGTCTTACTTTTACTACTTCTTATCCTGTAAATGATTTCAAATAACGTTTGAAATATGATCCATATTTTATTCTTTAGCTCTAATAATTTGGACACAGTGTCTTATTAACAAAAAGAAACTGATTTTTCAATGCATACAAACTGAAAACTGGAATTATAATTTTTATTTTGTTGGCTTTAATGCAAATTTCTCAGGGAATTAACAAATTAATTTTGGCTTACAGCTACATCACATTAAAACACCAGTTCCTATATGATCACTGAAGTTAAGCCATGTTGAGTGTGGTCTAGATGGGTGATGGTTTGAGAATACCAAGTGCTGTATACTTGGATGTGCAGGTGGTGTAATGGATAAGAATTGTTAATTGGAGAATAGAGTTCCAATTCTCATCGAGTTTTTATATTCACTTATGTGCAATTACCCTTGGGAAAGGTATGAATCCACCTCTTCTCCTCCCAGATATATGAGCTTAGTAAGACTTGTATGACTAAACATTATTATCTCAAAAATATTTTCTGGCTTTAAATAACCTGGAAAGGGTTGATAAGCCATAGAAAATGAATGAATCAATCAAGTTAAATTTTTTTTAAATGATATGGGAACATACTGTAACATTTCTTTATGACAGTATGAGTATTGTTCAATAAAAGAATTGTATCTTTCCAGAACATACAGAAATTTGTACTTATCAAAAAGAGATTTGTAGAACCAAATCAACTTTGATACTTTTGATTTATATGAATGTTACATCACTCATGAAAAATAAATACACTAGACTATACTTGTAATGTTCATTGATTGATTTGTTTGTTTTTATGGCTTACCAGCCCTTTGCAGTTATTTAAAGTGAAAGCATATTGTAAGAATCATTTTTTTCCTGTGAGTGAATATTGCCTAAACAATTTGTTTTTGAAAATCATGTTTTTCCTCATACACAGATATCTTTATTTAAGTATTTGTATTTAACACAGCTGCAGAGAGATGAAGTCATAACTTTCCAAAAGGTATTTGTGCGTAAGTGAATGTAACAAACAACTTCAATTCGGACTTGGTTTCCGGTACCTTATTCTGAGCTGTTATTCATTGCATCACCCGCACATTCACAACTATAATCATGAGGCCAGTTGTCAAAACAATTTCATTAAATATTCTAATATTACTTTTAATAGAATATTGTAAGGTTATGTATATGCAATGAAAGAAATCAGTAAGATTTCAATGTCATTAACAAATTTTAATAAAAAAATTACAACTTTCATTAAAATTATTTCATTTAAACACTTTCTTTCAAACTGGCATTTTATCATTAAGCTAAATCAGTAATTTTTATTTTATATCCTTTTGAAATTTTCTTTGTAAATATATTCGTTTCAACATTTAAAATCTGAATTGCCAATCAAGAACAGGTAGCTTTTTATTTTCAGTGCTTTAATGGTAATTGCATGATGAGTGATTTGGTCAGAATTAAGAATTTTTTTTTGATGAAGGAAATCAAAGTATGATGCTCCAAGAATTATTCAAATTTTCCCTATATTTGTTGCTTTTGCCACAACAATTTGAATGATGTGCTCTCCAACCTTCTTTGGGTTGCAGCAGATATACAGTGAATTGTTTCAATTGAAAAAGTTGTCAAGGGATTTAGACATCTAAAAATATATGGATTTCTATAAGAAAAGAAAAGAAATGGGCAGATTTCATTATTTTTGGAGGTATAACTTGAAATTTTAGAAATGCAAAATATAATTTGTCAATAATAATGTACATATGTCTGATCAAGATTTGTAATAATTCTTAATTACCTGAATAGCCACTTTTATTTTTTTTATATGACTATGGTTTGGTTTAATTTTTTTCTGCATAGGAGTGTATGACTTGAAGATGTTCAGATATGGAGAGAGCTACTACGTGGACTGAAGTAATAAAAATAATGATGCTAACCTGAATAAATTATAGAATAATATTTTCTTCAATAAACCATGAACAGTGCTCTATCTTTGTTATCATTTCATTGCAAGTAAATGTGAATGGAGACCCCACTCCAATATATGCAAAACATGGATGAACCTATCAGACTATTTATTCATAACAAAATTATTATTTTTTTTTTAATTCTGAATCATTATTCCCAAATACAAATCCCAAACAATGCATTCAGTTTTCATTTAATGAGAAAAATATATCAAATGTAATGATATTTTTTTTTCTGTTCCTGTATCTGATAATTGACAAGAGGGCTACCTTGGTGTTTGAAGTAGTTGGGTATTTACTTGTAGTGCCAGTGTTAAAACTAAGTTTTTAAATGATAATTCTTACAGGTATTTGGATTTCTTGATTGATATAATAAAATCTTATTAATCTTCTTTGTTTGGCTCTGTGTCATGAAAGTTAAATCTCTAAAGAATTTGTGTCAGGGAAAAGGTTAGGAAAAATAGTCTTACAGACCAATTCACTAGTGGACGTAAGTGTGATTTTCCCTAAATGCCTCATTATAGTAATCTTTAGCTATATCAAACTAAGCATAGTAAATAATTACAAACATTAGCAGATGAAAGTTCATTGATTATGCCACAATACTTCTCAATCCTTGTTGGGGAGTAGCATGGTTATTGGGCATGACTTTATTCCTTCAAAATAAAGATCTAATATTTGGTTTGGTTTAGTTTATTTTGTTTTACAGCATATCAACACCTCACTGGGTTATTTAATGAGGACAAGATTTTTAGGAGAAGTCTGTATGAATAGAATATGTATTCTTTGTAAGAAGACAGTATGCCAATCAGGTTTCATTGACATATTTTTGTAAAGATTGTTTGTAGGGAGTCTGATTTGGTTTGGTTTATTTTGTTTTATGGCATTTCAACTTCAATGGGTTATTTAATGCCAGCAAGATCTTTAGGATAGGTTCATATGAATATGAATTAATATTTTTTTCAAGTATGTATTGCTGGTATTTTTATTATAAAAGCCTTATTTTTATACTTCCATAATGTTTTTACCCCCAGTTTGGGGGTTAACTATTAACCTATAGTAGGGACCCTAACAGGTGTTATCACCCCTGGGTGAGGGTGGACCTGTAAATAACAGCAATTAAGAGGTGGTTTCATGTTCCTTAAAAGCTCCTGATCAGATTCTTTGCTGCCAGATGTAGTTTATTGTCATGCTCAGGACACACTAATATTTGGAATCATTACAAGTATAACAAGAGATTTAGATATAAATTTTTAAAATAATCTTATTATTGCTATTATATGTGCAATTATTTTTAGGAAAAAGGATAAAAAAAAAAAAAAATAAAAAAATAAAAAATCTCACTTTGCAGATGAGACAATCATTAAAACCAAAAATGAAGAAACATCCACAAACTTGTTTAAAAGGTGAAACTAGAGACAACACTGAAAAACTATTTAGATGTTATTTCATCTTTATTTTTTTGCAGTAATGTCCTCATCAATTAGTTTTCATTTTTGCTATATATTAGGTTGGTGCAAAAATAATGTCGTTTTCTCACATAGTAACCTATGTGAGAAAATTACATTATTTTTGCACCAACCTAATATTTAGCCTTGCTGTTTCCCCTAAGAAAATCAGATTATTATTATTTTTTAAATAGTTTCACTCCAAGGAAAGTGATAATGCCACTAAGACAAGGAGTAACTGAGAGTGAAAGAAAATGGAAAAACATGAGTGAAGAGAGGCCAATAAAAGAAAAAGGTTCAGAATTGACATTGCATTAATATTTTTGAAAATCATAGTTGATAGGAAATCAAAAAGCCAGAAGAAAGTTTCACAAATGAGAAGTGCAGGAGAAGAAACTATTTGAATAGAACTTATGGTTGCATCTAGTTATTTCAGCAGTAAAGCAATGTGACTTAGCTGCCAATCTAGTCATATGCTTAAATTCACAAGGACAACTGCCATGAAAATATTTACAGAAAAGGCACACATATACTAATAGAAATAAGACACACACACACATATATATATATTTATTTAAATAACGCACACACACATATATATAACTGAAATAACATACACATATATATTAATAGAAATAACATATATATATATATATATTTTCTGTATTTGGGAAGCAATCCCTGTTTTATGCAAGTTTCACTAAAAATGACTGATAAGGTGCTGCGGTTAAGTTTTTTTTTTTATATAATTTTTCATGTATTATAAATTTTTTCTTTTCAGGACATAAATTATACAAAAATCGTTTGAATTTTTCACATATCCAAGCACTTTTGGCTATACTTCAGCCATTATCAAGGATGAATTTTATTTTCCAAACACACTCATCACAACAAGTGCTGAAACAACAGGTGCAGTTGGAGTCAGATATGAGGGCAGAGAAAATGCCTCTGCCTTGGTCCTCTTTCTTGAAAATGGGGAGGAAGAGGAGGATGACAAAGAAGGAAAAAGGTTTAAAAAAGAAAAGAAAGCTGGGTGAAGCAGGGTGGAATGAGCCATGGAACATGCCATGTCTCAATCTGCTCCTGTTTCGCTAGCCAGAAAAGAAGACCCGGACACAGGTAAATCTAGGCGCCTCCCCACTTCCCCAGTTAGTGCTCGGCCAGCTTCCTCTTCTTCCACCTCCCAACCCATCCCAAACATCAAAAAAGAGCACCCCTTTCCCTAACAGGGAAGCCATTTGTTACATCGTGTTTCACCATTTTCCTTCCTTTTATAGGATACTAAAACTAACATTCCCTATGGCGGTCAGTGGGATTGTCATGGACAGACAGATTACATCTGACCTAGGCTCTGGGGGTGCCTAGGACACTCCATCCGGGTCTTGTCACCAGCAGATTTCCAACCAGAGGGTGTATAAAAGTATCTCTGAAAAATGTCTATCAAGTAATTCATTTCGGATTATTGCAGCATATATGCCCAAAGACCGGACAGAGCATGTGTCTTTTTTTCTGTCTGGAGCTGTTCCTGGTGGATTCACCTTGCCTAATCTTAATGGGGGACTGGAAGGTCATCCCGAACCCCAAATTGGATAGGGGGTGGGGGGAAGGTGAATGATCATAGCCTGTTTGATCTGATCAGCAAGTTTGGTCTTGTTGATAGATACTGAGTCAATCACCAGGGGCGGGAGATGTGGATGTAGGCTCTTAATGTGGCCCTCTACCCAGGTGGTCAGTTATCTGGATAGAATGTTAGCAAGAAGGATTGATCAAGATCTGCTAGATCATCCCATGTTCCACTGGTTAGGCTATTCAAACCAAAAAATGGCATTAGACTCTAGGCCTAGACAGACTCAACACTGGAAGTTCAACTTATCCTTACTGGACAAATGGAACTTCCAGCAACAGCCGACTAGTTTAGTGCAGTTAGATTTAGTAAGAGCAGTTATTAGGAATAAGTCATGGGAGAGGCTTAAGGATTATGTTTTTCACCACTGAATTTAGCCAATGACTGGCTCTTGGAGGTAATTACACATAGGTTAAACAAGATATGGCTAATGAAGCCATGAATATGGGCACAGAATTGCACAAGAAGGAAATATGTTAAGGATACAATCGCTACATTCATGAAGTCAGGACCCCAAATGGACACCGTCTGTGTTCAACTAACAATATATGCGAGTTGTTTCAGCAGCATTTCCAGAACAGATTTACCCAGGAGCCTGGTCTCTGCAACAAAGAGATTTGAAGCTACTTTGCTGACTTTCCTCGACTCTTGTCAACTGAAGCAGCTGGCTGCAAGGGTGAAGTTACAGAGAGTAAAGTTCACTTGGCATTGAAGAGGGGTGGCAGAGGCAAATCTTCAGGACTTGATGGTCTACCCTAAAAATTGTACTTGAGGCTGTTGCACAATTTTGTTCTGATTTTGATAGTGGTGTTCAACAACTGGTTCCAGCAAAACAGAGATTCTGTTGGGACTGGAACAGATTTATGTTGTGAAAGGCTGAACAATTCAGAGCAACCTGCAATTGATCTGCACAATCCTAGAGGGTGTAAAAGATGAGAATGGAGCAGTTTGGACCAGTCCAAGGTATTCGATGGTGTCAACCATCAGTACCTGGCTGCATCAATCACCCAGTGCTGTGGTGCAGGTGAATGAGAAATGGTCAAGCACTTTTGCGCTGTCATGTTCACTTTGTCAGGGTTGTCCGTTGTTGCCCTTGTTTTACACTTTGGTGTTAGAGCCTCTCCTTTGCCAGCTGAGGGACAGGATGTGCAAACTGGTCCTATGTGTAATCGGTGTCCTTGATAGAGCTGAAGCCAGAGTTTCCACATATGCTGGTGACGTATCTATTTTTGTGTTGTGCTATAGCTACATTGAGATGGTGCAGAAGGTGTTTGAACAGTACAAGGAGGTAATGGGGACTAATATTAACAAGTTTTCCAGCTTGTTGTTAGATGCATGAAGGGGTGTGGCTCTTCAGTTGAACAGACAGTCCTGTCCGCATTTTTGGAATGTGGTTCAGGTTGGGTCTCTGGCTGAAAAAAAAAAAAAAAAATTGGTTGGAGGTACTGGCAAAGGTTGGAGTAGTGGTTTGGCCTTGGCTTTGAAGGTGGTTGTCCTTAAAGGGTAGGGCTGAGGTGTGCTCTATGTACATCTTTCCCCTCATCCTTTACTAGTTGTCAGTACTCCCTCTCTGCAGGAAATGTAGGAAGGCAATCAAGCACCTGCCATTCTCTCACTTGTGAAGTGGATGCAAGCTGAAGGTCTGCAGAGAAGTCTGTACCCAATGACAGTGTCATGGGGGCTGTGAACGCTACACTTGGAGTGTCATCGATATACCTGGAATTGGTTTTTCTATGCCAAGTGTTGACAAATTTCCCTCTGGACAAGGAGTGTAGGGGCTGCCTTCCCTAGCCTTACCATCACTCCTCGTATTTCTGAGGCTAAATGCCGTTATAAGCCCCAGAAACAGTCTGAATTCTTCCATGAGTTTCAAAAGGCCTTGTGTGTTATACTGTGGTCCAGTGAACTTTCACAGCCTAGTGGGACATTATATCAAGAACTAATGAAGTTCTGTGCATGGCTTTGCTTGTCAGTGAGTGATTTGTGCTCTTTTTGATTCTGGGCACCAGCAATAAATTACCTCAGCAACCCTGAGTTTTCACTTACCTGGCGATTGATCTGGAATGTGCTGTCATCAGTGTGATTTTGGTTTGGGAGAAACGTTTGCACATGCATTCTACCACTGTCCTCAGGTGTGCCTGTTCTGGGATCATGTTGGCAAGTTGATGGTTCATATTGATCCCAAAAATCTTTTGTCCATTGATCTCGCATACACATGCAATAATGTGTCACCCTAGTGTTCTGGGGTGAGATGGATGGTATTTCTGATGCTGCTAGCTATAGTAAGGATAGTGGTGTGGACAACATGAATGGAAGGAATCTTACAATATAAATATTATTCTCATCAGGATCTGGTTGGATTCTTTCAGCATCAGCTCCAGAGGAAAATCAGAACTGGCAGAAAGTGTTTCTTATTGGCAGATTTCAACTAAAGATGGGTAAAAACAGTGAGCTTAGTTTGTGTGAACAGGGCCAGTCTTGATTTTCTTTTTTAGATGCCTTTTGACACAACAGGGTGATTTCCTGTCGGACCCCTCCCCTGGTTAAGCTAGACACATTTGTTTACCTAGTTAATGTGAATAATAATTGTTCCCCCACCCCACGGCCTGCTCCCAGTATTCTCTTTTGTTATGATGCACATCAAACTTCCCAACCTCCCTAATTTGTTTTTGTTTCCACCCCCTTTTTATCTTCACTGGATCAGCCTTTGATAATTCTCCACTCTGTAATTTATTTTGTCTCTTCCTCGCCCCTAGTGATTGAGCTGCTTGATTCTGCTCAGCAGCAGAATACAGTGGCCTCTCTTATTTTTCGGTGGGGTGGATGAGTCCTACTAACATATTTTCATTTTATTTTGAAGGTTTTGTATTTTATTTTCATTATTAGTACATCCATTCCTATCTTATTTCATGCCATAATTTTATATATTTTTATTTAAAAGAAAACCAAAAACCAAACAAACAATTGTATATATTCTCATGTCATGGCTGTTTTAGTAGGATCCCTGTCACATGATATGTGTTGGATTGAATGGCGATGAATGAGTTCTTACGGAGTATGAGTAAATTGAAGTGAATGAATGGATTGTGAATCAGATTGAGTAGGTGTAGGTTAGTCTGTGACGGGCCAACATTTCCCACCCGTTTCGCCTTGTGCCACATGAAATGCAATACAATATTTCAAAATAAAAACATTTTCTATAAAAACCAAATGCATAGTAACTATAAGCAAGAGGAATCTTCACTTAAAAACATCAGAAAGAAATACACAACTCCAGCTTCAACTCCAACTTATAAAAATTTAAAACTGGTAACCTCATAGTCAAAAATAATAATTAACCTGCAAGATTCAATTTACAGAGAACCAATATTATTTACGAATTTACATGTCCATGAAGGAACTGTGATCCTGACCAATCCAAATTTGTAAATAATTATATTGGATATACTACATCATGTTTAACAACATGTTACATCTCTCTGACCATAGCTCAATTAGATCTCATTTAAATACACATGGAAACCTACCACTGTCTGTAACACTCAATAATATCAACTATGAACAAGGCCATAATGTGATGAGCGCGATTGGAAAATAAAAACATTCTTATAAACTCTACATACTTACATAAAATAATGCATATATTCAGTTAAAAGTAAAAATAAAATTCTTCATTTGATAAAAGTTAAAAGTATAGTCGAAAGTACTTGGATATAGAAAATATTCGCACAATTTTTATATAATGAATGTTCTGAAAAGAAAAAATATGCGAATATATGAAAAATTATATAAAAAACTGCAGCACCTTGTCAGTTGTTTTTAACAAAAAATTATAAAACAGTTATTGGTCAGAGTTTAATTAGACCAAGAAACAGTCATATTAAAAAAGTGTTCAATATACATGTAAAGAAAATAAAGGAATAAAAATTTTACATGCAGCACATTTAAATTTCAGGATGTGAGGAAATCAATCATTTGAGGATACCAAAAGATTGAAACCAAGGTTGCATGATTGGCTAATTTCCTAATTTTTGAAATATTATATAGATAGATACAAAAATAACACACACACACATATATATTTTCTTTTAAGCATTTCATCCCAAGCAAGGTTGGATGCCACTTATATGCAGGAGTTTACAGAGTGGGAGTGATAGTAAAGAAGTGTGATGGAGGAAAGGATGAAGAGAAGGGTAGCGGATAGTTCAGGCATCTGGAGATGTCGACTGACATTACATTAGAATAGTTGGAGATTATAGCTGTCAGGGAAACAAATAATAGGAAGGGAATTCAACAGATAGGAAATATATATAATATAATAGAAATAACAAACATTATATATATATATATATATATATATAAAGAGACATAACACACACATACATATTAATAAAACTAACACATATTAATAGAAGTATATATATATATATATATATATATATATATATATATATAAAAGAAATAACACTTTATATATGTATACATTTATATATTAATAAAAATATATATAACAGAAATAAGACTGTGTGTGTGTATATATATATATATATATATAACAGAAATAAGACTATATATATATATATATATATATATATATATATATATATATAATTTTATAGAGCAAAAAATCCAGTATGTGTGTGCAGTATTAGTGGAAAGTGCTCAATACTCCAATTGGCTCATTCACTTGCATAAACTCAATGTTGATTTTGATTCGGCAGATCTGGGTTGGGTGTGAAAAAGTATTTGTTGTTAACATTCTTTTTTCATTCGATTTTTCCAGTTACGGGTCCTTTTTTAAAGCTGATCATTTTGTGTTCACTTTGTTTAGTTCTTTTTTCGTAACAGATTTAATGTTTAGTATAGAGCTTAGAAAAAATTTGCAGTGTGATATATACAAGAAGTAAGGCATGTAGCAACATCAGCATGGCAAAGGGCACTCCTTTAAAGGCAAGGAAGGGCAAAAGTGATAGCGATTGCTGTACGAGTCGTACGATTTTTGAATCAAGCACGGTCAACCCTGCTAGTATATATATATATATATATATATATATATATATGCTACATATATGTATATATAAATAAAAATAACACTATATATATATATATATATATATACATATATATGCTATATATAAATAAAAATAACACTATATATATATATATATATGCTATATATAAATAAAAATAACACTATATATATATATATATGCTATATATAAATAAAAATAACACTATATATATATATATATATGCTATATATATATGCTATATATATGTATATATAAATAAAAATAACACTATGTATATATATATATATATATATATATAAATAAAAATAACCCTATATATATATATATAATGTGCTATATATATGTATATATAAATAAAAATAACACTATATATATATATATATATATATATATATATCTCTATCTCCATACACGTTAATCAAAATAACATTTTGTTTTGATGGCTTTGCGTTCATAACATTTTTCGCCTTAAGAGTAATCTTTTTCTGGCAATTTATCTTAAATTAAAAAAGTTAGAATCTTTCAAGCTTTAAATTACACTGAGTACACATCCTTTACATTCAATGGCAGGCAAGTGTTTGTTATTTAAAGACTTTAAAATTAGTTGATATTATCTTTCTTATCCAAACCCTAATTTTCTTTATACAAAAACGTTTTTTTTTCTTTTCTTCAAAAACCACAGACAAGCACTCACATAATTGCCACTTTTCTTATCCTCCCACAGATACCTATCTTTCTCATTTTTAGACTATTTGGTAAACTGAATGTTTCCTCCTTGACCTTGAGAATAAAATGTAAAACTGTTTTAAGGTGCAAGGACATGTGCACAAACACACAGATATATATATATATATATATATATTATATATATAAAATATATACATAAGCACCTTGCCATGCAGTAATGGTTTGTAACCTATATTCATGCAGACCATTACTACCCTCATGTATCTGATTTTTACTGGATGCTCCATGGTTGGTATCTTGTATCATATTAAACTAAGATTTATAATTATTAACATTTGAAGTAACCTCATAGCTAGGATAGTTAATATATTTACCACCAAGTAAGAACTGATTTTCAAGGCTGTTGAGCGAGTAAGCCCTTAATAATTGGAGGGTTACCATAATATCCACATGCATCCTATTCTGTTCCCCCACTACCCCTGCTATCTTGTCTTATTTCAAGATAATTTAATAGTGTTCTTCACAATTGTGGGTTTGTTCCAAATCAAACCAAGCTTCATAAATCATCTCCCCCATCCACCTACCATCAATTTGGGCATGTGCTGAACCATGCTAAATTAAGTAAATAGTTTGATCATTTTGGTCTGGAACAATGCTTAGCAAACTGCCTTTACTAAAAAGCTAATTCAATCTTTACTAAGTTTCTGCACTTGTGTCGTACTGAAATTAAGCGTAACAAATACTGGCATATACATTCATGTGTGCCTCTGTGTGTGTATATATATATATATATATATATATATATATATATATATATATATATATATATATATACACACACACACACGTGTGTGTGTGTGTGTATATACGTAAATAAAATTGTAAATGACTACCATTTTCTGGAAATTATCAGTCATTTCCCTAAATTTAATTTTGTTGAAATTCCAAAACAATTCTTTCTTAAATTTCAACATATTCTATAAAACTGAATCAATCCTTTATGGTTCTTAGGATCAGCAAAAATTATAAAAGAATCACACTCACTTCCATTACAGTAAAAATTTATAACTCCATACTTTTACAACCAGAAACAAACAAGTTTTCTGAAATGAACAATAGATAAACATCTGGAGACAGTAACTGTTAGGTTAGATCTCCAGACAGAGACAGAGACACTAGCTTCTTCGTCATCAAAGCAGAGGTCCTTCAGGGTAACACTATTGCACCTTTTCTCTTTGTTAACACCCTTGACTATATATTGAGAACTTCAAATTTGACAAACATCCTCATCTAGGTTTTTCTTTATCACCAAGACTTTCAAGCTGATAGCCTGCAAGAAAGTTGATAGATATTGACTATGTAAATGGGCTGACCATCACTGCAGACACCATTACCAATTCCACAGTTCTCCTAGAAAATGATGCCAACAATGTTGGACTATGTTGTAGAATATTGGTTAGCTTGCAAGTGGCCTGACACACAAGTAGACTGGAGTATTTATTGTATGAAATATACAACTGTGGCACATGGCCTAAAAAGGGGAGGGGTTAGGATGGTCAACACTAACTCTCCTATACCTACCTAATCCGATTCATGACCCATTCACTCATTACAATTTCCACATTCACCATAAAAACTCGTGCATCACCACTTATTCCTCCATACACCACAATACTGCATCCTTTCAAAAGAGACCTACAAAATGTGCCCCATGACGTAAAAATTTAATGACAATAAATTATTATACATAAAAATCTAATAATGAAGAATGACAGGGGAGTGAGATGAACCCAATAATAAACTAAAAATCAACACAAAGTAAACTCAACTTAACTGATGTTAATAGGGCCCGTCTCATCCTCAAAAAGGAGAGGCTGCTGTATTCTGCCCATTGGACAAAATCAAGAAGCTCTCTCGCTAAGGGAGTGGGAAAAGGATAAAAAATTATACAAACATGGGGAAATAAAAAGCTGACCCACATAAAAGGGGGCCAAAACAAACTGAGAAGGTTGGCAATCTCGACCTGGAACATAACCAAAGATGTGGCCGGGGACAGGTCAGGAACAACACTTACTCACATTAACTTGGTACACAAGGCTTGTCTAACCTAACAAAGAGGAGGACTACACAGAAAACCACCCTGATGTGACGTAGGTTGACTTAAAAGAGAAAATCAAGGTTAGCCCCATTCAAATGAACCAAGCTCACCTCAGTCACCCACCTTTTGCTAAAGACTGTTGAATACAAATGTTTTCTATTAGTTCTGATCTTCATCTTGCGTGGTGTAGAAAAGCCAACTTCGAGGCGAGTTTGTGGCTCACCAAGTGTGGCATTCCCAGCCCCCCATGACACGGACATTGTGCACAGAGTTGTCTGTTGACCTGATGCTTGTGTCCCCTCCATAAAATGGAGGATAACAAACGCTTGAGTGACTTCCTATGGTCTTGACAGAGAGTAAGTATGGACAATCGATAAAGGACAATCGGGGAAAACATAAGTGGCACACGCCTCCGCCCTGCCCTTCACAGACAACCTCTGTCGACGCCAAGTCTGACTGGCCACATTGACCTTTGCTTGTACTTCAGATCAATTTTTCTCCAGCTGGAGGTCGGGTCCAAACCACACTCCAAGAATGCGGACAGGACCGTCCATCCAACCAAAGGGCCCCGGAAGATTGAACCCCTTCCAGGCACTTAACCGCATGTCTCTCCCACCACTTATTCCTGATAACCGCCCCCACTAGCTCCCGCTGCACTAAGCTAGTTAGCTGCTCCTGGAAATCCCGCCTGTCCAGTAAGGACAGATTGAACTTCCAGTACCCAGCCATTCTAGGCCTATGATCTAACACCATTTGGGCACAAACGAGTTTGTGATCCGAATAGCCTACCCAGTGGAACGTGGGACAATCTAACAACTATGTCAGCTCCTCTAACTAACATTCTATCCAGGTAGCCCACATCCACATCCCCCCCCCTGGGGGGATCAACCCAGTATCTATCAACAAAAATTGTTGATCAGATCAACTAGGCTACAATCGCTATCCTCCCACTAGCTCCCCACCCCTAGTCTTACTTGGGTTCCAGGATGGCATTCCAGTCCCCCATTAACACTAGGTGGGTTGAATCTGCCAGGAACAGCCCCAACTGCCGAAAAAACAAGACCCGCTCTTCCCAGTTGTTAGAGCACATAAACCGCAACGACTCTGAACAAACCACTTTTCACGACAATATTGGCCATGATCCCGACAATATTGGCCTTCAGCATCAGTATGCACAAGGTCCACCTTAGCATCAAGAGTACATATAACCAGCAAAGAAACTCCTCTGGCCTGTCGCTACTCACATACCGGGCAAAAATCTGCATTAGTAAGGACCCCTACGGATTGTCCTAGGCTCCCTGTGCCCAACCCTGTCATCATCCAACCATCTAGGACAATACTGCCAATGTCCGTAGGGTACATTAGTTTAACTGCCCTATAAAAGGAGGATGGAGCAAAACTGGGACCCTTCCTGCACAAAATTGCTTAAGTTTTCTCAAATTTTCATTTTCCAGTTTCAACATCCTGATGCTTGGATAAGCTTCCTTTGCCTTGAACAGGTGGCTCCAGACCTTTAAATAACCCCATGTCCCTCACGCATCTGATTATTCCTGGGGCACTTGGGAAATTTCAGCGGTCCTGAACAGACTTCCCTTCAACTTTTTCCATTTTCAATAGAGGTCTTAAAAGGGTTTTTTTTTTTTTGACAGGCCCTTTTTAAACTCCTCTTTATCCACTTTACATATGGCATCTGGGCCCAGGTAAAACATCTTTTTCTTTTTCTCCCTTGAAGGGTGGGATGGAGAAGAAGTAGATGTGTGAGTAGGGGTGAATAGTGAACTGAGTGAGGGGATGGAGGGAGTGAGGAGAGGAGCACGGGAAGGGGAAGTAGGGAGACTCCTCCCTTTTGGCAGGACCATGATTCCTTTTGGCGAAGCAGGGACAGAGAGTGACCTGGTTCTGTCCATGACACTCTCCACCCTACTATAGCCAGAGTGCCTTTGCAGAGGTTCATCTTCCTCTTCGTCCTCTCTGCTCCTTTTAAGAGATGCTGCCCAAGGTGGAGGCATTTTTCCACCTCCATTGGTATTTCTATCTGTCGTTGCTGTTTTTGTTTCTGCTGTTGGTGTTGCTGTTGTTTTTGCTGTTGATGTTACTGTTGGTGTTTTTGCAGCTGCTTTTCCTGCACCTTATTTGGAAGCTGCACCTTCATTTTTTGCTGCTTGTCTGGTGCTTGTTGCTTCTATGGTTTGGGGCATGTCCTGTGGAGACAGAACATTTGGGGATTTCCAACCCCTTCCTACCTCCTGGGCTCTGTCAGTCAATTTTGTGGTTGACCCCTCCTCTGCTGGCATCGCGACCTCTGCTGCTGCTGTTGTTGCTGTCGCTGCTGGACGAGGCGCAGATTTTGTGCGTTTACCAGGGCACTCCTTGGCCATGTGCCCTGAAGTGCCAAATTTTTTTCGATTCACCATAACTTGCACTTCCTTGTCGCCTGTCCCTATTCCAGCTTTGCTTATGAGGGCCTTTACTTCATGGACTTCACCATATTTGGCTAAAAAGGCCCCCATTATATCCTCTGGGATATCTATAGGAACTCCATGTATGGTGACCTTTGTCCTGTGGGTGCCCATGTACACAGTCTGCAAACGTAAATTCTTGGTTGTTAAAATGCTTCCAGTCAATTCCTTGGCTTGTTGCTCTATTGTAAATAGTATATCCCATAGAGCATTAGTTCACCTATTGAGTATTTTGGGGCCAATTTGAAGGGTTTTTAGAGTTTCTTCCATGATATCCCTGCTGACCCCAATTAACTTTCGAGTTTTAACATCGGAAGTCAGCAGGGAAATTGTCCTACTGCTTATGGCATCCAGTGCCTCTGGAATAGTTGAGAATTCATTTATTTGAATGATTCTTCAAATTTCTTCCTTTGGCTGATGTAAAAAGCAGCAACTTTTCTAAGCAGCCTATTTTCTAACCAGGCAGTTTTTGCTGGTGAGACTGGTTTTGAAGGCGGTGTATTAACTTCATCGTTGTTATTGTCTGCTCTGATGGTTTTTCCAAACCACCATGATTGAACAAATAAATAGTTTTGTTTTTTTCCCTTTTCAAATTATTTTTTTCTACAAATGTAAAATAAATTAGTCAAAGACAAAACACAAGAATAAGCAAGAACATGGAAAATCAAAAGGCAATAAACAATTAAAACAAATACAAAAAAGAAAAAATGAAAATGAGGGGTGGGTAAAAACTACATAAAGGAAAATAGACAACAAAAGCAAGAAAAAAATTAACAAAAATAAAACAGGAAGACTGAAAATTTCAAAAATAAAACTAAAAACACAAAAAGGAAAACAATGAAATAAAATAAATGTACACAAATAATATGTACAAAACTGAACCAGGAAAACTAAAGAATTCAACAATGTTGCAAAAAATTAAAAAAAAAAAAAAGCTTATCGGTTTAAGTGCAATGAATGCTCAAGTTGGACCAGGTGAGAAAAACGACCACAAACATGTAGACTGGTGTAGCCACCAAGTTAAACAATATTTATTTCTGTAAAAAAATACAGAAAATGTGACACAAGACCAAAAAGGGGGTTGGGGAAAGGACGGTCATCATCAGTCTTAAATTTAAAACTTAGCTAGACACAATCACTGACCCAATCATACAAAACAATATTCCTATCACCAAAACAGCACATTCATACTCACCTTACTTACTACATCCACCAAAATACCTCATTGTCTCAATGAAATTCCTAAATAGTCCCCATATGTACAATCGTTGTCCGTGGGGGGAGGGGAATAAAAACAAGTTCAAAAATCCCTACTGATTATGTACAATATGTTTATAAACTATTTACATGTAACTAAACAAAATCATGTTAGTAATACCCCTCCCCACAACAAACCTTAAATGTGGCAGAAATATCAGTTAATTAGACAAAATTGATGTGGGACTATAAAAGTACAAAAAACATTCATCCATCCCAAGAAAAAAACAAATACAAAAAACACACACGCGAAATGAAAGACGCCCCACATCCACCAGAGAACTGGCATCACTGACCACCTAACGAGGGAGGGGAAGGGGAGTTAAACTAAAAGAAAATAGGGACAGAAATAAAAGGGGCCAATGAGCAAACACACCCTATCTAAGTTTACTGGAAAAAGAAAAAACTAAAGAATCATAAAAACCAAAAAACTAAAGTATCCTAATTTCAGGGATGGGTTGCCCAAGTTCAACCCAGAAAAACAATATTCTGAGACCTAACCAGCATCAAAATGCCACTCCAGGTTAGCCCCTTTTACTCGGCACAAGTGCACAAGATTCACTCACCTTTTACCAAATTCTGATGAGGTGAGCTGCTGCCTTTTTGTCCTAATCTTGACTTTAAGCCGATGCTTAAAGTACAAGATCAGTTGGGAAGAAGTGAAAACTTGCCATCATAGAATCCCTTCTGACACATCGTCCAAATCATGACTCTCATAACACCTAGTAAACAAAAGAACACACATTGTTCAGCCTTCGTCATCTGCGGTGCCGCATTGCTACAAACAGAACTGGCCTCAAGGACAAAGAACTTCCCCTGCAGCCTACGGACAATGAGGCCTTCAATAAACTTACACAACAACACTAGCACCCTGCAATGAAAGAAGGCGTGACCAGTGGTCTCGACTTCCCCCGTACATCGACGACAATTTGGAGATTTCTCCAAGCCCACTGAACAAAGTCTTTTGGCGATCCAGAGGGCCCCATGAATCACCAGCCAGGTGAGTGATGCCTCATGGTTATTGAGGCATTTCAACCCAGGTGCCTGAGGCCATATTGAGCAAGCCTCCTGCTTCGTAAGGCCAAGCTTGCCAATCAGCTCATCACAAATGGACCCCCCGACTAATACTCGATACAATGCCCTATGAGACAATGCCTGGATGTTGAAGAGGCCATCCAATGCCCATAAGAGGCATTTCAGAGCGCAGCAACATTTGCGATAGAAGAGCATTCGGCTTGGGGTGTACTTGGGCCTCCTCCTTGCTCGAGTGGGCACTTCTCACGGATGGGAAGTTTCTACAGACATCTTCCTTCCAGAAGCCCTCCTCATCCAATTTGCGACACATTCGGTCTAGGAAGGTGATGCGAAGCATATATTGACGAATCTCAATGTTAGGCATGCCCAAACCGCCTTCAGATGGATGAAGGCAACAGATCTCCCGAGAGACTCTGGCAGCCTTGCCTCCCCACAAGAAGGAGAACAAGAGTCTCACAAATGCCAGTAAAGTGTCAGACGGAAATGGAAGCAAAAAGAGTCAGTAAAGGAAAATCAGGTTGATGTATGATACACATACTTCCGCCCTCCCCTTTAAGGAAAGATTCCTCTGAGACCACAAATTAATTGCAATCTCGGCCTTCCCTTGCACCTCCAACCAATTCATTTCCAACTGGAGATCAGGACCGAACCAGACGCCGAGAATCTTGTCCGACCTATCCATCCAGAGGAAATGTCCGGGAAGAAAAATTCCCTTCCACACACCCAACCGCAAGCCAACAGTATTATCGCAGTTGATCTTGGTCCCTGTTACCATCTCATAAACACTGATCTCTTTACTGACTTCGTGCTCGACACAAGAACCGAAATGTCATCAGCATAGGCAGAATACCTGACTGAGGTGGTAGCCCCAGCCAGGGAAATTCCACACAGGACTAGATTAGCCTTTACCTTGCAAAGGAAAGGTTCCAATGCAAGAATGTACAGCAAAGGCAAAAGCAGACAAGTTTGATGAATAGGGTGAGACAATACGAAAGGCTCCGATCTTACCAATTCACTTTCACCAGGGTACCAGGAGTCACATACAAAAGTCAGATCTAGGAGCAAAATGTTGGGTCCGAAACTGGTCGCGAGAGGACAGCCTATCGAAGGCCTTGGACTGATCTAAATTGATCAGCACAGCTTCACTGCCGACTTGTTCTAAGATCAAGTGTACCATAGGAAGGTTGTCCTGAATAGTCCTGCCCTTCACAGCACAAGTCTGTTCGGAGCTAATCAGACTAGACAGGACAAGCTGCAAACGGTTGGCTGAGATCTTCGCCAAAATCTTTAACTCTGTGTTTAACATGGTTAAAGGGCAAAAGTTATCTAACCCATCCCCACCATTCTTGTCCTTATGCAGCCACTTGATCACACCCCTGGTGAAGCATTGAGGTACAGACCCCTGCTTCATCCACTTGTTGAAAATCAGTTCCAGTAAAGGAACAAAATCGAGTGACTGCCTCAAGTAAACTATGTAGGGAAGACCATCTAGTCCCGGAGATTTATCCAGGCTAACCTGTTTCATCTCTTCCCAGATTTCCAACTGTGATGGGACCTTTGCAGCCAGCTGCTTCAGCTGCCTCAAAGCAGGGAAAGTCAGCTAAATAGGCATCGAACTGAGCCGGGCTCATACAGGGCTCCCTGGTGAAAAGTTCCTGAAAGTAATCCCGAAAGGCGTTGCATATGCCCACATTTGTAATCATGGTCTGCTTATCTGGCAATGTGACACATGCAATGTGTTGTCGAGACGGACTCCAATTCTCCTCTGCACGCAATTCAGCGGCCATATTCATCGCCTCAGAGGACATTCTTTTTAACCTAGCCCTAACTACCAGAGCTTGATCCTTCTTGATAAGCAAGGAAGACAACTCTCCCTTAGCTAAGGCTATTTCCCCACTATCACGAGATTTAACTGCCCGATCAACTTTTTGTTCTAAAGCCGTTTGCGCCGCAAGTCTATCTAGATTAAGTATCTGTCTATATTTCTGAGATGAGGTATTATGTACATTATTTACATTATTCAGACTATTGTCCTCATCTTTGTCGCCATATTTATTATGGCATTGTACGCTCCGGCCTTCTAGGTGGTCGGAATGTCAAACTAAACCCTTTATTTCACTCACTGGGGTAGACTGTTCTAGTTCCATGTGCCATGTTTAATGAATGTCAGTTATCAGTTATCTCCTGCTAATTTCCCTCTGAAAGTTCTCCACTGCCTTAACCGGGTATTGAACTCACACTCTTTGTCACTGAATCTAACCAATGCCTTTATCCACTGTTCCATGTGTCCTCAAGGACACATGTGGTGTATGGAGGATTGAGTCATGACGGATGAGTTTTTATGGTGAATGTGAAAATTGTAATGAGTGAATGGGTCGTGAATCAGATTAGCTAGGTATAGGATAGTTAGTGTCGACCAGCTTCAACCTCTCTCCTTTTTAGGCCATGTGCTGAAATTGTATATTATACAATAAATATACCAAGAATTAGTGGTTTTTTGTGTGTGTTCGACAAGCTTCATTTAAATTTACGCAGGAACTTAATTTTTTTTTATTTTATTTTCTAAAAACTCTTGAATTTTTCAGTTTTGCTTTTCATTTTATTTGTTTAGATATATTTGTGCATTTTTGTTCTTTTCCTTTTTTTACCCTCCCCACAGTTTTTGTTTTCATTACTTTTTCGTATTTATTTGTTTGAATTGTTCATAGTCTTTGGTTGTCCACATTCTTCTTTTGTTTTGTTTGTTCTTGATATTGTTTTTCTTTTCAAAATATTTTTAAAAAAAGAATAAGAAACAACCGTTTATTTGTTCAGCTGTGGCGGCTATCAGCCACCATGAGCGAAAATTTTAATACACTGCTGGCGCAAACAGAAAACACATCAGCAAAAAAAAAAAAACAGTTCTGGTCTGACAGCGGACCAAAAAAAAAAAGATGCTGCTTATTATGAAGAACAGCGGGGAAAATATGAACAGTATCTGCAAGGAAACAAGTTCCTTACAATTACTGAGGCTCTGGAAGCTGTTAATGCCAAAATAATCTTCCTAGTAACCTCTGATGTAAAGAGTTGTAGACTCATTGGAGTTAGCAGAGACACTATGGAGGAGACTTTAAAAACCCTCAAAATTACTCCCAGGCTTTTGGTGAGAAAAAGCAATGCCATGTGGGACCTTCAGATCGGAAGAGGAGGTGAAACAGCTTGCAGGAAGTATCCTGTCAACATCAACCATACGACTGAAGACAATACATGGGAACCAGGAAGATGAAAGACACTGTGCACAGAGTACCGGTAGACATCTGCGAAGGCCAGATAGGAACTTTCTTCGCAAAATTCAGTCAGGTAGATGAAGTGAGTGCAGTGGAGAGTAAAAGTGGCATTGCAACTGGTGATGTGGTCCTGCAGGTAGTGCTCACACGACAAAACTTCCAAGACATTCCAAACATACTGACATGCCACAACAAGAGAATGCTTGTGGTGGTTGAAGGGAGGAGGCCCTGCTATTGGTCATGTGGTGCTGCAGGGCACATGGCAAAGGCATGCCCTCAGAAAAACCCGACAACAAATACACCTCCTGCAGCAGCAGCACCAGCAGTTCCTATAGAAAAAGAAAAGGCCCCTTAAGGTATCTGGACTGTAGTGAAGAGGAGGGCAAAAGTGACAAGGCCACCCTCTCCTCAACAACAAGTTAAGAAACCAGATCAAGTAGCATGGTAGGAGTGGTGTGAGGAGGTCAAGAAGCAGCAACAGCAACAATAGAGATTCCCCCAAATCACCAAAGCAACCACAAAAACAAGTGGAAAAAAAAGCAGCAACAACTGGAAGTAAAGCAGCAGCGACTGGAGAAAAAGCAGTAGCAACCAGAAGAAGAAATGGAGGTGGTGAGGGCCTCCACCTCGCTCTTCTTCTCTGAAGAGGTCAAGAGAAGAGGAGGAGGAACCAAAAAGACTAGGAGAGAAATGTGGTGGGCGGAGAAGAATGTGGCAAAACTCAGGTCCCTCTCTGTACCAAGTTCACCGAAAGATACAACGGAACAATCGACAAAAGCTAGAAGCCTCCCCCGCTCACCTACACGAGCTCCATCCCCCTCCCTCTGTGAGTTTAATGTCCACTCCCCCTCACTTCCACTTCTTCCCCTCCCCACCCCACCAGGGAGAAGAAATATTACATCCCGACCCAGAGAACATATGTAAAGTGGACACCGAAAAAGTGAAGAAAGGGCTCTCCAATCAAAGTCACTTCTTGGACTTCTATTCAAAATGAAAACCATAAAGGGGAAATCAGTTGAGGACCCCCGAAATTTCCCAGAGGCTCCCGGGGTAGTCACCTGTGTGAGAGAGACTGGTAGCTACCTCAAAGTTTGGGACCATCTATTTGAAGCCAGATAAGCCTCCCTCAATATTTGAATGTTCGAATTAGAGGGTTCATACTTAAAGAAGTTAAGATATTTTTGTGCCAGGAGGGTCCCTGTCTTACTCCATTCCTCCCTTTATAGGACAGTGAAACTAACTTACCTCACGGACATCGGTGTAATTGTCCTGGAAGGACGGATGATGTCAGAACTAGGTACAGGGAGATTAGGACAATATATCGGGGGGTCCCTTACTGATGCAAATTCCACCCGGTATGCAAGTAGGTCTTTTTCTTTTCTCTCTTTTTTTTCAGGCCTAGAAGATGTCTATTAAGATAGCCACTTTGAATGTGAAGGGCTTGAGGGATCAGGGTAAGGCAGCACACCTGCTCCAGGATCTCTTGTCTTTCAGCATGAATGTCACTGCGATCCAAGAGACTCACTTTGTTTGCAACGTCAATGCATGTGTCCTGGAGAATGACTGCTGTTTATTAACATATGGGGAACGACAGGCCAGAGGAGTTTCTTTGCTGGTTAGATGTACCCTGGATTTGAAGATGGACCTTGTGCATACTGATGCCGATATTGCCGTGAAAAGTGGTTCATTCAGAGTTGTTGCGGTTTATGGACCCAATGACCAGAAGGAGCAGGTCTCGTTTTTTCATAGTTAGCTACCTGGACAGAATTTTTAGTTAGAGGAGCTGATGTAGACTTGTTAGATTGTCCCACGTTCCACTGAGTAGGCTATTCAGATCACAAACTCACTTGTGCCCAGATGGCATTAGGTCGTAGGCCTAGAATGGCTGGCTACTGGAAGTTCAATCTATCCTTACTGGACAGGCGGGACTTTCAGGAGCAGCTAACTAGCTTAGTGCAGTGGGAGCTAGTGGGGGCGGTTATCGGGAATAAGTGGTGGGAAAGACGTAAGGAAAGAATTAGGTCCTTCACCACTGATTTCAGCAAATGGCTCGCCCTAGATAGAGCTGAGAATGTGAAGACGCTTAAGGCTAGATTTTCCCGGGTGATGGCTTGTGGGGATCTCCAAGAGATAGCTATAGCTAGGGAGGCCCTGGAGCATTTGAATAGCAAGCGCTACATGGGCCAGGTAATTAGACATAGGTTAAGCAAGATATCTTCTGAAGCTGTGAACATGGGCACAGGTTTGCACAAGGAAAAAATCCGTCATGGTTCCGATCGTTACATTTGTGAGTTCAATTTCCCAGAGGGGCATACTCTTCGGGCCACCGACGACATGTGTGAGGCATTCTGGTAGCATTTCAAGGGCTGGTTTACCAAGGAGCCTGGTCTCTGTGATGAGGAGTTTCACAGCTATTTGGCTGACTTTCCTCAGCTTTTGCTGACTGAAGCGGCTAGCTGTGAGGGAGAGATCACGGAGGACAAAGTCTACACAGCATTGAAGAAGGTTGGCAGAGGCAAGTCTCCCGGTCTGGGTGGTTTTCCCTATGAATTGTACTTGACGCTGTCACACATCTTTGTCCCAATTTTGACAGTGGTGTTCAACAACTGGTTCCAGCAGGGGTCCATCCCCAACCGGTTCACCAGGGGTATGATCACGTTGTTGAAAAAGGGCAAGGATGTTGAGCGGGATTTAGATGATTATAGGCCCATAACTCTGCTAAACACAGAGTTAAAGATTTGGGCCAAGATCCTGCAGGAGCATTTGTAGTCAGTTGCTGTGTCTCTATTGAGTCCTGAGCAGATTTGTGCTGTGAGCGTCCGAACAATTCAGAGCAACCTGCGTCTGATCCACATGATCATAGAGTGTGTAAAAGATGACGATGAGGCCATGCTGATCAGTCCAAGGCATTTGGTAGGGTTGACCATAGCTACCTTGTGGCCGTCTTGCAGGCTGCCGGATTCGAACTCGACTTTTGCCGCTGGATAAGCCTCCTGTATCGCTCCCGGTACAGGTGAATGGGAAGCTGCCGGGCACTTTTGGGCTGTCCAGGTTGGTTTGTCAGGATTGTCCACTGTCGCCCCTACTCTATGCTTTGGTATTGGAGCCTCTTCTTCACCAGCTAAGGAACAGGGCATGCAGTTCAGCCCTACGTGGAATTGCCATTCCTTGAGGGGCTTGAGCCGGGGTTTCTGCATACACCAATGATGTATCTGCTTTCATGTCATCCTGCAGCGACATTGAGGTGGTACTTGATCGGTACGAAAAGGTGACGGGTCAAGATTAACCATGACAAGTTGTCCAGCTTGCAGTTAGGTGCCTGGAAGGGGTTCAATCTTCCGGGGCCCTTCAGTTGGATGGACAGTCCTGTCTGCATACTTGGAGTATGGTTTGGACCTGACCTCCAACTGGAGAAATATTGGCCTGACGTACGAGCAAAGGTCAATGCAGCTAGTCAGACTTGGCATCAACAGAGGTTATCCATGAAGGGCAGGGCAGAGGCGTGTGCCACTTACCTTTTCCCAATTGTCCTTTATCAATTGTCCGTACTTCCTCTCTGTTTAAGACTATAGGAACCCGCTCAAGCACTCGCTATCCTCTATTTTATGGAGAGGACGCAAGCATCAGGTCAACAGACGAGTCTGTGCATAACGTTCGTGTCATGGGGTGGGTGGGAATGCCACACTTGGTGAGCCACAAACACGCCTCAAGGTTGGCTTTCCTACACCGCATATTGACAGGAGATTCAATTATGGCAGGGATCATTAGGGACGCATTCCCTTTCCTTACTATCACTCTCCCCATCTCGCATGTTGAGCACCATCATAGACCCTGGATCAATCGGATTTCCTTCACAAGTGTCGGTTGGCCATGTTGGCTGTTCCTCGGTCCAGTGACCTTTCTCAGCCTAGGAAGTTCTTCTATCCTCATTTAGTGGAGGTGGTCGCGAAGGATTCTATACATGAGCAGCTCGATTTGTCAGAGGAGGAGTTTTGTTCTTTTTGGAATTGGCATCAGCCACAGATTATCTCAGTAATCCTGAGTTTTCGCTTACCTGGCGATTGGCTTAGGATCAGCTGCCTCTCAATGACAAGGTCTTCATATGGGGCTTGGTGGATTTGCCAGACTGTGAATGGTGTTTCCTGGGTTTAGAAGAAACGGCTTCACACGCCTTCTACCATTGTCCCCGGGTCTACCCCTTATGGGACCATGTCAGCGAGTTTACCCTGGCCACATCTTTGGTTATGATCCAAGTTGAGTTTCCCAACTTTATCTCAACTGGGTCAGCATTATATTTTCCCATGTCTGTATAATTTTTTATCCTTTTTCTTAGTGAGAGAGCTTCTAAATTTTGTCCAATGGGCAGAATACAGGTCGGTGTTTGTGTGCTGTTTTGGTCTAGCGAAAGTTTGTCCAACAAATCAAGCACTATGTCTTATTTATATTGTACTTATTTTTTAACCTTTTGTATTTGATTTTCAGTTTGTTTTTCCCCTCTGTGTTTTGCCACATTTTCTGTTTGTGTTAACCCCCTCACATTTATTTTCATTTCATTTTATTTCTTTTCGTTCGTCTTGTTTTTTGCAAGCCAAGGTTATTAATCCCATATTTGTTTTGTTTGTTGTTGTTTTTGTTTATTTACGCTGGACATCAGTCTGGTTTTTCTTTCTTTGATTTCTTTTGTTTAAATATTATTATTTAAGTTTTGTATTTGGTGAAGTTAATTCAAAAAAAAAAAAAAAAAAAACTGTAAAAAGAAAAAGAATCTGGTTTTTCCATCGTAATAGTGCACGACACTATTATAGTGGAGTTAACACAAACACTAGAAACCCAAATATTGGTCATGAGTGAAAATATATCACCTAAAAAATTGGCCTGGGCAGAAACCCAGCCCAAAAAAGATGCGGCATATTATGTAGAGCTGCAGAAAAAAATATGAGGAGTACACTAATGGGAATGAGCTCCTCACTATACAGGAAGCCTTCGATGCTGTGAATATAAAGACTATTTCCCTGCTGATGACCAACATAAAATGTTGGACTTTAATTGGTGTCAGCAGAGAAACCATGAAGGAAGCCCTTAATAGCCTGAATATTGTACCCAAAATTTTGGCAAGACGATTGTGGGTGCTATGGGGCTTATTGATGGCAACAGAAGAAGCAGCTAAGAAGTTGGCCAAAAGCGTTTTGACTTCAAAGACACTCTGACTTCAAACGGAGTACATGGGCACCCGAAGAACTAATGTAACAGTGCATGGGGTGCCCATAGACATCTCGGAGGATAGATTGGGGGCCTTTTTTGCCCAGTATGGCAAAGGTGGAGAAGGTAGCAGGAGTGATCAGCAAGGCTGGAATTGCGATGGTTGATGTAGCAATTGAAATCACATTAACCTGTAAGAACTTTACCGACATCCCCAACATAATAATGTGCAGGGAAAGAAGGATGTTGGCTGTGGTGGAGAGCCGTAGACCCTACTGCTGGTTGTGTGGGATCTTGGGGCACATGGCCAAGGTGTGCCCCAGAAAGAAAGCGACATCACAACCAACAACAGTAACTACAACACCAACAGCTACAGAGGCAGAACCTGGCAAGGCCCCCGGTGCTGGTTGGAAGGAAGTGGTAACAAAGGGAAGAAAGCAGAACCTTCATCCCCCCAGAAGGAAGTTTCACCAAAACAGCAGCAGCCAACCAAGGAGCAACCCGAGGAGCAAAAGCAACAACAGCAAAACCAACAAAAACCAAAGAGCTCACCAGCAAAGAAAAAGCAAATGGATATGCAGCAAAAGCAACAAAATACACAGCAAATATCGGACAATGATATGGAGGTGGAGGAATTGCCTCCAACATGGTCCTCTTCCCTAAGAAACAACAGGGAAGAAGAAGAGATCCAAATTAAAAAGCACAATGGATGAAGTAAGGTGGAGAGGGGCATGAAAAAGACCAGGTCCCTATCCATCCCTACTTCACCAGAAAAAGATAAAGGCACTACTCCAGCATCTAAGAGCCTCCCCACTTCACTCACTCCCCCCACCACTCCCACATCTCCACACACACCCACTCTCATAGCTTCTGACTCGTCACCTCCCCAACCAACCATTTCTATAACTACCCTCCCATCCACTTCCACCCTGCCACACTCAGACAAGGAAAAAGAAATGCATCCTCAAAACAGAGAAAATATGTAAAGTAAATAGTGGGGGGGTATTGAAGAAGGACCTTTCATCTCACAAAAGATCCCTCCTAGGTCCCTTATTAAATTATAATATGAATAAACTATTCTCACTTTATTTATTAATCAAAATGTTAATTATCTCCAAGTATGGCCCTCCAATCTACTTTATATATATATATATATATATATATATATATATATATATATATATATATATACACACACACTGTCTATTAACATACTAAGAAACTTCATCAGAACTTTTCATTTGCAAGCCACTGCCTATAGCAGGAAATGTCTATTCTAATTATTCTGAAAAAGATAGCAACTCGTCATCAAAGACTTGTTTCTCCAGCTTAGGCTTCAATGCCAACCAAAAATAAATTAAGAGTTAGTTTTGACTTCTTGTGGATTTACTTCCCTTTTTCTTATGGGGCAGGTTCTCCAAATATTCCCATCCCTCCCATTCTTCTTGCCACTAATTTCTTTCTGCTGTTCCTCAGTTCCCCCTCTTCTTAACCTAAGGCTTCATCATCACCATCACTTCTTGCTTGTTTCCACAACAGAAGTAGTTGAATCTATAGGAATCATAACAGTACTTGCATCATACTTGTCTGAGTTGGTGGGGTGCGGAAGGAAGTGTCTGTTGGGGGAGGAAGACTATGCATACACCAGGAATGTGTGCATTTGCATGTAAATCAAGGTGTATGGGTGTGGGCTTGCAAGAAAAAAACTCAAATATCTATTAGTGAATGAATGAGACTGTGTGCAAGAAATTGAGAATGTATATAAGTCTGGTTTGTATCTAGAGTTGGGTGAATACCTTGAGTTTTACACCATATCCAGGTGGTGTGTATCAGTGTGTAAAGAATCATGAATTTGTAATTTTTATAATTAGTAATGTCCTGCTTCTATAATTGCATCTTTACAACCATTTATCTTTCACTGAGCAAATTTTAGAAGTATTGCATCCAGGAAATCTGATCTCATAACTTAATAAAATTGTTTGTTTGCAACTGTGTGTGACCAACTATGCACATCTACACTCCTATATACATTAATATAGGTATATACACGGCTATTTTATCAAATATAATTGTCCTGTTACTTTTCACTTTTTCTACTATTACCTTAACAATCCAAGTTATAATCTTGAGAAAAACATCTGAAATTACAAGAACTTAATCATTTTTAAAAAATCTAAGCCCCCCAACTAGCCTCAACTATCCCAGAGTTAATTCTATATATATTTTTCCTATATTTCTGGTATATTTACTTTTACAGCAAAAAGTTTGAAAAATGGACAGTGAGCAAAGATAATTTTTGTGTATAGGGTGGGAGGCAGAAGAGAGATATTTAGAAGTAGTGATAGAGAAAAAGAAAGAAATAAGAAAGCCAGAGTGGGAGGATTGATAAAGGTAATATTAAGTGATAGCTGATTGGACTATAGAAAGTTTTACTGTTAGGGTTGTCTTTCTTTTTAGATGGAAAAGTGGCAAAACTAAATGTATTGGGTTTTGGTAAAGTCAATGAAGAATTTTTCTTGTGTGTGTGTGTTAATGAAACTTATATGAAAATATAAAAAAAAATATTTAGTATTTTATTTTTTCTAAAGTAACTTGGTATCAATTTTGTTATAAAAATACATTTTTCTAGCTAATCCCACCTGACTCCAACTGCTATTCACAAGGAGAAAAGACAGAAAAACATGAATATAAAAAGAATTTTTTTCTTCACTAGTAACATTAAAAAGTTATTGAGTTTAAAAAACAAAAAAAACAATCTTCATTAAGTTTAAACTATATATGTCTCAAGAAATCACAGAATCAATAAGAGATACAGGAATATAGTTTTACTCTAAAATATACCTAAGTGCTGAATGCAGGACCAACCACCTTCCAGTTATAACATCTGAGTGAAACTAGTAAAGTAGAAATGGGCCCAAGTTGCATTACAACAGACTTCTGAATTACCCAGATTTGCAGCAGTTGTATATGGACAGAATTAAAAGCAGATACAATCAACTAAATGAGAACAGAAATTCAAAATGAGACATTTAAGACAAATGTTAGTAACATCAGCAAACTCGACAAAGAAAGAAGGAATGGATGAAAAATTAAATTTCCAACATGATGAAAAGGAGACAGCAAACAATGGCAAAGTATGGCACAGAGAATAGAAACAAATGCAGACAGGGAAAAAGAGAAAGGACTTAATGATAAGTGTGCTGAAATAGTAAGAATTATAATTGGAGTAAACCACCTGCATACGAATAGAAAATGAAGTTAGTTAACTATAAATAGAAAAGAGTATGTGTCCTTTAACCAGACTTACTGAATCTTTACAGTGAAGCAATCCCGAGATAATTAGAAGTTTTACAAGGAATCATTATTGGTGACCACAATTTTAACAATGTAAGATATGCAGATGACACAGTGTTGATAGCAGACATAGAAAGAAAACTACTAACACTCCCACAGAAGGTAGTAAAGGAAAGCAAAATGAAAGGACTAAATATCAATTGTAAGAAATCAGAATGTGTGGGTGTTAGCCAAAACAATGAGTTGGAAATACCAAAATCAAACACATATAAAAATTTTAATAACTGGGAAGTGTTTTATCAGAACATATAAAATGCAATACCAAAATCTGAAGGTCCATTGCAATATCTTTGCAAATGAAGAAACTCGAGACAACAGAACTGTTGTTCTACAGAAGGATGCTGAAAATACCATGAATTGGATATTTGAACAATGATGAGGTTTTAAGGAAAATGGAAACAAAAAGGATACTTATACTTAACATCAGAAAACGAAAATTTCTAGGGTACATAATGAAGAAAGAAGGCTTAGAAAATCTGACACTCAAAGGACATACATACTGAAGGCAAGCAGGATGGAGGAAAGCAACAAATAACCTACCTAACAAGCTTGTGTAAATGGTTGGTAGAATGGGGATTAGAAGAGATAGCAATATGACAAACATTGCTAAGAGCTACAAAGACAGAAAGTTGTAGAGAGCGATGATTGCTCACTGCCTGAAGGAACATGATACATAAAAAAGAAAACATTGTGATATGACTGGGATGTTTAATCTAAAGGCAAGTCAGGAATATCATTTGTTTGAATCCTTCAGATGACATTTATCTAATAAGTGATTACTCACTGATGATGCTGTTGCAGAGGTACAAATCACTTGACACCATATTCAAGGAGAGTATTTATGCCGCCATGAACCAATAGGACAACTTCATCAATCACTTTACAACCATGTGAAATATTATCCCAAAATAGACACTTCTACTTAAGACTTGAATAATTTATTCAGTAGCCCAATCCAATTCAAGAAAAGTACCTTGATAATAATTAACAAGTATAGTCTGGTTGACCATTACCACTGAGTAGTGAGTTCAATCCTCACCAGATGCCTCATACAAAAAAAAAAAAAAAAAAAAAAAAAAATCAACATTAAATAACCTAACAAGGATCAATATGTCATAAAACCAACCAATAATTCAATAATGTGGGGAAAATTGTGAAAATGGCCTACCTCGGAAACGCCCGCAAATCTGTGTGTTGTGCAAACTCCGATTGATCAATGGTAAAAAGAACCAAAATGGCGGCGCCCATGTTTTATGCCGGGTGGTCTCGGACAGTTAACGCAAAATCTTGTCTTGTCATTCACATGCAAATCATGGTCGGTCCTCGGCTGTATAAAGCATGTGAGTTTTTGTTTCTGAAGACGGAGTTTTTTGCTCGTGAGAAGGTTGGACGTGTGACACTATTTTGTCGGTTACCCTCCTTGCTATTATCAGTTGAGTCGTTGCTTTACCACCACAAATAATGTTGTGCACATTAAAATTTAGCAGACTTGTAATGTTCAAACATTAAAGATTTACACCATCTCTAGGTATATTTTGAATGTCTAACACACATATATGCACATGTAAGTATGAGTTGTCATACAACTAATCAAACCAGACAGTTGCAACAAAATATTGCTGCATACAAAACCAACAGTGATAGAAATGATGCACATACATACACACATTTCTATATCAATGTTTATATTCCCTAACCTATTTCTGAAAATGGAGATAATTATCACTGTGAATTGATTTACATATCAAATCCCACTGTGTATCTATTTAATAAATTCATGTATTTATGTTCAGCCCTAATTCACATAATTTCTAAAGAAATTCATAATCACAAAGGGCAATCAAATACTCCATTCCTCTGAAAACTTTAAAGGTCTTGCTGTTGAATACGGTGTCATTATTTGGGAGAATTTTATCTGGAGGTCTTTTCTCAAACAATACAGCCAGATAGTAAATAGACTGGTACTCAGTGGGTTCTAATGTCTGATTTCCTTTTTGGATATAGAAGGGACAATCAGTGTACAAAGGTTGTATATAAATGCATTTTTTATGCAGCTAAAATTGCCCTTTTCCTCCTCACTCAGCTGCTGATACACTGAAAATGTACCATCTGCCAAGCAGAGGAAGCATGCACTCAATCCATTTTACCTCACATAAACAGCACACCAACTATGCCTTTGGATCAATTTAACAATCGATTTATTGGGATCTGTACCATCAAAGACTGATATGTTTTTAATTTCAGACTTGTCTACCATACCAAGAAAGAGATACTTTGCTAATAACAAAGGTAAAGTTGCATCAAAGCAGATCCTCCACGTGAACCACTGTCTTTGTAATTCAACGTATCATCCATGACACAAACCCCTGACTGTTACAAATCAAGTTACCGTCTACCTTGATATGGACCATTATGAATCAACAACCATCCATTACATTTTAGGAGCAAGCTTGCTATCCCACAGAAGTTAAAAGCTTGCTGTCTCATAGACTCAGTTGAATTTATATATAGTGAAGTAATTTGCATGAATGACAAAGATGCTTCAGTTTGGTTTTTCCAACTATTTCTGACACTTGCTGCAATGCATACATGCTAATCTTGGCCTTTTTTCTTTGCTACAAATAAGAAAGTCTACTAAAAAATAATTGACACTTCCTCTAAAGATTTTGATTAAATAATTTGAGTTTTTAAATGATTTTGAGAGAAAATCATTTCACTGACATTTACGAGTGTAAGTCTGTTAAAAACTGTAGCTCACTTGGATTTTTCTATTAACTGTATGCATTGAGTCCATCACTGATGCTTTCTGTTTAAATGGTCACAACTTGATATTACTCTGTCTTGAAACTATCATAGCCATTGCAATAAGAACAAAACCAAAACACAAAACAATATTTCAGATGCTAGCTTGGTGAATAAATTTTCTTTTATATAATAAAAAGTAATTAAACTTTATATTTTGGAGTATAATTCATAAAAGATAATTAATTGGTTTTTATTGTATCAAAAAATAAGAAAATAAAAGAATTATATATTAAGATATTATATTTAGCCCAGACAATTTAATACAGAAAAAACTCAAGTTGAAGTTAATATGGTAGCAAGAGTGTTTTTTTCTTTAAATCATTTTACCCCAAGCAAGGTGATGACAATATTACTAGAATGCAGGTAGTTTCAGGGAGTGAAAGTGAAGAGAACAAAAGGTTGAAAATAAGGAGGATTGAGGAAAAGGCAAAAAAAAGAACAGAGTTCAAGAAGACAGAAGATGGCAATTGACATTCCATTTAAATTTTTCAAGATTGTAGTTATCAGGGAAGTAAAAAATCAGAAAGGAGTTTGACAGGTGGGAAATGCAAGAAAAATAACTGTTAAAGTGGCATTTGCATCTAGCTAGTTCAACAGTAAAATGGTGAGAGTTATCAATCTAGTAACAAGCTTAAATTCATGTAATCGGGGCACCAGGAAAAAAAGCTCATCTAAGCAGTTTCCATGAAAATATTTGTAGAACAAACAGAGGGAAGCCACATAACACTGGTGATGGTTGGTTGGTTGGGTTTTATGGCATATCAACCACTGTGGGTCATTTAATGCCAAATTAAGGTATATATATATATATATGTGTGTGTGTGTGTGTGTGTGTGTGTGTGTATATATATATATATATACCTATACACATTAAATATACAGTACTATCAAACATATAGCTGGTAACATTATTTTTTCAAAAACGTATAGCTGGAAACATTATTTTTTCCCAAAAAAACGTATAGCTGGCAACATTATTTTTTCGAAAACATTATCTGAAGCCTTGTTGTTGGACGTAGTTTATCGTCATACCCAGGATGCAAAACGTATAGCTGGCAACATTATTTTTTCCAAAAAACGTATAGCTGGCAACATTGTTGTTTCAAAAATGCATACCTGGCTGGCAACATTATTTTTCCAAAAACATTATCTGAGGCCTTGTTGTTGGACGCAGTTTATCGTCATACCCAGGACGCGGATGTAGTTTATCGTCATACCCAGGACGGCGTAACATTGGTGAGAAAGTGACTAGAGACAAGATGCCTGGTCAGAATCAATTGTATTGCAGACTCTTCTTTGGATTTTGTAAAGAATGTTAAGATACACAGTAGAAGCACCAGACCAGATATGACAACAGCATTCAATACATGGATGAATGGTAAATTTAAAAATGTGCAAGATGGATTCTGGCAAGAAAGTTTTTTTTTTCTTTTTCCTCACAGCATAGTGAAGCAACCTTCCTCATAGTAAACATAGCAAATAACTATATATTACTCCACTTTATGTCAGTAATAAATATGAGGTAAAGAAGGCATAGAGTGTTGCTCTCCTGGAATTCAGCATCAGCCATCCTGATGGTATGCAGAAAAGGTTCTCTATGGTGATTAAAAGAAAGTAGTTTTGTTTTGGAGGCATTGAAATTTACAAACCATTTCTTACTCCAGTTAACCATTGATTGGAGTCCCTTTTCAAGAGTAGTTGACAGATTTACTTTGTTGGATCTGTTGTACTTGCTACTAAATCAATAGTAAATGGTAGTGCCATTTGCATAAATACTGAGTTGGGAAATGAAACTTATTGTGTTGTTCATGCATCTTGACACTATTGTTGTAGTAGAAAGGAGCTATTCAGTTAAATAAGCAAATCCTGACTTCTTTGGTAAGCACTTCTCTTGTAATTCTTTGTTGAAGGGCAAAAGCCATGTAAATATTATCTACTTATTCAAATATGTTTGTAGCTGTAAGCATGTTCATTTGTTCACTTTTTAAAGTGTATAGTTTCTATGCAAATGTTCATGTGTGCTTTTACGAATGAATAAATGTATGCATGTGCATATGTATTGAGTGGGCTGATGTAGCTGTCATTTTCCCAATGGTGTTTCTAGTCAGTGTACAAACCCAAATGAAAGCCATGAATTGAAATACTGATTTTAAAAGTAAGCTATTTGCACTCGACAATTTCATTCAGCATAATTTTCCTAAACAAATGACAAAGACTAAATTAACCTTTATATGTAAATATATGTGTCCTGAAAAAGTCTTGGTCTAGTCCAATTCCCCAAATCTGACCAAATTACCAAACATAATTTTGAAGGGAAGGACTTTTTGGTCTGACCAAAAACATTTTACACACACACACATTTATATATATATAAGACACAAAACATTGCTAAGGGCTACAAGTTATAAAAGATTGTGGAGAGCCATGACCCATAACTGCCTATGCCCTGAAGGGACACAGCACATAGAAGATGGAATGGGGGTCAGGGGTACATAGGTATATCTTTTTTATATAGGTAACATGATATCTATCCAAGATTGTCTATGGATGTTCTGATAGATTTATCACATTTAGTTACCTGAATTCATAAAATATTTCCATTATTAGTTTTTAACTAGACTACTGTGATAAAAAGAATCAATAAGATCAAAGGTGACATCTATGTTACTGTCTGTATATTGTCTAAAGGCACCTTAAAACAAAATGTAGGTGTCTCACTATGAAGCAATGGTTAACAAGTGAGCTGCAGAGATCACAGCTACCATAAAGAGTGATCCTCACTAAGTGCCCCATACTTTTTACTAAGGAGAAGCGATTAGCAAATTTGTTATGCAGGATATTACAGTTGTGAATTTGGTCCTCATTGGGCTCCTCTCCATTGTGCTCTTATACCAGATTAAGTTATCCTGAGTAAAAAAAAAAAAAAAAAAAAAAAGAAAAAAGAGTGCTTCATCATGGAGTAATGGTTAATATAGATCATGGCTATTGTAATACTTGATTCTCACTGAGTGGCTGTATGATGAAACTGACATACATTTTCATGCACAAAAGGTGGTTAAATTACCTTCAGTCATTTGCAATAATATCAGTCATTTTCCTCTATCAATAACCTTGAGCTTAGACATGGTTTCATAGCTCATGCCTTTGACCCTTATAAAAGTCATCCCATACAGTATCCAGCAATAACACAATTTTTATTGGTTGATTTTACTTGTTTAGTTTTAAATATGACTGCCACAAACAAACAAAAGCAGTTTCAAAGGTGTCCTTTTTTTAATTTATTCCATTTTTGGGCTGTGGGGAGTTTTCCATTTCTGGATTCTTCAGATAATTTCAATGTTGGAACAGTTACAAAACTACAAAAGTGCCCCCCACCCCTGCAAGAAATAAATAATATTATCAAGTACATTAAATTTAGGCTTTAAATAGTCATGTTTTTCTTTCCTTCATATGATTATTTTGTGAATACGATAGATAGATACAATAATAATATTCTCAACTACAAAATACTATTTTTTCTGCATAGGTCCCACCAATAGCTATGCATTTTCACTAGCAATGAGCACTTCATTTTATGTATTGTCAGCTGTGCAGGGTCACCTGGAATGTGGCTTGTTGCAAACATCACTGTCACTACTGTTTAAATGGATTACTAACTGCCTAACTCTGCTCCCAGCTATTGTTTACTTTCCATAACCATTCAATACATCAATGTTATTTGATCAAACTGATTTTCAGCTGCTATCAATAACAAGGTAAAAAAAAAAAAAAAAAAAAGACATGGGAAAATTCAATCATATCATCAGCATTTGCCTATGACACCATGTATCCCTATGTTAAGCCTGTAGACCCCCAGTGAAGTACAGAAGTATAAAGCCACAGCCTCACCATGCAAGTTGTTGCTGCTATGATTTCCATATCAAGTAGGTTTTTATGAGATGAAATAGGTGACATTACTATTCTGCTTGCATAGGTTGTTTTTAACCCTTTAAGGTCCAAATGTGGCTGTAAGTTTCACCTGTTTACAATACAAGAGCATCTGAATGAAGCTGCAATTGGGTAGCATTGTATTCCAATAAATTCATTAACACTCATCACATAATCAACAAGAGTCATTGATTTCCAAAACCATATCTCATAACCAGTAGTAGCAAAGGGATTAAAAGGGTCGCTTACTTTCTAATGGGAACTATTGTTTTAGTATGCAAGTGTATTTTCTTGTATATTTCTCTGTATGTAAAGATGCATATATGTCTTTCAAAGCAAAATTTTGTATTTCTTCATATAAGAGGATATCTGCATGTTATTTCAAGTATAACACTAGTTGCTTTGATGTGTAGGAGTAGATCTCTGTGTATAGTTGTATCAGTAGTACATTCTTACTAAGCTTACTTCTGATACATGGCCATAATACACAGATAACCAATAAGGAACAAACTATCTATTTGAATGAATACTTTGTAAGACTTATTTAAAGGCAATCATATGGATGAATATTCCTAAATATTAGAAAACAGAAAAGAAATTAAAATGAAATTGTTACACTCTGTTGCAATTAGATCTTGTTCCGATTCATTTGGTATGCTGGCCAAATGTGTATGCCTTGAAGGCAGGAAACGAAATAACAAAAAGGTAGGCTTCATACGCCACGTCCAGTCTACAAAGTGAGCTCCAGGGGTGGCCAATCACAAGTGTTCCTGCCAGTAAAAGAGATGCCCCTAGAGAACACCAGACCCTCTTAAAAGCAAGCTCGGAGGATGAACAGATGTTTTTCAAGGCATTCCCTTCACAGTCAACACCATGACCTCTCTTTCATGGAACAGGGCTACCAAGACCATGCCAATCTGGCATCAACCTTGTTCAACATAACAGGCCTACCAACTGACCAGATGACCTGCTGCCACCATGACCTCGATCAACCAAATGTGCACTGACCATATCCCATGACCTCAGCCATGCCAACACTACACTTACACTAGATCGCTATTCTTGTACTCTCTACCAACAATAAATGTTGTTTCATAACAATCATTGTTATTCCTTTCTCTCACTACCACATGCTTAATATAACAAAATGAAAGAATTTTCATAATAAAATGGCCACCTTCACTCTGTAAAATTACATCCTTTATGAGATGAAAACAACTTTTATTATATGCCTTTTGACATCTTTATACTAAATACTAAACTACTAAAAACAAGATGAAAGATGCAGTATTAAATGTTTCACTTAAAGGAAAACATTTAATAATGGTAAAAACAATAATAATAAAACACAAATAAAAAAGAAGAAATCCAGAGAATTCTTTGCAGAAATGAGATTAGTGTTTAGCAGTGGTAATGTTGGCAACGATTCCAGTTCTGCCAAATTTACACTGCCTGCCTACCTATCAGACACTTCCCCTCCAATGCCCCATCCAAGAAGCTTGTTCCTATTTGGTACTAAAAATTTTGACAGAATTCAAGGGAAATTAATTACTATGAACACACCCTCACAACACTGGGCCATATGTGTAAACTCAGTGACCCATCAAAAATACAAGTTACTTATGAGGGCAGGGCTATTCTTTTTTCACCACTACCTTTGTTTCTTCTTTTACCTTTTCTCTTTTTTTATTTTTAGTTTGATTTTTTTTTCTCTTTCTTTTCAACTGCTTCCTTCTACATTTTTATTCTTTTACTTTTATTTCTTATTTTTGCTTTATTAAAAAAACTATTTTCCCTCTCTTTCTTCACAGTTACCATTTATAATTCATCTAAGTAAGATGTTAAGTTGATATTAAATATGGGTTTTCCCTTGCTAAATTTTTTTTCGTAATTAGTCAAAAGCAAGATTTTTTTTAACACTTCTCATTTTCTGCACTCATACATATTTTTGTACTTGTAAAATGAACAAAACCTTAGAGATTATAAATATTTATTTCTACATCTTTCATTTAATATGTTTTTTCTTATTTTACAATCTTTGATTAAATGCCTCACATTCTTTTGAAAATTTTCCTTATTCTGTTTTTTTTTTTATTTTCTATGCTTTCTTTTGTTTAATTTTTATTCCCCCTTTCATTATTTTACTCTTAATTTTTCATTCTTTTCCCATTTCTTTTTGCTAAAACTTATTTTTCCTTTCTCCATCTTATTATGTCTTCTGCTTGTCTCTTTCTCCTATTTCCAAATCATTTTTAGTAGAAAGCCACCAAAATAAACTTCTATTCACACAATCACTAACTTCTGGCATCTTTATAACTCAAAGTTGGTAAGTTATTTATGTCAGTGTTGAAAACATTGCCTCCACACTGACTTCTTTGCAAGTTAAAGAAACATCAAAGTCTGTTGCATGCTTGCAAATTTTCCTTGTCTTCTCAGGCTAAAAATAACTTGTCAGTACTTACATATATTGAAATTCATCTTCATAACTTAAAGAAAAATAGAAAACCAATCACTTTAAAAGAAGTTTTCCTCCAATTTTTGTCATAAGAATAGCAACATAGAATTATTGTTGGAAGTAATTTTCTTTTTGAATAGTTAGGGAGTTAACCGACTTAAAATTATTAAACTAAATGGCTGATTCATTGTATGAAATTGTGTTTTTCAGCTCCTTTTTAAGCAGAATACAACCATTACCTAAAACAGAACTCCAAAGTATTTTTCCTAAAAGTTTCCAAGAATCCATGAGAAATATCTTATGTTAAAATTTATGATTTGATTGTGTGTAAATTGGAGGAAGAAGAGAAATTTTCTTAGCTTAGTCTGCTACAATAACACAGTATTGAGCACACAGTGAGAATCAAACACAATATCAATGGCCTGTGAACAAGAAATTACATGCAAAGTAATAGACATCTTTCTTTAAAAGTTATACATGAAATGAACTATACAGGCAATAAGTTTTCTAATTCATCTGCAATAATGCAGTCATGTTTTTAAAATACATTTTAAACTGGTGGTATTTTCAAATTCAACAGGTTATCCTTGTACAATTTTAATCTTTGAGGGCACATTAGAAAATTAGTAAAAAAACATGAACATATCAACTCATTTATTTCTTTAGGTCTGGTAAAATACATCTGAAGATGGTTACTAAATATATTGGCTTGTTTATTTGTTTATGTATATGTGTCAAATACAACAGGTTCACCAATGTGCGTTTACAACTCCAGAGAGCCCGCAAGCATACTGAGTAACTCTCTTGTGCTCAGCTTAAATATAACAAAGTCATACATTATACAGCAATCATTTTCCTTTTCTATCCTCTCCCATGGTCTCCTGACCATAACACCAACAACTTATGGGTGTTTTTTTCAGCTAGGTACTTCTCAAAAATACTGACATGGAAGACTCTCTGGCTTTCTGGTGTGCATCCAAGGAGTTGTAATCATCATTACTGTTATTATCATCATCCAAAAAGGTAGACAGGTTTTATCTTCAGTTGATGGTGACTGTTTTCTCATAATCCATTGACTTTCTCAAGAAGGTATGGGGTGTAGAGGTCTTTCACTTGTTATGACACCCCATCACCAAAGAATTTTGGAGAACTTAAGATTCTGGTAACATTTCCTGTTTTATATCTAGTTGTACACCTGCTTGGTGAATTTCTCACTAGAACGGCATCCCCTTTCTTGTAGGCTTCATTTTCCAGTTCAGTTTTTTTATGAGGGTATTAGTCAATTGTCTTCACTCAAATATCATAAGAATAGAGTGCATTAGCAGGAGCAGTTGTGCTGTGGATGGCATCCCTGGATGTCATGTTATGCCAGTATAATGTCTCCTGGATGGAACTGCTTCTTAGCAGCAATTCACTGTGGATCATTCGACAATAACATTTCTAGATGATGTGTATGCACATTGAAAGTGTAAACAAATTCCCCATTCAAAATTCTGAAGGTCTTACTGAAGAATGCTGTACTAAACTGCCATGTCACATTAACAGAATCTTGTTAGTATAATGGTCACTAGATAGCAAATTGCATTGTCCCACAGTCTACCATGATCAAGTAGTGGGCACCATCACAAGTTATGTCCATTCCAAGTCTGCATCACAAGCCAGACACCTCCAGTTTTTCTTTCCTCCAATGGATCGGTACTGGATCAACTATTTGGCACTTCCTACAAGTTTTGATGACCGATCTCATGGCTTTTTAGATGTGGAGGGGTTTACTCTTCTGACAAATTAAATAGTCTGTTTAAGCCTAGGATTCCTACTGTGCAAGTGTATTTCCAGTATTTTGCTAGCCTCAGTCTCATTACTGGCAGCATAAACCTGCAGTAAGGATTCGGCTTCATTCTTCATTGCTTCAAGCCACCTCAGTGGAATTTAAGTTATTCTGACCACTTTGTTTTGGCACAAATTTACTAATGTAGCATCTGCCACCAAACTGTATTCCTTCACTAGCTGTGAGGTCTCCAGCCTTATCAACTCATATCCTTGGTGTGACTCTTGCTTCTCCAGTTAGAATATTAGTGAGCCAGTGAAAAACACACAAGAAATCGGGCTTTAAATGAAGAATCGTAGCCTCTCACAATATGGTTGAATTGATTGATTGATTGTTTTGTTTAACGGCATCTCAACCTTAGTGGTCATTTTATGCCGGAAATGATTTTGAGTGACTTTAAAAGTCAAAAACACATAGTTGGCAACACCATTGTTTCAAAAATGTACAGCTGGCAACATTATTGCTTCAAAAATGCACAGCTGGCAACATTATTGCTTCAAAAACGTACAGCTGGCAACATTATTTTTTTTTTTTGTTTTTTTTTATAAAAAACGTATAGCTGGCAACATTATGGTTTTAAAACATATAGCTGGCAACATTGTTTCAAAAACGTGTAGCTTGCAGCATTATGGTTTCAAAAACATATAGCTGGCAACATTATGGTTTCAAAAACGGATAGCTGGCAACATTATGGTTTCAAAAACCTTTATCTGAGGCCTTACTGTTAGATGTAGTTTATCGTCATACCCAGGACGCAGATGTAGTTTATTGTCATACCCAGGACGTGGGTGAGAGCTGAGGCCTTGCTGTTGGATGTAGTTTATTGTCATACCCAGGACGTAGGTGAGAGCTGAAAAAACTAAAAGTGTACAGCTGGCAACATTATTTTTTCAAAAAAAACAAACAAAAAAAAAAAAAACAAAAAAAAAACAAACGTATAGCTGGCAACATTGTTTCAAAAACGTGTAGCTGGCAACATTATGGTTTCAAAAACCTATGGCTGGCAACATTATGGTTTCAAAAATGGACAGCTGGCAACATTACTTTTGTGAAAAACATCTGAGGCCTTGCTGTTGGATGCAGTTTAGTGTCATACCCAGGACGCGGATGTAGTTTGCCAAACCCAGGACACAGGTGAGAGCTGAAAAAACTAGAAACTTACAGCTGGCAACATTATTTTTTCAAACAAAAAAAAAAAAAAAAAAAAAAAAAAAACGTATAGCTGGCAACATTGTTTCAAAAATGTATGGCTAGAAACATTATGGTTTCAAAACGCACAGCTGGCAACATTATGGTTTCCAAAACATATAGCTGGCAACATTATGGTTTATGGTTTCAAAAACGGACAGCTGGCAACATTATGGTTTCAAAAACGGACAACTGGCAACATTACTTTTCCGAAAAACATTATCTGAGGCCTTGCTGTTGGATGTAGTTTATCGTCATACCCGGGACGCGGATGTAGTTTATTGCCATACCCAGGACGCAGACAATATGGTTGAATTTATTGCTTTTATTGTGGTGTCTAACAATGCAAGGATGATGTATATGGACTCCCTAGAGTCCAGGCAGTGCATCACAAACTGTTCCAACAGCACACAGGAAGCTCTTTGCTTTGGTTTGTTTATTTTACCAGCTCATCAACCCTCTTGGATCATTTAATGTTGAAAAATGGATTTCTATTGAATAATATCTTATAAAGTTTCAAGTTTTAAACTTTGTAAAATATAATTGGAAGCTAGTTGTCTAGTTCATCTGAAAGTGAAGTTGTTTGGTTTGGTTTGTTGTGTTTTACGGCATATCAACCTCAATGGGTTATTTAATGTCAACAACTTTTTTTTTTCTGGTAATATTTTGTTTTCTCAAAAATCTATTTCTGGTAATAGTTTTTTTTTTCTTCAAAAATGTATTGCTGGTAATATTTTTTTTTCAAAAATATATTGCTGGTAATAATTTTTTACAAAGTATTTCTAGTATTAAAACCTATTTTTACACTTTTTAAGACTTTTATAATGCTTTTTACCTCAGTTTTGGGGTTAACTATTTGCCCATAGCTGGGACCCTAACAGGTACTACCACCCCAGGTCAGGGTAGATCTGCAAACACCAGCAATTAAGAGGTGGTTCCACGCTCCCCAAAACCTCCTGATGAGAGGCCTCGCTGTTAGACGTAGTTTATCGTCTTACCCAGGATGTGGATGTAGTTTATCATCATACCCAGGACGAGAAGTTGTTCGAATTAAATTTTAGTGTATAATTTACTTTTCCTCAGGTAGGTCAGAATGGTTTCTTCATTAACATTTTTATAAAGATCTTTAAGGCTATTCACCTTATAAAAAGGCATTTATAGACATGACCAAATTCAGCAGAGTCCATCATAAAATGTTTTACAATGTATGTCTCCTGGTATACTATTCAATTTGGTGGATCTTCGTCTCTTAGGAGAAAAGAATGTGTGGTACTAGTATGACCAATTCTGATTCTTGTTAAGACTACTACTTCTCTTCAGGAAATTCTGATGTTATGGTGTCTTATTCCAAGTGTACATATGATTTTTTTTTTGGGTGAGTATCTCATAACTCTTGCTACTTAGATATGTATTAATTATATATTTTGAAATCTTTATGAGGAATTTTTGTTTTTGATATATTCATTTTTAGTAATTCTTTACCTGCCTGATCTGCCTTTCCATTTTCCTGGATGCCTATATGGCTAAGGATCCAGCAGAATATAATGTGTTTTTGATTACAAAGTAATCTGATTTTGTTTAAAAGTTTGACTATAATAAGTTTGGTTAGGTTTTTATACTTCAGCAAAGTAAGTACAGATAGGGAATCTGAGAATTTAATGAATCTGTCCGACTCACTGTGATAATGTCCAAAGCTAAGTTTAATGTCATAGTTTCTGCACTAGAAATTGAGGATTTGTCATCACATAAGTTCTTTTCAAATATGGTTTTGATTAGTATAGCAGAACATCCAACTATCAATATTTTTGGAGCCATTGGTGGAAATACGCTTACAATTTGTATATTTTTGTAGGCTTTTATGAATTTCTTCCATGAATACAGTTGTATCAGTTTCAATTTTGAAGTGTTTCACCAGCCTTAATCTTTCAGTGGATTGTTTTATTAACCAGGGAGGAGTTTTTCAGAGAATAGATTCAAGTATTAGAAAAGAGTTTATTTCAAGTTCTTTGAAATTGTTTTCTATGAAGATGCCAAGAGGTTTAACGACATTTTCCTTTAAATTATACAACTCTTTGTATTGAGGTTGAAGAACACAGTAGTAAGCTGAATTATTTGGGCATCAATAAAACTTGGTGTAATATGTCAGTACCAATTTATATTGTCTTAATGCCAAAGTTAGCTCATGTGATTCAGCTTTCAATTGGGGACATATTATAGGTTCCTAAAACGAGTCACAGACTCTGGTGATGGATGGTATTTTGTTCTTTCCTGTATGATTTTCTTGCTGCACTACAGATAAAGCATCCATAATCCAATTTAGATCTAACCAATGTCTGATAGAGTTTCAGTAACGTCTGTCAGCTTTACAGTATTTGTGAGAGATGATGGAATAGATGTATAGCTTTATTGCATTTCTCACAAAGATATTTTATATATAGTAGGAAGGATAATTTTTCAGCAAAAATTATTCCAAGGTATTCGTATTGATTTACTACAGGCACTTCTGTACCATCGAGTCTTAATTCAAGATCATGGTAGATCTTTCAAAGTTGATTGAAGTGTACACATTGAGTTTTTTGTTTGGAGAATCTGAATCCATTTTCTGTGACCCATTTGTTTGCAACTGTTAGAGTTGTCATTCAATTGTATGGATATTCTTTGATCTGTAACATTAGAAAATCATCTACATACAGTGAACATTCAACTTCAGGGTTCAAGCATTTAATAATGCCATTTATTTTGACATTGAAGAGTGCCACTGATAATATTCTTCTCATATTTCTTGTTTATATAGGTCTGATCATGTGATCAGGAAGTTATTAATAAGAATTGGTAATCTTCCTCTTAGGTCCATTTCATTTCAGCCTTTCATATCTCCATGAAATATTATAAGCGTTTTCCATATCAAAGAATACTGCCGTTAAATGTTCTTTTTTAATGAAAGAATTTCTGACAAAAGACTCCAGTCAAACCAGGTGATCAATTGTGCTTTTATTTTTTTCTGAGGCCTTCTTGGAAATTTGTAATTTTATCATTAGCTTCAAGAAAACAAGTAAGCCTATTATTAACAATTCTTTCAAACATTTTGCATAAACAACTTGTAAGTGCAAATGGACGATAATTTAAGGGAATTTCTAAAACCTTTTCAGGTTTGGTGATTGGAATTATGATAGCTTGTTTCCAGTAACTGGGAATATTATCACTGACCCATATGTTGTTGCAAATTTTGAGTAGGTAGTTCAAGGAAACATTTGGGAAATTTTTTTAAGAATTCGTAGTGAATGTCATTTGGGCCAAGTGCTGAATTATATGATTTTCTTATTGAATCTAGAAATTCTGGTAAAGTAACAGCTTGGTTGTAATTTTCATTATTGTTAAAATAGAAATTTAATTTTTTTTCTCTTTTTTTTTGTTTTGATCTTCTGAAATAACTTGGAAGAATTTTGAGAAAAGTTTTATGCTAATAAATTTGCAATATCCTCTTTGTTATTGATTTTGATATTGTTTTGACGTAAATGTCTTAATGGAGTGATTTTATTTTTCCCAGCGATTTTATGAAGAATTAGTGCACATTCACTAACACATCAACGGTCACCAAACACAAATTTCAAACTAATATAAATCATACTATGAGTGTGCTTGCCACTCCAGAGAAGACACAAGTGAAATGAGGAACTGGCTTGCGCTCAGCTTAAATACAGCAAAATCATTTGCATCAACACAAAGGGATGCCAGTAAATACTTGGCTACTATTCCTGCCACATGCTGCAATAAAAACATGCTAATCTCGGCCAGTTTCCCTTGCTGTAGTATACTATAAACTACTTGAACATTGTCTTTGAAAGCCTCCTTTTCTCCATATATTCAATCAATAATACTTTCTTGTGCTGGAGACAGAGTGCCTATGGATATAGACAGTATGGACATAGGAAATCAACATTGCATAGTGACTGTCAGTTTCATACCTCATGTGATCTTCACTCTTTCTCATTATATATATATATATTATATAAAAAATGAAGATCATAAGACTGGAAACACATGTAGCAAAAATATGGAAAATAAAGAATAATATATATATATATATATATATATATTTAAAAAATCCACATTTTAACCAAAAACATTATCTCTTCTCTTTAAAATATACACTTTTTTCTCATTGGAACAACTACAACCTCTCCCTTATACACACTCCTGATCAAAAATTTAAGACCACTTGAAAACTTTTTATAAGAGACTGTTTGTCAAGGATACATTATAAACTTTTTCTTAAGATTACTAATTCTATAATCTAAAAGGTTATGTAGACAAAAAGTTATAATCCAATCAATTTATTCAGAAATGGACATTTTTATAAAATGAGGCATTTTACACTTGATCAAATTATAAGACCAAGGGGTATAAATTATTAGATCTAGGGTAATTCCAATGTTTTTAGTTCAGTTAGAGATTAGCAACTACTGTGTGACGGTGTCACCATGCCTAAAGCAAGTAAACTTACCGAAGTTGAGCGTGCTCAAATTTTAGATTTCCATAATCAAGGTTTGTCACAGCGTGTGATTGCAGCTAAGGTAAATCACAGTAAAACTATGATTTGCAACTTTCTAAAGGACAGTGCGAATTATGAAAACACAAAGTCTACTGGTATGCCCCCAAAAATTGAGTAGGAGCTTAATGTTTTGCTTAGATTTATTATTGGTGAATACAACCTGAACAGCATAAGATATGCAGATGACACTATTGCTGGCAGAGACTGAAAGAAAACTGCAGCCTACTTCTAGATAAGGTAATAAAGGAAAGCAAAGAGAAAGAACTAACCATCAATTGTAAGAAGATATAATATAGGATCATTAGCAAGAGGGACAACTCAAGATGTGAGCTTCAAATTGGAGACATTAAAATAAAGCAAGTGTACAAATTTAACTATCTGGAAAACTGTCATAACAGACAATAGAAAAATGTAAAACAGAAATCCAAAGACACATTAGGATAGTGAAAGATGTCCTCCCAGAAACTAAGCAAAATATTAAGAAAAGGGAAAATTTCATTGAAAACAAAAATAACAATGTTCAGTTATTATGTAATATCAATCTTCCTATATGACAGTGAATGATGTACTATTTCCTCACAATTGAAGAGGAGACTTGAGGAAACAGATGTGGTACTTAAAATAAACTCTGAGAATACCATGGACAGAACATATGACAGAGAGGAAGTTTTAAGGAAAAATATGAAATAAAATGACACTTTTGCTTAGAAAGAGAGTTGAAATTCTAGGGATACGTGATAATAAAAGGGGGCTTGGAGAATCTAGCACTCACAGTATATAGTGAAGACAACAGGGACAGAAGGAGGCAGGAAATAATGTATCTAACAAGCTTGTGTAAATGGATAGCAGAGCATGAACAGAGAAGGACAGTGTGGGCAAGTCAAACCTTGCTTAGTGCTACAAAGGATAGGAAGTCGTGGAGAGCCATGAGCAGTAACATCCTAAAGAGACATGACACATAAAAGAATGTGCCTTCAGATTTCTTTCTCATATTTTCTTTTCTCTGTCATTACACTACCCAGATTTGCTTGATAAACAACTTTGACACATGAACATATTCATGGTGCACCCAATTGGAACAAACTGGCTATAATTTGCTTATAAGAAAACCATTAAATATAAATATTCATCTGGTTGCTTGTTAATTTCTTCATGCATGCTTTAAATTGCCCCTAATCCCACATATTGAAAAAAAATCTTTTCAATTAGAAAAGTTCAGCATTGGGTTGGCAAAATTTATGGTATATAAGCCTTTGATTATTTAATAACAAAATTAGTGTTTTATATAACAGAGGGAAAGAGAAATAGTTTGTAAGGATTTACTTGGTTCAGAGATAGATAAATAATGTATGTTTATATTTTCATATTTGATTCTATAAGCATTTACTTATGTCAAGGATAGGTAAATACTGGTTTTGTATATTAGAGTAAGTATTTACTTAGTATAAGTAACCCTCTGCAGGGTAAGTAATTTGTGTATTCTAGGTTCTACTTACAAGGACAGTAGAAAAGTTGAGGAGGTAGAAAAAATTTGACATAAAATTACATAAACAAAAAAATACAGAATGCAATGTATACCTGAAGATGATCAGAAGACATACCTGGTCAAAATGTGACAAAGCAGTAAAGAAAGTGATAATGAGACTTAATAATAATTATCAATTCTGGAAAATCACCAAATAATGGGATAATATCACATCAGTAATATCACCAGATAATGGGTGAGCTATGGAAGAAAAGTTTATTCTAAGGTTGTATTTCCCTTTTATTGGCAGTATTATATCCATGATATAACAACACCTTATTTCATGGATGGAATGGAATAGCTGGAAGAAAAGGAATGACAAACATCCTTCATTCTCAGAGAGAGTTTTATACTGTCAAGTTATGCAGAAAATTATATACATATATTTACATTTGACACATACAACAAAACTAACATGTATGCAACAACAAGCAGAGTGAAAAGGAAATAAGAGAATCTTATTTGTAATAATTCCCAACAGGAATTGAAGCTGCCAGAGATTCTTTTGTGTTTCTGAAGAAACCATATCTAGGATTCCAGATATGAGCAGGCCAGATTTATCTGCTATATCACTAGTAAGGATATATTCCTCTCAAACAGAAAACAGTGAGTCATGGTTTTTTTTTCCAAATTGAAGACTGTGAGCCAGAGAGAGTATCTATATCCGGTGAAGCTATATTTGCAAAAGGAAAACGATGACATGGCCTTGTAAGCTGCACCATGTGGCAGCTGGCTAGCTTAGGCAAAACAAACATCTTGTGTGTCTTGACTCCAGGCAGTTGGCCGACTGAGTAGCCACTTTCGTTAAAATATAAACAATTTATAGAAGGATAGTTTGTTTTTTTTCATCTTAACTAACAAATCATTTATTCACACATCTAAAATCACATTACAAAGATGCAGAAATATACAAATACGCAAATACATCAGTACACACATGCATACACACAGACCAAACAAGATAACCTATGCTCAAGAAAACACACATTTTATTTTTCATTGTTAAGCAGCTGTGCCAAATAATTAGAGACAGCTATTTAATATGTAGTTCCTCTCTTTACTTAAATAAGAACAGCTATGTGATATGTTATGGACTTTAAAGTGGTTGCATTGGATTATCTATATGGTGCTAAATTCTTTTTATGAATGCTACAGCTACACTACCTCTTTACCTATATATCATCTGGCTGAGTCTGTCTATTTTTTTTTTTAGAATCTCAATTTATTTGAACCATGAAATAAGAAAAAACTGTCTGAAATGTGATAAAAAAGATGAGCTTTTTAAAAGTCATTGAATATTAACTAGACTACTTGACTAATCACTCTATAGAAGATATCTAATCAGCAGTTTGAAGTATAACAACATGTTCTATTAGTTTAGTAGTAAGTATCTTTACTAGTTATGGGTAAGACTAAAAATTGAGTTCCCTATCATGATATTTCTTGCAATTGATAGTGCAGTGAGTTACAGTTGCCTTCTCCACAGCTTGAGTAAATGGATGGTTTGGGAGAAATAAAAAGACAAACTTATTAAGAGGTATAAGGGACAAGAAGATGTGGAAGGCCATGATCACCCACGTCCTGAAGGCACATAAAAGAAGAAAACCAGGAAAATGCAATTAAACCATTATTTTCTATGTTTCATTTAGTAAGTAGTCTTGACCTTTATGTGTGTATGTTGTATTTGATAACTTACATGGAATTCAAAATGGAACCCCTTAGTTCATTTAGTGGAAGGGCATATACTATTCTTATTTCTTGTTTTTTAGGGATTTTTTTTTAATCATGTCTCATATCCTTCTCAAAGACTTGAACTTGTATAAATATATCCTATGTTCATCTACTGGATCCCAGTATATTATTAATTCCTTGCATATCTCAGGGGTTGAACTCAAAACTCAGGGAGTTTGATGAATATACAGCAAGAAGTACCTAATAAGAAAGGCCAGAAAGTATGATGATATTCTTGGTTTAAAAAAAAATAGTAATGAATAATACCTACTTTGATTAAGGATTTACAAAACTGCTTTCCCTTGACTATGATTTATTGGAGCAAATAGTTAGGATATCCTTTTTCCCTCTCATTGAAAAGAACACGAAGTAACTTTTTATTTATTTTATTTTTTGTTTTTTTTTTATGGGTGTAGGTCCAATTCTAGTTTGAGTCATCTGATGGCTGCTCTGAACTTCTGGAGGTTAGTTTATTTGTGGCTTAAAATACAGAGCAATGTAAAAAGATAGCTTCCAATTTACCATTATGTAGCATTGGAGGGAAGCCAAAGTGTGGGAGTGCCACACAGAATGGGTGGAACAGTGAGGGAGAACATTTTTGAGCGGTAGGGTTTATAACAGGGCAAAGAAAAGAATCAGAGGTTGCGATAATATCAGACAGAGGGAAACCTAGATTTAATTGGTAAGGAATAGTCATTCACTTATGACCATGCTACATCAAATTACAGATTATTTGCTATTTGGCCAAATAAGCTTTTATTTAACATCTCCTGTTAGGTGTAGTTGGTGTTTTGGGTAAGGGTTAGAAATGTGAACTCTTGGTCAACAGGTGTGAGCTGCTATTTCAGGAATTGGAATGCTGAAGCTTATTTCTCCAGATTTTTTTACAAGAAGAAAGTAATACTGTAGAATGGGAGTTATGTTAGTTTTGTAGCTATTGTTAGTAAGTTCACTTCGTCCAAGAAAAATTACTTCTGACTTCAGATAAAAGATTTTTTATTCAAGTCTAACATTACCATAATTTTAATTCTAATACAAATTATATTGTGCTCTAATTTATTGTGTAATATTTTCAATGTATATATTTAGAATCTGATTCTATAAAAAGTAATTTTTTTTATACAGAGTTCAGCATAATCTAAGTATAATGATCATTTTTCTATTTGTATATAGAAGTGTACACATGTCAGACTAGACAGGTTTAAAGGCTGAGAAAATAAAACATTTTTCATTCAATTAAGATCTATTCATATATTTCATTTCAAATTTTTTTTTTTTTCCTATTTGCAAATTTCAAAATTGTTAAGTCTGGGCTAAAAGATTCCTTTTTATACATCCTTACATTTGGACTAGTGTCTTCAGCTTGGTTGATATATACTCACAATGTTTCAGCCATTGCACCCATTGTCAACTCTCTCTTCCTGATGTTAAATATAAATGCCCTCTTTTGTTGCCATTGTCAAAAGAACTTTGTTGTCTTTCACATGTTCACTCTCAGAATCATTGTGACATGCAAGCTTCTTCAACACATCAATGAGCTGATTCAAGAAGATTATGTGTGTGTGGGGGCAGCAATCCCTCTTTTATACAAGTTTCATTAAAAACAACATACAAGTTAAGTTTTTTTTATTTAATTTTGCTTGTGTTCTTCTAATTTTCTTTTTTTTCTGGACATAAATTATGTAGAAATTGTCCAAATTTTCTCTATGTCCAAGCACTGACACACACACACACACATATATATATGTGTGTGTGTGTGTGTATGAACTGTCTATTCTCCTGGGCACATTATATAATGCCAAGAACTACTGCATCTTTTTATTTATTTATCACTTATAAATAACATATCAGATAAGTTAAGAGAGGGAAGTTATTTATATTCACTTAATTTTTTTATTTTTTATTTAAAACTAACTTATAAAATCAGTCATTTCTTTTGTTTTTTTATAAAATACCGTTTGAATTTCTGGATGAACAGTTAAATTATTTTCAGGCTTGAACTCACAATTACTATATCAGCAAATTTACTTGTAAGACAATCTTGAGTGTAGAACTTGGAACTTTAAACCCAATCTGACTGCTGATGAGACTGTTGCTGCTACATGTCATGCTTAACAGCATTCATCGAGCCTTCTCCTGCTGCTGTTAAAGCCTTGCTGTCATCTCTCTTTCTCTACAGTATTTATTTCTATGCTAGGTCTACTAGAGAGGACCTCATACATAGGCTAGAATATGAATTGATTCTGGCATTTGACTCCCCAGTTTTCTTCACCATCTAGTATTTTTATTCCATTCCACAGGGAGTTGATAACTGCACACTATTCCTTCTATACATTTAAGTAGTTGTAAAAGAGATTTTAAAGAAGATAGCGAAAACAGTGTAATTGTTTAGAGTTCAAATATGAAATATTAGTTCCCTTGTTTGCCTTCATATTCATGATGTGCAATGCTGTCTAGAAAAGAAAATCAAGAGTTAGTGCTTGATGTAAACATATCAACAAATCCATAAAACTGACTCAAAAGTATTATTTGAATGGCTAGTGTAGATAAATATATCTTACCATTCCAATATGGCATTACTATATCCATAACAATTATGTACATTGGTGAATAAAAAAGATCATGTATATAACATTTGAGAGGAAACCATTTATTAACATATTTAGAGAAACTAGAATTAAACAATCGATATATATTAGAAGATAAGGAAAAGTGAAAAGAAGTCTTACTGGTGATATAATTTGGTCATACACTGTGTCAGTGATATAGCCTTGGCATAAAAGACTAGAGTAAATGGAGATCTAGAATAGTTGTGCTGTAGTTCTGAGGAATGGTCCCTAACTGGTAAGGTGACTTATATTTTACTCTTTTGATCCAATTGTCATATGACACATTTGACCTTTTGATATGTGCATAAATTATAGCTGAATCAAGAATTTTGCAATTATACATAATCAATGTATAGTAGTTAAAGTGACTTCAAATGAAAAAAAAAAAACAACTTTACTATTGATTTAGTAATTAGATGAGGATGCAGAAGTTTGTTTCAAAATATGACATGTGGAATGAAACCCAAGACCTTATAGGTTAACATTCCACTGTTTGAAATGTCACAAAAAATTCACTTTAATTTTAAGATGAATTATATTAAAGCAGCAATTTTTTTCACAATTTTTTTTATCTGAAGTTGTCAATATTCTTTGCTGTTTTCATCACAACATTTCACATGAGCTTTCTGGCTTGTGCCATCTAAGGTTTTCAGATAAAGTATTATCATTATTCCATGAATTATCTCGACTAGTATTCTCATGTGTATATTGCATATGGCAATCCTTGACTGCTGTCTCATAGTTTTTAGGAGAATCTGTCAAAAGATAATCAAAATAGATTGAACGTGAAGATTAAAACCATATGAAAACCAGTGCTGTGAACTGCTAAAGAATGTTATAATGAATTGCTCATAAGGGCTACATGTATCTGTAATTGATTAAATAGAAGTTAAGGTTTGTTTTTTTTTAAATGTATCCAACACAAAAATCAACTGTAGATTTCAATGTGGATCATCTTTTTTTCTTTAGCGATTGAAATTTTTGAAGTAGGCATGAAATTTAAAAGTGAAATTTAAGTTGTCTCAATTGATAGGCAGACATGATCGCTTATAAAAAAGATGATAACCAAGAATTATCAGTGCAGCATACACTCTAGGGATGCAAAAAAAAAAAAAAAAAAAAAAAAAAACAACTTAAATTTTATGGTAAAGAAAAAGGAAAAACAAAAACAATTCAAGAAATAATGAGAATTTTGTTATTTTGGAATTTTACAAAATCGATTTTTTTTATTTTTATTATTTTAATGCATAATTTTTAAAAGAAAACTTTTGTAGAAAAATTCAAAATCCATCATCTGTTATGAATTTACATTGCTAAGTGAAAATATTTACAATGTGTGTAAGTTAAAAGGAATTTGGCATTTTTCTCTTCAGATGTTAACTTATTTTTTAGGCATGTGAAGCAGCCTGCTGAGTAGGAAATGATAAAAAATCATTAAGGTCATAAAACAAATATAAAAAACAATCATTATTTCCAATGATTTTTAAAAAGGCATGAACTCTTAATGACCAATCCAATTATCAATCATTTTGTTACTTGTTATTAATAGATTACAATGGGCATGAGAAAAAATTGAGAGTAAATATAAGCAAAAGCAAATTACTCAAATTATAATCTGATTCCTTAAAAAAATGGAAGTTGCATTTGGAATGAGTAACAAGTACAATAACTTCAATAAAATGGAGTGTTTCTCTTTTTAAGAATCAAAACTAAGTTCGAATAATGATAATAATAACAACAATAAGGTTAATAATGATAAATGCATGACAGTGCCATTAATGCATTTAAAAAATGTAAATTTCTATTTTAAAGATGACATTAAATTTAAATGGAATTTTTTTTAATTATGTTTAACCAATAAGTATATGAAGTGATCTTCCTAGTCCTTTATTTAGTAAACAACATCACTTAATCAAATTAGAATTTGAAGTCAAATTACTTTCCTAATAAAAAGGGATTATTCTCTCTACAAAGAGAGTGGTTGATATTAAGCTGATTTGGCATCAGCATTGTCTGAGGTTCAATTGAATTAACATCATTAAAATTGCAATGTTATTTTTATTGAAAAGTTATTAGTTAAAAGAAAGAAAATGGTGTGCATACAATGTGCCTCTCCATATATAAGAGATTATGGTGCCAAGGGTCACAGTTATATCTTGTCACCTTTTAATCATTGTTAGAGTTACAAAGACTGCAGAATCTGCTAAAAATAGATGAATCACAAGAGACAAGTGAATTATATGTAAACATTCTTTGTGGAATATTATAAATTCTAAAACATTGTTACCCATGAGATGATTACAAGATCAAGTCCCTTTGTGGATTTCTGGGGAAAAGATCTACTAAAAAGTTTAAAGAGCCATTGTCAGAAATATCACCAGGCAGTAAAGGATATCCCAAGAAAGTTGGAGATGAGCCAAAGCAGAGTGAAACTTCTGGATGGGTAATTAAATTGTAAAATAACTTACTATTAAAATGAATTAAAATGTTTCTTCAAAACTTGATTTATGGTGAAACCTTATGTATTGAGAGTTTCCCTGAGAATGGTATATTCATACATCACAAAGCGTGTTGCAATCACAAGACACTCAAAATAATGTACAAATGAATTCAACCAGAAAAAGAATAACTCAGGGAAAACAGTAGTAGTCTTTATATGAAGCATGAGTTAGCTTATGTTACTGAGGAATCAGCCAATCAGATGAAAGGATCAGCTAACAGCTGATGAGTGTGTGTTTGTGTGTGTGGTGGCAGGCTAACATTTGTCCATTGAAGACAATGCCATCCTAACAAAAAAAATGAATAGCAAAGTTTAAATCAAATGATATAAATTTTTGTTTTGAACTGAGCTACATTTATACATCAGACATATAAACATTTGCTGGAGAAGTTGCATCTTAAATTACAAAGAAATAAGCCCCACCCCAATTCTCATATTCTTTTACTCATTCTTTTGTTTATATATATATATATATATATATATATATATATATATATATATAGCTTCATTCTTTTGAGTTCTGATGAACGAAGTAACTCTAAAAAAATATATTCATAAATAATCTGTATTAGAGAAAAAAGTAATGAATAATCATTTTCTATAAAGTCATGAGAATGACATTATTTGTTTAAATATCAAAGTAATAAAATAATCAACTATTAGATTTAGCCATTATTGATTTATGACTTGTATCTCTTTCTTCTTAGGGATAAACATTGTGGATTGAGAATAAAAACAATTGAAATTAAGAAGAAAGAAATACTGGTCCAAAATTAATAATAGTCAAAAAGGCTTTAGCTAATAAAAATTAAAGATAACATTTCTAATATGACTAGTGTATTGTGGCAAACACATGTCAGTACAGATGCAAAAGAGGTCATGAATCATGTGTGGACATGTCTGTCAAAACCAGTTACATCTGGGTTTTCACTGTTGGCAGCAGAACAGCATTGCAGGTCCAGATACAAGCCTCTCATGACCTGAAGTTTCTGTCAACTGTCTCTTGTCAATAAAAGCAACTGGAAAACTAACAGGAGTGGGCAATTGGTGAGACTTGGTGTCTTATGAAGTCATTCCCTTGGACTCGTTTTACTCAAGTTGGGTGCTACTCATTGTGATGTGGTTTCTGAAGCAGTGCTGTTTTGTTTCCTCCTGTCTCTTTCCATTCTTTGCCTGTTACTCCATAGTTCTTGGGATGGCAACTGGTTAGATGTTTCCCCCCAACATCAACACATCCTTCCCATACGTTACAAGCTATTTAGATGCTCATGATGGATGGCAAGTTCAACCTGAGGCTAATCCATGAATTTGACAGTTCACATCAGTGTCTATAAATAAATGGTTAAAAAATGCTGAACTGGTTTGTGATCTGTGTGGCATGAAGAACATTGGCAGTGTTCTGCCACTGATTGAGAGACAGCACATTTGCTGTGTTCCAATAAGCAAGGAAGAAAGGATGTAGGCTGTATCAGGGATGCCCTGTACATTGCCACAAATTCATTCATAGCTAGGTGTTTGAATTTGAACAAATCTGTGGATGTCTAGCTAACAGACCTCCACAGGCTGTCAACCTTGAACAGTGGGATGTCAGACCATGGATTTGCATGTACATTTGTAGCAGGGTTGCTTAAGCATGTTAGGAAGCTACTTTGTGCTTCCTCTTGAATGGATGTACTTGATGTCAACCAACTGTTAGAGTGCATTGAAGGATGATACACTGATGACAGGACTGATTGTGGCAATCACAAAGCCAGAGCAATGAGGTACAGAATCAACTTCCACCAATGATCTACAGAGTGACATCATCTACCAGAGATGTGGTGGTGCTAATCACTTCACTAGACATTGTTTGAGTTGAAGAGCTGGGAAAAGTGAGAAACACTGAAGAGACAAAGTCATCATACATCTCTGTAACAAACTGGGTGATATATCACAGACAAGATGATCTGTGTACCTCAAAGGTGGCTCCATATGGGCCAAATGGAGCTGAACCTGTGCAGCAGTTGTGTGCTGTTTCCTCAGACACAATGTGTCTCAGTCAGATAATGGAAATACATCAACACAGTGGGCATCTAGGAGTGTGGAATACCACATATTTTGTGAGGAGGATTTGATCTTCTGTGTCAAAATCCATTCTAAAGTTGACAGTTGGGACCTGTGCAAAATGCACAACAGTAGATCCTGTGCCAGTCCTTTGGCAAAAGGGCAGACTGAGAATCAACAGTACTTGGCATCAGCTGAACATGGACATCATGCATTACCATGGCAGCCATCATCTGGCACTAACTGATTATGGCCCGTCACATTTTTCTGTGTGGCGACCATTGCACTGCCAAGACTCATCGAGTATCATACATCAGCTGGAGTCAGTGTTCTATGAGAGGAGACCACCTTCTGGACTACTCACAGATAATGACACTGCATTCTGCAACAGAGTTTCAGATTTTTGCCAAAGAAAGGGACTGTACATTTGCAAATCTGATGTTTGCATGTCCTGACAGGAAATGGAATATCAGAGAGGTGTCCTAGAAGTGCCATAAGAATTGTGGTTAGAGTGAAATGTACTGCTGAAGCCACCTACTAGTACAATGTAACCCCCAAAGATGACACCTCACCACTGACTGTGCTTGCAAATCAAATCTACATATACAAGGTTCATCTTAAAGGGATTGATTCAGTGCCTCCAATGATGTCTAAGATGGGCCATGAAGGTGGGAGACCTTGTGTGGCTAAAAGCCCCACACTGATGTAAAAAAGCTTTTAGAAAAGGATTAATTCCTGGACATGTTAGTCTGCAATCAGTCTTGGTGGATGGAATGTGGAGAAGCACAAACAAAACCCCATTTAAAGAAGCACTCAACAGAAAAGACCCACTAAAAGGGGTCATAGCTGAGATCATGGGGGAGTGTGGTGAACATGTCAGTACAGAACAAAAGCGGCCTCAAATAATGTGCAGACATGTCTGTCAAAACCAGTTACATCCAAGTTTTCCCTGTGTGAAGAGAATATCTATGGCAACCAAGAAAAAGAGTCTTAAAAACGTTCATATCCATGGCAACAAAGAAAAGTTTTAAAAACGATCTGCAAAAAAAAAAAAAAAAAAAAAAAAAAAAAAAAATGGTTAGAAGACACTGCAAAACGAAGATGAATTGTAACTAACAGACAGAAAGCTAAATAAAGAAAATATAATCTTCTTTTGTAGAATATTGCCTTCTACATTGAAATGTCCGAGATATTGCTCGCTATAACTTTCTCATGTGAACATTAACCAAATTTTGTCTGAACCCATGTTTATACCCGAACCACATCCCTGAGCCAACCTAGGTATAGAATATCCAATGTAAATATAAACTTTTTATGACACAGCAGCCGGGGTCATCAGAGAAAATTCGCTTATACTTCAAAGCTTCGCCCTGCTCGTGACACCTGTTAGCAGTGGAACAGCATGGCATTTCCAGGTATGGGCGTCTCTGCAGCATTTCATGACCCAAGTTTCTGTTAACTGTCTTCTATCAATAAAAGTGACCAGGTGGGAAAGAACCAGCAGTGGGCAGTTGGTGAGACTCAGTGTTTTGTGAAGTCATTCCCTTGGACTTTTTGTTGCTGAAGTTGAGTGCCACTCACCATGCTGTGGTTTCTGAGGCAATCTTATTTTGTTTCCTCCTCTCTCTCTCGTACCATTCTTTGCCTGTTACCCACCCCGTAATTCTTGGGAGAGCAATCAGTTAAGCATTTCCCCCCAATCTCAACACACCCTTGCCATACATTACAACATCTAAAACAAGCAACATTAAATATTGCGGCAGCCAGAGGTCATGGAAAATAATAACTAAGTTTATTTATATGATTTACAGATGGACTAATGTCCTTGACATTAGTGTCATTATGCTTGGTCTTTTTTGCCTTCAGATCTTCTTTGGTGTGTCTGTCAATCCAGATAACCTTTGGAGCACACTTTATTCAATTGTTCTCATTCTGTTGTCAATATCTCAGGATATCTCACCTTATTTAATTGTCCTTTTTATACTGCTTAGTTTTTGCTAGTTCTGTTTCTACTGAGTTTATCTGTCCTACCTGGCACAGAAACAGAATTCGTGTTATGATTCCAGAGGACAATCCTGAAGCTGGAACCTAGAACCTTAAATATGTTTTCCTCCATTAAGCAAGCAGCCTTGTTGTCAGGCTTGGATCACTTTGCCACTGCTTCTCTTTTGTATTGCCACAGCAGTTTTTTTTTTTTTTGCCATGCCCCATTTGTTATTAGCTGCTGGTATTTCTGGAACATTATGATCTTTCTTAATTAAAGGATCCCATATGGTATTTATATCTATGTTGGACCTACTGAAGACACTCATAGTATAGCAAATGCACTAATGCATTAAAATATTTGATTCTAAAGGGTTTTCCTCTGTCTAATATTTTTACTTTATTCTACAAGGATTGGTGAGCACCCCCTTTTTTTAACTATACATGATTAGTTATGCCTGATTTCTTTGTCTCACTCTTAATTACAGTTCTTTAATGTCTCTTTAGCCTTACTTTTAGTGATTGACTAGTTTCATCTTTGTATTCTTTGCAACTACTACAAGGGATGTTATACACACAGTTCTTGGTCATGCTCTCTGTAAATCTTTTGAATCCTTTCCCATACATACTTGACATGAGGAAAACAGACCATAACAGTTATCTAATTTTCTTTCTCATTCATCCTGTCTCTATCTGAAGTTATTACGTTATGTTTGCTGGGTATTTATTACTCTGAAGAGTATGTTTAATGCTGATCACTTCTTATTGGTACATATCTTGGTCACTACTAATTATTTTCCCACAATGTTGTACTCGTTAAGTGATCCATTTCTTTACAACAGGTGGGAATTGAAATTATGGTATTGTTTGAAGGTTTGCTTGTGGGATATGAATTTCTTAAACCAATTCTTTGTGTGAGTTATTAGTACATCCAGTAATGTTTGGTTTCCTCTTCCATTGTAAACTGGATTGATGGTTTGAGTTCAGGTAGTCCAACAGTATTTTCACATCATCTTGATGAGGCCAGTGTATGAGAGTAATCTATATATCTCAGTCATAGAACTGGCTTTAGTGATGTTGTTCTTAAAGCTATTTCCTCAAAGTATTCCAAGTATTTCCCTGTCACTGGTGATAACAGCAACACCCATAGTGAAGCAATTTTCCTGTTGATATATGTCAGACCCTAGTTGGAAGAATGTCAACATTTCTATCAGCATATCTATTGGGATGGTCATAGATTCCTTATGAGTGAGATTTGATTCCAATCTGTGTTGAAGCACCAATAAAGCATCATTGGTAGGAACCATGGTGAACAGGCTCACTACATCCAAACTTCTCCAATTTTTATAGATGAGAGGAGCTTGAATTGATTCCACAAAGTGGCTTGAGTTCTTAACATTTGACAAGGGCTTTCCTGTTAGTTGGTTGATTGTATATATATTAAGAATCTACTCAGCAGGTGGCATACCAAGCTCCTGCAGCTAACTTTAGATTTCAATGGAATACCAACTTTGTGAATCTTGGGGAGACCATAGATAGTGGTAGCTTATTGTAACATTGACTCAGCTGTCTAGAATTATTCAGTGTAGAGTAGTTGACCATAGCTGGGATCATTGAGTCAATGTGAACAATTCTGTCTTTAGCTGCATAGTATATGCATAGTATTTGCCATGGCTACATACAGTTTTGAATTCAGAATTTTCAATCTCCGAGACTGGTTAATACCCATGGCTATAGAACACAATCTGTCTCACTATTTACCCATAGCCAGGGGGTAGAAGAGTTGAATTCATACCTTTCCCAAGAGTATTAACACATAAATGAATGTAATGAACTAAACTGGAAATCAAACTAGGTTCTCAGATTCCTCAATCCGAGCCACAATCCATTACTCTACTGTGCCTCTACAGGAGACAAGATAGTCCTTTTTCTTATTTAAGATCTGTTATAGCTTCCTCTCAGTTTTTAGGGCTGGAACATATTTTTACCTTGTGATAGCTACCATCCCCAACTAGGCTTGCCAATTTCTGAGTATTTCAACTTGCCCATCACCACTGCAGTGCTATATTTGTTTGCTGGCAGTATGATGGTAATGGTGTCATTCTGTGGGGTTTTCATGGCTAACTTTTCTGCCGTTGTAGTGTTTGATTTGAGAGGCTTGACTTTTTCTACTGCTTGTCTCACTTTTCATGTTAGTTTACTTGCATAGTCCTTAGGAATCTTCATGGTAACCTCTTCACTTGAAGCTATATCTATGACACTTGCCTGCTGGTTGTAGCAAAGATGAGACTCTTGCTTAGCACCGTTTCCTCAGAGGCACTAGTGTTTGCTGATATTGGCAATTGCTTTTACCAGTTCATAATAGTCCTTGTTGCTACTCCTACTCTGAGCTTTCATTTGTTTTTCATATTTGGCAAGCAATGACCCTTTCAAATTCTTCATTTTATGATTTATCCAGGTATTGTTGGATTCTGTTTTTATGTGTCAAGTTCTATACTGCTAAGGGATTACCTTGTTTGCTAAGAGTTCATGTTGCAGTTGATGCTTCATCCAGTAGTAGTAATGATTCCTTTCCCTCATGCAAGCAGGTTCTGCTCATTCCACAACCCTTTGTGCTCTCTGGGAACCGAGTGATGTTTTGATTGATAAACCTGGTGGAACTAGCTTTAGGTTCCTACATATACATTATATATATATATATATATATATATATATCAGTTGCCAATTTTTGATGGAGCTTTTCCAATTGCTTCTATTGGTGTATTATATTTGGTTCATAACAATTAGATAATTTCTGTTTGAATTACTAGGATGACTTATTTATATTATATTATTTATATCCTCATCTTCATTGTTGTTGATCTCAAAAAATAGCATTGGCAACTCATCAAGCACAAATATATAATTTTGTTTTTAAATATATATATATAGATATATATATATATACACACTGGGTCTCTTGAGAAGAACGATTAATTAAATGCAGATTCAAAGCACAAATTTAATATAAACTTAATATAATATTGAGGTGTAAATACAGAATCTAGTGTGTAGGTAGGGGGCTATTGCAAAAAAAAAAAAAAAAAAAAAAAAAGGCAAGCTTAAAGCTCGTTAAGTTATAATAGACGTTAAAATGGCTAAAGAGGGTTAATCAGTACGTAACCTAAAATATGGGAATGGCATGTGATATTTGGATAATATATTTATCCAGAATTAAAATATTTTAAGAGATTTCTTTCTGTGATTACAAGCTAACATTAGTTTGTTTCATTTATTAAGTAGATTTTTTGAGGATGAATCTTTTTTCAGCAAACACAGTGACTGCATCTGAAAAAAGGGTGAAATACAGAAATCATATATATTTGATTTATATATTTCTTTTCATATGTATATAATAGTGCTCTATTTTAAATACTATTTTTAAAAGAGCTTTTTAATACAGATAAAAATGTTTTTAATTATATACCCATTAACAGGCTATTTCTTGCAATGCAATTATCAAAATTGGTGTGTTATCCTTTAACACTATCAAACTCTATACAGTTCTTTTTTCATATTTTACAATCACTGTAGCCCAGACAGACAAGAAATAAAAAAAAAAGCATTGTTTAAATCAGATTAACTGGTCTATATATGGATTGAAGTTTCTTTACTCTCATTTGATGTTTCCAAATTCTGTTTAAGAATGAACAAAAATTTAATTTTGGGGGTTCAGAGTAGTGGATTTGAAGTTTTCTAGCATGAGGTCAAAATTATCATGATACAAATTGTTTAAAAAAAATAAATAAATAAATTAAACAAAGATGTAGTTTACCTAAGCAATCTTCTAAAATCTGCCATCCCTGTCTCAGAAATTACTTAAAAAACACTAAAAAAGGCCTTGTGTTCCTCTGGAATGTTTGAAAAGAAGTAGGAGTTGGAGTTGTCAGTAAATGAGGGAATAAAGATGTCTGTGGAAGCATATAGGCTGTTGATAAAACAGTGGGAAGTGGCTGACAGATAATATAGAACTCTGAGGTATAGTGCAACTGATCACCTTGGGTTTGGAGAGAACGCCAGACGCCCAGACAGTGATGCTATAATTAGTGAGCAACTCTGATAACACTGAGCCAAATTTAAGATGTGTTTTCTACATGAATTACGGTCTAAGTATATGTTAAAATACCAGTTTCCACTTGTGGTTAAGCAAGATTCTGGTAGGTATGTAGTAATTGAGAAATCTTTTTAAAAGAATTCCAGGTAATGTTAATAAATAAAAAAAAAAAAAGGAATAAATTATGGATTTATTCCTTCAGGTGTACAATAATTAATCAATACTCAATCAGATAGGATTCAGAAATCATTTGAGAATACAAAATGTGACAAATACTTGTTTTATTGGTTCCACAGAATAGGTATAATATAGAATGTAAGTCTATGATGTAAATTCCCAATGAACTGGATAATATTTTTACAGAAGCATTGTCTTCATAATTCACACAAACATCTTTGAAAAGATATGAATCCTTCTTTTCTCTCCCCATCTAGGGTTAATAGAAAAGAATACTGGGTTCTCTAGCTTTGTTTGGAAACCAGCTTAGAAGAACATCTAAGAATACAAAACTGGTTGGGCGAGGGGCTAGTAACTCGACTGCATAAATACCTACTTGTTCCAGAAACCAAAGCAATAACATCAAACATGGTGGGGCTACTGCTCTATACTCCAAGAGAGGTATCTACCTATATATATATAAAATTCATAATAACTCTACTGGAGTAAAAACAATACTTTCTGAGTTAAAATGAATTTGAAATTGTATGTCATCTCTTCTACCTCTTATAAGAATTTCTTATTTTACAAAAGTTTATAGATCTACATAAATAGAATATAAAATATTAAAACAAAAACTTCAGTAGCCCAATAGTAGATCATGAATGCCTAATCAAAGTGAAAAATTACTTATAAGTTGAAGTAAATCAGATTTTTTTATAAATCAGTTCTAATCAATGTTTTGTAAATAGAATTTTTTTTAAAGTAAGATGCTTTAATCATTTTCTCATCAACAGGGATCATATGTCAGCCACCATTTCTTTTTTACATTAAAATAAAATCTTTACAATATTTAAAAAATATGTTATTTTCACTTTCTGTCAATAATACTTCAATTCTTGGCCACTGAAAATCAGTTTTTCTTGAATTTGAAAACATACTAAATGGTAAAATTCTGTCAAAAATTTTAAGTAAAAAATTGCAAAATTCTGTGATTAAGCCATCAAATTCTACTTTAAAATGCTAATTATCATTTGTAGCACGTACATGTACAAAAGTCTTCAATAGTAGACTACTACAAATTCTTCTTTCAGACCAGAAACAAAATATACAAATTATACTCCAAAAACATGCTTTGGGGGGGGGGGGTTAATATTTTACATGTCTTCTAAATATTTTATGATCAACTTTTTTAATTATTAACATTATATTCCCTATCTATAAAGGATAAATATATTATAGAAATTTTGTCATATACTGAATTCTTATGTATTCTTTTAGCATTTACAGTTTATATATATATATATATATATATATATATATATATATATATATATATATATATGGCAATAGAATATCAACTCTGGGTAGTGACTTCTATGTCCATATATATATATATGTGTGTGTGTGTGTGTGTGTGTGTGTGTGTACTAAACTGTATATTTCAGTAGAAATCCTTTAAGCAACTATTTATTAAATAGATCAAATAAGGAATGTATGTTAAGCCTGTTAGTAAGTTTCTCTGAGTGCCAAATAAGTTGTCCGATATTAAATAGAAACTTGTGTATAATTTTCTGGTTACTTTCAACTATTGTTGGTCATTTTCAAAAAAAAGACAATAGAAGTTTAGAGATGGCAAGTGGAGTATTTATGTTCTTAATAATCCAGAGTTTGGAATGAACATGAATTCACATATGGTGGGGGGAATAGATTTTATTGTTTTATATACCTCATGGTGCACACTTCTGTCAATTTTCAATGCATGAGGACCCAACAGTTCAGCTTAGAACTGAAACACAAGATCAGGCCACAGACAGGATTTGATTATAGTAGTGAAGGCTTGTGCAGAACCAGAAGACCTGATAAGAGGGAAAATGGTGCACAGTTTGCCATGAAGTATTCAGTAAGTGATCAATTCTTTGCAGTTGTTTTTCTGGCTGGAAAAAGCTCAATGTGAATTATTCCATTGCAATTTCACCAAATGGAGAGCAACACTTTCATTGGATGTAAGCCTGTTTTAGCCACAGGTTCTGCACACTGACAAGCTTCCAACTCTGTTTTTGTGGAAAATTATAATAAACAATCCTTTTTTTTTTTTTTTTCATCAACTGTGACAATTCTGTTCAAGAACAGCTCCTTTTCTAGGCATAACAGAAACAAAATTGCTGCATAAATTTGTTTTGTTCTGTCAGAGAATGTGGTATACACATGTTGAGTTTGGAAATGAATTCAAATCTCTTCAAATGGCAAAAGGCAGTTAAGATATCAATTTTCAAACTCTCAGCAATCTCTTCCATTGAAATCTTCAGTTTATTCTCCACAATGGCAGACAGAGCCATCTGAAGAGTTGGACCATAATCCAAATAAACCCCTTGAATGTTTTTTGTTGCAGTTCTGACCCTTACTCCTTTCCAAAATTCATAGAGCATAATAAGATATTCATTTGTGGACAAAACATCAACATTCAACAAGGTTGTCTCTTGCCAGGTTTCAATCTAGAAACCAACAGAAATTGGCATCCCCACCCACCCCCCAAAAAAAACAGTATCAAGTTGTGGTCATTTTATATTAACAATGGCAATTGGAAACAAACTTTTATAATAATCTGATATAACCATTTGGTGTATCAACGCTTACATATAATCATTTTGATTGTGGGTAATATGCCAGGCTGCTTTTCAAGTGAATAAAAAAAAAAGATCATAAATAATGCTTATGTTAACATAAGATGTAGGACATCAATACAAGAAAAGGTCAAGTGAGGACTAAATACCATGGTTAGAGAGAATGAATGACTGACCACAATGAAAAACAGTTTTTAGTTGCAAAGATTAACGGTCGGTTAAAAAACTTTCTATAATACATCATCATATAAACCAAAGACTCTTAGGCGAGGTGAAAATAATTTTATTCTGGAGCATGGATTTCAGAGTAATAATCTGTCAGTATTATTGCCAGAAATATGCCTTTCAGTAAAATCTGTTTCCCTCAAACACATTATCCTCATTGTCAAGATTGTTTTGTCATCACCTGAAAAAAAGATTTTGTCAAGAAACTGAATCTGCTTTTTGAATTAAGCATGAATTATCTCTGTAGCTGTATCCAAATTAATTTTAATTCAATAAAAGGCTTCAGTTGAAGAACAAATTCACAAGTGATGACTTGTACTAATATGCTATCACTCAAAACCTTAACCAAATTTATTCAAATTTATTTATTTATTGTGGAGCATCAGATAAGGATATAATTCACTACCAATAGCTTGCAAAATTTGTTTATGTCTTCACTACATCCCTATTTTGTATATCTATGTATATATTTATGTAAGTTTAAATTCTGGTTGATTCTTTTACATTCATTTTGTATTAATGCCCTTTCCATGGGCATATGCACATCTTCCACTAGCTATGGTTTAAGTAGTAAAGCCGACTGGGATCTCTTGCCTTAGGTGGCAACCAGTGTAGGAAAAGGAAAACTCTGAATTCCAACCCGAGACTTCATTGCAAATTTTGCACCATTTTCTTTGTTATCAGCTCTTCTGAAATTTGTAGATGGTTCTACACAAGTCTTCATCACAAGTATCAGGTGTGGATAATCTAGCAGCTATAAACTGAACTATTTGTCAAAACTGATAGGTGAGTTTATAGATTTGTATCAAGTTTTCTATATGCCATATCAGATTATATATAGTTCATTCCTCTACTTGCAAATTTTAATGTATCAGTATAGGTAAGGCATAAGTGTAATATTGTGGGTATTAGTGCTTAGTTATACACTTGAATGATATTTCATTAATAGACACTTTTATAAAACATTTTTTCAATCAAATGCCAACTTGCCTTGGTATCATTTGATAATACATTAATATATTTGCGCAGGCCTTTACAAGTGGTATTTCCCTCTTAATAAATTTATAAACATAATAACAGATTTGATTTTATCTAGGATTTAAAAAAAATAGATCATATGTTAGTGGATATTTAATAGTCAGAATGATTTATGGATTAAGTAAACACATTAACTCAACATTAACTTTAATTAAATGCTTCAAATAAAATATAAGGAAACCATTAACTCATCAGTTTGGATGAATTTTGTTATTGTATACCAAAATGGATATGGCTGCAGTAATGTTTTTGTGGCTGTGTATAAAGTCTCATGTTTTCATCTTTTATAGACTGTGAGAGATCAGGAGATAACAATAGCAAAGAACAGACAACCAAGATGAAGAATTTATTCAATACAATGTTTGTGAATGGCATGAAATATCAATAGCAAACATTTTAAAAATAATTCTCCCAAATAAAAATATTTACTTGAATTCAAACTCACAGTGGCAGGAATCATTAAACAGACTAAATCAAATTCATTTTTTCAATCATGAATTTAACAGCATCCTTATTTTTACCAAATCCTTTTAAATACATTTATTATTAAGCAAATACTAACCAATATCATCTATCAGATCTCTTCAAATGAAAGATAGTTTTACTTTGTGTTTGATTTGTGTATTAAAAATGTCAATAACAAATATCTTCTTGTGAACAGTAGGTAATTGTATAGTATGGACTTCTTTCTTTTAAGAAATGATTTTAAACTGGCAGTACTTACCAGCTGTGTAATTGTCAAGTAGGTACACTACAATTTGCTGAGAGCATTGTATGTTTATTATAAATTACCTGTTTACATAACCTATGATGCGCAGAATTTATTAAACAGATATCTTGAAAAGTTGAAGCCTTCATTCACTCTTATCACTATAAAATGACACAGTAAATTCTATTTGTGAGGAGAAGAAAATGCAGTAATAATCACAGTTGGATTTTATCAGTGACTTCATTTGAACTTGGCATAACTTTTGACTTTTCTTGTTGCAGTTCATTGCCTTTACAACAATTTCCCCATACTCTTGTTTAGATTTAGTCATTTTTCTATAAACTAAATATTTCTGGCAATAGAAATAAAACCATGTTTAAGCAATGAATTGCGTAAACTTTGACCTAAAACTTATTTAAAAAATGTTTTAGCATTCAATCTGTATACTGAAAATCAAGGACAAAAGAATTTGCAGATGTCAGAAATCAATGCAAACATTACTGACATAAGGCCATTATATAAACTTTATTTAAGATATTTTTCATTTGTACCATTCATGCCTATTCAAATCTGATTTAATATAAATTCATAAAAAGTTTTCTTTCTTGAACAGAAGTTTGTCATTGTTTTTTACTGGGTGACAAAGAAAAAGTTCTTTTATTTGCATTGCATTTAATGGAGCTTATTTACCCAGCCATATCACCTAAAATATTTTGATCAATAGCCCAATGCTCTCACCACTGAGCTAGTTACCACTTGTGCACCATGCAAGTTAAATATTTATGATATGTCGAAGCAACTATCCATAGAAAAAAAAAAAGGGCAAAGATGTTGGATAATGTCAACACCGATTGTTGCTTGTGTATAGAAAGCCGATTCTATTCAAGCTTTAAAAGAGACTAATTGTTGTCCTTGGAGGCACTTGAAGCAACACTGAAATAAAAAATAACAGAGTTTTCACAGTGCACTCACAGCAGGCAGGTACTTAGAGTAAATGCTGATGGCTCAGTATAGAAATGCTGCAAGGGTTAAAACTCTGTGGTGAATGGCTTTCCATCTATTCAATCCCTAACTCACTTAGCTTGGCTGATAATTCTCCTTAACAAATAAACAATACAGTCAATTTGCCAGATGATTGATTCACTTGTGGTAGATTCAAATCAGCTTTCTTGGCTGAGAGATTAATTCAAAAGAAACCATGTATCTTTTGTTCACAACAGATAGAGCTCAGTAACATTTGAACCTTACCATTTAAGTACAGGTAAACCAGTGATGGCCAGCAATTCTTGTTTTAATCTATATAAAACTGTAAGAGGGCATTTGAGATTCTTGCAAATGTGAGAGCAGTTTAAGTAGAGGTTACTGGTATTGTTTTTTATTTTGTAGTATTTTTAGTTTTTTTGTATATATTTATATAATCCTACAATTGGCTTACAAATAAAATTTAAAGGTGAATGATGCCATTCTAATATTAATGCAAATGGGACCTGTCTAATGGCTGAGGTAGTTACATATTTACTAATACCATGCTCATTATTTACATTATTCGGACTATTGTCCTCATCTTTGTCGCCATATTTATCACAACGTTTCGGCTGTTGTACACTACAGCCTTCTTCAGGTGGTTGGAATTTCGAACTGAACCCTTTATTTCTCTCACTGGGGTAGACTGTTCTAGTTCCATGTGCCATGTTTGATGGATGTCAGTTATCTCCTGCTAATTTCCCTCTGAAAGTTCTCCACTGCCTTAACCGGGTATTGAACTCACACTCTTTGGGTCCTGTCACTGGATCTAAACAACGCTTTTATCCACTGTGCCATGTGTCCAGAAATATAGACAGACTCTGAATACCATGGTCAGTGTTCAAGTCTGTGTAGAAAGTATTTTGAATACTGATTTTCAAGGCAGATTGTCCCTATTTGAAAGACTAGTTCAATACAGTATTTCTATCCTCATTTGATTTTGTGTCATACTAAAGTACATTTAATAAATATCAATACAAGAGAAGGTTGAACTGTTGAAAAAACATGAACCATGGCATCACTGTGCATAAGCTGTAAAAAGTTAATTTGTGGTTGTAGAGTATCTCCAAGAATAATCTGAGGCAAAAGTGGAATGGATTAATTAATGTTTCTAGAAAGTACTAGTCTTGCAAGCTGTTGTGAATGATTTTTCAACTGTTCAAGAAATGTAGCCTTGTGACAAGGCTGACATACTCTAGTAACTATTAAGCTGTTTTCAATTTTTAGTTCATTTCATATTAATGCAGGGGTCCCCCAGGGCTCTATCCTCAGACCTAGACTGTTTCTGAGCTTCATCAACAACCTCCCTGATGTCACCAGTTTCAAACTAGGTATCTATGCAGATGATATAACTATTTACTCCTGTTTCAGTAGAAAGTGTTATAGATCCTTCACAATAAAACTGGCAACTGTAGTAATGCAGAGAGAGTATGGCTTACCTAATATGAAGTATGTTTGAGTGGCTGCAGCTGTGTAGCAGGATATATCCAGTTCAAGGCCCTATGGGGCACATGTGCACAACAACTGACATTTTATGAAAGAGACATCACACCTATGCAAATGTATTAACACCTGCTGCTGCTTACTATATAAGCGACTACATTGCTTTCTAGTGGGCAGAGGGAACTCTGAAGATGACGTTAGTGGTGTGTAGTACAGTTGAGAAAGTGGTAAAGAAGACATCAGAAGACTCAATAACAAGCTATTTCAGCATTTGAGATGAATGGTGGTTTCAATCTGAGGATGATTCCTTTGTTTGATGGTGCGGGATCAGTGGTGGAATGGACGGAAAAGATGGAACTTGTCTGCAGACTGTGCAAAATGAAGCGGCTAGAACATGTCATTCCATTGAGATTGACTGGAGGCGTGTTTGCCGTCTACCAGAAATTGAGACGAGAAGGTGGATGTTTTGATACATGTGAACATCTTAGGCACAGCTGGGGAAACCACATATTCACTTGGCAGAATCAGCTACTGATATCCTGAGGTACATATCTGCACTTGGTGGCTAGCAGGTCATCCACAGGTCAACTCATTGATGCAACGGGTTTCTCTGATGTCACACCGAATACAAAGTATATTTTGCCACATCTGAAGTGAGCCACACAGAACAGTTATTTCTTATACTTGTAAAATACACAATCTTACAATATTAATTTAAATCATCTGTTGTATGTGATAGTTAGCAAGGCAATTTCAATGACTACCATTATTGAATTTGAACCTCATTATTGTAGTCTTGTTTCAAACTAAACTTAGCTGAGTAAATATAAAAAAAAAAAAAGATTGTACAGACCAACAATAATATATCCAGAAATTGGGTCACTTAACCTTCCCCCCACTTCACATCAGAAACTTTCGGAAAATTGATGTGAACTAAAAAACAAAACAGATGATCATTACTAATTTGGGATCTTAAGTGAGAGATTTATCTTTTTTATATGATAAAAGCTAAAAGCTAAAACCTGGGTCATTAAAAATTTTAAAACAAATGTGTATTTATTATTACATTTTAGTAAATTATTGAGAATTATTCAAAATAAGGATAATAACTACAGAATATGGTTTATTGTAGGAATAATCAATATAGACCATAATTTAAGGCTATGTTCCATGAACAGAAAAGTCAGATAAATGAACCAAAAATATACAGACCAATTCATAAAAATTCTTTGTTTTCTTCATGTTCCATTTACAAACCCATTTATTAGTTTACCTTTATAACCAAGATATGAATACATTTCTTTGATACCTCCCAACTATGGGTTAACTAGCTGAGCTTAATGGGCTCCCTTTAAGTGGCAACAAGTCTAGGAGAAGGAAAACAAGCTTGAACAGGATAGGTTCCATTAGGCTATCTTGCTCAATACACACCACAGCTACTATGGCTGTAGTACATGTGGGACCCTTACAATCCCAATGGGCTATCACACACACACACCTTTATAACCAGAAGGATTTTCTATCATGGTCCTGGTACTAGATAAAAACATAATAATCTTGGTATCCTGAAGGATCTTCAAAAAAATGTTACACTTTACCTAAACTGACCTTAATACAGGTAAGACGCAGATATTTCACATTTTGACATGCCTGCCTACCAATATACAAAATTAATATATTGGGACTTGTTATGGAGTACAGAGTACACCCCTGGTGACTATGAATTTGTTTAATGTTATAAAGAGTTCGATGGTATGAGGTCAGTAGTAGTAGTATTGAAGTCTTCATACTTACCATACAGGCATACAGCAGTAGCCTAAGCCTTACGTATAGAGAATATTTAATGAATTACAGGTGTGTGTTATAACAATAACCTTACAAGAGGAAGTTATAATGGGACTGTAAAATAGCCTGAACATATAAGTCCTGGTCTCTTTTTTCAGTGGCTTTAAATCTTATATGTATTACTTGCTTTGTATAGTTAAAGAGTTGTATGATCCCAGCCTCATGTCATCACCTGTGGTTATCACCTATAAAATAACAATGTTTCTAATGTTCAGTAACAAATTTAACAATGTCCTCAGTCTTCAGCTTGGCAGCCAGGAAGTTGCCTCAGATTACATCTGTGTTTTTTTAATGTAATGCCTATAGTATAAGTAAGAGGAAAAAAAAAATCAATGAATTTCCAAAGATAATTAGAGTGGGGATATCTACTAGTGTCAGACAAGTAGTGAGGTAGGGGTACTTGTAACACTGAAGCACTCATTTAACATGCTTTAATTCGGACCTTTTGAAAAAAAAGCACCTATTGGCCTTCTTTTTTTTTTTTTTTAAATTCAGTAATGTCAATTTGATGTAAAATAACAGGAAGAACTGTTGATCTTAAATCACAGCCAAATTAAAAAAAAAGTCTAATGTAAGCCTTAATGGTAAGTGTCATCTAAACAAGTACTTTAAAATGCAAATAATATTTACTTGATATCAATAGTGTGGGTAGAGCATCTCTGGGTAAAAGGAACATACAAGTACCTTCATATACATCCATATCAAAAAGCTGGTTAATAAAAGATGGTTTAAATTTCAAATTTGTTTTCATGATTTTTCTAATAGTGCACCTTAGTATACACATCAGATCTTTTTTAAGAAGGTTGTCAATGCAATATTGAGGACAAAGTCTCTACAATAGGTTCATGTTGAATGGACAGACTGATTTAAATCAAGAACACTTCAAGCGGAAAAAAAAAATTCTTTTCTCATAAATACAGCATTAGGCTTTGTAAAAATTATTTTTGTATATATTCTCTAAATCAATCATTCACCCAAACATTGGTTAAAAGTTTCTCCTTTAAAGTATAAACACATCAGATCAATAATCTTTTTTCTATGCGTTGTGTCCCTCCAGGACTTGGTTGATTATTGATCTCCACAACTTTGTGTCCTTTATAGCTCTTTGTAAAGTTTGTCTTTTTGCTATTTCTACTAAACCCTTTTCTTCCAACCATTTACACACGCTTGTTAGGTAGGTTATTAACTACTTTCCTTCAATATGTCTTGTCAGTGTCAAATTCTCTAAGCCCATTTTCATCATTATTTGCAAAATTTCAATTGTATCTTTAAATACAAGTGTCCTTTTTTACCATTTTCCCTAGAACTTTGTTGTTGATCAAATGTTCATGGTATTTTCAGCATTGTTCTATAGAACCATATTTCTGTTGCCTCAAGTCTCTTATTCATCTGTGAGGACATTGTCCAGCATTCACTGCCATATAGCAGGGCCAATATTACGTAACATTTCAGTACTCTTTTCTTTATCTCTAACAAAATTTCCCTTTTCCTTAATACAGTGATTAGCTTTTGTAAGGTATCATTTACTATTCCAATGTGCCTTTGGGTTTTGCTATCACATTTTCCATCCTCTGTTAAAACACTAGATAAATATTTATATTTTTGTATTTGCTTGATTTGGTGTCAACAATTCGTAGTTCACATTTGGGCTCTTCCTTTTAATGACAACCATATATTCTAACTTGTCTAGGATTTATATGAAGACAACTTTGGTTCATGACCTATATAATAAAAATAAATTTTCATTTGTGAGTTTGAATTTAGCATAGGTCACATTTGATTGGTTAATTACGGTAAAGCCCACAAGCCTATTTTTAATTGTTTTTTTCTCAAGAAAAAGAGGAAGTATTCTGTTTTTGAAATTAAAATAATCGTTCACTTGCCAGTAGTTTACCATGTTTTAATATCCTAAAATTCTAAAATAAATAATATTTAGCTCTACTTTGTATTGAGCCCTCTTTTAAATTAAATGTTACAAACAGTGGAATTATACTCCATTTATTTTCATTTTACCTGAAATACATATACATATCATTATAAAAAAGTTATTGGTCAGAGTTGAATTAGACCAGGAAACAGTTGTATTAAAAAGTGCTCAATAGACATATAAAGAAAATAAAAATTTAACATGCAGAGCTTTAAATTTAAAAAATTTACATCAGATAATCATGCTACCTTGGTTTCAATCTTTCAGTATCCTCAAGTGGTTAGGGCTAAATGATTTCCTAAGACATTATTATTATTTATATATAAACACATAACATGAAGTGTAATAGAAGGGGAGGAGAAAAAGCAAGAGAATTAAAATTGTATTGCAGATGAGTAAATGAAATGTACATACTTTCATCCTGGTTTTGTACAAACTCAAAAAGTGCTTTTTAGTGTGTATGCATCATGTCATTATTTCCAATCTTTCATTCAGTAGATTTTTAGGGTTTGGAAATGTTATTATTGTTAACTTTTTCTCCTGGCGCAGTTTGCAGATATCACTACAATTGCTGTAAGGTTCAGCTCTTAATATTTTCCAGTTTACAATCGAATCTTTGTTATTTTTTTTTCTTTTAATTCCCACACATGGCTGGCTAGTCTGGTAGAATTCCTTTCTAGATTGAATGATGACTTGTGATTATACCATCTCTTCTTGAAACTGTCTTCAGTACAACCCACATATATTTTGCTCTGGCCATTTGTATCTTATTTCAGCTTTGTAAATTGTTCCTTCCCTTTTGCAAACCCCCATCTAGTGGACATTTACATTTGTCTCTACAGTTACAAGTTTCACTGCTAATGATATTATTGCAGCACATAAATGAATTTTTCCAATAAATTAAACAGAAAAGTAAATATGTCAATTTTCATTTTACAATCATCTGTCCTTATGAAATAATTATTCCAAACACATTTAGCAGTTTGCCACAGTTTATTTCCAAAGATCAAGTTTTTACCTCATGGCAGATAAAGTAAGTTTGTTGTGGTTTTTGAATCAGAAATTTTCTTCTTGAGGAATTTAATAGAATCTTATGATCAACTATTTGAAATGGGTACTCAAGAGCTTTTGGATACTAATCTACTACTCTGTGAGTGACCCAGACCTACAAGTGCAAGAGGAGGGGTTAGGCAATAAATTTCCTGAGCTAATTCTACCAAGACTAGCTTGCCTTTTTCTCTCTCAAATACACATGCACAAACAATGGATGCCTATGCACTAATATATATATATATATATATATATATATATATATATATATATATGTGTGTGTGTGTGTCACACACGGACATAATAAATGTATAAATACACACACCCACAGTTGAAGTATAGAGTAAAGGCTAAAAAGACCACCTGTGTTAGCAATGATCTGCTGTAATGAAACGACACACTGATAATTTCTTGGCAGGCTTAGACTCATTTGCTCTATGTAGACACTTTGTATACACATCAGGATAGGCATTTGCCAGTCTGGAGTTTGGAGCTAACATTTAATATCCGCTGTCCCTAATTGTTTATCTTTGCATATCAGTGCACAAGGCTGGCATATGTGATCAAGTTGGGAGTTGTATTATCTGCCTCTCTAATATTCATACACAAAGACAGAAGAGATAATTAGATAGTTAATGCTGATGCCACCTGCCTTTCTTCCCATGTCTCTGTGAGCATGTACAAAGATCTAGATGGGTCATAATATTTGGATAAGCCACAGCCTCAATTCTACAAAGTCAGCAGACATTTTATCAACTTGTCTGGACAGGTGAACTGAAAAGCCAACCAGCATCTCAGTATGATGAATTGATCAAGGATCATTAAATTTTATAAATATATTCACTGACAGATATAAGTACAGAGAAACATACTAATCTTTTTTTTGTAGTTTTTTTATAAAATATTCACCTAGAACAAGGCCCAAGAGCCACTCAAATTAGAGGGTTGCTGAGTGAGGTTGTTGCATAGACATAATAGCAAGAAGTGCAGATTATAAGTATATGCAGGATAGATAACAGTTAACCCAAGATGTGAAAATTGCAGTGATCAGGGAAGCAGCCTCTCAGGAGTCTGTACCACAAATAGTGATTCTCAAGTAGAATCAGACCAAATGGAACTTCCTTCTTAATAGAATACGAGAGGAGTGAGGATGAGTCTACTTTGTGTATGTGGCATGGTGCATCTAATCTAAGAAATTATTTATGAATATGTGTGTGCTTACAAGTATGTGATATGGATTTTTATTTATAATTACAGCAAGATATATTTCACAGAAACATATATTTGAGGAATACAATGTTCTATATAACAGAATAAATTATCTTATTTTACATGTTAATATGGTCTTCTTGACATTCTATTACAATCACCAGTCTTCATTCATGGATGTTATTTGACTTTAACATTACTTGTAGCAGGTTTTATTACTTTCCAGGGATGAACTTTGCTTAAATATTGACTTCCATTCTCATATACGCCTGTTTTAATAATGGACCTTCAAGTTTTCTATTAGTTTAATAAGTGGCAAGAGTAGGGTCTATTTCATTAATTTACACTCTTTCAAACCATTTTTTTGAAATGTGTACGATAGTCAATTTTGTGAAGAGGAGCATTTTCTTGCATGAATTTAAAACTTGTTTTGTGACACGTACTTGTATCAATTAAAAAATGTATTTTTCAAGATTTTAATTCTTTGCATTCATATTGGTGTCATCAATTTTTATGGGATATATAATTTTACTGCCTACAAAATTAACCCCCAAAATTACTCCACCCCACTTGTTTATCTTCTTAGTTATATTGGTTAACTATTTTTATAATGAACTCAATCACTAACCCTGACATCAGACCCATTCAATATATCTCTGCATTCATCACTAAAAATTACTGTTTAGAAATCTGTTTTCCTGTATGTCTTTGGCCAACTTACATTTTTGTTTTGGTGATATTTATTCACAGATGGTCGTTTGGCTGCTTACATGGCTTTAAACATTATACTACATATTTTGCATCTTTTTTCTTAGCTTACATTTAAAATACCAACTTCTTCAAATATTTTTTTTGCTGGTCAATCTACATTTTGTTTATTACTCTTTTGTTTTGCCAGTTTTTGTCATGTTTTTGTCTATGGTTTCAATATCTTTTCTGATTGATCTCTGTTAAAATGTTTGCAATTTCCAATGTTATGTTCCCATTATGCAATCATTTTATAATATCTTTATTATGACTCATATATATATAGTTAGACATTTGTTTTCTGACCATGAAACCCAGGTTTGAATCTCATTATGATCAATTCTTCAGGGAAATGATTTATTGATGTTGTTGGCTTGAGGAGGTGATCCCAGCATGTGGTACCATTGAAAAATGCCAAAAACATACCACAGGTTGATCCAAGCCTTGTGAGTAAAATTTGACATCCAGAACTCTTCAGAAGCTGTTGATGGTTGTGCTAGCATGAAGCCACAAGCCATCATGATCGAGAGTTTGTGTACTGACCTTGTTCAAACTGTTGATCATGCTAAACGATGCACTATCTCCAAGAAACTGAAACTAAGGTCTGCTCAGCATAGTTGCAGTATAAACCACAGGTGGGCTCTGTGGATATTAAATGAACACAAATGTGCCAGAGCAGGCATTTGCAACAGGGATTGGCTAACCACTCTAGTGGATGGGGATGCTTAGAAATCAATAGCCAACCATTGTTCAATCCCCACACCCCTAAAGAGCAGACCCATACAGTATTAACAGCAAACATTTTAAATTATGCTTAGAGTCAAAATTAGCAAAAATTAGTTTTAAAAAATAAAATAATCTCTTAAACAAGAAAACGTGCATAAAAGGAAAACATCAAAAAAATATAAGCAGTAAATTGCTGATACTCCCTGAAGTGTAGATGGACATGCCCGCCTATGAAACTCAGGAGTCAGCTAAGTGACAAACTTTTACTCTAATGTTTTATATATATATATATATATATAAAAACATTATTTTTGTGGATATCCACATAAGTAAACATTCCATTTATTTTAAACAGTATTTTATTTTTGTTTATAGATCTGAACATTTTAAAAATCTTAAAGAAAAATCCACCTTCCATCAGAATTTGAACCTGCATCCCCATTTGCAGGAGATTTGGCCACAAAGAATTTCATAATCCAGCAACCTATCTGCATTTTCAGCACACTTGTTCAGATTTCTTCGAAAGTCATAATTGCTCAGTTTCATATCAAAAACATTAACAAAGCAATTTCTAAAGAATTAATAGATTTTTATTTATTAATCTGACAAATCTTTATTAGTTTAAATGTTATTTTTAGTAGATATCTATGATTCAGTATGTATATATATAAATAATTTCAGAAATTAAAAAATAAATATAAATGAATAAATTTAGGCATGCTATGATTTTCAAGCCTAAAATTAGAAGAGTTTTCACCTTCTATCGTAGGGTTAGGTTCTTGTATAATAAATAGTTTTCATTTGCTAACACTTCTTGAGTTTTAGATCTGACACACAAAAAATTAATACTGTTAGCTTATATTTCTAGTGAGACACCAGGGCAAACCCCTTGAATTGGGACATATGATAAAACTCATAAATAAACTATATTTATATTTATATATTACAATATGATGAACAAATCATGACGTACATAAAATCACACACTAACACAAATTATTATAAATATTTCAAATAAGAACAGATATTTTAAGCTGAAATTCACATGGTATATTTATCATACAAGTATATCTTGAAATCTGTAACTATAGCTATTGGCTTTTGAAAACAGTGAATTGCATAATAAATTGACATACACACACACACGCATATATATAAAATGGTGCCATGTCATAGAAATGTCCAGATTTATATCAGTTGTGCTCTGAAATTTGGCTAGTATAAACATCAGCAAGGCTACTCATGGCAAAACAAGATGAATTACTGGAGTTTGAACTGGACATGAAAGTGGGTGTCAGACAGATAGGATATTCTTTTTCTGAAATTGTGGACATATTTGACTTCTCTCAAATGTACAGTGTTATATGTGTACAGCAAATTCCTGATGGTAGGCATTACTGTCCACCATTGTCAGTACAGTGACTCACCACATCTTTAATGATCATGACCAGAGGCATCTGCTTAGAATTGCCTGAGGCAACAAACAAACAATACAAACTTATTTCATATCCATATTGAATGCAGAAGGTACTAGACACATATCCAGCCAGTCAGTTCAGCATTCCATGGGAGATGAGACCTGAAAACCTACCAGCATATTATGGTTAACACCATAATCCTAGACACAATGCTTCACCTGGGCTCATGATATCACTAATTGTTCCCTGAAGGATTGGAAATATGGGGTGTAGTCCAATGAGTCATGTTACAGTTGTTTCAGACTGATAGTAAGATCTGAGTGTGGTACAAATTCCATGAGGCCATGAACCCGATTTTTCTGCAGTCATGATGAATGGTTGTGCTATCAATGAGGCTCCTTGTCTTGGATGTCTATTGGAACTAAAGTTCACCCCAGATCTCAAGTGGAACTCATATAATCCATTTCAAAATATGTGATAAAATGGTCAGTTATTTGTACCACTCCAGAAAGTACCTGACTCCTCCAGCCATGCTCTATATTTACAAGAATCAGATCAAACCAAAAATGCATTATTGTTGTCATTTATGAATGTTATAACATTCATACATTATGAATGCAGATCATCATTTAAAGAAGTAAGAGGATATGAATGAAAAGATTCAAAATGGACACAGTTATCCATTTCACTGAAACAGATGTTAAGCACATGCTGAATGTTATTACCTCCTGTATCTTCCCTTTCTTTCTTTGCAAACAAGCAGTGCCTTTGATATATGTTATTCCATCTATCCTCTTCAATCAAACAGGAATGGTCCATTGTTTATCTGAGTTAATGATAGGGCATAATGTACACACTAGGGAACAATCAGAATTATCATAGGATAAGTTCAGTTCCAAATTATTAAAGTTATTTAAATTCAAATATTTTACAATGTAATAAGGGAAATTTGATGGGTATTTTATAGCCATGGATCTAGCAAGGAGCTTATTCAATCGTTAACTTAGGAATTCATCCAAAAATTAAAAACAGGAAAACCATGAAATTTCTAGTTTTAATTATTGACTTTAACCAGCTGCTTAATGAAAACATGAATTTATGTGAAGTAAATAAATTGGGAATATTTCTGTTAAAATCATTTTCTCTAATAAGAAATTTGACCTTTGTAGGGTCAATCTATCCAGATTTTAGGTGGAAAAATAAAATCTAAGTGTCATGTCCACAAATACAACACAAAATTATAAACAATGTGGAGAAATGACCTTCACAGAAAAGGAAGATGACCAAGCTAAATATGACAATAACATTTATACAGTCAGATACATATATTTACATATTAAAAATCAATGTTCTTTCTTGTGGCCATGAAGAGATCAATAGTTTGATTGTTCAAAATGATTTGTTGAAAGTGAGTTTGCAAAGTTTCAAAGTGTTTTTGTTGCAAGTGAGGAAATCAAGTTATATGGTATGCCTATATGTGTATGTGTGAAGTACATGCTAATGAAATGTATACGACTTATGACTGGTCGTGTGCAATAGCCATAATTTTAAAACACAGTGAACAAAGAGAGAGATAACACGGCCTACTTTCATTGTGGCATTGTATGTAGAAAAATCATAGCTGACATACATGTTGTCATGGTATATGTGTCTATGTTGTTGATCAAGGCTTGGTCTGGTTCACTGTCTTTCACTGACTGTCCTTCACTGTGTTGTTACAGATCTGGTCCCTGGCTGTTGCTGACAAGCCATTTTTATTGATATTTGACAGTTGGTGCTCAGCTCATAAATCCTATCTGAGTTTTGCACAGGAATGTACTCAGTAACCCAAGCCCTGACCTATTTCCAGGTCATTTGGAGTTCAACTGCATGTATATAGTAGAGAGCACATAATGTGACTTGTCATATCCAATCAGGTTCCAGGAATCACTTATTTAATTTGGCATCATGTTTGTACAGAATTGTAAAAAAGGTTTTCGTATCTACTGAATTTAGTAAGATTTATTTGTAGACATCTCTTACTTGTTTGTGCTTCACTTATTGGCCATAAAATATAGGATTTGAGATTTTGTGGTCATCTTGTACATCAAATCTTGTAAATTTTCTTGATATTTTTTGCTATGAACTGGGACATGGAAAATGTGGTAGTAAGTGATGGATACTTGTTACAAAGGTTTGGTTTGGTTTATTTTACGGCATATCAACCTCAGTGGGTTATTTAATGCCGACAACATTTTTAGGATAGATTCGTATGAATAGAATATGTATTCTTTGGTTTGGTTTGGTTTCTTTTGTTTTATGGCATATCAACCTCAATAGGTTATTTAATGGTGACAAAATTTTTTATTGCTGGTAATAATTTGTTTCAAAAAAGTATTGCTGGCAATAGTTAACTATTTGCCCATAGCTGGACCCTAACAGGTGCTACCACCCCGGGTAAGGGTACCTGGGAACACCAGCAATTAAGAGGTTGTTCAACACTCCTCAAAATCTCCTGATCAGGGGTCTTGCTTCTGGACGTAGTTTAATGTCTTACCCAGGATGCGGATGTAGTTTAACATCTTACCCAGGACAGACTTGTTACAAAGGCAATAATTTACAAAGAGAATATGTTTAATTCCAACAACTCACAATCTTTGTAATGTGGACAACCTTAAAAAAAGGACCAGAATTAATAACTAGTAATAGAGACAACAGAGAAAACATTCTCCTTTAAAGGCAATATATTTACTTTGCATCTTCTAACTCACAACTTATATTAGCAGAACTAAGAGATAGTTAGATAGACCCTCATATTATAGGGAAAGAAACAACAGGTATTTATATTCTTTAGAGTGGATACTTTTAAGAACTCCATGTGATAATATATTAATTATATATTATTAAGAAATGCTCTGACTCTCTTCATGTTAAAATAATGGCATGGCAAGGTGGAACTTATTTTAGAGTGAGAGTTGAAGTCTACAAAGATTGTTAGTAACATTAGGAGAATACAAAAGTTTTATTCCCCAGAGAGGATAAATGTCTTATTTAGAATATAAGTGATTCATTCATTTGTATATAGCAGTAACCTCTATCATTGTCCCAGCTGTTAAATTGTTTTACCTCAAACAGTACAACTTACTTTACACACATTATCAAAGGACAATTTTTTTCATCAGTGATTTGGAGAATGAAAAGAAAAAAGGAGTAAAGATAGACAAGACAAACTATATAAAGTTGAAACATGAGGGAGAAAGGAGAGTGATAAAAAAGAAATGATTTGGAGAAAAACGGGGTAAGGAAGAGTTGGTTGAGGTTTGAGAATTGTGGTCCACACCCATTGGTTAATTAATAGACAAGTTGACCTCATCACCCCAATCATTACTGTAACAGGCTGGGACTCAAAATGGTGGACAAGCAAATTGAAATATAGACTCAATGTATAAGCATAAGATGAGCATTTAAAAGTCAATTTTGCCAGTTGCAATAATAAGAGATGGGGGTGGGGAGTTCACAAAAAAATGGTTCCTAATTGTTACATTCGCAGCTTTGACCAGCAAGTCCCAGAGTCAGCCATGTCTGGTGTGTCATGGACCAGGGGTAGGAAGAGGAGAGAGAGAGAGATAGAGAGAGATTAATAACTCTTCTAGATGGCTGTAGTGTGGGAAAATGGAATTAGATAAAACTCTGGATGGAAAACATTAGGTAATCAAGCCTGACTGTTTCAGGAAATTATCATGGCCAATTTATTTGCCAATGCTACACAGATTATGGATCATTCACACAGGATCACAATACATACATATCTATGATCATGTGTATGTGCATCAGTCTATAAAAATATGTATATGTATATAAGATATGTAGAGTAGTGTTATTCTATCCATACTGTTCGTATTCATTTCTGACTAGCAACAATCACTTTTTTCAGTGCCCAACATAGAGAGTGAGTGATAAAAACTGATCAGACAAATCTTAAGCCCCAAATTACAAAATTTGTTCTGGTAATGCAGAAAATTACTAAAGCTAAACAGGGAGTAGTGGTAATGTTTATAAGCAACAACAAGAAAAACTAAAAATTTGCTTCCATTTTTCAGGTTCAAATACAGTCAGTGCTAAGATATGATTGGGCTTATTGTTTCATGTTATGGCTAAATATGTCAAAACACCAGTTCTCCTTCAATCACCAAAGCTAAGCAATGTTGAACTTGGTCAGCACTCAAATTGGTAACCGCTGAGCACTACCAGGTGCTGGAAGCTACTCGATAGGTCTAACAAGCCAGTAATGGATACAATCTCATTACTCATACTAACAGAAGACCTCAATGTGGAGGTGCTTCTGTACTGATAGGTCATAAGACCTATCTGAAGTTAAGAGTGTTTATTGCTTCATATTTCTCCTATCACCAGAAATTGCTTTATCACTATCTAATGATGAGAGTGAATGAAAATTGATGTATTTTGTTTAACAAATCCTAGCCATGATATTCTACTTACATAGACAGCTAATATATTATGAATATACATATGATTATGTACATAATTTAGTCCCCTGTTATAAAACAATGATCAGAAAGCCAATCTTGTTAATATATTAAGTTCAAGCCTCATGTGGTGTTATACTATTATTAATATCAGCAAGACTTTACTAAGCTTAGAAAATCTTCAGAAGTTTGTTGGATGGTTTAACTGGTTACATAATTTCAATAGGCATTTGTGATCAGTCTTAGAGGTCAAGTAAAAACAAATATTTTTAATGCTGATAGTTAACACACTAGCTCTTAACTAATTCACATAACTACAACATCGTATCCAGCTGACTCCAAAGAAAAACAATACCTAAGGTTTAAAATGAATTTTTTAAAATGAAAAATCTTTTTTAAAGCTTCTATTTTAGTTTTAATTTCAAACTAATAATTTAAATTTATTATTTCCTATAAGCAAGATACTTTGCTGTATTTTCAAACTGAATTTAAATTGATTGGAATTAGTTTTTTTTAAATTGCTAAAAATCACTTATTCAGCCATATTTATAATTCTCTTGGCACAACCTAATACTCTTTATTAAAAATTCCTTCAAAACTAAAATATAGTTTTCTGAAACTTTGAGGAAGATTAGCCGATTTAAAATTTAATAAAAATGATTTGAAACAAATATCACTTATTTTTAATTTAAAATATCACAGAAATGCATATTTTAACACAGAGGTAGGTATTTATTTAAAGTGTTGACAGCTTGACTGACAGAAGTTTATGTAAATTTTTCATATGGTTGGTGGAGGGAGGGGTGACATATCTGTAAAAATTATTTGACAAATATAACATGAGCCCCTTTTTCATATAAATTTTAACAACCCAGTAATCTTAAATATTTAAGAAAATATTCTAAGTAACCTAATAGTTACTTGAATTTTAGGTAATTTACCTTTAAATTTACTATAGTTACTGCTCTTATTTTCTGATAATGTCATGTATTGATGTCCACATTTACAAAAATTGACATGTTTATATACGCAGAGAAAAAACTCAAAATTCTTTTGTAAATACTGGGAAGTTGCTGAATTGTAATCCATTTATGCTTAGTAAAAATAGTTTTTACTTAATAACAATATTACCTACCTAGTACAAATTAATACAGAATTTTAAAAGATTTAAAACTTTATAAATTATTCTAATTAAATTTTTAGAAAACTGAAAACAATTCTTGTAAAAATTCATTATTTATCAAAAAAACAAATTTCTTCAGAGAATAGTGTCTATAATGTTAGGTTGGTGCAAAAATAATGACTGTTTTTGACGTTAAAAAATACGTCAAAAAAATTAAATAAGTGGAGGGTTAACAGATGTAAAAAAAAAAATATTTTTACAAAGTTTTTCTGAAAAACAAATGTTTCTAAAATAATTTCATTCATTTGTGAATAAGTCCTGAAAGTTTCATTAAAATCTGATAATTATTGGATTTTTGCAAGAATTTCCAAAGCAATGCGTTTTACACTATAAAAAGATGCTAAAATTTCCTATACTAATCTATGGTCGCCCACTGATGCAAGGAAAACAAAATTTTTAACCCAAATTTTGAAGATTCTTAAAAGATTAAAAAATAGAATTTAATAATAAAAAAGATCCTTTGTACTTTCCTCTTAAACAATTACAATTTTGATGATAAATTCTTTTATTAAGTCTGGAATATTTTTTTTTTATCATGTATGCTCATTTTTTTTTTAGCAAATCTTTGGAGGTACCTATATTTCACATGTCAACTTTATTTAGCTGTGAAAGAGTTAACATTGCTTTCTATATTGAACAATGGTGATCCGCAGTGACAGAAATCTAATTCAGCTATATAGTCTGACACCTCTGAGTCTTATATTACTTCTAAGACAATGAATGGGAGGATAGAACCACCAGAGATCTACAGTAAGGAAGGGTATAGGAAAGCTAAATTCTAAGAGAGATGTCTGCTATTATGTTAGAGCATATCTAGAGTGAGAAGGTTCCACATTACCTTCTTTGGGATTAGGTTCAAATAAAAGATACTAGTTTGGTCAACTTTGCTTCACTGCTGACAAGATGATCAAATTTCCAATCTAAATTGTTTGTCTTTTTAAGATATTAAATTTATTTCAAAATATATTCAGTCTAACTACAGAAGAAGCCATAAAAATAGTTTGCTAGGCAGAAAATTAAATTAGCCTTGTGATCATTTCAGTTTCATTCAAATTTTGTAAATGTGCATATATATTTTTATTCAATGACAGACCTAAAAATATTTGTACAAAATTCAAAAAAAATTTTTTTTTTTAATAATTTTTATTTATTAGCAAATAATTTCAATAATACATTATAATTAACTGATGGGGGGAGGGGGTAAAAACTAATGTATTTTTTTGCTGAGAAATTAGTTATCACTTTTTCTTCCCATTCCTTTTGTGTCAATTTCACCTGAATTCACTTTTTGTGGCAATCTTCTTAAAAGTTTAACCTAAATTCACTTTATTTTTTATAAGTAATAAACTTTGTGGCCATCTCTATGCTGTCAGGTACCAATAAAGAGATATGAACAGACTCAATGATATATAATAGATATGAACAGACTGAAACAGATAGACATGAAAAGATTGATAATAATAAACATGAATAAAAAGATATCAATATGAAATAATTATCTATAAAGCTCCCTGCTCACTGTAGGCAGGAGAAAGAAAAGATGATTATTTTTATTGTTGATATGTTTGCTTTTCTTTCTTTTTCTTGTCTCCAACTTTGATTTTATTGCTCAGCTCAGAGTAGTGAGTGCTGTCCAGAGTACAAGAAGAATGTATTATTACAATGTCTTATTTCAAACTCAATCAAATTATGTATGTATAGGAATTAAACCCTGTATATATTTTTCAAACAAATAAATTCCAATGAGGTTTGTTGAATAAACAATCATTACAAGGGCAAACACCACCAAAATACTTGGCAGACATAATTGTAGACCAACCACATGTTATTTTTGGACCATTTAGAAAATAACAATTAATTCCTTCAACATCCCTGCAAATTCTAGGAAAAAAATTTTTGTGAGCCAGTGTGAAATTATTTTCTAACTAATGAAAACGTATTCAAAAATGTTCACAAATCTATGTGAAATTTTAAATCCCTTTATAGATATAAAAACTGAAGCATATATCATTTTCAGGCTCAAAAATCAATTTCAGAGACCAGTTTGATCAACACTCAAACACAATAGAAGAGAGACAGCCAGCAGCCATCAACTAAGGCTTTGTCCATACACACAAGGGATTAACCAGCAACTGTCTACTAAGCCTTTGTCTACAAACTCACAAATACATTAGGCTGACCATCATAAAGTAAGTCTGTTCACACATTTCACATCACAGTAAGAACACTTAATTATCTTATGAAACAAACATCACTGCAAGGAAAATTGAACATTTTATATATATATATTTTACTTTTCATTCAGTGAATAACCTTTTTTATGTTTCATTTAAAAGATATGTTTTGTTGTTAAATGTTTGGAAGCACTCAGATAGCAACTAAAAACTGGGTAGACAGATCCCAAATACGTGCATGTGTATATATTAAATGGCACAAACACATAGAAGTCCCTCATGTACAACACAGATAAATGCATATACATTTACATACATGCATGTAAAATCACATTGCAGATGGTGTGTAATGGACAGAAAATCATCTCTTTTATAATATAGATTGCTGGAGAGTGAGAAAATTGAAGGAAACAGCATACATTAGCCCCATAGCCAAATGTATAAATCAGGCTAGTCTGGGTAGGGAAAGAATAAGGAAGTATACCGGCATATCTGGGCTATTGTAAATGGAAATCTCATTGTGACACACATTGCTAGTAATGAGCTGAACTGATTATTATATTTACTGTCAATTTTCTTTTTATTAATAGCTACCATTTCTCCTACCTTAGAGATTGCATTCCTGAAGTGCAATGTAGAATGGATTGGCTGAAATGTTGTGATAACAACAAAAGCAACAAAATGAATGAGGTCAATCATCAGAAAAGCTCTTAGATATGTCTGTTTACAATCAATAACTCTCAATAGGAATTGTTTATTCATTAGAGTTGAGGCATCAAACACACACCCACTTGAGCATTTTTCTGGATCCCTTTGCTATACCTTTTAATATGACAAATCATACTGCTCACAAAAGCCCTGAATCAAGATAATTCAAAGATATGGTGACTTTTAGCTGTATATTAAAAATGTTTATAACAAAATTAGGTACCTCCACAAATTTGCTAAAAATGAGCATACCACGATGAAAAAATGTCTTAAAAGCTTAATAGTAACATAGTTTTATCAAAATCTTTGGTACTATTAAGAGGAAAGACCAAAAGATTTTTTATTATTAAATTGTATTTTTTTATCCTTTTTAAATTTCAGTTAAAAATTGTGTTTATCTTGGGTCAGCAGGGAGGGGTAGGTGAGTATCAGAGATTAATCTAAGAAATTTTAGCATCTTCTTTGCAGTGAAAAACACACTGACTAGGAAATTCTTGCAAAAATCCAATAATTATCAGAACTTACTTACAAATGAATGAAATTATATTAGAAATATTTCTTTTATAAAATCATGGTAAAATCATTATTTATCTATTTTTTTTTTTTTTTTTTTTTTTACATCTGTTACCCCTGTCCCACAGTTATTTAATTTTATGAAATTTCAAGACATTCATTTTTGTACTGCTTAACATTTACATTAGTCATATACAGAAGTCTTTGGAGAATTTAAATCATCAATCTTTTTGTAAAACAGGACCTGAGTTACCCAAAATCTACTCTGCATTATAAAATAAATAATGCAATAAAACTAAGACATTATTTAATTAGAAAATCTTTTAATTGCTTTTGTGAAGATATATTATTTACACTATTGTGTTAAGAAATTTTTTTTTTTTAATGAATAATGAATTTTTACAAGAATTGTTTTCATTTTTTTAAAATTTAATTAAAATAATTTATAATGCTTTAAATGTTTTAAAATTCTGTATTAATTTGTACCAGTCATATGATATTGTTATTAAGCAAAAACTATATTTAGTAATCATAAATTGGAAAGCTTATTCAGCAACTTCCCCAGTATTTTTAAAAGAATTTTAATTTTTTTGTGTGCATAAATGTACTGATTTTTATAAATATGGAAATCAATACATGGCATTATCAGAAAATAAGAGCAGTAACTATAGTAAATTTAAAGGTAAATTACCTAAAGTTCAATAAAATATTAGATTACTTAGAATAATTTGTTAAATTTTTAAAATTACTGGGTAGTTAAAAATTACATAAAAAAGGGGCTCACATTATATTCATCAAGTAATTTTTACAGACATGTCCCCCATAAAAAAATTAGATAAACCTCCAGCTGTTAATCAACCTGTCAACACCTTAAACAAACAAATACATCTGTGTTAAAAAGCATTTCTGTAATATTTTAAACAAAAAGTAATATTTGTTTCAAATCAGCTTAAAAATTTAAATCAGCTAATCTCCCTCAAATAAAGTTTCAGAACCGTATATTTTATTTTTGAAATATTTTCTAATAAAGAGAATTACATTGTGTTGACAGATGACTAAAAATGGTATTAGAATAAATGATTTTTAGCAATTTCAAAACAAAAAATCCTTCCAGTCAATTAAATTAGTTTTTGAAATACATTAAAGTATTTTGCTTATTGGAAATATTAAATTTAATCTATTAGCTTGAAATTAAAACTAAAATAAAAACCTCAAGAAAGACTTTTCATTTTTAAAAATCATTTTAAATCTTAGGTATCATGTTTCTGTGGAGGTACCTACTGAAAATGTAAATGTTATTACTGCTCTGCTCTATGTACAAATACGTACAGTGGAAAATAGATACAGGTGCATATATAAGTGTATTTGGGCAGTGGTTTTTCAGTAATGCTAGTTTAATTAGAGACCAAATATGTTCTTTAAGATTTTTATTAACTTTTTCCTTGTTACTGACATTGTAATATCAACATTGAGGATGTATACGAGTTAAATTTCAGAATGGTTTTGGTTCTTGTAAACCATTGTAAAAAAAAAAAAAAAAAAAAGTATATTTATTTTAATGTATTTCAAAAACATTGTTTATGTATTGAGATATTTTTATTAAAATCTGTTTAGAATTTGGGCTTTGCATTTATTTTACATATACCATATATACTCACGCATCCTGTTACTTTTGAAGGCCTAATTTTGAAGCTAATTTGACTACAGTAAATGGACATATATATATAATGTGTCATCAATAGGAAAGGTTGACACAAATATAGAAAATAAGTAGTAGTTCATTCCAGAGAATAATATGGTAAACAGTTGGGAACACAAATGTAATAAACAGTTACTTCTTAACTCCTCTCCCTCAGTAAGAGAGAAGGTTGTTTAAATAGTCTTAGACCAGTCCATCTTGTAGGGGTGTTCAGCTACTCCACAACATCCCCTTTTCTGAATTGACTCCTTCCTCTGGAAGTCATATTTTTTTCCTTTTCGGGTTCATTCCTATAGTCTCTGTAAATTTTCTTTTCTGCTTATTCAAACATTTCTCCTCAGGGGCTACTAAGAGCATCAGTATGTTGAATAAGTTATAAATAACCTTCATCTGCCCTTCCTTCTGGTTATTTATATCTTCTGAGTACTTTTTCCTCACCTGGTAGTGATGCCTCTTAATGATCTTTTTCAGGTCTTTAATTATATACATTAATCTACCAATGCATTTATCAGTGATAACAGCATTCCAAATTTCTTTCCTGGTTCTCTACTCTTTGAAAAAAAAATCTTTTTCTCCTGGTATATAAGATTCTGTATCCATTTTTTCCTTTATTGGATTTTTTTTTTTATTTCCCTTTGGCAACAGTTTATTGAACACAGATCTTATTTTTCTCACAAACATTAACTCTGCAGGTGACAACCCTGAATTAGTATATTAGGTTTAGTGTCACATGATACAATACCTTAAAAATTGTAGGATATCAACAGATTCATTTCTTGAAAGTGTCTCAAAATCTTTCTGCTTGTCCATTAGATCGTAAGTAGTGATGTGTACAATTGAAAAAAAAACATTACAAAAGTCTTTGAACTCTTTTTCCATGAATTGTGTGCTATTGTCCAACACAATTGTATCTAGGATATTGAATCTGGCAGAGAGTTCATGCAAAAATTTAATTGTACCACTGCATGTAGGATTTTTACATTTCATCACCTCTAGACATTTCAAGAAACTGTCAACCCCAATTAAATAATATGGTCCACTTCATTGGACCTGCAAAATCTATTTGCAACCTTGCCCAAGGTCTGTCTGTCTTTAGCCAAGGGGTAAATTTTACCAGTGGTACTTTTACCTGCCATCACATGACCTCTGCATGATTTTATATTTTTTCTATTTCTCATTAAAGCTTTCATCCTCGATATACCAGGGTGACAGGTATGGAAGTCTTTTAATATTCTTTTTTTACTTTTTTGCAGTGCTACTGATATCACCCCCTGTTTGCCATACATCAAAATTCCATCACAGGTAGCAAAAATCTTTTCAACATCATTCTTTTTGTATTTTTCGTCTATAATTTGTTGTTTTTTCTCTGATATTTTTTGTCTATTTTTGCTTTGTTCCTGATCTCCTTAAGTGTCACAGGTAATTCCTGCATGGTGTTGCACAGCATGCATTTTTATTTCCATTTCTATTCTTAGGGCTCCAATAGTTCATATAGTTTGGAGATTAACCTGGATAACCCATCCACATGCCCTAACTACTTTGATAGAAGAAACTCCATGTTAAATTTATAATTTAATAATATTATTCCCCATCTCTGAGATCAATTTGCACTATGTGTAGGAATCCCTTTTGTGGAGCCAAAAATAGACAGTAATGGTCTGTGGTCCATTTGAAACAAAAATTCTTCCATGAATGAATCTATGGAACATTTTTATCTCAAAAATTATCTCTAAAGTCTCATTTTTGATTTGGCTGTACGCTTTTTGAACTGAAAATAGTGTCCTCAATGCATGTGCAGTCACTTTTACTTGGCTATTGCTTTCTTTGTGTAATATTACAGCTCCTAAGCCCAAATTACTAGCATCACTTGTAACAATAATATCCTTATTTGGATCATAATGTGGCAGACTTAAGTCTGAGGTTAATATTTTTTTAACTTTCTCAAAAGCACCATGAAATTCAGTACTCTAGCTCCATTTAGGATCTTTTTTTTAATAATTTGTTTAGAGCTCTTAGCACATGCATATTTGGGATAAAATTACCGTAGTAATTTGTTAAACCCAAAAATACTTGCAGTGCCAACACATTTGTTAGGGGAGGCATGTTCTTTATCACACTCAACCTCAACGGGTCTGCTTTCCTGCCTTTAGCATCTATAACCTGTCCCAAATACTTAGTTATAGATAAAAAAAAAATTCACATTTATCCAAACTAAGTTTCAAGCTATATTATTTTATATTAGTTTTAAATTTCTTGAACATGTTTGATATGTTGTTCTTGGCTTTCACTCTTAATTAAGATGTCATCAAGGTAGGCTATTGTGAAGTCAACATCATTCAATATCATATCTATGATTTGCTGGAAAATGCCTGGTGTGACCTTTATCCCAAATGGCAGTATGTTGAATCTCTACAGACCTTTATGCATATTCATAGTTAAATACTTTGCACATTTTCCTTTGACAGAAATATGGAAGTACACCTTAGACAAATCAAGTTTTGAAAACACTTTGCCACCATTTAATTTTGTGGTTTCAGGACTTCAAAAAAGGGTAATTCTGTTTCCAAACAATCATTCAATCCCGTAGAAAAATCTGCGTAGACCCTAATCTTATTTTTCTTTTTCACATAAATGGTAGGGCTTAACCACTCACTGTAGTCCATTTTGCTCAACATGCCTATTTGCTCTAAGTGGTCTAATTCTTTACTAATGGAGGCTTGGACTGAATTTTCCAAGCAACAGTCATATTTTCTTTTCATCTGACCATAAGCACAATCTTTTTAAAAAACTCTTAATAATGGCAAAAATACACCACAAAAGTTACTTCCTCCTTAGGACTGTACTTAAATTTACCAACTGTATTTATCACCGAATCCTGACAAAAAGAATTTGTATTGCCTTGCTTTTTTTCCTTTTTCAACACTAACATTTTTTCAAACCATTTGTTTTGTTTCTCAGAGGGTTTCTGGTTCAAATGTCATTGTTCCTCCAACCATTAATTTTGTTTCTACTGGATTTTCATGAATTCCACTATTGCTTCTTTTAAATCCTCTATGTTTCTTTGTAGAGACAAAATTTAACTGACCAAAAAATTTCCTACTCTTTTTTTTTTTCTTTTCTTCCCCCGTAAAAATTTAATAAGCAAATAAATTTTTTTACTTGTTTTTTTTTTTTTTTTTTTTTTTTTCCTTTTTTTCAATCTGTTATGCAGACTTGGAATTAATCCAAGATTGGGTAATCACCAACAATTTCTTGGTATATGACTGTAAATTTGTTTAAACCCAAATCCTCAGTCAGTTTTGGTATTACACTGGAAATTTTTACTTTAAATTTTCATTGTCAAATATTTGGTATCCTGCTGGAAATTTTAACATTCGAATATCTTGTCACCAAATGTTGTGTAATAAATAGAAAAGGTTGACACAAATATGGAAAATAAGTAGTAGTTTATTTCAGTGAATAATATGGTGCATGGTTGAAAACACAGAAAAATGTAATACAGTTACTCATTGACTCCTATCCCTCATTAAGAGAAAGTGCCATTTAAATAGTCTTAGACCAGTCTATCTTGTGGGGATATTCAGTTACTCCACAACATATAGTTTGATCAATAGCATAGCCCGGGCTAGCAGTACATATGCTTATTTTATATTTTGTGTATCATGTGACCCCCTTAAAATTAGCTTCAAAATTAGATCTTCAAAAGTTGCATGATATGCGAGTATATACAGTATTATGTATTAGTTTTAAATATTATATAGTGACTCATGGTGCATTATATATATATATATATATATATATATATATATTTTAAAAGGAAAACAGACCACTTTAAGGTACCATTACAATAATTTATTTCACCAGAGTCCTATTAAAAGGACGCTGGATCATCAGATAGCACTTCCAACAATGAAATGAAACGAAAAATGAGGTTAAAATTTCGAGGTAAATGCTTACTACATGTGTAGGTAAATCACGCAAGATTATATATATATATATATATATATATATATATATATATATATAAGTTTTTAAATACATGCCACAAAACTAATTTCTTGCGTGATTTACCTACACATGTAGTAAGCATTTACCTCAAAATTCAACCACATATAGGTTTCATTTTTACAACAGTAAATATGAGCATAACTTTCAAAAAATAACATCTAAGATTATAAAAGATATATTTAAAAAAGATGGAGTACAAGTTATTCATTACTCTATACAAAACAGAATCAGAGTCTAATATTTATTGAAGAGATTTTGCATACAATGAAATCCTCCACTTGCTTTCTATACATAACTATTAACCCACAAAACTCTTCTCCAGTTCATTCAATTTACTTGGCTGACAAATAGGGATTCAAATTTACAGCCAATTTCAGGTTAGAGAACTGACTGGGTCACTTAATAGGTTGATTTTTTTTTTCAAGCCATTGTCTTGCTGAGACACCAAATTGCACTTTATTTTTAAAGCCTCAATCAAAATGCTAAGTGGTTCAATCTCAGTACATGGTTTCATTCATTCTTCCTTTCATTATATTCTATTAATTTGTCCTCCTTGCTTCACAGTTGGGATGATGTTCTTTGGCTTAAATTCTTATATTCTTCCTCAAAACTTGATGGTATGAACTGAGACCAAATAAGACAATCTTGGTCACATCACACCAAAGAATATGATTGCAGTAGGTATCTGGTTTGTATCTCCTTAGCAAACTTCACATGCAATTACTTCAAAAAGTGCTACTTTTTTGCTCTTCAAGATTGCAAGACATCAGTAGAGTGTCTTGGTGACAAGTACATGTGTAACTGTTGTCCCTAATACTCTTCACCCTACTCTTTGAGAGTAATCTTTGGCTGCTTTGTTACCATTCTGACAATTCCACTGTCAGGTCACTGTTGAACTATTGAATCAACAGTGCATCAATGAAGTTGTAACTCTTTACTGATTGCTCTGTAACCTTTACAATAAAGACTAACAACAGTTTCTCAGAACTTTCTAGAATGTTCCTTTGTTTTTACCATTATGTGTTACTTCAATGACAATTAGTAACCAACCGATACATTGTGCTATAATCCCAAGAATGTCGCCTACTACTTAGAATGTTCTCGAATAATCTACAGCTGTTCATAACCAACCACCTAGAAATTTACATTCGTCAGCGGTATTACGTCACTCCTTTTAAGAATGGATATTGGATGCATTTTTTACTTAATCTTTTTAAAATGTATCTTTCATAATTTTATATAGATTTATTTGTTTAAACCTTTTGCTCATATTTACAATTAAAAATATGAAACGTATATGTGGTTGTATTTTAAGGTAAATACTTACAATATATATATATATATATAGATGAATAACGTAATAAACTGTTTTTTTTCATGCTGTCTATTGAATACTTATTTTTACCAATACATATATTTTAGAATAATGTTTTGCTACTTGATAGATTCATTTCTATATATTAAGAAATTATGAAGGAATTGTCCACAGTTTGTGTCAGTTTATTAGTCCAAACTTTTGTCAAGAAATAAATTAAGAAATATTAAATAAAATGACATTAACAATTCCATTGTAATTTCAATTCTAATATATGGATATTAGTTTGATAATTAGAGAAAATATTTGAATATATACTAGTCACAGTTTTTAGAAAACATGTACAAAAGAACATTTTCTGCACAAATACACACAGACATGTGTGCTATAAAATCATGAAGACTGAAATAAAGAGTGAGATAATAAAATAGAAATTCATCATCATCATCATCATTAAATAGATATAAATTAATGTAATGTTACTTGTCATTTGAATTTTACATACTCTTCTGAATCAACATTAAATTTGAATGAATTCAGTTGAATTCATGTTTTGTTAACTTTCCAAGTAAAGAGTTTCAATTTTTGATTACTTGTTTTTTTTCTATAAGATATAAATATCAGATAAAAGTGAACTGTTTAAAGATTAGATTTTTTAAATTATTCCTAATAGCTGAATAACAAACAGGATCACTCTTATAATTAAAAAATCGATAGATGTGCAGTAAACAAATATATTAACCTCAATATTTTGAAAAATTAAGGATATTTTGAAAATTCCTCTAACCTTATTTGTTGTATGTTTAATAAATTTGGTTTCATTTGCTTTTTTTCTGATATTTACATCTTATACAGTAAGTGTAACAGCATATGATACATGGATAACATTGTTGGCAGACTCAGAAGGAAAACTTCAAAAACTCCTAGACATGGTCACAAAGGAAGGCAAAAAGAAAGGATTAACCATTAAATTTAAGAAGATACCAGGTTGAGTCAAAAACCTTTGATTTTCAATGATGATTTTTGGCAACTTGTATCTCCATTTATATTATTAATTTGATACAACTTGCTGTTCAATTGTTTTTTAATTGTTTATTCTTTATTTTCATATAAACATATAAACCTCAATTGTTTATTTATTTTACAATTTTGATAATGAGTGCTGAAAAAAATAGTAAAAAGATATTAATAATGTAGATGACCAAGAAACTGTCATCAACTGCATGACACAAAACTGGTTCAAATGTTTCAAGGAAGGTGACACCAGCCTCAAAGACAAAACAAGGTCAGAGAGACTTTCTGTTGTGGAAAATAAGGCCTTGCTTGAAATGGTTGAATAACAGCCAAATACAAGCATTCATACATTGGCATCAACACCTTCATAAGCTCAATCTTGTGAATAGATGCTGCCGAGAAGCTCGATCTTGTAAATAGATGCTGTCAAGAAGTTCTTCATGAACTGCCCAATGATGAGGCTCAACAATGTGGAAAAATTTGCAAACAACTACTGGCAAAAGATGCACATTTTTGGTATTGAATTGTAACTGGGGATGAAAAATGAATATTTTTGTAATCCTTTCTGAGTCACAGCTCATTTCCTGTGTGGTTAGAGGTTCAACAATGTAGATGATGTTGAAAATAGTTGCAGGGAGTTTTTGCCTCTAAACCAACCAAATGGTATAAACATAGAATTGAGCTTCTGGTACAAGAGTGACAACAGACAATACAATACGATATATTCTAATGAATAAACGTTTCTTTTTATGTAATTTGTTTGAACTATTAGTTAAAGCTTGAAATATGAAAAAAAACTTCGACTCCACCTAATAATATCATCAACTAGAGAGACAGCCAAAGGTGTGAAATTCAATTTGGAGACATTAAAATCAAGCAGGTACAGAAATTTACTTATCTGGTAGTGTAGTAACAGATGACAGAAAATGTGACACATAAATCCAAAGCCTCATTAAATAGTGAAAATATATCTTCCAAAAACTAAGCAAAATATTAAGAGATGGGAAAATATTGTTAGAAGCAAAAGGTAACAGTGTGAAACAGTGATCCTTCAGTACAGTAGTGAAGTGCTAGACTCACAGATGAAGATAAAGTGATAGACATGTGGTTTTACAGATGGATGCTGAAAATACACCATAGATGGAACATATAAGCATTGAGGTAGGGTTAAGGAAAATGGGGGACAAAAACAACACTTTCATCAGAAAGAGTTGACATTTCTGAGATACATTATAAGGAAAAAAGGCTGAGAAAATTTAAAACGCACAAGAGATAGTCAAGAAAGGCGTGGAAGAAGAAAAACAGTAAATAACCTATCCTAATAGTGTTTGTTTGAATGGATGGCATAGTAGGAACAAAAGGGATGGTAAAGAGTTAAATGTTGTTTAGAGCTAAAAAGGAAAAAAGTTTGCAGAGAGACAAACATATTTCAAAATGTTAGACTATTTCAAGTTTGAGTCAGTTGCTATTTATGCAGTATAAATACCAAGAATCTCTCAGTTTGGTTCAGTACACACAACCTCAATCATGAGGAGATGCTGATTAGATAGTTTCCTTAAGTCACTAGTCATTGATAAAATGACTGGCTGTTTGGAGAGTGCAGTATTAAAGCCTATTCATGGAAAGTCAATGGGAAGGTAAGTGTGGTAAGAAAATGTGCATAAACAAGGGAGTGACTACAGCCTTGAGAGGATTCTCAAGCAAATCAGATTCAAGAACTTGGGGTAGCTTCCCAAGGAATGGACTGAGGCTGGAGTCAGTGCATCAAGAACATATATATATATATAGTGGTATCCAGGAAATGGGCTACAAGTATCATATTCCAAATGTCAAACTATTCAAGAACTAGAGATAATGTCAAAAGTATTTTACCTGGGCTAAGGAGAAAAATAAGAACAGTAGCATTGCTCAATGCTGTAAAACCATCTTTTCATATTAAATTAAATTTTGTATTTCATTTAGAAATAAAAGCTCACAGAGTCTGAAAGAAAAATGGAGAGGTACAGAATGCAAGTTGATTGAAGCCCAAGTGTGAAGTTTTCATGGTGATGATTTGGGGTGTCATATCATCTGTTGGTTTTTGATGCACTGTGTTTTATCAAATCCCAAAAATCAATGCAGCCATCTACCAGGAGATTTTAGAGCACTTCATGCTTCTGTCTGCTGCCAAGCTTCCAGGAGATGCAGATTTTTTTTCTAGCAGGACTTGGCATCTGACCACAATGTCAAAACTACTAGTAACTGGTTTGCTGACCATGGTATTACTGTTCCTGATTGACCAGATAACTTGTTTGACCTGTATCTCCATAAGAGAATCTACAGAGTATTGTCAAGAAGATGAGGGACACCAGATCCAAGAATACAGAGGAGCTGAAATCTCACTATCAAAGTAAACTGGACTTCCATGATACCTCAGCAGTATCACATGTTGATCACTTCCATGCCACACTGCATTGATGCAGTAATTATTGCAAAAGAATACCCAACCAAGTACTGAGTGAAAAAGTGAACATACTTCTGTAATATAAATTCAATTTATTTTGTTGATCTTATGAAATATTCTAATATTTTGAAATAGTGTACATATTTTATTTTCATGAGTTGCAAGCAATAATCAACAAAATTTAAAAAAAACAAAAATCAATGAAACATTTCACTTTAAATGTAATAAATCTGAAATATATGAAAGTTTCACTTTTGAATTAAATTACAGAAAAGAATGAACTTTTCCATGATATTTTAAATTTTTATATGTGTATAGATAACTTTCGTTCAAACATGTTCTATTAAATTCTATTTAATAGAACATGTCTGAATAATTTATTTAATGAAATGGACAGGCAATGACCAGCAATGATTGAAAGTCCTCCATACATAATACACAATTTAGGAAAGCTCCTTAACAAGTTTTCACCTGACATTAAACAACTTAAAATATTTGACATAAGTTTATCTCATATCTGTATCCCTACTGCTTTATAACTATATATCTTATCTATATACCTGCATCTATATCTATACAGCATATCCCCCTTATTTTTAGAAGTAAGAAGAAAAAATTATTATTGTTATTCCTCCATCCCTGCTGATTTGATGTTTGATACAATTCTTTACTAAGTTTTATTAGAGACCATAGGTAAAGGAACATTTTTCTTAGGGAGTTATTGAGCATATTACATTGAGGGACTTTTTCTGAGTATGTGAATAGTACTCATGGCCACAATCTTCTTTTATCTCAACTAGAGAGTTGTTTCCTTGGATTTTCTTTTTAATTATTTCTAGTGCTCATATTATTATTGGAATAACGGTTGTGTTTAAATACTACATTCTTGTAATTTCTCTTTCCAGATCTTTATATTTAGAAAGTTTGTCAAATTTTTTTACTGAAATTTATTTTCCATCAAATGATATGTCTACGAGATGGTATTGATGCTTTTTAAGCATTTCATTATTATACCTGGTCAATTGATTTTAATATTCAGAATCTATGGTGAAATACCAGAATACAGTAACATTTTCACCTAGCACCAGTGGTTATTATTATTATTAGCATTATTATTATTATTAATAGTAGGACAGACTAGGTTATATAGCCTTTGATAGCAATTGGTTTAGGGGAAGGAAAACTCTGAATTCAAAACTGTATGTAGCCCTAGTGAAGTACACACTATGAAGCTGAGGAAAGGATCATTCGCATTGACTTGATGATCCTGACTACAGTTGAGTCAATGCAAATGATCCTTTCCTTATCTGCATAGTATGTGCTTCACTAGGGTTACATACAGTTTTGAGTTTTCCTTCTCCTAAACCAGTTGCTATTCGAGCTGTCCTACTATTTACTCATAGCTGGGGGAAGAAGAGTTGGATTCATGCCTTTCCCAAAGGTATTAGCACATAATTGGGCATAATGAACTCGACTGGAATTTGAACATGGCTCTATGACTTCTCAATATGAGCGACAATCCATTACTCTGCTGTGCCTCCTATTATTATTAGTAGCTAAATATCAGGACTTTTATTAACTGCTTTTTAAAAAGTAAAGAATGCTCAGCAGGAGGATTTATTTGAATACACTTTGACAACATTACTGAAATCAGTTTACTGGGTTGAATTTTTTTATGATTACAGTTCAACAAAGAAGATGATTTCTTTTTTTCAAACACCCAGCAATATTGATAAATGGCAAGAAAAACTGACATGTACATTTTCATTTTCACCAATAAGATTGCCACATATACACAAACCATCTATTAATCATTGTATAAATTAAAGAATAAATAAATGAAAGTAAGGAAAAGACCCATCTGTACAATACATTTATTTCAGAGGGGGGGCAACAAATCAATATACTAAAGCTAAGAAGATCACTTAATATTTCTTTCCTCATCTCTTAAGTAGAGACCCCAATTCCAAGTGCTAAGGGCAGATGTTGATTAGATTATGATTTCCAATATAAAGCCTAATCTTAACCAGATTTATTGTAATGATGATTCCATGTCACCTGGACATGAAGCTATCAAGAAAATGCAAAGATTACTTGAGGAAAGGGAGAGTTGATGTATATGTCAGGGGGTGTAATCTCTTGAAAATGTTAAATATACAGAAGCTATTTAATCACTACCAAATACTATAGGTCATCTGACATTAACAGTTTTACCATAATGGAGATTAGGGATTTTCACAATATAGATAATAATCTTAATCAAATATATGGTTTTATTTCAATATCATATATATAATTAATCATATATACTATTTAAAGAGTGATCAATATCAAGTGGCCATTTATAGATATAAACTGTGTACACATAGAAATCAACACTCTCCAGACCCTGTGATACTACTCTATCATCTCTGACATATATATATATATATATATATATATATGTACACACACACACACACACACACACACACACACACACTTACCTGGTTTTTGTATACCAGAATACTTTCAGGGTTAAAATATTGTATTAAAATGTAGTATATAATGTGGTTGAGCTCCAGGAGATTGTTCTGCCAGATAATAATTCTCTTTCTGGTTAGGACTAGTTTTAATCCCTGGCACCTGAGAGGTCTTCAAAGCATTTTATACCTTCTACTATGTATATGCAGGATTTCCATTTTAAACTCAGCCTTGTGTCACATTCCCCAAATGATATGTACTGCTCTTTGTATAAACTTCATTAATCATCTGATAGACTTTGCTTTACCTTATTAGAAAGGCTAAGGCTAACATCAAGGAAAGTGAATTGTTGCACCTTCTAAGTCAAACCTGTTGTGCAAGACAGTTTTTCTCTCCAGAATCTATCTTACGTATCTATATCTACCATTGGTCCATGTTTAGAATACTGCTGCCATATATGGTCCTGTGCCCCTGCTATTTACCTTGAGCTCCTAGATAAGATCCAAAAAAGAATCAGCAATATTATTGGTCCTGATCTGGTAGCTTAGCTTCAATGACTTTTCCACCACTGTAAAGTTGCTTCCCTGTGCCCTTTTTTTTTATAATTACTCTCATGGTAATTAAAGAACACTTTGCTATGGTACCTAGACTTTTTGAATTTAAGTGCAGTACTAGGCTGGCATCAAGATCTCATCAATTTACAGTTGAGCTGGTTAGATGTAACCCTAAATTATATGCTAACAGTTTCTTTTCTCACACTTTTCACTTGTGGAACTCCTTTCCAGCTCTATGATTTCCAGCCAATTTTAATCTGCAAAAATTTAAATACAATGTCAATCACTATCTACTATCCTCCCGATTACTCTTTCCTCTTCCCACTTATTATTAATGTTTCTGTCCCTAATTCTTCCACACCCTGTAATGACTCGTGTCTTAGTGGCTTTACTGCTTTGCATGGGGTGACACCGATTAAAAATAAATAAATAAAAGCTCTCTATATATAGGCCATTGGGGTATTATGAAGTTTTCCTAGTTTTATGCTAAGGGATAATGATAATGTTTTTAGTTTTTTTACAGTCCTGACCTCAAGCTTATTTTATTTATTTAGTTATATTTTATTTTTATTTATATTTTTGTATACTTTCTTTGGGTCTAAACTTTGTCTGAGATAAAGTTAATTAGTTTTAAGTTACGAGTTATTGATCGTTTAGTTTCTGGAACCATGCATGAAGTGGTTGTAGGTAGCATAGTATGGATTTATTTTGATGCTTGCATTTGGAAATGAGCTCTGAACTTTTGTTTAAAAGATTATATTTTATTCTGAAAATGTGATTTGTACAATTTTATCTTCCAGGCAAAATTACATTGTTTTCAGTTACTGTTTTTTTCTTATTTTTCATGTTAGCTTTTGTTCTTTTCGTTTGTGTTTTTGCTATCAACATATTTTTTGTTGTTAAATTAGGTTTTGTATGTCTTCATGGACCTTCTATTATTCCTATATATTTTCCTAGGTTTCCTTTGGATTGTACAGTAGCTTGGATCATAGGTAGTTACCCTTTAACACATTTTTCTGTTACAGGTGGGTGTTTTCAGAATTTTTAGTGAACTACTGTTATTTATGATTTTTAGAATATTTTTAATGCAGTTATAACTAAGTTTTAGAGTATTTCAACTGAATATTTTGTGCTGCTGCCTTAATTTTCTAAAGTGTTTATTGATGAATTTTGCATACACACACACATATATATATATATATATATATATATACGATTTGATGGTTGTTTGTGGCATGAAAATGTCAGTCACCATGCAGTGTTGATGTTTGCCTACACTGTTTATGAATAACTTTTAATAATGTATAAAAAGTAAACATGTGTATGCAAACACACATGTATGCATTATATATACTAGTTTGCTCTTTTCCCTCAAACATTATTCTCTATCCAAACATTAAATTAGCCCATATGTATGTTTTTCTTTATACAATGTTTTTTAACATTGTATAAAGAAAAACATACATGAAAGCAATGAATATTTGATGTAAATATTTTTTGAGATGAATTTTCATTTTGACAATGTTGAAGTTTTAAATAGTGAAATTTTCATCAAACCTGTTGTTAGGAAGGAAAGCAAATTAATTTTTATTCACAAGTATATAACACAGACACACATACATATATATATATAACTTAGACGTCCTGGGTACGACGATAAACTACATCCGCGTCCTGGGCATGACGATAAACTACGTCCAGCAACAAGGCTTCAGATAATGTTTTCGGAAAAATAATGTTGCCAGCTATACATTTTTTTTGGGGGGGGAAGAAATAATGTTGCCAGCTATATGTTTAATAGTATTGCATATTTAATATATGTATAGGTATATGTGTGTGTGTATATATAAATTTGGCATTAAATGACCCACAGTGGTTGATATGCCATAAAAACCAACCAACAACAACTTAGAAAGACAGTAAGAAGGTTATTCAATAAAAAAAACCTTAGCCTTGATTACATACCTGACTTAGGTGGTTCTCATTCATATTGACCATCAAATCTACAAAATTCAAGTTAGTAGGCCACATATTGGGGAGTGACATGATCATGAATTTCTGGACCAGTCACTTTTATTTCACATGTGCCATATGATCTAGGAGGTTACTCAGGGTGCTTGATCTTGCTGAGCAAGTGCTTTAATAAAATCACATGGTATCCTGAGGTCTTGTCAGACATGGATTTCCTTCACCTCAACATGTAGGAATTATACCTGATGTCTTCATGCAATGTGTCACAGACAACGCTGGCCACTCCTAAACAAAACAAATAGGATGACCTAGACCTTCGCAACCATTCTACTCCTGGAATTGAATCAGCAGTTAAATGGCAATTAAAACAACTATCCTGATATATTTTGACTTAGAAACATACCATTAAGTATATCAGATATGAAAGTGTTAACCAACATTCAAACAGCATTCGGAGTATTTTTATATTCAGTGTTTTCTACTCCCAGTAGTCAGGGAATAAATGAACTAATGGTCATAAATTTGGCCACTATATAGACCTTCACCTTTGTCTTCTCATAGTCTTGGCTATTCACACCTTTCTTCAAACACAAATTATCTTGTGGAGTCAACATCCCTCTCAGCCCCACAACAAATGGTGACCCCAACCCCATGAGCAATGATGATGTTGGTCAAGGGTGACATACCAGATATGATGGCTGGCATCATACCAATACAAGTATACCATCATAATGCAAAGAATTGGTTCAAATAGAATCACTTCACAAAGAACCAAGTTCGCAAACGTGATGCAACAACTCCCATCTAATATGATGGATGAAATATCAGATGTCTTTGCAGATCTACCAGAGTATGACCTGTACAACCACTTAAAGGAAGTGATCCTTAAGTGTACTGGACATTCTGAGGAGGACATGATACAAGAGACTTTGGAAAATGTCACCAGAGGAGCTGTTGTTTACATCACCTTGAGTTGCTCAGTGATAATTCTTATCACTTTGCTGGGGGTCATGGTCAATAAAGTCCCTGATTTGTTGGATGAACTTTTCAATCTTCACAAAGACTGCTTAAAAAATTTCTTTCTTGGCTACAGATGACATGTCTTTGACCTTGATCATGGTGATTTAGTTAATTTCAAGAAGCTGCCAATCTCCAAATCATTGTCGTTGGAGGTTTATACCATTAGTAAATATGACATGCTTTTTCATTTTCTGTGCAAGATTGGAAACTACTATGTAAATGCTCTTGATGCATCCACTAGAAAAATGAGAATGTTAGAATTTAATGCATGTCACATGACATTATATTTTAACTTTTAAAAGGTGTGTTCTCAATTACCTGGCTCTGTATTTAGCAGGACTTTTTCATAAGTTTTTGTTTGACTAATTTTCCTGTTTTCTACCAAAGTTTACTCAAAAATTAATGTAGGAATCATATTTAATCGTATAACGGATTGCTTTCATGTGTTCAGTCAGTCAATCTCACTGACACACTGACTACTAACCACAGGATAATTCATGATTGACAGTTTTTATTAGGACACTGATCACAAGTTATTTTATTTTTGTGGTCTTGCCATCAAGGTGACAAGTTTTCTTGTTTTTAATGCAAATAACTAGGACCTGGTGTCTAAGGCAGAAATGCAAAATCCTACTAGCAACTAAAAACAAACATTTTATTGGAAAAATTTATTGAAAATATAACACACAAACACAGCATTTGGAAAGCAACAAAATTTGTCCATTATCCAAAGTAGGTGCTTGAATGGCAATTTTTGAAGAGTGGTGGTTTGTCTTCATAAATGCTCAAAAGTACCGTTTCTTGCCATACTTCGTTTTTGTACAAACTCTGCAAGGGTTGTTTCTTTTCAGTTGGGAGTATAGCTTCTAAATAATGCTGTGTTCCACCAGCCATTCTTGGACATTTTGTGTTATTTGGTAGTTGATTACCAAGCAGCATTTCATAAATTTTAGTGTGAAAACAATGTTAAGACTTCACATGAAACTATAAATCAACTCATAAAATGTTTTTATTGCCTAAATAAGCTAATATAAAGTTGGCATTTGAAGTCAGATAACATAATTGACTTCGGGCAGTTAACATGTTAATGAAGCTAAATATTAGAGGGGGTTGCTGCAAAAATAATACTTCCTATTTTATTATGTTGGCAGGCCACAATGAGTCAGATGCTGTTGGTATGGCAGTAAAAGTCAAAGATTCCTACCAATAAAGTATCATCTTATTTTGCATTACAGATAGCAGCTAACCAGTTGTGTGATAAAAGGGTATCTGACATTAAGGGATATATGAAACAGGTGTGTCACTGAATTCCTCCATGTGAAAAGAAAATTGCAACCACTGGCATTAATCAATAATCACTGAATGTTTACACAGACCAAATACATCTGTATAACTGTGCTCACACTCTGTGTGAGCACAGTTATACGGATGGTGTAATAGATCTTTCAGCAATGTCAAGAGTGATTTGTGACAAGCCATGTTTATGAAAACAGCATGCAGTCACTTGTTTAAGCACTGGCAAAAATGTGTAGCCAATGGTGGTATATGAAAATAAAATTTTGTTTTGGAGCTGGAAATTTACTGTATCTGATGGGCTCACTATATCTATTGTACTTCCTGTGAAAATAAATGAGGTATTTCTTTTAGAGTGGGCCACATAAATACCACTGTTTGGCATTTTTAATTTATAATAAAGTTATATAAAGATAATGTGCATAATCGGAGGAAAATCCATAAAAACACCATACCTAAGGTTTAAAATGAATTTTTATAAATGAAAAATCTTTCTTGAAGCTTTTATTTTAGTTTTAATTTCAAGTTAATAGATTAAATTTAATATTTCCAATGAGCAAAATACTTTGCTGTATTTCAATAATTTAAATTGACTGGAAGGAGTTTTTGTTTTTTGCTAAAATAGCTGATATTAGGACCCTTTTTTAGTCATCTTTCATTGCAATGTAATTCTCTTTATTAAAAATCTTCCAAAAATAATTTAAAGTATAATTAATCTGATTTGAAACAAATATTATTTACTTTAAGAAATGCTTTTTTTTAACCTGACAGTAGCTGTGTTGACACGCTGACAACATGACAGATCTAATGTTATTCTATGGAGAATTTAACTGTAGAATATAATTGAAGAAAATGATGTGAGTGCCTTTTTTATTTAATTTTTAAGTATTCAGTAATTTTAAAAATTTAGGAAAATAGTCTCTGTAATTTAATGTTTTACTGAATTTTAAAAAATTTGACTTTAAATTTAATATAGTCAATGCACATATTTTCTGATAATGTCATGTATGATTACCACTACTTAATAAAATTGGCACATTTATACACATACAAAAAAAAAATTCAAAATTCCTTTAAAAATACTGGTGCTTGATGATTTGCATTAAGCTTTTCTGTTTACAATTAGTAAATATATTTTTCACTTAATATCATCTAACAGGCTGAAATTAATACAGAATTTTAAAAGATTTATGACTTAATAATTTTTTCTAATTAAAATTTAAAAAAATTTTAAATTCTTGTAAAAATTCATTATTCATCAAAAAAGAATTTTCTTAAGAAAATAGTGTTTTTAATATATCTTATTTTTAAAAGCAATTAAAACCTTTTCTAATTAAATAATGTCATAGTTTTATTACATCTATATTTATCATTAAGACAGTCATGTTAAAAAATAAAATCCTTGCATTTGCCTTCATTAAATCCCATATAGAAGTGTATAAACAAACAAGTATTGTAAAGTGTATTTGTGATCAAAGGATAGTGTAAGGGTCATGACATTTTCTCTTGGAACATGGTATCTAGTATTTAATCTCCACCAATATACTTGAAAAACTTGATATGGCTGAACTGACAATCATCTCAGGTACATTTGCAATGAAATGGTTATAAATGGGCTGAGATATTTTTACTTATACTCCTCTCAATCTAATTTTCCTCTTTGTTCAGAGATTTGGGGCTCTTAAATAAACTCAGTTAAAATTAACTATTGACTACTATTTTTCTTTCTTAGCCAGTCAGAATATGACTGTCTTAATGATAAACTAGCTACTTGTCTAGTAGCTAGTGGGATAAAATTTACTTAATCCCTAATTAGCCTTATCCCTTCTGATAAAACACAAAACAGGACAAGAGATCAAATTATCAGAGAAATTAAATTTCATTTCACATAAAACTGTGATAACTTGATACAAATAATCAGGCAATTAAAATGGAGAAATACAAATTTGATTTAAAATTAAACATCCATATATGAAATAAAGTAATCTTTTATTGTTTGCTTTTTATCAAGCAATAACATTATTATTTTTAATCATTTCACTCCAAGCAACTAAAATACAAGGTTGAAGCTGGAAGTGAATTCCACAAGTTAGAAGAACTAGAAGAATCTGCTAGCATAGAACTTACGGTTACATCTAGCCATTTTAACTGTAAATAAAGTTTAGGTACTAAAGAAGAAAGCTCATTAGGACAGTTAGCATGAAAATATTTATAGCAAAGGCATAAGGAAGTCACAATACAGTGGTCAGAAAGTGATTGAAGCCAAGATGCTACATCAAGACCAATAACATTGCAGATTCTTCTTTGTATTGTATCAAGAATCTCTAAATATACAGCAGAAACACCATATCAGATGTGGCAGCAATATCTAATGCATTGGCAAATGGTAGACTTACAAATATGTAATATAGATTCTAGTGACACAGTAAACCAACTTTCCTAAAAACAAACTTAGCAATTGTTTCAATATAATCTTTCCACTTCATGTTAGCAGAAAAGGTTTGCCTAAGAAGTTGCAATGAGTTACTCTCCTGGATATTAGCATCAACCATGCTGTTGAAAACCAAAAGAGGTTCTTTCAGGCAATTGAGGCTTATGGCTATACCATGTTGAAACACCAGTTTCTCTATGATCACCAAAGTTAAGCAATGTTGAACCTAGATGGGTGACCACTTGGGAATACCAAGTGCTGTAATCTTGGATGTATGGATGGTTTAATAGATAATGGCTTGGAATTGTAAATTACAGAGCTGTGTTCCAATTCCTGTTGAGTACATTATATTCACTTACATGCAAATACCCTTGGGAAAGTGGGTATGAATCCACATCTTCTCCATTCTAGAAGAATGGCTGTTCAAAACATTTCATGATTTGATAACAAAGATTGAATCAGATCAAAAATTTGTCCAAAATGCCTTTCAACTTCTTGAAGAATCAAAATCTCCAATTCAACTTAACTGTGTTCCTTTTCAATTTGATAACAAAAAGTATGGATCAATCTACAGCAAGAAAGATATCACAATAAGAAACTTTTTTTTCTGTAATTGATCAAAAAGTCAAAGGTGAAATTTTTTTTACCAAAACTAATTTAACTTTGACACAAATCCATTTTTATTGAGTATTGATCTGATTTATTAACAATGGCTTATGAACCTAAACTGCTGACTATTGCTCACCAGTTGACAATCTAAGCTTTCAGATTTATGATATTTCCTTCTTATATTTTACAGTCAGTGAAAAGGTCATTGTTGTTCAGAATATGCCTTGATGCTATATAATCACCAATGTCTGTACCAATAGTCCTTTGTTTAGATTAACATCTTTCAAAATCATTTAAGAAAAAAAAACAGCTTTAACACTAGTGGCCAGCTCCTACTCATTTAGCAAAACCCTATTACAGGTGCCCGCTCAACCCACAGTCCACCAGTGGTTTATACTGCAGCTACTTTGAACAAACCTTAGTTACAGTTTCTGGGAGAGAGCACATTATGTGCTGTGATCAATTTTTTGAAGAAGGCCAGCACACTGTAATCTTCAGTCATGATGACTTGCTAGCACAACCATCGACAGGTTTCAAACAATTTCATCTACCTAATTTCACTCACAAACCTTGTATTAACTTGTGATGTAGTCTTAAAGCACTTTCCAAAGATGAAAAACATTGGGAATGCCTCCTCAGCCTGATACAATGAAGAAATCACCTCCCTGAGAAATTAACCATGGTGAAATTTGAACTCAGGTCTCATGTCCAAAAAGCAAACATTCTAACCACTTGGTTATGCACCCATATACTAACTCTAATAATATCTCCCAAATAGAGTTATTTAAACTTTTATTGAATTAATCAGTAAATAGCTAATTTAATTGGTGCCATAAGTGCCACTTGCATAAAATTACTTAATCAGTTTTTTTTTTTTTTTCTGAAAAATGATATGGGTGAAACAAGAGAAAACTTAAGAAAATAAGCTTGATAGCAAAATAAAGTGTGCAAGTGTTAATAGTTTCTGGAATAAGAACTTTTGTAAATTATATGAAACTTTTCAAACTTTTGATCCTTGAGAGTTGAGACAGCAGTATGCAGTACTCAGAGTAATTTTTTAAAATATATATGAATAAAATGAAAGATGAGAATGTAAAGAAAGAGAACAAGAAAGAGGTAAAATTTAAAAAAATAAAATATTAGAACACTAAGGAAAAGAGGATACAATTAAAGAGAAAAATATGGGGGGGTGTAAATATTCAAGGGGGATAATAAACTAGTAAACAAGTTTGTAGTATTAAATGACTTGTACTCTGACAAGGTTTTTTTTTTTCTCCTTTTACTCTTTCACCAGATCTTTCCCATGAGAAATCCATAGACAACCTTAATTATAGCTTTATTCTAACTCCATGCAGTCATGACTAACTTTTTTTCTCCTATCTCCTTCTCCCCCCACCCCCGTGTGCTTGTCCTATGATTCTCTCCACCTGCAACTAAAATTTTTCCACTGTGTCTAGGAGTCAGCATTTCCTTATTGTTAGCATTTCGTCTTAAAACAGTAACCCAGTGCATCTCACCTGGCAGATAATTCTGTTACTAGGAAAAGGACAGGAATCAAACTTTCACCAGCCCAGACCCCTACTTTAGGCTGCCCCTAATATTAGATTGGATAATATGTGTATTAGCAACAAGCCATGGGGAAATTATCTGATCTCAGGAAATGCTGTCACCACAGGTGTCCAAGATCACAGGTAGTGGCAGGATGCTGCACAAAGCCTTTTTGTTTTTATAAGAATTATGTAGTATGTAAGGATATACTCTTAACTTGTCACTAAATTTGGACACATTTCTAAATGTAATTCATAGTTGCTTTCTCATTTTCATTTCTTTCTTTATTGCAAATCATTAAGAAACTCACATTTAAAAATATTTGACTGCATTAATACATCACAGAAAACAGTTATTAAAAATAGAAAATAAAACAATCAAGAAGTTGATTTTCATTGTAAGCAATGAATATATTTTAAGACAAATTGTTCATGTAACTCAATATACTTTCTATTATTCTAACAGAGACATGATCATTATAAAATGAATTTCATAATTTTTGCTTTTAATAAATTTTCATTGATGTTTATTGATTCCTAATTTTGAAAATTTCTGCTGTTATAATTTTTAATAAAGATATATATTTACACTATTTACATCATTTGAACTGTTGTTCTCATCCTGTCGTCATATTCACAACGTTTAGGCCATTGTATGCTCCAGTCCTCTTCAAGTGATATATGCTGAAAAGGTATGGCATAGCAATGGCATGTGGAACTAGAAAAATCTACCTCTGTGGACTAAATAAAGCGGGGCAGTTCAAATTTCCAAAGTATATCACCTGAAGAAGGCTGTACGGTACAACAGCTGAAATGTCGTGAATATGACAATAAAGACATGGACAACAGTTCGAATAATGTAAATAATGTAAATAGTTACAACACCTCATGTCAGAAATATAAAGATATATATTCCATAATTTTTGTGTACTTTTTAAAAATGTGCTTCACATCATTTTGCCAGTACAAGATAAATTTTGCAATATTTTCAGCTAAAAATCTTTATATTTCAAGATTTATGCCATTTTTGTATGTTTTCTTATTTTTTTCTTATTTTTTGACAATTGTTTTAAAGCTTTTGCAGTCATATCAAGTTATAAGTCTACCTACCTATTTTTTATATATTTACATTACATATGTACATTATTTGAAGAACTGATTTGAAATATATTTAAATACTTCAAAATGTTTCACTATCATAATTTTATTACTACTTTTACTCCATCTTATTATGGTTGCTTTTTACCAAAACATTCTGGGTATATAAATTAAATCAGAAAAAGTAGCTTTTAACAAGGCTTGAACTCTCTTTGGCCACAATATAAAAAGTATTTATCTTATATTTTTGAGTAGTACTTTAAACTTCTTGATTGTTTTATTCCCATTTTTGAGACCAAAATCTTTTTAATATTAAACACATTTTTTACTAATGCTTAATCTTTTGGTTGTTTTTATCACAACACTTATTCTTTAGTCTTTAAGTTAAAATGTAAATATTCAGAGTAAAGATTTAGCTTTATAATCACAAGTAAACAAAAAATATAAAAGTGCAAAAATACGTCCCTCATACCTATGAGGTAGTTAACAAAAAGTAGCATAGACTAAACAGGAATAAAAATATGGGTAGGAACAAAATATCTATTAGTGGCTTCAAGAACCAATATATAAGTGTTACTACATAACACACCTGGCATTTCTGAAAAAAAAAAAAAAAAAAAAAAAAAAAAAAAAAAAACTCAAGTTCCATAATGGAACTTAAGAATGTCATAATTCTTAATTTATAACGACTTGAAGAATCTCACTCTCTGAGAATATTTCAACAATATAGAAAATGAGATTATTTGAACTTTTAATTAGTGGTTTATCCATTTATAAATTTATATAACTTAAGAAAAATAATAGTCTTTCATTTTAAAGACATTCATGAAATACAATATCCCCAGTGTAAATCATTTTTTTATATTGTTTATTACTGTAGAAAAAGGTGTGAATGGTTAAATATTGCAGTAAATAATCCAACCTCATCAAAAGCTTGACTCATCTATTCTCATCAAATGGAGATTTTCTATCTGAATTTGATCATATGTAGATCTATGAATAGCATGATATCTTGTGATAATAGAATCAGTATTTTCATGAGCAAAATAAATTTTCTTTTAAAATAGTTTTGTATAGAAGCATCATATATTCATATAGTCAGTATTAATACTGACTATATGAATATATGATGTTAACAAATCCTGGGATAGAAAGGTAACTTGCAACAGTAGACTGAATATGTTAAAGCATAGTTTTTTTTAATGCCATGTATGTTCAAGGACATAAGTGATCATGATCCACAGATTCTTTTTCTGTATTATCTGTGAAATGACATGATGTTTTGGAAAAGATAGTGGTGTGCTTTCCAATTGCCTTCTAAAGTTTTGAATTCATAGTAGTCCTTCTCCTAGACTGGCAGCCACCCAAGGCTACAGAGTCTAATCTACTTTACTATTTAATCCATAACTGGTGCAAGAAGAGATGGATTCATACAATTCCAAAGAACATTAATACAAAAGTTGACACACAAGATCAGGCCAGAATCTGAATTCCTCTTTCTGAATGATAATAATTATGTTACTTGCATATGCTAAAGTAAAATAAAAGAAAATTTATAAAAACACCAAAAGTATATACCAACAGACATATTAATATACAGATTTATATCCGACAGATATTATGACTTATAACAGTACTAAACAAACTTCTAATAAAAGATCAAATTACTGAGTTTGAAGTTATATTGTAAATTGTTTTTTTTCTCTGCTTGAACTAATATTAACGTCACAAATTCAATACAAGGGATAAAACCTCAAAATTTTCAGCTGGCAATCCTATTATTCTAATCACAAAGCCATATCCATAAATGCTTTTGAAGTGTTGATATTTTGAAAGAAAGAAGCTGTGTGAATGGTTACCTTTCCATTTCTTCTAAAGCCAATTATTATTTGTCACTATGTTTTTGTTTTTAAATTCAGTTTGAAAAGCTAGGATGAGGGGAAGAGTTAATCTTTAATCAAATGTTCTTTTCAAGACACAAAGAAGCAAATAGGTTTAAAGAGAGAAAAAACAGTTTCAGTTCCCAGTGCACTGCCATCAATCTAGTTTAAAGAAATAATGTGCTGACGTGTTTGGGGTTGGAAATAGTCATATTTCATTTGAGCACTTGATTGTCACATCATACCTTACCTGCTAATCCTCCAATTGTTTAAAGTTTACATGAACTATGGCTGCCATCCCTTCAAATCCAAAGATTAAAAAAAGAAAATTAAAAATATAATTAAAATAGGAAAAAGGCATTTTGACCTCCTACTGGGTTTTTCTATCCCTACTTATTTTGAGTTTACTACCAAAAAGTGTCTAATGATCAATTCACTTTGATACAACAACTTGCAGTGTTTCACTATCAGCTTCCTACACTGCACAATACTGAACTTTGTTCTCAGTACATTTATCATATTGAGGAAACAGAAAACTAATGACATTCACAGTGTGTTGCTTTACACTTAAAAAAAAAAAAAAAAAAAAAAATATATATATATATAAAGTACACAGTTTTACACAAACATTTTTTTAATTCTGAAAACCTTTATGAGACTGGAACAGCTATGTGATATTTTTTACAGTCTGAATATACAGCTTCTATTTTAGAATGAAAAATATATTTTTGAAAGACATGATTTGGGTTGGTGGATTTTATTTCATAACTCTGGCAAGGTTATTTAATGTCAAAATTTGCCTTTTTATAGCGAGTCAACCAGTAAATACTGGTTGTTTATAAGCCATAAGCATCACTTGGGGATAGGTAAATATTGATCATTCATATTTGAGTTTGTATTCATTTACTTGGTAAGTAGCCCCTTTTGGAGGGAGTCTTACTGGGGACATAGTATATTCTTGGCCCTATTAGTAGAGCAATGAAATGCACAATACTACACTTTCTTAACAATATAATCAAGTAAAAAAACAAAAAGATACACAGAACAAATGATTTTCTGAGGTTAAATCTGTTACAAAATAGAAGTTTATAAAACCAACCATTTTTATCCTTCTTTCCTCCATTTTTTTCAAGACACGGTTAAATGCTTATAAACCAAAAAGTTTATGACCAGATTCTGAAACAAATCATTGTTAATAAGCAATGATTTTGGTCAGGACGTTTTACTTAATTTTGTTTTTACTGCTCTTCATAATATTTTGACCAACAAATGTTTGCCCAGATAAAATCTTAAAGCTGCTGAGATAATTGGATGAAATGTCATGAAACAAAAACATCCCCATGTTCTCAACAATTTTAAACCTTATATAATATCTATATATATATATATATATATATATATATATATATAAATATATATATATATATGAATATATATATATATGAATATATGAATATATATATATATATATATATATATATATATATATATATATATATATTCACATATATATATATATATATATATATATATATATATGAATAGAAGAGTTGTTTTTAGTGACTAACGGCAGTAAATATATCTATATCGACAAAGTTTTAGTCTGGTACAAGGTCATTAAAATGTTCAAAAATAAAACACCTGTTAGGACAACAGTAACCATAGACATTGCAAAATATTTTGGGCCCCTATTTTTCCTGTGGCAGCTATTGACTACAAACTTATTGTGTCAGGGTCTTCTTAAATAAGCAATAGAAACAGGAAAAAAAAAATCAGCAATGACCTTGATCCAATTTTCTTTTTACACACCCCCGCACCACATATTCATGCATATGTTCATCATTAATTTGTCTTTTGTATTGAAAGAAATATGATATCCAGAAATCAATTCTGTTATAAGATAAAGGTACAAATATTAACCAATGATTGGGCTCTGAAAATTCAAAGTTGAATGCATTTGACAGCAGCTGGAGTAAACAAAACGTAAGATATATAAATACATGTAAAATTACATATTATGTATTTAATTCATTTGCAATGAATATATTGATGTTGGTATATATTTATCTTAAGATTTGATTAACTTTACAAGTTATTCTTCTGATGGTAAGGTCAACTTTGCCCCTCAAAAAGGAAGGTCACAAAAGTTTTGCAGATGTTTCAGAGATTTTATATACAAATAAAAAGCAAAGTATTTCAAAATTAGAATAAATCAGAAAAATAAAAGTATCAACTTTGGTTATCTTACTTAATGAATTATGCATCTGGGTATTCCTTTGAAATATGGACATTTCAAGGATTTTTGATTGTGCTTGAAGTTACAATGTTTTTTTCTTTCTTTATTTAAAATAACAAATAATAAACTCCAAAAAGACAGGAAAGATATCTCAATGCATTAAGTTTTTCAGAAAAAGAAAATGAAAAAATGAAAAATGAAAAAATCTTATCTAAATGATCTATTTCATGCTTTTCTGCTTATTTACATAACTGATAAGTGTTAAAATACAATATAATTATGACCTTACAGGTTGAGCTATATAGATGTTAATTAACTAAGTGACAAGATTAACTTGTACCAATGTTGATAAATATTACCTTTTATTCCAAAAAAGAAATCAATATCAATAACAAATAGCCGACTATTTATATACTGTCTTTTGAAAGCTGTTAGAATTATGTATATGAAATAATTTGATAACATTGTTGGAGTTTTAAGATGAGAAAATATCATTACCATATATTTTACTATTCTGACTAGCATGCTCATATTCACAATGTTTTGGCTCTTATATGCTCCAGATTTCTGCAGATATCTGTTTTCTTACTTGGTAATTCATGAAACAGGATCTTGATCAATGAACTAATAAAACAGGATCTTGATCCATAAACTGAGTGATAGCACTTCACCAGACAACAGAAAAATTAATTCTGGGGTCAAATTTCAATAAACTTAAATAATGCCTAGAAGTTAAATCCACTTTGGCAGGAAGAGAGACAAGCCTGCTACTGCCCCACTGCTTAGAACACATCCATTAAGCTAAGGAGCTGGAATCTAATATCTTCAGAAATTTGTTAGACAAGGATGGCGAGTTCAAACCTTAGTTGGAGCACAAGAATCAGCATAATTAACACTAACCTTTTTTGTAATTTCTAACAGAACTTTTTATCCAGTTTACAGATTAGATTTTCATCATTCCATTTCCCACATTCAGGAGAATTTTGTATCAATTAGTACTTACCAGTTGAACATAAATTTGTGTCACTTGCCCATTTTTTCTACTGAACTAGAAGTCTCAGCAAATCTATCAATTGAATTGTACAGTACAATCTCTCTACAACAGCTGTTGAGTTTATTTCTTTGTCTGCATTATTCTTTGGATCAAGAATTCCTCACTCACAGGGTCAGTTTGAGGTCATTTATAAAGTTTTAAACAGCTAAAAAAAAAAAAAAAAAAAAAAAAAAAAAAGTAATGTAAATTTTTTAGAATTTTTATTCAAAAAACCTTTTTCAGGATGGCAAAATGTTTTACCAAAAAATTTTTTACCTCAAAATAGACATCTGTTGTCAACAGAGGTCAGCATCTCCTATTCTATAATCTTTTCTGCACAAGATAGCTCCATGTACCAATTTAGTTCTAAGAATTTAATTGTTTGGCTTCAATACAGATCATTGGAGTGATCACTAGTGATGGCAATGTTATGCCTCCATTCATCTTCCCACAGAGCCTCAGGCTCAACATGGAGGCTTCCATCAAGTGCCTTGAGGAGGTAGTGCTGCCCTGGGTCAAGAGGGGTGCTGCTGGAAGAACCTATGTCTGGCAACAGGACTCTCCACCATGCCACACAAGCAGAACCCAGTCATGGCCGTTAGTTTCTGCAACCACATCATTTCTTACATCTGCAACATGTTTGATTATTATGTGTTGGGTGTAGTTGAACAAGAGACCAACAAAACTCCTTGCAATACTAAAGATGAACTGAAGGCAAGGATTATGGTGCATTCACCAACTTAAACAAGGAGACTGTCCAGAAGAGATGCAGGAGATTCTGAAGTCATCTGGAGGCTGTGGTTGATTTTATTGAATAAATTTACTCCTTAGTAATTGAAAATATTTTTATGTAATTTTGGTAAATATATCTGTTAAGATTAGATGTCAGTGCTATTTTCATTTTTGCATAATTTAGACAACAGTCTATCCATCACACATTGTACACACCCACACATATAGAAGTACCTCCACTAATTTGGTATACGTAAGGTTTAAAATTAATTTTTGAAAATGAAAAAGCTTTCTTTTTAAGTTTAATTGAAAGTTAAAGGATTTAAAATTTACTATTTCCAGTAAGCAAAATACTCTGTGGTGTATTTCAAACAGAAATTATATTGATCAGAATTGATTTTTTTTCAATAAAACTGATGAAATTGTCCATTTTTGACACATTTGTAAACAAAAGTTAATTCTTGGTTTTAAAATCTTGCAAAAATAAAATATATATTTCTGAAATGTTATTTAAGGAAAATTAGCAAATTTAAATGAAATTAATCTGATTTCAAACAAATATTACTTATAGCATAAAATGTTGTATACAAACATTTAACTATAGGGTTTTGTTTTACTGACATGTTAAGTGATTTATTGATGTCAGATTGACAGCCAAACATGTTCATAGTTGTATGGTAAAGTACATGATAAAGATTATAAGGAGAACAACCCTTAAAGCATGTGACCTTTTAAGGATAGATTTATCGGTTTGTACATCCATACTTCAGAAATTATGCACATAATTGCACATACAAAAACAAATCAAAAGATTGTAATAAGCTTTACAATAAATGATTAGTAAACAGTTTTACTTAATAACAATATTTCCTAAGAATTATATCACATTGAAAATGAATTTTAAAAGATTTAAAAACTTTATTAATTATTCAATTTAAAAGTGTAAAAAATGAAAACAAATCTTGTAAACATTCATTTTTCATTAAAATTTTTTTTTCTTCAGACAATATTGAGTTTAATATATATTATTCATAAAAGCAATTAAGTTTCTCTAATTAAATAATGTCTCAGCTTTATTGTGTTTTTATTTTTAGATTCAGAACAGATTTTTGGAAAGACAGGATCTGATTTTGCAAAAAAAATTTGCCAATTTAAATTCTCCAAAGAATTCTACTTTTAACTAATATAGTCACTAAAAATTATGTTGAATTTCTCAAGTTTTCATAAAATTAAGACACATGTTAATTACACATGTAAGAAAAAAGATTTTCTAATAAAAAAATTTTTAAAATAATTTAATTCATTTTTAAATAAGTCATGAAAATTTCACTAAAATCTGACAATTATTTTATTTTTACAAGAATTTCCAGATTAATGTGTCTGTCACTGCAAAAAAAGAAGCTAAAATTTGCTACGCTAAAAGTTAGTATATCCACTAATGCAAAAAAAAAGTTTTATAAGCAAAATTTCAAATGTTCTAAAAAGGAGTAAAAAATTTACTTAAATATTCAAAAAATACTTTGATCATTCCTCTTAATAACAACATAATGATTTTGATGATAAAACTGTTTTCATTATGCTTGGAGCATGTTTTACTGTGTGCAACAAACCCACAGTGGCAGATAAGGCTATCATTGACAGGAGCAGTATGCTGCCAACTTTCTTATATATATATATATATATATATATATATATATATATATATATATATATATATATATATATATATATATATAATACCCCATGCTGACAGTACAACCTTCATGCACTATACAATTGTTAGGTACTGAGAACCTCAGTACCTAACATATTGCATAAAACTCTGAGTCATACTGTTGACCTTACACCAAAGGAGATATATATATATATATATATATATATATATATATATATATAAACACTTGCATGTACATTTATTTATATTTATAAATATGTGTGTGTGTGTGTGTGTATGAAAGAAAGAAGTAGCAAAGTTTAAAGTACAATGTAATTAGGGACATAATATACCAAGTGAGTTATATAGACATGAATATAGAATGAAATCAAGCTTATATGTATTTCAAGTACTTAGCTACTGCAAATTATTCACATATATAAAAGCATTTTAACAAAATACATAAACTAGTTTTAATTAATAAAGTATAAATACTTCATTTATTTTTTTTCATATAGTTCCCTCAAACTTTTCCTTGAATCTTCAAAGATAAATCCATTTAACAAGTTTTTACAAGATAAGCTTCATAATTATAATCACATTAAGAGTAACACATGAATTTATTTACATTATTTTCACTTAGACTATTGTCCTCATCTTTGTTTTTTTTATTATCACAATGCTTTGGATATATGTGGCCTTCATCAAGTGCTTGCCAATCGAGGTAACCTTCAGGGAATATAAAACCGAGCCCTTTATTTAATCTATGGGAGTAGATTTTACTTATTCTGCTGACCATGTCCAAGGAATCTGTGTGACATGTAAGACACTGTCCAGCCTATTGAAATGCAGCAGCTTGACATGGTACCAATTTCACAAGTGTTTGGAAGATCTCTGGAGAGATATTGAGCTGTGCATGCACTGCACCTAAATCTTACTTTCATCTCAAAACAACTGGAACTGTGGCTCATTGGTTGACAGACTGATTTGTTTTTTATGACTTATTAGCCATTTGTGGGTTATTTAAAGTTGAAACATATTTTGTATTGTAAGATTAATTCTTCCTTTGTGGGTGATTATTGTATTAACAATTCTTTGAGAATAATAAGGATTTTTCCAAATACAAGTCCTACTATTTAACCCTGGGGAGGAGGTGGATTCATAACTTTCCTAAGGGTATTTGCATATAAGTGAATGTAACAAACCCTACTGGAATTTGAACTCAGCCCTCTGATTTCTCATCTTGGGCCACTATTCATTACACCATCCATACATTTATGACTCACTGGACCAGATCACACCACATGTTGCCAGTTCTCCAGGGCCCAATTAGAACTGGTTTTATGGTGTTAACAAGGGTTCTCTGGTGGGACTTTTGCTTCTATATCTTGGAGAAGCTACAAAAGAATGCTGGTGACCTGCTTGGTAATTCATGTTGCCTTGCCATGAGCAGTCAAACCAATATTCACACTAACCTGCCAGATATCACAGCACAAATGTTATAGGTCTAGACCTTTCCATCAAGATAAGGTGGTTCCACTTAACATTAGCTTTACATACTGCTATACCATGATTTTTGTCACATCAATATATATTTTAGTATTATTTTAAAGTTAAAATCTGAAACTAAACTATTTGCCTAAAACAATTTTATTTATTGAATAAATATATTTTTTAAAAATTTACTTAAAAATGAAATATATTTTTTGACAATGACTCTTCAAAAATTAAAAGCTAACTTTTTGATGTGTTTGATTTCATAAAATGAATTCCCTACTTATATTTTGTTATGCATGAAAGCATTTCAAACTTTTTGTTTCTATTTTAGATACTCTGCATATGTTTCACTGTAAAATAAGAGAGATTTCAAAAGTGTATTCAACTATTTGAATTCCTGAACATTGGTCTAATCTAGAGAAAAGCAACAACATTTATCTTCTCGAAACAGAAAATTACACATGTACTGAATTTTTATGCAAGAGATTTTCAAAGCTCTGTTATCATTCACTTTGACAGTCTTATCATAGTATGCTTTTAATGATAAAAAAAAATAAGATATCATGGTCAAGGGAAATTTAGCTTTATACTTTCCTAAAAGGCATAAATGTAAAACATACTAATATCTTACAGTGTAACCCGGATATAAGAGAGTTGTCGGGACCAGAGAAGAAGTCTCTTATATCCGGGGGTTTCTCTTATATCCGGGTTTGGTCTATTTTGTTTAGGTAAGTATGGCTCTAATTTGGGACCAGAGAAAATATCTCTTATATCCGGGTTACACTGTATTAGAATTTATTTGCTTATTAATCCATTTCATATTATTTATAAATCATGACATAAATCTCATTAAACTGATGAGTATACCATTTCAAATATTAAATTACAAGAACTTTAAATTCACAATAAAATTAATTTTAGAAATATAAAAGAATAGTTTACATTAAGAAAGTTCTTAAAAAAACTTGCTGAATAATTAGAGTATTAATGTTTTTCTTTAATGTTTTTATCATATCATTTCTCACTTTGTTTTTTGACCCTTTAGTGGAACAATCAGAGTTATTATGTTGACAGAAAAAAATCAAGTTAATCTGAGGAGAGAAAACAGTGACTATGCTCTGAAAAATCAAACATATATGATATTTTTGTACATTTTTTAAAATGCTATTTTCCCTTCATAACATAGTTGATCCTGAATGTCCACTACTACTTTCAAAGATTCCCCATTGCCTTCTCCATCGTTTTCCCTTCAGAACATATGATTCTATTCCTTTATTATCTGTGAATTACCATGACTTCTAAGTGGAAAATAGTTGTTTTTCATAGCTACCTTCACAGTTTTAAATTCAGTGTCGTCCTTCTCCTAGACTGGTTGCTACACAAAGTTAGAGTGCCTAGTCTACCCCACTATTTAACCAATAGATGGGGAGAGAAGAGATATATTCAGGCTTTACCCAAAGACATCAGTGTGAAAGTGAATGCAACAGAGTAACCTTGAACTTCAACTATAGTTAATACTTTCTTTTAAAATTTCATATATGGAAGGCTTTAACAACCATTTCCTCTCATCTCCAGCTTTCCCCGAGTAAATGTTCCTCTATAAGAACAGACACTATACTAATTATGCTAGATATGCCACCTGATACCTACTCATCAATTTATTCTTAGGTGTCAAACTTACAACAATAGATCTGCTGTAAAATTATCTCCCTTGTCTGATTCTCAACTAAAGAAACTTTTGAGGATTCCCATAAAATTATCAATCATTCTTAAATAAAAGGGTAATGTGAACTGCAACCAAAATTAATTTTCTGCAGATTATGTAAGGAATGAAAAACAAGTCTTCAAATCAATAACTGACACATCATGTGACTGCATGATTTTATAAACACTGAGAAAACTAGCTGTGGATGTCACTTACTAAATGAAAAACATTCAAAAACTGCACTGAGCTAGCTACAGATTTCTTTCAAGAATTTCAAAATCATACTGTCTACAAAAACTTTAAAATGTTCATTCCTCTGTGTGTGTGTGTGTGTGTAAGAGTATTATGTACACATGCATGCATATTGTTTGTAGCTACATATGTAGTTATGTGTTTAAAAAAGCAAAGAAAAGTTCCCAAACTAGGAGATACCTCATTTGTTTAGTTGTAACAATCTAATTTGAAAGAGTACAGAAGTCAACTGACAAATTTTAGTGTTACCGTGAGCCCAGCTATGGGTAAATAGCAGGACAGAACAGGTTCTATAGTCTTGAATGGCAATTGGTCTACCACAGAAAGAAATGGCAACCTACTATAGGAAAAAATCTGCCTTGTTAGTCATCGAAAGATACAGGATTGCCTAAGCATGTATCACGCATCGCACTGACTGACTGAATGTTGAGGGAACCTATGTTTGTAATAATGATGCTTCTCTCCTGAAACCATGACTGACCTTAGGGTCATCTTTGGATGAAAAGTTTGTAGAAATACTACTGAAGTATGTACTTTCTCTTTTGCTTAAATATATTCTAAAGATTGTAATAAGTAAAAAAAGTAACTCTAATCTCCCAGAAATCAGCATTCTAATACATTGATAAATACTTAAAGATAATTACATTATATAACACACACACATAACTATGTAGCTGAAACCCCCAATGCATGCCTTGACTATCAAAACCATTTTCAAAGAAAGGAATCAATATTTCATTAACAAATAATGATTCTATTTGAGTTTAGTATTTTCATGTTTATTTACAGTATAATATCTCCAGGATTATATGAATGAACATTATCAACTTGACTATTAGCTACAAGTATTATTTTTTAGCATTATTTTCTGTTTAATGACATCAGACTTTGCATCATTATATTGTTACTAATCAAATATTTCAAAACATTATTTCTTATTCAAAGTTTCAACATGAAGTTTTCTTATTATTCCACCCATTTTAGAGGCTACTTCACCACAATGTTCCAGTAGATATACACTTCCAGCCTTCTTCAGGCATATGTTATATCAATACACGAAGCAAGCACAAAGAATGACCAAATTAACCAAAATACTGTGATAAAAATCAACAATCTTTAATATACAAGCCCCAAAATGTGTGGAAATAAGCATTCACTCATTTTTAATTATATCATTTAACTTTAAATAAAGAAAATGAAAGTGATCATCCTGCAGAATTTTGGCAAAATGCATATACATAAACTAAAATTCTTTCATGCAGAGTGTGGGGTCGGTTATTAAGTTTTTAATAACTAATAAAATTATTAATAATTAAAATATCTCACTGAGTTATTAATTGTTTAATTGATAAATGAGATAAAATTATCTCAATTTAATTTTTAATTTAATAACCGAGAGTAAAACTAAAACATGTCTGTGGCTTTCCCAAAGGAGGAGACAAGCTTTGAAACACGCGACCTTTTACCTAATGTCACATACTAAAAAAAATAAAAAAATAAAATTTTGACGTACAAAAAAAAAAAAAAAAAAAATTTAATTATGGTAAAAAGAAAAACTTTTGGTAGCATTATTTGCATTAAGCTTTTAATTTTCGCTTAGTAACTATAGTGAATACTGAATAGTCTCTTCACTTTATCTCAGTTATTAAATTAAAAAATGTAATATTAATAAAATCATTTTAGCTGTTAAATAATGAAAGAGATAGATGTAACTCAATAATGTAAGAAATTTTTATAGCATTTTATTTTTAAATTATTATAAGAAACAAAAAAAAAAAAACCGTTATGTCACTTTAATGCACCGTACTAAACCTGTCAACACATTCAGCCATCAAATTATCAATGGAGACGTGAAAATAACAAGACACCGAGGTCAAGAAATGTTTGTCTAGAACTTTATGCTATAAGTGATTTTTGTTTCAGAACAGATTAATTTAACTTTAAATTTGTTAATTTTACGAAAGTAACGTTCCAGAAATGTATATCTTATTTTAGCGGGATTTTCAAACGCGAAAAATAAGTTTGTTTACATTTTTCTCTAAAAAAGTTAAAAATGGCCGTTTCGATTGTTTTTTCGGAAGCATCGAGTAGAAATCATTCAAATTTCTATTTGAAATACTCCACAGTACTTTTTTTCTGGAATTAGAAAATTTAATCCTTTAGCTTTTCAAATGAAGCTTCGAAAAGGATTTTTTCTTTTATGAAAAATACATTTTTAAACCTTATACCGAATTTTGTACCTAAACCCCTTATGAGTTATCTTACAATCTACATGCACAAAGCCACTTAATAAAATAACTACAAAGAAACTAAATAATAACAATCTTAAAAATTAGATAATATGACAAGTTCGTACAAAAGGATTTCATCTAAAAAATAGCTTAATAAAAGTCAAAATTAGAAGTGAATTTGGAACACTAATTTAGGACTGTCTGTACACAGTACACTTATTCCTCTTTCTTTATGTATTTGTCCTCATAGACACTGATACAATGATTACACATGTGTATGTACATTTTTGTTGAGATAAACAGGAAACTGCTTGGTTCAAAATGTTACTTGTTGTGACGAAAGACATGACTTACCTCAGAATTCGAAACGAGCGTGAACATGTCTTGCCTGCAAAGTGATGTTAAAAAATTGAAGACAATTTATATACGCGCCTATCTCGTCCAAAACGAGACGATATTTGCACACATGCAAATTTTGGCCGTCTTGAATAGCATAAAAAAGTGGGGGGGGGTGCGAGCAGCACCAAGTGCAAGGAGTCATTCTTACTTTTAACGTAAATTATAAATAACGTCAGGGAGTCATTCTTGGATGGGCTGGTCAAGATACTTGGCGTCTGGTTCGGTTCTGATCTCCAGTTGGAAATGAATTGGTCGGAGGTACAAGGGAAGGCCGAGATCGCGGTTAATCTGTGGTCTCAGAGGAAGCTTTCCTTGAAGGGGAGGCGGAAGTATGTTTCACACATCTACCCGATTCTCCTTTACCGACTCTCTGTACTTCCACTTCTGTATACCACACTAAATGTCATTAGTAAGGCTCTTGTTCTCTTTCTTGTGGAAAGACAAGGGTGCTATGGTATCTCGGGAGATCTGTTGCCTTCATCCACTTGAAGGCGGTCTGGGTATGCCTAGCATTGAGATTCGTCTATATATGCTTCGCATAGCGTTCCTAGACAGAATGTGTCGCGAATCGGATGTGGAGGACGCCTTCTGGAAGGAAGACGTCCTTAGAAACTTCCCATCCGTGCGAGGAGGAGGCCGGCCGTACACCCCGAGCCGAATGCTCCTTCTACCGCGAATGTCATCGCGCTCTGAAGCGCCTCTTATGAGCGTCGGGTGGCCTCTCCAACGTCCAGGCGTTGTCTCGTAGGGCATTGTATCAGCTATTAGTCAAGGGAGCCGTTCGTGATGATCTAATTGACAAGATCGGTCTTACGAAGCAGGAGGCTCGCTTGATATAGCCTTGGGCGCCTGGGTTGAAATGCCTCAATAACGATGAGGCATCACTCACCTGGCTGGTGAATCGTGGGGCCCTCTGGGTCGCCAAAAGACTTTGTGCAGCGGGCTTGGAGAAATCTTCAAACTGCCGTCGCTGTATTGGGAAAGTCGAGACCATTGGTCACGCTTTCTTTCATTGCAAGGTGGTAGTGCCGTTGTGCAAGTTTGTTGAAGGGCTCATGGTCTGCATGTTCTTTGTCCTTGAGGCCAGTTCTGTTTGTAGCAATGTGTTGCCGCAGATGACGAAGGCTGAACATTATGTGTTCTGTTGCTTACTAGGTGTTATGAGAGTCGTGATTTGGACGACGCGTCAGAAGGAATTCTATGATGGCGAGAAGTTCACTTCTTCCTAATTGATCTTGTACTTTAAGCATCAGCTTAAAGTCAAGATTAGGATGCAAAGGCAGCGACTCACCTCATCAGAATTTGGCAAAAGGTGGGTGAATCTTGCGCGTTTGTGCCGAGTAAAGGGGGCTGACCTGGAGTGGATTTTGATGTCGGTTAGACATAAGAATATTGTTTTCCTGGGTTGAACTTGGACAACCCATCCCTGGATTTAGGCTAGAGAAGGTTTTTTTTTTTTTATATTTGATTCTTTAGCTTTTTCTGTAAACTTAGCTCATTGGCCCCTTTTTGTTTCTATCCCCCTTTTTTTTCCTTTAGTTTAACTCTCCATCCCCTCCCTTGTTAGGTGGTCAGTGATGTCAGTTCTCTGGTGGACGCGGGGCACCTTTCGTTTCGCGCGTGTATGTGTTGTGTCAGAATGAGTGCGTGTCTGTGTGAGTGCTTGGGATGGATGGATGTTTTCTATATTTTTATAGTCCCGCATCGATTTCCTCCAGTTTCTGCCACATTTAAGGTTTGTGGGGGTTTTATTACTAACATAATTTTGTTTAGTTTCTTGTAAATAGTTTATATAACCATATTGTATATAATCATTGGGGTGTTTTAACTTGTCATCCCATCCCCTCACAGACAACGATTTGTACATATCGGGACTATTTAGGATTTTCATTGAGACAATGAGGTATTTTGGTGGATGTTGTAAGAAAGGTAAGTATGAATGAGTTGTTTTGGTGGTAGGAATATTGTTTTGTATGATTGGGTCAGTGGTTGTGCCTAGCTAAGTTTTAAAATTAAGACAAATGATGACCGTCCTGTTTCCCACCCACTTTTCCAGCCTTGTGCCACATTTGCTGTATTTTTACAGGAATAAATATTGTCAGGGAGTCATTCCGAGTCTGAAATTGGTAGCTTTCTTTTTTTTTTTTTTTTTTTTTTTGACTTCAGTGACCGGTTTTTGCCACGTCAATATTTGGGATATTACCTGGATTAATTTTTTAACTCTATTTCTTTTTTTGTTAAGTCTGTTTTTTTATTTTACTTTTTCTAGCGTTTTCAATTTTGCACTGACTGATTTTTTTTCCTTTTCAATTTCTTACTCTCCCCATTTTCCTTTTTCTCCTCTCTTTCTATTATTATTAGCTTTTTGATTTTTCTTTTAAAATTAATATTTTATATTTTCCGTTTCCTTTAAATTTTCTGTAATCCCCATCCCTCCCCTTCTACACCAACCCTCCCGTCCACTTCAACCCCGCCACACCAAGATAAGGAGAAGAAAAAGAAAAAGAAGCTGGACACTCAAAATAGACGAGATTTGTAAGGTAAACAGGGGGGTACTGGCGAGGGACCTCTCATCGCGCAAAAGATCCCTCCTAGGTCCCCTGTTCAAAATTTCCTCTATCGATGGGAAATCGGTGGAGGACCCTAACAACTTCCCCGGTGCTTCGGGGGTTATTACTCTTATTAGGGACACTGGAAAACATCTTAAAGTATGGACTCATATTTCCGAAGCTAAGGATGCTTACACCAAAATAAGGATGGCCCAGATGGGCACACCAGATTTTAAAAACTTACAAAATTTTTGTGCAGGGAGGGTCCCGGTAATTCTTCACCCATCGTTATATAGGGCATTAAAACTAACATGCCCTACGGACGTTGACGGGATTGTCCGGGATGGTCGCATGACGACAGAGTTAAGGACGGGAAGCCTCGGACAATCCTTTCCGCCACAGATTTTCGGCTAGTATGTGAATAGGCTAATTGTTATTTTTTTCTCTTTCGCAGATTTAAAAGATGTCAATCAAGTTAGCCACTCTGAATGCGAAGAGCTTGAGGGATCGGGGTAAGGCTGCCCGCCTGCTCCAGGATCTCTTGTCGTTCAGAGTGGATGTCGCCGCGATGCAAGAGACCCACTTTGTTTGTAAAGTCGATGCGTGTGTGCTGACTAGCGACTTTGTTGCTTATTCGGCATATGGGGACCAACAGGCCAGAGGAGTTTCTTTGCTTGTTAGACGTACCCTGGATGCGAAGGTGGACCTTGTGCATACCGATGCCGAGGACTGGTTGATCGTGGCCGATATTGCCGTGAAAAGTGGTTCGTTCCGAGTCGTTGCGGTTTATACGCCGAACGACCGGGAGAAGCGGGTCTCGTTTTTTCGGCGGTTGGGGCCGTTCCTGGTGGATTCAACGCGCCTAGTTTTAATGGGGGACTGGAATGCCGTCCTGGACCCCAAGTAAGACAGGGGGCGGGGATCTAGTGGGAGGAGGGGGGATCTAGCCTGGTTGATCTGATCAACGATTTTGGTCTCGTTGATAGATACAGGGTCGATCACTCTGGGGGGAAAATGTGGACGTGGGCTCTTAAATGGCCTTTTACCCGGGTAGTTAGTTACCTGGATAGAAGGTTAGTTAGAGGAGCTGACGTAGACTTGTTAGATTGTCCCACATTCCACTGAGTAGGCTATTCGTATCACAAACTCGTTTGTGCCCGGATGGCGTTAGATCGTAGGCCTAGAATGGCTGGGTACTGGAAGTTCAATCTGTCCTTACCGGACAGGCGGGACTTCCAGGAGCAGCTAACGAGTCAACTAGAGATAGCCGTAGCTAGGGAGGCCCTGGAGCGTTTGAGTAGCGAGCGCTACATGGACCAGGTAATTAGACCTAGGTTAAGCAAGATGTCTTCCGAAGCTGTCAGCATGACCGCAGATTTGCAAGATCCTGCAGGAGCGTTTGCAGTCAGTTGCCGAGTCTCTGTTGGGTCCCGAGCAGACTTGTGCTGTGAGGGGTCGAACAATTCAGAGCAACGATCATAGAGGGTGTAAAAGACGACGATGAGGTCGCACTGATCAATTTAGATCAGTTCAAGACATTTGATAGGGTTGACCATCGCTACCTTGCGGCTGTCCAGCAGGCCGCCGGATTCGAACCCGACTTCTGCCGCTGGATTAGCCTCCTGCATCGCTTCATCAGTGCTGTGGTACAGGTGAGCGGGAAGCTGTCGGGAGATTTTGCGCTGTCTTGGTCGTGTCGTCCCTCAGCGATATTGAGGCGATACTGAAGGCGCTTGATTGGTACGAAAAGGCGACAGGGGCCAAGATTAACCGCGACAAGTCGTCCGGCTTGCGGTTAGGAGCCTGGCAGGGGGTCGGTCTTCCGGGACCATTTGGTTGGACGGACGGTCCTGTCCGCATTCTTGAAGTGTGGTTTGGACCCGACCACCAGCTGGAGAAAAATTAGCCTGAAGTACGAGCAAAGGTCGACGCAGCCAGTCAGACTTGGCGTCGACGGAGGTTGTCCGTGAAGGGCAGGGCGGGGGCGTGTGCAACTTACGTTTTCCCGATTGCCCTTTATCGATTGTCCGTACTTCCTCTCTGTAAAGACCAAAAGAAGCCGCTCGAGCGCACGCTATCCTCCATTTTATGGAGGGGACACAAGTATCAGGTCAACAGACGAGCCTGTGCACAACGTCCGTATCATGACCTTTCTCAGCCTAGGAAGGTCTTCTATTGTCATCTAGTGGAAGGGGTCGCGATGGATGCTTTACGTGAGCGGCTCGACTTGTCGCAGAAGGAGTTTCGCTCTTTCTGGTCTTGGGCTCCAGCGGCGGATTATCTCAATAACCCCGAGTTTTCGCTTACCTGGCGATTGGCTCGGAATCGGCTCCCTCTCATATGGGGCTTGGAGGATTTTCCAGACTGTAAACAGTGTGGCCTTGGTTTAGAAGAAACGGCTTTGTACGCCTTCTACCGTTGTCCCCGGGTCAGCCCCTTATGGATCCATGTTGGCGAGTTGACGGCTCATCTCCCTCCCGAAAAGCTCGTGCTCATGGATCGCGTATACGAATGGTGTTTCGGACGCTGCTGGCCACGGCCCGAATGGTGATTTGGACGACGTGACAGGAGGAAGTCTTGCGAGGTAACCATCTTTCTCATCAGTATCTGATCTGATTCTTTGAGCATCAGAACTGATAGAAAACGCTTGCATTCGACAGTCTTTAGCGAAAGGTGGGTGACTATGGCGAGCTTGGTTCGTGTGAACGGGGCTAGCCTTGATTTTCTCTTTTAGGTCTACCTACGTCACATCGGGGTGGCTTCCTGTGGACCCCTCCCCTGGTTAGGCTAGACAAGCTTTGTGTACCTAGTTAATGTAAGTGTTGTTCCTGGCCACATCTTTGGTTATGATTCAAGTTGAGATCTCCAACCTCCCCAATTTGTTTTATCCCCTTTTTATCTCGATTGGGTCAGTTTTATATTTTCCCATGTTTTGTCCAATGGGCAGAATACAGCGGCCTCTCCTTTTTTTCAGTTATGTTTAGTTTACTTTGTGTTGATTTTTAGTTTATTATTGGGTTCATCTCACTCCCCTTTCATTCTTCATTATTAGATTTTTGTGTATAATAATTTAGTATCATTAAATTTTTATGGCATGGGGCTCGTTTTATAGGTGCCCCTTGAGAGGATACGGTGTTGTGGTGTATAGAGGATTGAGCGGTGACGGACGAGTTTTTATGGTGAATGGGTCGTGAATCGGATTAGCTAGGTATAGTATAGTTAGTGTCGACCAGCCTCAACTCCTCCCCTTTTTAGGCCATGTGTCACAATTGTGTAATTTTTTGCAATAAATAAACAGGGTGACATTCGGCGGACTGCGTGTAATAGAGCTGGACGTACGGATTGACAGACGGACAAAGAGGAAGACGAAGTAGGCGGCGCAACTGAGTTGGTGTCTGTTTCACAACTGCCCAGTGTAACGGCTGAGAAAGCAAGTCACGCAATCCATTTCCTTGGGGCGACCGAAGAAGAAAGAAGACACCCCCCCATCATCATCATTATAAAACCATTTTCCGGCCAGGGCGATGTGGTAGCGTGGCTAAAAATGGTCAGGCTGGTGGCAAGACTTCAGCAGGTGGACGATGTGATTAGCCTGCTGCCATTGTACCTGGAGGGAGAGGCACTAGCCCTCTACATGGAAATGGAGGAGAAAGATCAGAGAGACGTTGATCAGATCAAAGCCATGCTGAAGGAGGCATTTACGGACGACGCGTTTTCAGCGTACAGAAAACTGACCATGATCAGGTGGACCGGCGAACGTGTGGACGTCTACGTGAACAAAATCAGGCAGCTTGTTGGATTGGCTATGTTCGAGGGAGCAGAGATGAAAAGGCTTACCAAACTAGCCTTCATCATGGGGTTCCCTGATACGATCTCCATTGAACTCCGACACGCACCGAATGTTGAATCTCTGACTGTGGGGAAGTTATTAGTAAAAACGTGAGTGCTGACAACAACCAGGGATGAAAGGCAGGACGTAGTTGTGGCTGTGTGCCCACCCCGTAGTGATGACGCGTCTCCCACCAAGAGTGGCCCAATCATCAGTATGACTTGCTTCAGGTGCAGCAGCAAAGGCCACATAGCAAAAGACTGCTGGAAGTGCAGAACATGCTGCTATCAATGCGGGGAGGTTGGACACTGGGCTTGAGACTGTTTGGGAAAACACTACAGGGAACAAGGCATCAACGACAGCCTTTTCCCAATCAAGATGTAAATACGGCGCTCCCGGTGGCAAACATGCTTGGTGTTCAGCGCTGATTGATACTGGCTGTTCACGGACGATTGTGGATGTAGATTGGTGCCGGTCTTGGAAGAGAGTGATGGTGGACGTTATGACTATTGGAAGCATGTCCCGTCCATGTTGCGGTGTAGGAGTTGTAACCATATCCATGGAGGAAGGCGGTTCTGCCAAGATCAACGTTTTGGTGGTGTGTGGTAAACTACTGGGATTTGACCTGCTATTGGAGATTGATGCCATAACAGAATTGGGAGGTGTTGCTGTTGGGTCAACGGGACAAGTACAGATTGGCAATGGGCAAGCAGCTAAGTGTGCAGCCATTACTGTTGGTGAACCAGACTTCACTGCCACCTTCGAACTTCGGAGGCAATCCTGGACTGCAGCATGGAAGTGGCTAGAAGACCACGCACCTGAAAGGCTGCACAATGGGGCTTCTGAGTACCCAGTAGCAGCAGAGATCAGAGAGGACTATGAGCAGGATCTCCGCACATGGATGAGCAACGGCTGGCTTGTACCATATCCAGAAGAAAAACTGGGGCTTCTCAAAGGGCTAATTCCCCTGATGACCATACTACAGCAGAACAAGTCTAAAGTACGTCTGGTGAGCAACTTCCTGGAGCTCAACCATCACATTGATGCTTTCACAGCTGATGCAGACATCTGTGCAGCTAAACTGCATGTCTTTGTTGGATCTCAGGAGAGCGTACCTCCAAGTATGCATCCATGAGTCACTCTGGCCATACCAGACCGTGAAAATTCATGGAAAAAGATATTGCCTGACATGTTTAGGATTTGGATTAAACGTGGCTCCCCTCATCATGAAGGCAAATGTTAGCACGGTGCTGGCCCAGGAAGAAACTATATCAATGAAGATGTCATTCCCCCAACCCGCATTAAAAAGTATCTGGCCCAGTTTGGGATGAAATGCATGGTGTCTGAGACCATGGATTCTGTGCAGTGAGACGATCCAGCCTGTAAGGATTGGTGTGTGGATGGCTGGGAGCTGAATATATGGGTCGATGCCAGTTCCCTGGTGATCGGAGTAGCATTAGAGAGCCACAAAACAGTGCTGGAGGATGCTTGCTGTCTGCGACCTAAAGATGATGCTCAACATATCAATCTGGCCGAGCTGGATGCCGTGTTGAAAGGCGTCAATTTGGCACTCCAGTGAGATAGACTTGGAATGGATATCACCCAGTATGTTGTGCTTTTCAATCTGGAAGCAATTGGTGAGACAGGACTCAGCGGACGTGATTCATCAGCTGAAAGCAGTCTTCTTCAAGTGGGGCCCACCCCATGAGCTTCTCATGGACAACAAACCAGCTTTCTGCAGCAGGGAATTCAGAGCCTTTGCACGCAAGTGGGGAGTCAACTTGTGGTTCCGTTGTGCATATGCCACAGCTGGGAATGGGATAGCAGAGCGATGTCACCGCGCAGTAAAACAAACCACGGTCAGGATGTGCTGTTCCGTCCAGGAAGCCATCTACTGGTACAATGTCACACCAAAAGACAATACATCACCCCAGACTGCACCCGCCAACAGGATCTACCAATATGAACTGAGGGTGAAAGAGGTTGATGCCCTGATGATGTCATTAGATCCTGGTCATAGTTCTTACCAGGTCGGAGATCATGTGTGGGTTAAGGCGCCAATGAGTTGGTGCACCACCAAGTTCAACAGGGGTCGAATGATGAAAATGATCAGCTCACAGTCATTTCTGGTGGACAGGATGCCCCGCCACATTAAGGATCTGTGCCCGCGCCACAGATTCATTGTGTCCAAAGAAGATTCCAATGACACATCTGAGAGTGGAGCAGAAAGTTTGCTGCTTGATGAGGAAAGTGCAGAGTGTGTCAATCCACCCGAAGAGGGAGCAGAAGCAGAGCCCAGCACCGACAATCCACCCGAAGAGGGAGCAAGAGCAGAGCCCCCCTCCCTGCTTTTGCAAAGAAGCACCCGTCGAAAAGGACCGTCCCTGGGCTGCCACCTTTGTGATCATGAGAAAGACATGACTTACCTCAGAATTCGAAATGAGTGTGAACGTGTCTTGCCTGCAAAGTGATGACAAAAAGAAATATGGCCGCTATTGAAGACACAATTTATACGCACCTATCTCATCAAAAACGAGATGATATTTGCACACATGCAAATTTTGGTTGTCTTGAATAGCATAAAAAGCACGGTGCCAGCAGCACCAAGTATCAGGGTGTCATTTGGCGGACTGCATGTAATAGAGTTGGACGTACGGATTGACAGACGGACAAAGAGGAAGACGAAGTAGGCGCAACTGAGTAGGAGTCTGTTTCACAACTGCCCAGTGTAAAGGCTGAGAAAGCAAGTCACACAATCCATTTCCTTGAGGCAACTGAAGAAGAAAGATGACCCCCCCCCATCATCATTTATTTTTTTTCTCCTACACTTGTAAGTTTTCCTCTTCATCATAAAGACTTAACCCAATTCCTCTCTTCCACATATGATTTATTAACAGCTTGTTTGTGTTTTGCATGTAAGAAATTAAAAAAAACAACCTATGTAAGTTATGAGGTAAAACTAAAATGCCAATAAAATTTTCACAATATTTTCAAAGAAAAGAAGAAATCTTAGCAAACAAATGTTGTATAAAATTTGTCTACCTTAGTGTTGTTTGGTCACATTGTATCATATAAAAAATGTTATAATGATTAATGTTCATATACAAATGGTCAAAAGACACACTTAACAGTTCATACACACACACAAATATATATTATATACACACATATATATATATATATATATATATATATATATATATATATGTGTGTATGAACCCATAATATATATGTGCACAGACACATATACGTATATTGCATATATTTAAATTGTTGAGCCTATCTTCTTTCAATTATGGTTTCTTCTAGTTTCTTCTCTGTTGTCATCTTCTCCCAATTATTCTTCCATCTTTTTCCTTGCAGCCAGGTGTAAATGATTATCTTACATCAGGCTAGCTAAGTTTAACTGGACCACACAGAACTATGAAACCTAGCAGCAGTGTATGAGGCTTGGAGGCAACAAGAGCTGAAATTGGGATAGGAGGGTGGAAATGAACTGATAGTGGGCAGGTTTGAAGAGTTGGTTGAAAATTGGTTTTCCTTTATATTTCTGAGTCAATTTGAGAAGCTTTCACCAGGTTGGTTAATGAATGTTTTCTGTTAACATATTGAAAAGAAAGCAGAAGAAGGTGAGAGAGAGAGAAACTGTGTAAGAATGTAGCTGACAGAGAGAAAATTGAAAAAAAGAGAGAAAAAGGTAGAGGAAAGAGTTTGTCAATTTTTAGAATGCAAACAGGAAGTGGTGAGATGAGATTGTGAAATATGGAAGAACAGAGGTTAATAAGGTAGAGAAAGCTTGGAAGAGGGTATTTATCAGGTAAAAGATGGAGGGGAGAGTAAGGAGTTCCTGGGAAAAGGATTTTTGGTGAAAGCCCATACATAAATGTGTAGAAGAGGAAGAGAACATAGCACATTTGTACCAAGTAATCAAAAATATTTTCAGAATAGAATGCAATATGTGTGGAAAGGAAATATAGTGTGTAATGTAAAATAATTATAGCAAACAGTTTCTCAGGATCTTGGGCAGTAAGTAAGCCACATGTTATATTATTTAAATAATTTAAAAAGAACTGAATATATTTATTATATTACTGTTTACTTACAGTATTTGATGACATAAAACTATGTTACTTTTTCCATCAAAAAATAGCTCAAAAACTATTTACCAGTCTTATATTCAAAGTTGTCAAAACTGGTAGGCTTATCAAAACAGTATTGGTATGAAGAAAAATCATCTTTAAAAACTCCTAAAAACATTTATGAATTGTATTCACATTTAATTCAGGAGTAAAGAAAAAACTGCCTATCAAATAAAAATTGTTTTTCCAAAAATACAACATTCTTAACCTTTCTTATAAATAGGTACAAACATAAAAATCAGGGATAGAAAAAAGAATAACAATGACTATGTCCATACCTATCAGATGTATACCTGTAATATTATTTCACATAAATATTTGTTGTTAAGACATCTGAATTTAATCTAACCAGTTTCAATGACAAGATATCAGTTAAATATTTAAAATCAATATTTTTTTCATTTGATTGCAGAAATCAAACTGATTAGTAATTTATAGTACAATGTTGAAATTAAATCCCTTCAATGACCAATCATCTGTGACAGTAATTCTTCAGATGAGCTTGCATATTTTACAATCAGATTCTTTAAGTGTATTTGGAAAGAGGCACAGTATGAATTAATAGATTATTTACAACCAGTTGTACACTATAGCAATTCATCTAAAATATTTTAAAACTAAATTACATCTCTCCTCAAAGTGTATGATCAATACAAAATATCCCTGAAAGTAGCAAGAAAATTATTTTTTCTTATTATACTACTGTTTACATACTGCATTTGATAACATATGTGATCACACTACTTTTTCCACTAAAAAATAGTTCATAAAATATTTCTTGGGTTTTATATTCAAAGTTGTCATACTTGGTATGTTAATGTTGACACAGACACCACAAACTGCCAATACCTGTACCTAGTCTAACTCTATTAAATGTAAATGGTCAGAATTATGAGTATATGCCGTCAAATATCCATGATTTCATTAATAGGATTTATTAAACAAATGTGTCAAAACAGTCATTCATTCTAACAATAATATATAGTGATACAGTAAATTCTGGGGAAGTGGGGGTCTGACTTCATTCTAACAGTAACATATTTGCAGTGTATCAGCAATTGACCAAGGAAGAGAGAGTGGATGCAACATAAATTAAGGATATAAAGGCTTCATATACTGCTTTTGCTGCAGACAGTTTCTCTGCATACAAGCAGTTTAAAGCACAAGAACCACACCCAAGTAAAAGTGTGGACATTTACCTGGCTGATTTGAGAAAGTTGGCAGTAATGTTTAGAGGAATGCTCGACTGCACGATAGTGTGCGCATTTGTTCATGGACTCCCTGCATCTGTACGACTACATATTCGGTCAGCCTCCAGCATGTACTCACTGCTGCTTGAGGAGTTACTAGCCCATGCTCAGGTGCTTATGAAAGAAGAGTCAGAAGGACTGGTGGTAGCAGCTGCAAGGCTACCTAAAGTAAACAGGTTCTCCCAACTGTGGGCCCTTCTGTGAGAATTAAGTGCTACAAATATAATGGCCTAAACCACCTAGCAAGGGACTGCCTCCAGAGGGGGCAAGTGACTCAGGCATGTTTCTACCACTGCCATAGGTGTCAGGAGCCAAGATTGTCTGGGAAATGGGTTGGGGGGGTATGCGTCAACACCAGTCTCGTCCCCCCCCCCAGGGTTTAAATGCAGCACTACCAGTTGTGATGCCTCTCTTACCTGACGATATCAGTGCCAGTCTCACTTCCCTGCAAGTCATGAAAGAGATGCTACTCCTAATTGACTTACACATTGATGGGGTGAAACATATTGCCCTCATGGATACAGGTTGTTCACATTCACTTATGAACATATTCAATTGTCATCCATGGAAAATACAAGAGGTATACATGCTGACAGCTGACAGAAAGGGCCTCAGAAGTTGAGGAGTCACAAGCATTGAAGTCTACATATACATTTGTGACCCTATCAAGATAGATGATCTGGTCATGGAGAGCAAATTGTTAGGATTTGACTTGCTGCTCAAGATGGATGTCATTGAAAGGTTGGATGGTGTTCTCATCACAAAAATGGGTGAAGTCAGGTTTGTTAATCCCCACATTTGTGCAGCCACGACTGTAAACTTTACTGAAAAATTCAATCAATATACCAAGGCCTGGACAGCATCATGGAAGTGGTTGGATGGCCACCCACTGGAATATCTGAAAAACCAGGTGATTACCCTTGTGTCTAAGCAGGCATGGATAGACGATGGGAGGTTATACCTGACCCTGAAAAAGAACTCAGTCCCCCAAGGGGCCTGATCGCATTAATGGCGGTAGTTCAAAAGAATAAAAGGAAGGTGTTTTGTGTTAAATTACCATGAGCTAAATGAACGTGTTGATGCATACACACAGCTCATGCTAATATTTGTGCTGAAATTGTGAAAATGGTAGAGAAAAGGGCCCAATGTTTGTCTGCTTGATTGTTGCAAGGTGTACCTACAAATACGTGTGCATCAAATGCTGTAGCCATTTGAAACCATTATTTATAAGGCGTAGAGGTACTGCTTAACAAGTGGAATTTGGGCTCAATGTGACACCAGCTATCATAAAAGCCATTGCGGATATCAAGCTGGCAAAAGATGACTCCATTCTGGCCATTTCAGCCAATATTGATGGCATCTATGTCAATGAAGATGTGACATCTGCAACACACATAAGATAACATGTCACTGATTTTGGAATGACATGCAAAGAACCAGAACAATGGGAGGACAATATCTGAGTGCTCAGCTTGCATGTTTGGGAAGAGCAGAACACCTTGTACTGGAAGCAGGGGAGTGAAGTACTGAAAGGACTCAATGTTTTGACTCTGCAAAAAATATTTTCACAATGCGGAAAATTAGTAGAACACTTTACTGTGTGTGGCTGGCTCCATATTGCAATTGCGTTCATCAAACACGGAGCAACTGAGCTTACGTCCGGCTGGGATGATGAAGTAACAGACGCCCGCCCCCTCAACCACATGATTATGGATGTCTTTAGCAGAGTACGCCAAGACAACCCTGTGTGAGGCAAGTGGTGTGTCAATGGTCATGAGTTCAAAGTATGGGTTGATGTGAGCTCCCTTGCAACTGGACTGTCCCTCAAGATAAATGGGGATGTAGTGGATGATGCAAGCTGATTGCATCCCAAGAAGGATGTTCAGCATATAAACATAGCTGACTTGAATGCGGTACTCAAGGGTGTTAATGTAGAGCTTCAATGGAAGGCAAAAAATTGCACTTATTCATGAACTCTGAATGTGTTCATGGATGGATATCTGACACTTTCAATGGAAGAACCAGAATACATACAAAGACTTCAAGCAAGATGCTCATTCAGAGAAGGCTCAGTATCTTGGAAAAACTGGTCAGTAAATATGACTTATCAGTGGACATAAAGCTGGTGAAATCTAACCAGAACTGAGCAGACATGCTGACGAGAGTACCACAGTGATGGCTTGACACAATGAGGAAGGAGATGGAACTGGTGAAACTTTTCTGTGCAGTATCAGTGAGAGAATGCGGTTCAGACAAGATACGGTCAGTACACTGTCAAAGTGGGCATCCTGGCATTAAAAGGACTCTGTACTTCGCAAGACGGATTGATCAAGCAGTGTTCACGATTAGGGCCATAGTCAGAGAATGTAGAGAGTGTCAGTCCATTGACCCATCATCAGTACATTGGCAAAGAAGAAAGTTAGACGTTAGCAATGTGTGGACCTGGGTTGGGATGGATATCACTCATCACAATAGTAAACATTACCTGACACTGATTGACTGTGGACTCACTCGATTCATAATCTGGTGACAACTGCATTGACAAGATTCAGTCAGCGTCATCAACCATTTAATGGCCCTATTTTTTGAATGGGGACATCCTGCTGAACTTCTCACTGTCAATGACACTGCTTTCCATAGTAAACCATTCAAGGAGTTTTTAGACAGGTGGAGAATCCATATCTGTTTCTGCTTCATGCATGTCACCTCTGATAAAAGGATAGTTGAATGTTGCCACTGAAGCATAAAGCAAATTGCTGCATGGAAACAGTGTTCAGCGATGGAAGCTGTATATTGGCACAACATTACACCCAAAAATGATGTGTCACCTTTCAGTGCACCTACTAATGGGATTTACCATTATAGAGTCCAGGCACAAGGTATTGATAAAACACTTCCACCAAAGCAAGAATGTGGACGATTGACATATGGGTTAGGGGACTGTGTGTGGGTCAAGCCCCTCAAAACCAATGTACAACTCAATATCAACGTGGGACGTGTAACAAAGATTATAAGCCTGTACCGTGATTTGTGTTGATGGGATGCTGCATCATGTGAGGGAACTGTGCCCCTTTGTCAGTTCAAACACATCAACCAGTGATGTTATCAGTGAGCCCTCTAACAATGAGGAACTGGTCAAAATAAGAGATGCCTTGAATATGTCCTCAAAAGCAAACTATGCTCAGCCTAGTGGAAATAGCTCTGATGTATCTTTGGGAGGTGATTCATCAGGCGAGGAGATGTTAGTTGTTCCTTTGAGAAGCAGCACAAGGCTTTAGAGACCTGCCTCTGAATTTCACCAGTGTGATCATGAGATCAGTGGAGAGCATGGTGAAAGATAAAATTACTTACCGAGAAAAAGGGCATGTGTCTTTTGTACAATATGCTGAGGACAGAATAACCAAAAGAGAAACAAGTCAATCATAGGTTTTGCCATAAATACATTATGGATATACTAATACTATGTCTTCTCCCACCTGTTGACCAATGAAAAAATATTTCTGTCAATAAAAACAATTGGTGTTCTCAAAAAAGGAGGAGTCGTTTTTTTTAATTTTTTTCTGCCTTATCTGTCGGCTTGCATGGGGATTTCTAACCATTTATGTGTATTGGGATTTATGATATTGGACTTTCAATTTGTGATTTCAACATTTCTTTCTGCCCCTGGATCTTCAAGTTTGAACTTGTGATTTGTGTATTTCATTATGAAATTGGGCTGTCATATCAATTATTTGAACATGTTGTTTGCAAGGAAAGAAACAAAGTTTAAATCTTTTTTGCTACAAACATATACAGTGATACAGTAAATTCTGGAGGTTACCAAAGAAAATTAAGCAATATTTACAAGTGCATTTAAACCAACAGATATAAGAATTCATTTACCACCTACTGACTTTACTGTTACTTCAATACTCATTGACTTGTCACCATCTCATAGTGATAAACTAAATATTCAGGTATCATAAAAAATGATTAAATACTAAATTTTGCAATTTTTGCCTTAAAATTCTTACCACTTAATATAATTTTATCTTGACTTTTATATTCAGGAACCTTTAAAAATTATGAGTTTCCAGAAGATTATAGTTACTCCATTAACAGTTGAAAACCTGAATTAGAATTTGAATAAAATTAGTCTTTGTTGGTATTAAAATAGCAATTATTTGTGTTTGTTTTTAAATATATTTTGTAATTATTTCACTTAAAAAGAGTGAACTATATTTTTTTGCAATTTAAATGGAAAAAAGCAACAAAAAATAAGAACAATCATTATTTACACTTAAACAGTGCCTTAAACACTTACAATTTTATACATACTTAATTAAAATGTTTAATCAAGTGTTATGAAAATCACTTCTATTTGTACATTTATACAGAAAGTGGTAGATATACCTCTCACATAATGGTAAGACATTAGCTAGATGAATACAATATTACCACTAATGCCTTACCATTATGTGGGAGGTATTTCTACTGCACTCTATATAATGGATTAAAGTATATGACTATCATTCACATTCAGGACTTTCATCAAAGACAATATTCCCTTTCAAAAATTGTATTATTTCTCTAGTCAGCTATAATCATTACATTCCACAATGTCCTGAATGTGAAAATCTAACTTGTACATAGCAATATACTGGTAGTAGGAAGATGTGTCTATATGAACATTTAATCTTGAGTTTTGTCTCTAAAGTTTACTCAAAGAACAGGTACAAGGTAAGCCATTAGAGCCACACAAAATTCAATCTTTTCCAGGCTCTTCTTTAACAAATAGGGGTGCTGTTATGTGATCATTTAAATGATTTACATGTTTTGTAGAGAAGAGACATTTTTAAACTTATAATTTAGGAATATAGGATTGATAATTACTTGTTATCAAAATTATAAGTGGCTCTGTTGGGGACTCTTGTCTACTATAAGTTATAAGACATTCATTATGATTTCTTATAAACAATGTCTTCCATCAAAGTCTTGAATATGAATGATTGTTATATATTTTCATCCATTATAAAAGTCTACTTATAGGAAAGCTTTTCATATTATCACTTGGTTAAAAACTTACAATAAGTGATGGAACAAAAACTCTTTGTTACAAACAGGACATAATTATTTACACTACTTACATTGTTCAGACTGTTGTCCTTATCTTTATTGTCATATTCATGATATATTGGCCATTGTATGCAACAGTCTTCTGCAGATACAATGTTACGTAAATGTTGGAATTTCAAACCAAAACCCTTTATTTAGTCCATAGAGATCATTCTTATTCCATCTGCTAAGTCTTTTCTGAATATCTCAATTTCAGTTAATTCTCTTTAGTAACTTAGTAACTGTTCACCAGGTATTGAACTCCCTGGGGACATCACTGAGTGCATTTTGGTGACTTATAAACCTAATGTCTCCAGCTCTCTGTATTACTTATTTCAATATAATTATTTAAGGTTTGCCAAAACATATTTTTGCTTTTTATTAAATGCTACTAGTAGCATTTAGTTTTTAACTATTTCAATAGGAGTAAATAAATTTGTCTATCATCTGGTTCACAATCTTTCCTAGACTTTTGAACAGGAGTAGAGGTTTATCCCTTGTTTCCTGTTTAGGATTGGGTTTCCAGTTCCTTCTAAAGTCTTCTCATTCACTTTCATCCTCAATATCCCTTTACATCTTAGTGGCATTATTGCTTTGCTTGGAATGAATTGATTAAAAAAAAAAAACTCCAGTCCAAAAGATAACTTTCAAGTGTATTGTGATAGTGTGCATATTGTCAAAATTGTCTATTGAACCTAACAGTGTAGATGAAAGAAAATAAGCAAGATTTGTGGTATTTTTTCTGATTTTAAGATAAAACTGCAACTGAAATACAAAAGACGTTTTATTCAGTTTATATAAAAGGTACAGTGAATGACTGAATATGACAAAAGGGATTTCATTCTGAAAATTTTGGCTAGACAAGATGAAGTTGATAGTAATCAAATCAAGATATTACCAATATTATATAATGTGGTAAACAGCATCCTCAAAATATCGAAATCAATTCTTGAAAATCATTTGCACCTGCTTGGTTATATTAATCACTTTGATGTATCCTTTTTGCATAAGATAAAAAAAAAAAATGGAAAAAAATGATTGACCTATATTTCAAGTGATTTACAGCATAAATATAACAAAATGTTCCTTTTTTAAACAACTTGTGACAGACAATTAAAATACTTAAGAACAATTTAAAATGCAAGGGATCATAAGGCAAACAAAATGAACAACCACAAACCATAACAAAAGAAGGTAATGCTATGTGTATGGTTTAAATGGACTTCCTAAAAAAAAAAAAATTATCTAATACTAATTAGAATAGTTATAGGGAAGCAATTGATGAAAAGCACATGGAATTAGTTAATCAAATATTTAATCCAGTTAAGCTAGACTGCATGTTATATTTCTTTTTGGAAGGGGGAGGTGGCTCGACAAAAATTTTATATCGTGAGTGAAATTTTTTTTAACAAATATTGCATCTTCAGATTACCATTTATGCCAGCCTTTAAAGAATTGTTTTAAATTCCATGGGAGACTGCAAAAGGTACTGAGAGTAATTTTTTAGGTTATAAAGAATAAAATTATGAAGTTGCCAGTTGATAAATGGAACAAAAGCAGACCGTTTATAAAGTTCATATTGACAGTAAAATATTTTGCATTTATCTTTACTTAATAAATTAAATATTTCGGTGACACGGTCATACCATAACTACCTAGAAAAGATCAGCAATACCTTGAACAAGCTTTCATCAGATAAAGGCATTAGAGTCAGGTATGGTTTTGAGTTTTAACATATTTACCATTAACTCAGAGTTACCGAGCAATACCTCACTATATTTAATGGTTCTACATCACAACATATATGATAGCTGCTTACTTGCTAAACAAAGAAAGCCACCAAACAGGCTGTGGTGGATGAAGTGATTCCCCATCCTCATGACTGCTAAAATCCATTGGTATCTGTGCAATTACTTATAGTCTTTCATCACTTGGGCAACACTATGTAAACTCAGACAGTCTTGATCCAATGACAAAAACCAGTTAAAATAATTGGAGACTAACTGTGTTGCATACAATTCAAGTAGTCCAATGGTACAACACAAGCAGGGTTGTTAATGCCAAAATTATATCACAACTTTTGCCACTACCTACAGTACCAGGTCTTTCCAAGTAGTCCTCTGTCTAAGTACTAACCAAGTTTAATACTGCTTAATTTTGGTGATTGAACAGGAACTGGTGCCTTCAGCATGATATTATATATATATATATATATATATATATATATATATATATATATATATATATAAGCGAGAGAGATGCAAAAATTATGAGGATAGGAAAGGATGATGGGATTTATTAAATAAAAGCTTGTTTTTCTAAATGATATGTTAAGTAGAAGTGAGGAAGAAGAGGATTATTATTATATATATATATATATATATATACATATATATACATATATATATATATATATATATATATATATATATAAGAGGCTGAAAAGTTATTCAGCTGGATTTGTAAAATATCAAGTTCACATCTTGCCTTGCAGCCAAACTTGTTTTTTGGATAATAATGAAGAATGAAGGAGTATTTTGTTTATACAGATATTACCCAAGTGACAAGAATGCTATGGAAAATGACAAGAATTAAAAAGGAAAATTTGGTAGTAAGAAAAAGAAAAAGAAAAAATATTTTCCTTTTTAAAAAAAAAATAATAATAATAATAATAATTAAATAATAAGATAATGACGATGATGATAATAACAACAACTGTCATCATTACCCACTCCTCACCCAACAGTGTAAAACTCATACCTCTGTTTTCACTGCCCCTTTCTTGTTTACTTCCCCTCCTCTCTTTGCGAATTTTGATAGCATGCAAAGGGCCACTGGCAGAAGTTTTTAGCTCCCAAATTTCATCCAATCTCTGACGTAAAAACAAAACAAAACTTTAAGCATTTTTCTATCTCAAAATCTCTCCACTGTGTTCACGTCATTTCCTCACCTCACCAGGTCTTCTCTTCACTACCGGTGCACACTTCGCAGCTCCACTCATCTTCCCTCCAGCAACCTTAGAGGTGGTTGATCTACCTGAGGTAGTTGACGAGGAACCAGAGTAGATTGGAGGTAGGTGATAAAAAGTGGAAAAGCCAGAAATCAGTTCAAAAAGACGCGGTAAGAAGAAGCAGGGGGTGAGGGTAATAGACCTCGATCCCATCCCGACTCTGACCCTTTTCTCTATCAACTGCCGCCACCTCCACTGTTAAATAATGGTAGCTAGGCTGCGCAAAACGGCAACGCATTAAACTTTAGTAACACATTGTTCCACGTCTGTGATGTAGAAAGGTAAGAAGGAAGGAAGGAAGGAGCAGGGAAGGGAATGTGGATGGAATTACATTGCTATTAGTAAGATAGATACTGGTGAAAGATGGGGAGGAGGAGTATATTGGACTGATGGAGATGAAGTAAGTAAAAGAAGAAGAGTTTTTGGAGCTTTTTTTGGTAACTGTTGCTGCTGCTGTAGACTGCGTTTGGCCGGCTTGTCTTTCGGCAGCAGCGGAGAAGCCGTAATATTTTTCTTCAGGTAAAAATACGTTGGAAGTGACTGTAAAGGAAAAGAAATGTTAGCTAGATTTGCTAAAAGGAAAAACCTCTTTTCTCATTTGTCAAAGAAAAATAACATATATCACAAGTATTCTTTCCACCCTTAATCATTTTTTTTTCGTACTGTTCCTTTTTCAAAAAGGCTATTTTGTCTTTATCCAGGAAGAAAAAACAAACAAAACGGCAAATAGGCACATTAACTATAAAAAAAAAAATATGTACACGCAATAATATGTCACATTTTTTTCCTGTCCTATATCAATTCACTTGCAGGTATAACTGTTATTAAGCAGCATTACCTTGTTGCGTGTTGGTGTTCATCTTTCTTTCAGCTTCATACCATTATTTATATTACCAACATTAAGCAAGAACTTCTTTATTAGCCTTTTTTTTTTAGTTAGATCTTTTTTTTTCTCACTTCTTGAAATATCGTGGAACCAAATTATTTATACAAATTCTCTGTATGTGTGTGTGTGTAAATGTGTAAGAAGAATTTGTCCTCACGAAGTAAGTGACGGAATTGAATAGAAACAACAGTGAAATAAGATAAGAAAGTTAAAAAAAACAAACAAAAAAAAAAAAACCTAAAAAAAACCCAGAAAAACTCAATGAAAGTGACCTCATATTTTCAACATTAACAATCAGGTGCTTCTTGTGGACAACCAATTGGAGAAAATAAGGAGAGAAGAATAAACAGAGACCTCCCCAACAACAAAAAAAAAAAAACGGTCTAAATTTGTCCGTGGATTTATTACCTACTTGTGTATTAAAAAAAAAAAAGAAAGAAAAGAAACCCACAAAATACCAAAACAGATAAAAGGAGGTAAGTATAACATTCAGCAGTGTGTTACTGTTGTAGATAAAAAGGAGGAAATAAGTAGTAATAGTTTTTCAACTTAAAATTTTTTAAAGTTTTATTTTTTCTTCACTTTCCTTTCAGGATCAGAGTTAGCTTAGATTTCCATTTTTGGGAAAACTTTACAGACCGCTTTTCTTTTTTTTTTTTAAAAGTAATAATAATTTTCATTTTTCAATATTTCGTTGAGTTCAAGTGTTTTTTTAAGAGTTTCGATTTTTTGAATCTGTCTACAGATCTACCTGCTACCATAAGGAGTTTTTGTGAGAATGTCATTCGTATTCTTCTAATTTTTTTGTTACTATATTCTTTTTTATCTGGCTCAAAATTTTAACAAAACTCCTTACCTCTGCATGACTATTATTGACTATTTATCGAAGAGGTCTTCGAGTGATCGGAATCTTTCTTTTTAAGTCCAGACCTCTTTACTTTGCTTATTGTTTGACTCTTTATTTTTGAATCGTGTGTATCATCCAACATCCGTGGCAAAAAGCCCCTCCCCCCGCCACCTCCAAGTAAAAACAAAACAAAAAAAAATTCTATTTTTGTTTTTACGCCGTATATAAATGTTTTAACTTGTTATTGTCGTTCTGCAATGATTGACAGACGGGAGGTGCAGGAGAGACGTAATAACGGGCCATGCTTTTTGTATCGGCGAATTTTTTTTTCTTATTTTTAAAAAAACTAAAAAAAACACATCTCTGATGAAAAAAAAAAAACAACAAAACAATCGGCCATTAGTTGAAACAATTAGAAAAAATCAAAAAAAAAAGTGTTTCGTTTATATTTTTCTACTTTCATTTTCTTAAATTTCTTTCTAATTTATTTTTTATAAACCGCAACAAATTTTATGTCATTAAAATAATCGAAATACATAACGTTAATGATTTTTTTTTTTTTTAAATAGCAAAAAAAGGCAAACTGGTCATGACATAAAGGAACAATTTCTAAGTGTAAAAAGTCGTCGGTGGCCAAATATTTTTTAGTTGGTGAAATGAAAAATGACAGATTGTAAAACAGAACACTTAAAAAGTGAAGTTAATTAGTTACTAAACTCTTGTGTCGTTCGTAACCAAAGATTTCCTCCTGCGAAACTTTGAATTACAGTCGTTGTTGGAAGCAACTACTTTTTCCACTCAAACAAATTATTGTTGATTGCGCGCTTTTTTATTTTTTTAAATTTTATCTACGATCTTCACAAATATTTTAAACAGTTTTTTTACTTTAAATTTAACCGTGCTTTGAAAATATGTCAGTAAAAAATATATATAATTAAAGATAGACACGTTATTCAATATTGCATGTCAGCAACTGTTTCATCACTAAAAATGGGAACAAATTTAGTAGTTATTTAATTCAGACATGAAAGTTTTCACTCTTTGAAGACAATCATCGAGCCTGTCTACCATTTTTATCACGCGCTCACCATTAAAGAAAAACTCCAATGTTAAAATGAACAGCAATGTAACCAACAATCTTTAAATGTTTGCTTTTCTGATGATTGAGAAAGTGTATAGAAGTTAATACTTGTTATGCTTGTCAATATTTAATTCTTATGGTGGACAAATTTGTGGTGTTTGGTTTGCAAATTGAAAAAAACTTTCTATGGGAATCTATTTTTCATTTCATTAGGGATGTCATAGAATGGTTTGACACTCATATTGTATTTTGTTTTCTGGTTGTATTTCCCAAGTGTGCTTATTGCAGCATCATTTTTGTTTTGTTTTTAATGTAAGAAAATATATTTTAAAAGATGTCTGAGAGCAAACAAGTTCTATCAAAAATGTGTTTAATTGTTAAGGCTCCTTAATAATACATAGCATAGTGCATACATTTTTGTCAGGGACGCTTAAACAGTTTAAGAATTATTCACCTGTAGTTTAAGTTAAACTACAGGTGAATAATTCTTTTCATGGCCAAGTATCAAAGCACGTGGATCAAATTGCTTTTAGTTTTATTATTTCATTTTCTTTTAAATTAAAATCCAAAATACAGCAATACTAGTACTAATAAATAAAGTTTTAATGAATCTCAATAAAAATCACTATATCTCCTATTGAACAACTTCTATTTTCTAAGTGGTTCAAGAAACAATTTCAAATTGAATTCACCACTTTTTAGTTCTTATTGCTAGTTAGCTAGTTTCGTTACTAAACTCTTAAAAACAAAATCTTTGTCTCTCCTCGAATTATGCATGTTTTACTTTTGATCAGGTGGAATCAACATCAATCGTCACAGAAAAAGACACAATCCATCAATCTTTTTTCTTTTTTTTTTAAATAGATTGAATCTCGGAAAATTTGTTGATAAAAATATATGATTAAAACATATCTTCAGAAACTATTTTAGAAACTGCTAGATAAAATTAAAAATTAAAAAAAAAAAATTAAGCAGATTTTTATTCCCTTAAACTAAACAGAGAAAATTATTTATGAATTTGTGGAAATCCTAGTTTTTAAATAATAATTACTGTATTTGATGGTTAACAAGGTAAATAGGTAAGAAAAAATGTTTTCCCACTTTTGCAAGAAATATTCAGGAAATTCTACTTAAAGGTTTTATAAAGAAATGAACAAAGTGTTTTTTCTCATTTTGTTGTAAAAAGAAGTGGATCATACAAGATGGAGCTGAAAAGTTCTTGGTCTGACCCACTTCCCAAAATCTGACCCAAGGACCAGCACATTGCTGTATATGTTATCAATTATGGTACTTCCTTGGTTGAGTTACGACAGCAATTATAGAAAAATAGATCTTTTGAAAAAAATAGTAAAATATTATCAAACAGTGGTGGCAGCTTAAAATAAAGAAACTAAAAGTGATTTTGAGCTTAGCTTTTACTAATCAATTTAAAAAATTTTACACAACAAAAATTTGTTCAGGGTTGTAAAAATACATGAAAAACACAGCAAACTTTTATTAAAGGAAAACATAACAAAATGCCAATTAGACATGTGATAATTTTTATTGTTTACAAACACTTACTAATTTTAGCTTCATCTAGCCCAGAGTTATAAGAAGGGGATACAGTGAGGATTGAACTCATTATTCAAGTAGTAATAGTCTGAAACCAGTATATATCAAGTTTAATCAGTCTGTTCTACCCAGGTCCACAAGAGTACAGTATTGAGTGAGAATTGTATTCACTATTCTGACTGTGTTATAAGAGGCAAACTCCCTCACCATCAAGCTGTTTCTATGTAACAAAATTTGCAAACATTTAAAGTATAGATCACACTTGATGGGAAATAATAAATAATTATCAGTACATTAAATGCCTCAACATGATTTAAACTAAATGGTTAAAATAAAAAAAAGTATCTGAAAAATTGAAATGAAATTTATAAAGGAAGAGATATTCATTATGAAATTGTTTTGTTCTAATTTAGACAGTATACAGACAGGAAGTTTTGGAGAACCATGATCACCCACACACTGAAGGGACACGGGATATAAAAGAAGATGAGCAGGAAAAGCTGTTTTCCCTTTGTGGACAGATACTGACTAATCAAAGTTGTGTATATCTCAACTTTATATCATAATTATCTTGACAAATATCTGTACTCCAATACTTCCCTTGCAAAATTATAATTAATCACTTATAAAAAAAAGAAAAAAAGAAAGGAAGATAACTTATGAAAAATAAAAGAATATTGATTTGTATTTTTAATTTTCTGTGAAAAATTAAAGAAATAAATAATCTAGTTCTAAGAAATATATCACTGAAAGCAGACCTTTTGTTTCTGTGTGATGAAAACTTTTTAAAAAGTGAGAGAAAGACAATTCTCTTTTGGTTTCATCTTCTGCTCCTTGCTAAAATTAAACACATAGTATATTGGTTGATCTACATATTGGATTATCAAAAGAGATTTACAGAAAAAGGAATTCATTGAGAGTTGTAAAAGGGAGCTTAAATTTTGCCTTGTTAGGAATAAACATTTTCCTCATTATATATATATATATATATATATATATATATATATATATATATATATACATACACACAAGGACTTCTGAAAAGTTCTCAGTCTGACCAAAATTCTCTTCAAAACATTCTAATGCTTGGGCCATCATTATCATAAAAATTTAAAACAAGTAATTTTCAGTGAGAATTGAACTCGCATTCCCTTTCCCTACAATTTCTCTATTTCATATCCAAAGCTTTATACTCTTAGCTATGAAAGCTAAAATATTTAAATGAAACTATATAATTTTATATTTCATCTACCTTTCACTTTGTTTTCATTTATGTCTTTTATTTTTGTTTAATACTATTACTACTATTTGTAGAAGTATTCAATTGTTTTACTACATTTCATGATTTATTGATTTATCATGCAAAATACTTTTCTGTAAAGCCCTACATCAAGATAGATTGTGTATGTGTATAATGTTTCTCAGTTCATCACCTTGTCACTTTTTCTTGTTAGCAGACACATAAATTATTATTATTATTATGACTTATATTCTCATCAGTTAATACATTTAGAATTATTAGGTTGGTGCAAAAATAATGTTGAACATCAAAAAACGACATTATTTTTGCACCAACCTAATAAAAAAAATGTGAGTTCAAGATTTACTTTTACGCATAAAAAATGTCAAACTGAAATGTAATTACATAATGAAAAGTCCCTAATTAATCTCAAGTCATTTTTTGTTTATTCTTGAAAACAACTGATAAACCAACATCTAAGGGAAAAAATGGAAATTTATTTGCCTGGGAAAAACTTATCAATTCTTTCTTGTTCCAAGATTTTTACCAGGATGTTATTTTTTGTTTTTTTGTTTTTTTTTGTTGGTGATTGTGTTGTCTTGGAAACCATAGATTACTCAGAATGTAGAGAAAGAAGAAATCTCATTATTCACTTCATAATGGTTTAGAACTTAACACTTAGCAGATTACCAGGAATTGTGTGTTTAGTTGCTAGCAATAATGAACACAGTAATTCTTTGCAAGGAGGATGCAAAATAAAATGATATTTTTGTAATTGGTACTTATTTTTTTCATCTGCTAAAATAGATATTTTTTTAGAAATATAAAAGATCATGTCAAAAGAAGTTTTATCTTGATATGTCCTTTTGGTATCATCTGCCATTAGCAATTCAAAGCTCTACAACAAGTAGCTTTCTAATCAAAATTCTTGCATGCGATAAGAGATGAAAATCTGTAGTTGTCTTCTTTAGTTAAGTTTTTCTGTCTTTTTTTTTTTTTTGAGTAGCAAGATAGAAGATAATTGCAAGCAAAGGATCTGTATCATCAAACTATCTTTATTGCTCTGTTAAACACTGTGTGCTTCTGTCTTTACAGCAATTATAGGCCACAATCTAGGCCAGATTTTCATTAAATTCTCCCAAAATGTCTATTTCAGAAATTCTTGAATGGCTGTGTTATGTGGAACTCATACATACACTTTTATTTATCATAACTATCCTCATTTATTTCTGATGCTGGCCTTTCACATGGAGAGAAGTTAAAGTTGATACTTTAACTTCAGGTGATAGGGAGAGAGAAGAAAAAATACTCTTGGGTCTTCATATGTTCAAGCAGCAGAATGAGATCTACATTACACTTCAAAGAAAAAGAAAGACATATTTCTCTTCTCCCATTCACCAAGCAAAGGAGCTGAATGCCTTTGATAGAAAAGAATGCTTTACTTGTTAAGTTTTATGTACATTTGTTAGTGGTTGTGTTTTCAGTATAATAATAAAATTGTATATACCAGCATTCATTGTGTTGATAGTTATTTCACTTTTGATGAGCAGGTAGAGAAATGACATACATATAACACAATCAACTAAAGATGATAAAGACAAAAATGTTGAAAATATTAGTCACTGGGTGTCCTACTATTATGGTTATATACTATATATACTATTATTGATTTGTTCTTGCAAGCATTCAGTCATAAAACAAACGGTATACTGTGACCAGGGGATCTATTTACAAGATAGCACCATTTCATTAAGGGGAATAGATTCATAGGTACACTTTGATGTCTGCATTAAAGACAAAAAATGCCAGGTAATATTTGACTATAACATACATAAAAGTTACCTGATTTTGCATTGATGGTTATCTAAGAGAGTCAAAAACAAAACAAAATGCATATGCAATGTGACATGCATATATCATTGAAGAAGTACAAATTTGCAAATACAATAAAGAGAAAGCAAGACGAGAACACCCACATATTTGTAAAATCTTGATTGGTGATGCTCATTATTTCAAGCAAAGTTTTATTCTTTTTTCTTAACTTTTTAGAACCTCTTTCTATATTTTAATAGGTTATTTCTGATGTACCATCAATCCACAATTGACAGAAATGCTTCCATATGACAAAAGAATAAATAATACATACATGAAGTAGTTTGGTGATGCTGGGGGTGGTTAATATTTAAATATAAATTTAATTTTCAATTTTCATCTGAAAAAACTGTTAGCTGTTTTCAGCACCTTGGCTGTACATGCATGCATATGTGAGTGTCCAAGGTTTGTCCAGAAAGTATTCAGATGTTTATTATTAACAGAAAAAAATAGCCTACCTAGAGCAATGGTAGGCTTAGTTCAGTTCAAAATAGTTTGCTTTGGACTTTATACACTTGTCCCAATATCCTTTCCTCTTTTCAAAACAGTCTGCAAGTTCCTCTTTTAAGATCTTCATCAGCTGCTTAGTCATGGTCTTGTTCATCTCATTCATGAATTGAAATCTTTCTTTGGCTGGAGTGTAAGAATTTAGACTGAAATCTATGGGAGATGTGATGCTTAGCCAAAAGCCCTGCACAAGATGTGAAGAATAGGCAGTCACATTGTAACAATGAATGTACCATTTGCAAAATAGATGAGTATGTCTTGTTACAGGCTGAGAAACCTTACAGAAGAGTGTCTATTCATGCATGTGCAGTAAGGTCTCTTATGATTGCTGAGGTACATAAAAACTGTGCAACTGGTTGTGAAAATATTCAGAATAACTGGATACTTTCCAAACAGACCTCATAGATAATATGTATATTATACAATCTGAAGTGTTTTATGTACATAGTATCAAGTGCATTAAAAATTATATCTTAATCTGAAATTTAAATGAAGATAATGACAAATCAAAGAACATATTGATCTAAATGTTTTTTTGCTATATATTTTGAATATATAACAAGTAATAAAGATATTAACAATGACTACATTTTAGTAAAGAATAAAATCTAAAGAGAAGAGAAAGAAGGAAGAGGAACAGTTGTTAGGTTTAGTGTATGCTGGTTAAAGTAGAGATATCATAGTTTAACAGATTAAAGTTATTAATTGGGGCAAGAAATTCCCTCCTACTTATATTTTAAGGGAGATATTTTGTGAGGAAACAATGTTAGGAGTGAACATCTTAGTTGAAACTAGCAATATTGATGAACAGTTAATCAGCTTTATATACTATAAGTATATCCAAAATCCTATCAAGGGTACAAAATGTATATTTCAACAAAACTTGTGATGACAACAGACAATATGAGGTGACCCAGGGAGACTCAAAAGTCTTTGTGGGAATTGAAAAGGAGAAAGTTTGAGAAGAATCAATGTTTGGTCAATTATATACACATCTGAACAAATTTTGTGTCCCAAACAGCAAAGTTCAGTGTTTAATCATAACTCTTTTCTTTAACACTAGAAATATTTATTTTGTTGGGGGGAAACAGTGCAATAACAGTAAAGTCAATGGGCAGCAATAAGAAAAGCCAAAGCCTTGCCTACATATACTGTATTCAAATGCATTTGGTGCTAAAATATGATAATATCTATTACTACACTTCACTTTTTCTTCTATTAATAGAATTTGTGTTTGTAATGATAAAATTGAATGGAAGTTTTAATACATTTGTTTAATAAATCCTACTTAAGTACTGAATCAGTAAGATGGAAGGAGAATGAAGAAAATGGTCAAGTGATTTGAAAGTAAGAGAATCAACTGAATTATATACTCTGTCCTATTATGGTTTATAGAAGAAATGAACATAAATACCACACTCTTAAACCAACAGAGGATGGAGAACGTAACAGCTGCATGTTTTGTGTACATGCATAAATAACTAAATCAAGCCAGAAATAGATTGCTATTGACTTTGAATCTTTCTAAGAATAACAACTGTTACTATCATCACTGTCACAAACAAAAGCATTGATAATCATCATTAAGAATAGTTCTTGAAGTACTTGCTATAATTAGCTTTAATTATTCATGAATAAAAAATAAACATTATCCATCAGACAATTTTAAGACATGAATATGCTTGTATATTGTCAATATTCAATTAATAAATAAATGACATACATGATTTTGTTAATATTTCAATGCTTATTTATATTATGCAAAGAATATGTTTGGAAAACACATATTTAAATAGTATTTTTTCAGTTGTAATTTTAATGTGTTATGTGTTTACAAAAGATGAAAGGAAATTATTGAGCTGCAAGGGAGGTGAATTAAATATGATGTATAAAGATGTCATTATAAAAGCTAATAATTTAAAAATTATTGGGTTTTTTTTTTGTTTTTTATTTAATTTTTTTTAAAGCTGTTCTTAGAAAGGACTCTACACAACTTTATAAACAGAACAAAATCTCAAAACACTATCTCAAAAAAATTGCTTAACATTAGCTTCATTTAAAAAAATAAAAAGGGTTCACCATTATTAAAACCATCTCTTCACAAAGATATGTTCACAAAATGCCCTCATTGATACCTGTCTATTTGCTTATAGCTCTATTCACCAGCATAAAATAAGGTGTGAGTTTGCATCTCATTTGAAGTTACTTTCTTTTTAATTTACCACAAAATGACTTGAAGACTAATGGATTTATCAGCCAAAAATGTTTTGATACACAACAAAAAGATGAAAATAATAGTAAAATTGAAAAAGAAATGATTAAATTTTAAAATAACATGGTGAATGTGATTTCCATAGCTTATCACACTTTGTATAATTTTGTTAATCTCTCTCTCTCTCATTACCGGAATGTTGCTATTTATTTTGCTACCTAAACCAATCTCTTTGTATCTTTCTCTTCATCTCTGTTTTTTTTTCTCTCTAGTACCCAATACTTCTGTTACTCTCACTCTCCTTTTACATATCCAACAATCTCTTTTCTTTTTTTGTATATCTCTGTTTCTTATCTATCACTCTTCATCTACCCATTTACATTTCTGCCTCATTCTCTCTCCCTGTCTACTTTCTTGCTTTCAATCCTTCTGTTTCTTTCTTTCCTACATATCCTACTATAGGAAAAAAAATGGCAGATATGGTAGATCTTTTATCTGAAGACTAAAAATATTTTAAGTAAATCCCACAGATCCGAACAATGTAGAAAGAAAAAAAAATGTGCTATCAGAAGTGAACTAAAAGTGGAAAGTGTCTTACAATAACATCTTTCTTGGATTTCTTTCCTCTGTATAGATAATGCAGATACCACAAGTGTAAAAGAAGTAACAAGCTGTAAACCAGCTGGCTGGCTAAGTACTCAAATGGTTCCCAAGAAGCTTTCTTCTCTCAATCAAAAAATGGCTAACATTTTTTGAACAAATGAATATAGTAAAATAATAATCATACTAGTAACAAAATTATTTTTGGATTTTAATGCGATTCAATTATTTTTTATTTATGTTCAAATCAAAATAAATCTTGGAGAAATTCCTATGATTTTCAGCATTTCATCAGTGTCCATGTTCACTGTTACTGATTTATTTTTTTTAATTTAATAAGCTCATTTTAGTATATTAGGAGAGGAATATGAAAGATTAGTATCAATTGGATATACACAACTATCTAACCTACCATGAAGCACTATGACCTCCAGTTATTTGTTTATCTGGTAAATGTCTTGAAAGTAAAGGTTACACATACATGATAGAATTCATGTTGATTTCATAAAAGTAGATTAGACCTTTTCTTTTCTCTATCTCTCCAGTTTCTTTTTCTCTGTTTTCAGCCCTCATCTTGGATCTTTCTCTTTTTAAATTTTAATATTTACTTACACCAGGAAAAAAAATCATGAAATGGCTTTCACTATTGGCTGATAGGAATGTATTTAAATAATAAGAAATAAATAATATAATTGAGTCACAAATCTAATTTGTTAATTGAATATGCCTTGATTACTTTTATCCTCTATTTTATAACTACAGAATTTTTAAGGAATAAAATAATACTAAGAATTGAATGTATGTGCAAGCCAGACAATATGAGTTTGGCTTTTCAATTTCTACAGCATGAATCACTTGTTATGCTTCACTTATTTTTAGCTTTGTGCATTATCTGCCTGAGTGAATCACAATATCTCCTCTAATTATTAATCTTGGTGTCAAATATTTCAGTCAGTATAGTAATTACTTAATCCTTTACAGACAAAATCACTAAATGGTTGATGTTGCATTCAAGTAATTTTTCTTTAGTAAAATACAAAAAAATTGTAAGAGAGTAAAAGAAAATATATATTTTTAAAAAATAGTTTATCTATTTACTAATTCATATTCATATATATATATATATATATATATATATATATATATATATATATATATATATATATATATATATATATATATAACCACTCTGAAGATGGCTCATCTGAGCAAGGGCCAACTTAATAAAATAATATCCAAATGTTGGACAATTTTGTCTTTATTTTCACCTGAAAATTAAAGCAAACATATAAACATTAGAATGTCTCATAATCAGACATAATAGACATTCATTGTCTGTTATATTTAACAAAATATCTTTAAACATATATGCTTAAAAAATTTTCAGAATCATTATTAATTTTCAAAATGTTCACAAAAGAACTTATGAAATTGTGTGAATAAGTTTTTAAACTTTTATCTGGCTTTTAATTGTTAAATTTGTAAATATTTACTTGACTATTAATTTCATTTTAAGATTTTTCAATACCATGGAAAACTGTTAAAAGCTTGACTTTGAGCTTTATTATCATTGAATGACAGTTATTCCTTCCAAAAGAATGGATTCATAAGTCAAAAGATAATATGTAACAGAAGAATCAATATTTTGGATTTCTGTACAAAGTATAATACCCTTATTCTTTTATGTGCTGTGTTCATTCAGGATTTTGGTCTACATGGTCCTCCACACCTTCCTATACTTTGTAGCTCTTAGTAATGTTTGTCTTTTTACTATCCTTCCCAGTCCCTGTTCTGCCATCCATTTATACAAGCTTGTTAGGTAAAGTTACTCACTGCTTCCTTCTGCTCCTGCTTTCCTATGTCAGATTCTCCCAGCCCACTTTCCTCATTATGTTTCAATGATCTCTTTCTGATTCTAAGTATAAGCTTCTTTTTTATTTCCATTTTCTTTAAATCTTCCTCACTGTTCACATTCTCTATCCCTGGTATTCTCGGAATCTTTCTGTAGAACCACATCTCTGTTGCCTCAAGTCTCCATCTGTAAGGAAATTGCGCAGCATTCACTGCCATGTAGCAGTCCAACACATGTTTGTTTTTAATGAAATTTTCTTGTTTCTTCATTGAGTTTTTGGAAGGCATCTTTCACTATTACAATGCACAACAGTTAATGCTCTGAGAAACCAATATCTTTGAAAAATTGGAAAAAAAAAACACAGAGTCATATTTCAACCCTGTTTGTACTAATCTGAAGATGATAGAAGAAAATAGAATACACACCAGTATACATTCGAGCATTACAAAGTCTGTCTCCAAATGTAAACAGCAATGAACCTAGTGATGAAAAAGTTAAGAAAACTATATAAAAAAAAAGAAAGGAGTAATAAGGCATTATCACTTGACAATGAGGCTGAACTTTTGAAAATAGTATATCTCAAATTCAAAAACAAGTTTCTTGGTTTCATGTAGGAAGTCTAAAATGAGAAGCACATTCCAAAGCACTGGGGCACATCACACATTAATGCACTATGGAAATAAAAAGGTAGTCCTCAAGATCCTCACATGTACAGAGGGGGTATCTCAATTGAATCCATTATGGTGAAAGTACTAATGAATGTTGTATTAACTAGGCTGTCACCGTTCTATGAAAGTCAACTCCTAGCAACCTAATTTGGCATTTGTTCTCGTCAAGGTTGTAATGGCGTATGTCATGAAACAGCTCCAGCAAATTGTAAACCTCTCAAATAGAAAATTGTATACCTGCTATGCTGACCTCACAGCAGTATATGACTATATCACTAGAGACTTCCTCTTCTCAACCATTAGAAACTGTCTTTCAAGCTCTGATTCCATTGAATGTATTGAGCTGATAAAGGAACTATACTGGTTCACAAAGTCATACATGTCTCATAACGATGTCAATACCAAATCATTTCACACATCATCAGGAGTGTAGCAAGGAGGAAATGAGAACTTCAACCTATTAAATATCTTCCTAGACTAAGCTTTGTGCATATACAACCACATATGTGAAGAGATGAGCACTGATCATTTAAGCATTCCAACCCACATCCCAAATGAATCTAGCAATAGAATACAGTGTTCATGTTTTCCCTCCTACAGCCAGTACACTGATGATGGTGGTGCATAGGCTGTGCTGATGACATAGGTATATAGTTGGGATAAGAATGATCTTGAGCAAAAAAAAAAAAAAAAAAAAATGCATCTACATCCTCTACCAAGTGTTCCAAAAAATATGACCCAATATGAACCTTCCAAAACAGAAACTGTGATATAGAATTGAAATGTGATGTCACATACTTTGATTTGAATCCATAAGAATTCAGGATGTAGAATTAGTAAATACTAAAAACTTCAAATATCTTGTTGTATGGATCATTTATAACAAATTTAGTATAGGAGATAAGGAAAGTGAAATTGATACAATATACTACAAAACCCAAACATTAAGCTAAGAATGTTTTTAAATACCTCATCAGATTGAGACTTTCATATGGATGCCATGCAACTCGTTCAGAAATATGTAACCTGTCAGCTGTATACAACTGCTTCTAGCAAATGAAGCTGATAGATCTCAACAAGGACCATTCTTGGTCAAACCTCATGAACTAGTGCTATAGAAAAGAAAGAATTGTATCAATTACTTGAGGATCTATAACAGAAGCAGTAACTAAAATGGATAGCACATGTAATTCGAAGAGAAAAATGATGAAATAATATAGATGTTGATGTTTGTGACACAATTTAGGTTTGCTAGAAAGAAAGAAGAAAAAGAAAATGCGAGATTTAAATTCAGGTGATAAGAAGCCATCACGAACAGGACACTAAGCGATGTTATTTTTCTAACAAAGAAAAGTGGTAAAATTTTATTTTCATTGTTGAGAAAGTAAGATACTGGATTTAATCTGATTTATGTTATGGGGCAGAGAATAAGATATAGCCAATCTGCCGATGACAATGGTGAAAATTCCAGGCTGGTCAAATGGCCTGCGAGACAGAATTCTAAAGAGATAAAAATTAATTAAGCACGCACTGATCGAAAAAACAAAATGCCCGCGCGACCTCCTGCGGGGTGCTGGGAGATAAAAATTAATTAGGTCAAGCTTGACCGAAACCAAAATGTCCATGGAACCACCTCCATGTCATTTGGGAAAAACACCTGTTTATTGTCAGGGCTGGCTATGATAGCGAAATTATTTTATCAGAACAGTTAATTAGCAACAGAATGCAAATACGTCCAATTGACCACCCACTTGTTTGGTGAAGGCCCCGGGTGATAAAGTCCAAGTGACATTTGACTAAGATAAGAGTCTAAGGTTTGTTGTTGGGCAGAAGGAAAGAAAGAGAAAGAAAAGAAAAAGGAAGATAATTTTTTTTTTCTTTGAGCAAGATTTTTTAAACCGAGGCTAGTCTGGCCACACCCACGCCGATGAGCGCCCATTGGCTGGATGGTGGCATGAGCGTTAGGCGGAGGTAATCATGTGAAGAAGGAGGGGAGGCCTGTTGTGCCTCCCTGAAGGGATAGGGTGAGATGCCACTGTGAGAGAGAGGGGAAACCCGTTGACGCCCTCTGAGGGCATGGTGAGATACCAATATGAGAACAGAAGAAGGTAGGAAGACGAAAGACTTCCATAAATAGAAAATAATAAATTTTCCTGACCGAAAACAAAGAAGTGGATTGTGGATTTAGAATTATCAGGGAACCTCAAACCCCGACAGGCCCACCCCGGTTTTGGTCGCCGTCCATATAAGCAGAGTTGCAGCGAGTGAAAAGCAGTACCAGTTCGAGTTCCAATTGAGAGGCAGTTGAGTGAAGTTCGCAGTTGGAGTTGCACCCGCCTCGCAGATAGCTGACTTGAAAGATTCCAGGCATCACGGCCTCAACTTCTAGCCAAGAACAATTTATTTTTGAAGAATGACTTAGACTCACACCACCAAAACGAGTTTCACGAATATTGCCTGAAGATACACCAAGAACCAGTTTCTTAAAGAACAAACAACTTAAGATGTTAAGACTCGCCTAACAAACACAAAGTGTCACGAATCCATATAGCGGGTTGGGAAGAAGATGCAGTCCTGTATTCAGCAACCAGATATAAAATATTGTTATCCTTTTTTAACACATTTGAACTTTTCGAGTTATTATTTTATTTTATTTTACATATACTTGTGCGGTGTTGCCCTTGATCGAACTCGGCTTGCATTATGGCCCGGTGACTGATTGATTTCGTCTGCCTAAGATCAAATCACAATGTGGGTAGGTTAGACTGGAAATCAAAACAGTTACTTCGGTAACCAGACGTTGGAGGCGAGCTGGGAATGACAAGGCTGATACCAAATCTAACCAGATTCCCATCCAAATCACCAAAAAATTAGAACATCACATTTGGTGCCGTGACCAATACCAAGCCAGTTGGTCGTCACAGGATAGCACGACGGACACAGCCAGACAGACGTCACATTTGGTGCAGCGACACCGGGGGACGTCACAATTGGTGCAGCGACACCGGGGGACATCACAATCGGTGCCGTAACAGCAGGATAAGACCCTAGGATCAGCCGCTGCCACAGGAGTTGCAGAAAAAGATCGATCAGGACACCACACGGCGTCTCAAGGACTCAAACAGACAGAGCCCTCCTGAAGATGACGCAGCTGAGGACGAAACCCCTGGAGAATTGGGAGCCCGAGCGAAGAAACTGTCGTCATTAGCTTTCCCAGAGGTAGTGAGAAATAATGCGGTCATGCAGGCCCAGTGACGAGCGTGTTCATCATGATGTTTTGAAGGAAGGACCGCTAAGGTTATCGGCAGCAGTAGCGCTGGCCAAAGAGAGCCAGGGAGTTTGGGAGAAAGCTAGAAGTGGAACAGCCTGAGGTATGGGAGGGAGATCCCAATAAAGGGGCTTGGTCAACAAGGCATGGGTTCTATAAGCCCATGCCGGGTAGATACGGGCTGCTCTGCTGGACATGTGGGCATGAGGACCACAGAGCAGCGGAATGTCCGACGAAGTGGGGTTTGCCCCCAGACTTCAAACAGGATAAATGTACTAGGTGTGTAAAGAAGGGACACCTAGCCAAGTGGTGCGGGTTAAGAAAAGGTGCCCCACCGATATCGTTAAAGAAGGCCGAGCCCAAAAGACAAAACGGCCCAGCGACTGATTGATTTCGTCTGCCTAAGATCAAATCACAATGTGGGTAGGTTAGACTGGAAATCCAAACAGTTACTTCGGTAACCAGACGTTGGAGGCGAGCTGGGAATGACAAGGCTGATACCAAATCTAACCAGATTCCCATCCGAATCACCAAAAGATTAGAACGTCACATTTGGTGCCGTGACCAATACCAAGCCAGTTGGTCGTCACAGGACAGGATAGCCCGACGGACGCAGCCAGGCAGACGTCACATTTGGCGCAGCGACACCGGGAGATGTCACACGTTCCACATGACTTGAAACAAAAAAGAAAGATGTACACCCCCCCCCCTCAATACTTGAAACAGTGATAACAATTTGTAGACTTGAGAAACCTATTTTCTGGAAAAAATTGTTTTAAGAGAAAGATTTTATAAATTTCAATTGAAAGTAGCATTTAGTTAATGAATGCTGAATGTTTCCCCATAAGGAAATGGCTAATACTACCATTACCATTTGGATCTCTGAGTCACATTTTCTGTCATCTGTTAAAGCACTTTCTAAATAATTAGATTAGTACTTAACATCTCCAATTCCTGGTCAAATTTTGAACTGTTCTTGTTAATGGCCATACATTCTGCTTTCTTACAATTCGTGTCTACTCCTTTCTTCCCACTTTTCTTTATTATATTGTCTAAAAGTTCTTGCAATTTTCTTTCTGTATCTGCCATCAACACAGTGTTTAATGTGTAATTTATGTTGTTAAGATTGTGTTAACCAATAATAAATTGTGAAATAAATTCTAGTTCTCTTAGGATTGCCTTACAGTGAAGGTGAAATAAATCTGGTGAGAAGGCACATCCTTGTCTTACATCCATTTCTAATTTTGCATAATTTCTCAATTCATCTCCTGTTCAGCTGCAGGTGGTTAACTTCAAGTTAGTATGTTTTTTAGTTTAAAGGTATAAATTCATGTTAGAAAAGTATCTTTTCACTTTTAAAATTGTAAATTGTTTCAGTTATTACTCAAATTAATTATAGCATTAAACGTTACATTTTTCTTTTCATTCTAAATCTCTAAATCACTATAAGCAAAATTAGAAAGTAATCAAGAAGTTTTACAAACGTGGATCAATAAATCTATAGACAGACACAGTTATTAGTTGAATTTTGACATGGAATTTACACTCAATGTACATTCCAAGTGCTTTCAACTAATCATTTTCAAAGCCATTTTCAAGAATTTTGGTTGTTATTGTAAATGGTTACTTGCATTATGTACATTACTCAGACTGTTATCCTCATCTTCATTGCCATATTCACAATATTTGGTCCATTGTACACTCTGGCCTTCTTCAGGTGACTGGAATTTCGAAACACTGGGGTAGATTGTTCTAGTTCTGGATGTCTCAGTTACTTAACTCATCATCCGCAAGTTTGGTTCACCACTGCTGTGGTCTGGTATTGAACTTACAACTCTCACTGGATCTAACCAACATCTTTATCCACTGGGCCCTATCTTAGTAATCATTTTTTATCAGTGCTCATATTGCAGTTTTTTTCTGTTATTATTATTACACTTTTTACCAGAGCTTATATTGCAATTTTTTATTGTTATTTATTTGCTTTCCTCTAGTACTCCTTATTACTGGCTCCCATATTGTAGTCATTTCTATACTTGGTCGGCTCAGGAAATTTTTGTGACCTACCATATGTGCTGATTTCTAAAGTTTTCATATTTTCCAATGAGCATACACAGATGTTGTCAAGGACACATGTCCCAGTGGATAAAGACTTTGGTTAGATCCAGTGACAAGATCCAAAGAGTTGGGAGTTCAATACATGGTCACAGTAGTGGTGAACCAAAACTCGAAGAGTTGAGTTAAAGGGAAATAACTGAGACATCTAGAAGAGGCATGGGACATGGAACTAGAACAATCTACCCTCGTAGACAAAATAAAGGGTTCGGTTCAAAATTCCAGTCACCTGAAGAAGGCCAGAATGTACAATGGCTGAAATATTGTGAATATGTCACTGAAGATGAGGATAACAGTCCATGTCAATAATGCAAGTAATCATAATACCTCATCTCAGAGATATAGATAGATATTGTAAATGGTGTATCAAACTTTGGATGCATGTGGAAATTTGATCTTAAATTTAGTTGTTAAAATTAGACACAGATAATTAATACATTTCCAACAAAGCCACAGACAATGCATTTCTAACAAAGATGTAGACAATTATTACATTTCCACAAAGCTGCAGACAAACATTTTTAACAAAGATAAATACAATAATTACATTTCAAATCTGCAGGAAATGCAATTTTAGCAAAGATTTATACAATTATATTTCCAAAGAAGCCGCAGACAATGTATTTCTAACAAATATGTAGACAATTATTACATTTCCAACAAAGCTGCAGACAATGCATTTCTAACAAATATTTAGACAATTATTACATTTCCAACAAAGCTGCAGACAATGCATTTCTAACAAATATGTAGACAATTATTACATTTCCACAAAGCCACAGACAAATATGTCTAACAAAGATAAAGGCAATAATTACATTTCCAACAAAGGCTGAATACATGTAGACAATTATTATGCAACACAAAAAGAGTGAAATGGAAATTCAGAGTGCATTTGCACTCGGCAAAGTAGCTAATTAGGAGGATAATTGACCTAAACATAAAATTGCATCTATATAGTTGTGTATATATATGTATAGGTATGTGCGCACACACACACGAATAAATTTATTAGGCTTTTGTATGGGCAAAATAGGACATATAATATATAAATATATACTCACATGGCACCATCAGATTTTTCTGACTGGAAAGATGAAACTACTTCTTGTTTATACACAAGCAAAAATTATCAAAATTGAAAAATTAACAACATATTATACAGTGCTGTTCGATAAAAATGACTCACCTGATTTTTTTACTTAAAAATTTTTTCGCCTTTTTGGGGTGTGCGGTTCAGACTAATTTTTAATCTTACTAATATGAAGACCCCTTCCTGACCACCTAGTAAAAAAGTTTACTCACCCTAAGGTATTCTATTGATAATTATAATTTTGGATATAAATGAGATTTAGGGAAAAACTCTGTGCAAAAAAAAAGTGACTCACTTATTTCCTGCAACTAGTAATCAATAGAAACATAACCGAACAGCTTTAAATAAAGAATAATAGAGGTATAATTTATTTATTATAGGTAATATAGTTTGAAATATTTAATAATCTATGGGTCCTCCTTTATTTTGAATAACCTTTTCAACCCTTTTTGGCATTGACTTGATTAGGTTCTGGCAAATCTCATCTCCAAGCATTGAATTCCATTCGTATATGAAATTCACAATCAAATCCTCTTTGTTGCTCAATTGCTTTCTCGAGAGCCTGTACTTTATAATGCTCCATAAGTTTTCTATGGGTTGAGGTCAGGAGATTGGGTCGGCCATGTCATAACACTCACCTGCTTCTCATCAAAGTATTCCTTCATCAATTTTGATTTGTGACAGGGAGCATTATCTTGCATAAAAATGAGCTTGGTGGGGTCGATTTGCACCCTTTCAGCAGAAAGGAGCAGACAAGACTCTAAAATTCTCTTGTACTGCTCGCTCATGAGGGTCTTTTCAATAGGTTTTTTAGAAACCAGTTCCATGAAAAGAAAAGCATCCCCAGAACATTATACTGAACGGATGCTTGACAGTACTTACTGCTAAATTCAAAGAGCTTTCAAAGCTTATTCTTTGGATTTTAGATCGCTTATCCTTTGAATTTAGCTCAACTTTCGTTTCATCGGAGAAGAGAACATTTCGTAAAAAATATGAGGTGAGTCACTTTTATCGAACAGCAATGTATGTCTTATTTTAAAGAAGGTAAGAATGTAACTCTAATGTAAAATAAAAGGTGCATTGTATAGAAAAGGTACTGTGAATTATCAAATTATTCAAAAGTGCTTTGTGAAATTTTATATTGGAGATTTGTCACTAAACAGTGTCCCATAATCAGGTGGAGCAGCTGACATTGATAACAATTAAATCCAAATATTACTTAACAATAATCAGTATTAGATAATGTAGGAGAAAGTCAACATTAACTGTGTATCAAAGAAGGTGTGATGTTGTATAATTAGAGGAAAATGTCCTCTAGTATGATCTTTCTCTGAAGAGAACTAAACAAGTGATTGAACAATTACTATCCCTAATTAAATCAATTGAAGGCAGCAATCAGCAAAAGTATCTGGAATTAGTTCAGAAAAAGAGCATAATATTCTATCAGTATAACAATAGATTGTGTTACCAAAGAAAAATTTGGTGACCAGGCTGAAATTGAAACAGCTTGATAGGGACATTTTTCCTCATCTGTTAGATTTACCTAATATTACACCTTCAGATTAAAATTTATTTCAGTCTTTAAAGAATTTTTAAAAAGATTCCTTGCTGAGAAATATAAAAAGTTCTGGGAGAACAATTATGAAGTTTACAGAAAGATGTCAGATAATAATGAAAGAAAATGCAAACACATGTGCAATAAAGCTTATGTTCAAAATCAAAAAAATTAACTTAGGATTGTTTCACTAGTTAAATAAACTTGGTTATAAAATGCAACCATGTTGTACTCTGCATTCTATTTTTGTGTATTCATTAAACTCCTCCTCTATCTGCATGCCAACTATTTGTCCTTAGAAGAGATTATGAATTACTTGCATATATTTCCCATATAAATTTAAGATGTTTTAATATTTGGAGCAACTCTTCATAAGCAGTAAATAATTTGTTTAGTAAAATTAATATTGAAAATATTAGTTTGGAAGAAAGGTTTGTAGCATTTTTCACTAGGTGGCATTTAAATATGTGATTTTGTTTCTCACATGTCTGAAATTTATAACATACATATTTGGGAAAAGTGCTATTGCAACATGTCTTTCTATGTGCGAAGTGTTAATTTTAAATATTTTTATGTTAAAAGAGTGCTCTTATTTCAGGAAAGGATAATAAAGAAATGCTGTACAAACAGCTTGAAGGTATATGCCATTTATGGAGATGGTGCCATAGCTGAGAGTACCATTCATAAGTGGTTTTCTCAGTTCAGAATTGGAAATTTTGATCCAAAAGACCACAAAAATCCTGGTAGGCTTGCATTTATTAAAGATGACGAAATTGAAATACTGATTAAAAATAATTCAGGTTACATGACACAGGATACTGCATATATATCTAGTATGAGAATTGTAAGGTATCTGAAAACATTTGGTGTGAATTGCCATGATGTTTGGGTGCCTCACATTTAACAGCAAAATATATAATGGATCATATTTCCATCTGCAATTCTCTGCTCAAACAACAAAAATGACCCATTTTTTTTAAAGAATCATCATAAACAACGAAAAACAGGTTGCTTACAATAATGTAGAGTGTAAAAGGTCCTGAGAAAAATGAAATAAATCACTGCTAACCACTTCAAAAGCTGATCTGCATCTGAAGAAGGTGATACTGTGTATCTGGTGAGATAGGAAGGGCATTGTATATTATGAGTTCCTTCCACAAAATCAGATAAATTTAGACAAATACTGTTCCCAACTGGATTGAGTAAGGCAGTAATTGATGAAAAATGACCAATCAAAATGGTGTCATATTCCATTGGAACAATGCCAGACCTTATATCTCATTGCAGACCTGGCAAAAATCAGTACATCTTGGTTGGGATGTCTTACTACATCAACCATACTGATCTGATCTTGCAACTTAGAATTGCCACTTATTTTCATCATTAAAAAAGAGTTTCAATTCTCTGGAAGCCTGTATAAACCACTTAGACCAGTTCATCACCCAGAAAGATGTCATGTTTTGGGAGGATGGAATCATGAAGGTGCCTCAAAGATAAGGAAAGATAGTTGAACAAAATGGAGCACATGTGGTTGAATAAATCTGTACAAATATCTAAATATTGTCTTTGAAGTATTCCCTTAAAAAAATTTCACCATTGTTCCATTCAATAAAGAGAATTGGGTTTATTATTACTTAAACAAACTTTATACATTATACAGTATAAAAAGCTTTTTTTCTTTCTATATAGGCACATGTACATTATATGTATGTGTGTGTTTAAAATTTCAGATATAACTAAAAATATATCTGTAAATACAAGAACACTTAGGTGACGCATTCTGTCTAATAAAATTTGCTTTTAAAGCCCCAAAAGTGTTAGGAAAAACAGATTGAAGACTAGATTTCCCTTTTTAACAAATTGGTTTCAAAAACCATGAAGACTGAGTTTGTCATTTAGAAACTGAATAATGTGATTTTATACATAAAATAATTTTGTTTATGTGTTCTCATGTGCATGTAAGTATAGAGAAATTTGCCAAAGAGAAAAGATAGTTAAGGTGATTTAAAAAAATATTATATAAATAGACTTTTAGACTTTTAAATATTATATTAAGTTATGTCATGTATAAAATTTCATTGTTCAGTTTCTAAATTACAAACTCAGTCTTCATGGTTTTTGAGACCAACTTGTTAAAAAGAGAAATCTAGTCTTTAATCTGTTTTTTCTAACACTTTTGGGGCTTTAAAAGCAACCTTTATTAGATTTCCAACCTTTTTACTCTTCTTATCTGTGTGAATGCTATTCAAAATAAAATGATACTCTTCCACATTTAAGAATAGTAACATTTTTTCAGATACTGCAGACAAAATTTTTTACCACATTTATATACAGATTAGTATTTGGCAATAAAATAACACTCTTGACTATTGTAATGTATAATAAAACAATGTCAATCTAAAATAGACATGTGGTTTTTTTTCTGTATTTCATTGATCATATGTTTCTTATATTATTTCTTCCAATTAAGACTTTTTACTTATTTTCTAACCAATTAAGTCTGTACACTAAAGAGTGACTACCTAATATAGGTGTCATGAAATGACCAAAATATGTATCAATGAAGCAAAAGATGACAATTTATATTAATAAAATAATAAATCTAAGTAAGGACAAGAGGATAGATAATTTGTCTGGTGGTGACTTCAGGGTACTAGAACTAAGTAAATGGACTGATTTGTAGAGAATGCAAGATGAGTTAGATAAAGAGAGAATAACATTAAAAGAAAGAGAGAGAATGAGAAAACGAGATAGTGAAAGAGCAAGGAAGTAAAAGAGAATGGAAGAGGAAACAGAAGAATGAGAGAGAGAGAAAATGAAAAACTACAAGAGATGTGCTGAACAGGAAATGGTGCACTGATATTTGACAAATACCAGCTTTCATCACAACTTGTGATAACAATCAACCAGCTGAATGCCTTTGCTAATAAATGGAAGTTGCAGGCTGACATGTTTACCTTTTCTTTTTCCACCAACACAGGATTTGTTGGTTGGAAAAAAAGTGAAAGAAATATAACAGACTAACTACAAGTGTTGCTAACTTGCTATTCAACATGCTCAGTAATTACCAAGAAGGAACAAAGTGGTTGGGATTTAATTTTTTTAAAACAGCTTTTCTTCCAAGACTTATTTAGTTGTAGATTTGTTGGGGTCAGCTTTTAACTACAGTTCTATTTAATCTAGTTGGATTCAAATTAACTGTCTAAGCAAACTGCAATGATGAAGTCTATACAATATTGTGTTATATAGTGTTTTGAAAATAAGTTTGTCTTCTAATGGATTTCTCTGTACAAGAAAATGGGTCATAAGAACATAACAGAAGTAATGGAAATTAATCATAACAACTTATGGCATCTTGCTTATTTCAATATGTATGCATGCATGTAGACAAATAAACCTTTGTAGAGAATATTTCAAATGGTAAGTTTTTTTATGTGGATGCATGGACAAGTAGTAGTACAACTATGAGACGTGGGTTTGAACATCAAAATAATCAATTTCTCAGGGAGGATACTTCTTGAAGTCATCAGTGTTTAGCACTGTTGGGTCATGCTTGAAGACCAAACCATAAGTGTGACCCATACCTAACAAATGAAATTGAATTGACAGAACTGTTTGGAAGCCATCAGTGGTTGTGCTAGTACAAAGTCACAAGTCATCATGACTGAGGTTTTCATCATACTTGCTTTGTTCAACTGTTGGTTACATCAGATTATGTGCCTTCTTCCAAAAACTGTAAGAAAGATCTGCTCAGCAGAAATGCAGTATGAATCACAGGTTGGCTATGTGGGTCTGCTGAAGAAACATAAATGTGCCTGAGTTGGTATCTGCTACAGGAATTAGTTAGCCACCCTAATAGACTCCATAATCTGAGACTGCTGGATAGATCATTGTTGTGTATTTTTTATGAGAATTATAGTCCAACTTTATTGGGTTTATTTAATTGAAAAAAATTTTATCAGAAGGAGTAGAAAAATTTATTTCTAATTTTGTTCTCAAACAAAAATACTTCTGTTCACTATTCAGCAAATTACATTTAAAAATTCACAGTACCTGAGCAGTAATTATTTACTTCAATATATTTTTGTTCGTAGAAGAATCAAAATCTACTTATTTACTACTTTTAGTGTAAATGCATCTTTGAAAAATAAAGATGTAATTCCTCTGTAATAGTTCTCCATTTTAATAAATCATCTTCATTTTTGTTTTCTTAGTGGAAAAACACATCAAAGCATTTCTGAATGAAACCCTAAAGACTTTGTAAAAAAGAAAAACAAATAGAAAAACTAAACATATAAATACATGTAATCCACTCATATTTAAGAGCTTGGCAAATTCTTCTGATAACTATTCAGACAGATGCCTAAGTTTCTCCATTTGTAGACCAACTCCTGGGTTTGAACTTTGCCAAATAAACAGAGGCAGCCTAATGCCTGTTTTAATTACAGCATCTGATGATAATAAACTATTAACTCTTAACTGAAGATGGCATATTCTTTCAGTAAAGAGTCAGTTATTTAGAGTGGGGGAATCAAATTAATAAAGTAAAAGAAAACATAAAGTGAAAAAAAGTGTTTATCGTATTTTTCTAATTTTATTCTTTACTTTTTAATCAAAAGAACATTTCCTTTTAGTTTTGTCATGCATTACTTTTTTATTTTTTAGAAATAAAGACGGTTTTAAACATTGCATAAATAGCTTCAAAACTATTATTACTTATGGCTAAATCTTTTTTGGTGTGATCCATATTTAACAAAAGTTTAAACATTTTTATAGAAAGTAATAAATAGAAGTAATGAAAAAAGACCTATTGTGTGTCACAGAAGGTTAAAACACTCACTATTGTGTACCATTAAACTCAGGGTATCATAGGTATTTAGGTAAAGGTTCCTTTCTGAAACTGTTTCATTTATGAGTTTATGAGTTTATGAGTTTATAATTCACTGGTTTCTCTGTAGATGATACCTGGTATCAGATGTTTAATCAAATTAATATTTGTAAAATAATTTATGATTTCAAACAGGAATATTTTTGTACTTGCTTGTGATTTTGAGAAAATGAAATAAAGATATTTAGTTTTGGGGAAGCAAAAACCAGCCAGAAATAAACAGATACTTGTTTCATTGTTGCAACCTAGGGAAGGTTACTGAATAGAATAATCGCACAAAGGTTGGTAATGAATGATAATACTTAGGACACGAACAACACATTTAAGATTTGCCAGTGGCATGTAGAGTAGTAGTCAACTGCTAGAAGTGAGTCAAGTAATTTCCACATACCCATTATTGTCCATAGGGTATGCTACACCATTCATGAACATTGATAAATATCTGGTAGTTTCTTTGGTGAATAATTCCCAAAAGCTTTTTCAAACTTTTCTGTTCATTCATTGCATTTTAATTCCTATCTTGGAACTGCTTATAAATGTAATAGAACAAGCAACAAAATTCTGCACTGGAAAGATTCACCTGAAGAAGGAATTAGTCAAATATTGTAATAAAAAAAAATATTTTTTTTGATTAAAAACTCATTTCAAAATCACATCTAAAGGCATAGGATATTTTTTCTTTTCTTTTTTTTTTAATCATATTCATCTCATGCAAAGCAAAAAGGTGACAAGGGGTTACTGGGTGTGAAAGTATTAGAAAACAGAAACATTATTAAGGAGTGAGAACAAAAGAAGAGTGATCAGGAGGACAGTAGATAGAGGTTGATTTTGCATTTAAATTTTTGAAAATTAAAGTTGACTGTTTGGAGCTGAAAGGGTGATCCACAAGTGAAAAATGTGAGAAAAAAAACTGTTAGCATAGAAGTTATGGTTACATCTAGCCAATTCAACTGTAAATTGATAAGACCTTGTCACCAGTCTAGTACTGAGCTTAAATTCATAAAATCTAAATCTAAATTCATCTGAATAATTACCATGAAAGAATTTATGAAAAAGGTACAAGGAGGTAACTTTATAATGGTGGGAAGGACACTGAAACTGAGATGTTAGATCAGGACCATTAACATTGCTGATTCTTCTTTGGATATCTAGATATATAGCAGGAGCACTGAACTATATGTGGCAGAAATATTCTAAGCATGTGCAAATGGTGCAAATTATACATATGTAAGATAGATTCTGCAGAGAAAAATTGTCTAGGACGACACAGTGAACCAACTTGCTTAGCAGCTGACCTAGCATTGGATTCAATATAGTCTTTCCACCATATGTCTTCTGAGAACGTTAGCCCAAGAAGAGAGCTGATGCTTTCGGGAAGGTCTGTAATGAAAATTAAAAACAAAGTAGGACCAAGGATAGAACCCTAGGTAGGGACACCTACATTAGTACAAAAGATCCAAAAGAATGGCTGTTCAGGATAACTTTCATTTCATGATTTGATAAGACTGGATCAATTCAAAAATTTGGCTGAAGACACTGTAACTTTTTAACTTGTGAAGAAGACCTGTATGTCAAACTCTATCAAAAGATTTCGAGATGTCCAAAGCAACAGCCTGAGCTTCATCATTCTTATCTAGAGCTTGATAGACTCTTTCTGCAATTATCATCATCAGTACATCAGCAGTTGACCTAGAGAAACAAAAGTCATATTGCTTGTCTGAAAAAAGGCCCTACAATGTGAGATACTTAACCAATTTAGCATTGCTTAGGATCTCTAGTAGTTTCCCAAAAAGAGTTAGTTCTTAAAAACTGGAATAACAAATGAGGATGTCCAATAGGCAGGAGGCAGCAAGGCACTTATTATACAGTTTAAAGAGAACAGAAGCCAGTTTTAAGAAGCTTTAAGAGCACATCTCTTAAAGACTATTACAGAGATACCATCAGGTCCACATGCTTTGTGAGGATCGATATTAGAGATGATAGCAGAAACTATAGAAGGGATTATATGCATATCACTCAACAGAGATTCATTTCAAAGTGGAAAGTCAGGCAAGGATACTCCAGATGAATCAAGAGCAGAGTTTAAGGATAATTTACAGGCAAAATATTCAGCTTTATCAGCAGATGATGTTAACACCTCAAATTGATTGAAGAGAGGAAGAATAGAAAACTTACTCTTATTTAATACACTATTAGAGGGCTGCCAGTAATCAAGAGAGCCAAAATTGTTAGATGAAATACAGTGCCTCATTCTCTTAGCAAACAGAGACTTAGCTCCTTCAAGGATATGTTTACATTCATTACATGCAGCCATGAATAGGCATCTATTGTGATGGGAACTGTCATGCTGGTAATAGCTGGAAAAAGTGGTTCCTGTGGGCTATAGCAGCAGAGCATGCTGCTGGGAACCATGGAGAAGATTGAGTTTCACCTGGTATTCACAAGGGAATGAAAATATCTATGCCTGCTTTGATCCAAGAGGAAACTGCAGTGGCACAATTCTCAATATGGTGGTTAAAAATGTCAGTCCAAGGGGAATCTCAAAGAAAGTCATGGAGTGAATCTCAATCAGCATATGGGTAATGGAAAGAGGTCTTATGAATAGAAGGTTCCTGTTTAATAGATGATTGGAATGAAATATAAGTAGATACTATAGTGTGATCCAAGTTACCAAGAGGACAGTGTTGCAAAGTTCAACAAGAACTAGGAGAGAAGGTAAAGAACAAATCAAGTAAAGAAGCATGTTGCTCAGATTTAATAGGGAAACAAGTAGGGAAATCCACAATTTCACTAATGGAAAAATTGAAAGTCTGAATACTGGTAAATATCAGTAACATTAGAGTATTTAAGCCACCTGTTGTGATGTGCATTAAAATCAATGAACACAAAGATATTTGCAGATGGATGGCGAGAGAGTGCCTTTTCTATATTGTCAGAGATTGTGTCAAATATACTGAAACCCTGAGAAGCTGGGGAGTGATAAAAGAAAAAGAGATAGCTAACAGAGTGTAATGATAAAAGTTGAAAGCATATGAAAAAATTGTCAGGGGGACTCAAGTGACAATTCCCTTGCCATTGGAAGATTATCCTGGATGTAAACACCAAGGCCATGCATGTGAATATTTAAATCTTTTTGGCAAAGAGGAAGATAGCCTGGAACAAAGAATTCATTGGTAGTAATGGAAGAATTTAAATTGGTTTCACAAAGTGCAAAGATATCTGGAAACCATTCCAAAAGAAAAGATTCTATACTGCTGAAGTTGGAAAGGATTCCACGAACATTGGAGAAAGAAAAGTTGAGGAAGGTAGGTGGTTTTATGTTTAGATGGTTTTCTTATATTTCTTTTCATTGTGTTTGTCATGAGGAGATTTGTTTTGAGTAGAAAAAGAAAAGGAAAAAGGCCAATATAATTATCACTATCTGTTATCAATGGCAATACAAACTAACCAGAATGTGGCCTACTACCCATGCACGACATAGAACTACAAATACTCCAATATCATGTGACTATTGATCAGAGCAGCCTCTGTAAAGAGTTTTAACTTCTTAGTCTCAGTCAGATGCAGCAGCCAGAAAACTGCCAACCCGGTACCTTCATAATGGAAAATCACAACCACTGATTAGTCTGATCACCAAAAAGTTAAGGCAGCTAAATCATTATGGCCATGGAAGAACAGAGAACTGGTAAACCATATCCTAAACAGGGAACAAGGAATGATCCTCTACTCCTGTTCAATAAACATGGAAGGAATCTGAGCTGGATGATAGGTGAGCCTGTTTGATTATCTCAAACTTTGTGTCTGATTATTCTGTCCAAACAGATAAAAATTCAATGATCAAAAAATACCAAGTGCGACAATAATTTGGACAGGTTGGCATCGGATTTCAGAAATGTTTATCTTTTGTGAGACATATGTTGAAAATCAAAACTTAATATCAAGCAGTATGTATAAAAGTTAAATGTATCTGAATATAAACATCCGGTAGCTAGCAATCAATTATTTTTTATATTCTCTAATTTCGGGAAAGGCTATTATTATTATTAGGTTGGTGCAAAAATAATGACGTAATAATGTTGTTTTTTGACGTTAAAAATTTGTCAAAAAAACGACATTATTACGTCATTATTTTTGCACCAACCTAATAGATGGGTATTGATTTTTCACTGTTGATGAGGTCAAAATAGGGGACACAGTAAGTTGATTCAGAATCAAAATCTTTCGCTTTGGAAGTGATTAAATGAGAATATAATTGTATATTTTCTCAGGATTTATATAAAATATTGAACCTAGACATGAAGGCATCAAAGATAAGAACAATTAATTAATTACAAAACAAAACAAAAAAACAGACTATGTTCAGCTCCTGTTAATCTAAGATGAAAGTAATATTTTTGTTTTCATTTTTAATTGATTAATTTAATGACAATAGAGAATCAGTGGAACAGATTTGAATATTAGATGTTTATCCAATCATCATGTGTATAATCAAATTCAATACTGTGCAATATATTGAAAATTATTTTCTCAATTATATAACACTCTTCAAATTATAAAAAATCAGTTGTTTTATGCATTCACCAATAATAATTGTGACATTAACATTTTACAGTATTGATAAACATATAACCAAAATACGATAAAAATAATAGAGTAAATAAATTAATCAAAAACCTAAAAATTCTCTGAAGATAAAAATTATATAAATTCGTCATGATGAGAGAAAACATTCAGTTTTAGGATTCTATTGGATTGATATGTTCTTGAGCTGAAAAGAAGGAATGTAAATATGTTTGAAATAAATTCTAAAGAGCCATCTGAGAAAGACCAAAGAATGTTATCAGATGAAATGTGGTAAAACAACAATAACAAGTACATGGAATATGCATTTGGTATTTGTTAAATTTGTAAGATTTGCTCAGTCTTTGAGAAATTGACTAAATAAATTGAATTTGTTAGCCCACAATCAATAAGTAATTTCTGACCAGACGAAAAGCATTTCTTCCTGGCAGTCACTTTTTATTTAAAATCAACCATCTACAAATTCTATGTGTGTAATTAGATTTAGTAGTAGAGGAGGTATGATGATATTTAGATTTAGTAATAGAGATTTATGATAGGTGAAATGCTTTCTATATTCCATTAAATCCTACTAACTCTGACAAATTACTTACTATTAATAATTCTATTATAACCTGAAAAATAGTCTATACTAATCAATAATATTAGATAATAACATTGAAAACCAAACTTTTCACAAGACTGAAGTGTACCTGCTATTGTAATGAAACAGAGACAATATACTTTGATGCTTTTCTCTTTAATAAGGATATTGCAAAATATAAAACTAGAATTGAATAGAAGTAAGCAACAAGTCAAAAGAAAAGGTATTTCACAACCTTGTCAGACCTTGAAAATTTACAATCAAGGTGTATTTTTTATTCAGCAAGTTTATATAAAATGTCAATGTATAAGTTTATATTGAAAACTGCAAATAATTGTGATGAAAGACATGACTTACCTCAGAATTCAAAACGAGTGTGAACGTGTCTTGCCTGCAAAGTGATGACAAAAAGAAATATGGCCGCTATTGAAGACAATTTATACGCACATATCTCATCAAAAACGAGACGATATTTGCACACATGCAAATTTTGGCCATCTTGAATAGCATAAAAAGCTGGGTGCCAGCTGCACCAAGCATCAGGGAGTCATTTGGCAGAAGATTTTTTTGTGTTACCTTTCAGTTTTTCATTCGTGAGACTCCTTTTTCATTGCACGTCAGTTTCTACGTCGGTTATTCCTTTGAAATTTCCTTGCGTTACATTGTTTCAAAGTAAGTGTGGTTACGTCTTTTAATTGCTGTGTTGTATCTATTGTTCCTATATTATTTTCCGTGACTTCTTTTTGTGCTTGACCAGTTTTTCCAACCAGTGTTGTGGCAGTGCCAACACTATGGCGCAGTCTCAACTTCAAGAGTAGATACCCATGCCAGCAACCCCTTCGGTGTGGGCAAGTGATAAACAGACTCAAAAGGGACCCAAATATTATAAGGGACTCTCGGAGAAGTTTGAAAGTTTTGTGAAGGAGAATGAATTGGTACCAGTGCCACCTCTACTGGAAGCGGTGAACACCAAAACTATCTCCTTGGTAACTACAGATGTCAAGTCTCGCAAACTGATTGGAGTTAACAGGGACATAATGGAGGAAACTATTAAAAGTCTGAACATTGGGGCTAAAGTTTTAACCCAAACAAGTAGAGTTATGTGGGATATCCTGCTGGCATAAGAGGACACAGCTAAGTCACTGGCTGGCAGCATATTGACAACCAAGTCAGTTAGGCACCAAACGGAGTACCTTGGAACAATAAAACAAAGGTAACTCTGCATGGAGTTTCACTGTTTATTTCACTTGACCACTTGGGCTTTTTCTTTTCGAAATTTGGAGAGGTGGCCAGTGTTTCGGCTGTCAAAAGTAAGGCCAGGATAGCTAATGAAGATGTAGAAGTCATGGTAACGGTTACCATGAAAAATTTTTTGGCTATCCTAAATGTACTTACTTGTGAAGGACATCCCATCTACGTGACTGTTGATGGATGACATCCTCTCTGTTGGGTTTGTGAAGCAGCCGGTCATCTACCCAAAATGTGTCCTGGGAAGAAGCTGGAACCGCGGCCAGAAAATACAGTGGCCAAGGAAAGCACTGACACAAGTGCCAAAGTAACAAAAAAAGGTCCTGGAGAATGGACGGAAGTGGTGAAGAAAGGAACAAAAGTTACATCCCTTTCACATCAACAGGACGTCCCAAAGGAGACAAAGAAAGCTAAAGAGCCTCTGCAGGAGCAGAAACATGACCAGCATCAGCAGCAACAAAAGGGTGAACAGAAGAAGCCCCAATTGGAGCAGGAGTGTCAGCAAGGGCAGCAGAAGGAAAAGCCACAAGAGATGCAGCATAGGCACCCTCAACTGGAGCAGCATCAGGAAGTGGAATGGAGGAGATGCCTCCACCGCAGTCTGCCACTTTAAAAAGAGAGGATGAAGAGAAAAAAGTGTCCAAAAAAGAAAAATGGGCTGGTTGAAGCAGGGTGGAGAAGGCCTTGGACAAAACCAAGTCCAACTCCATCCCTGCTTCCCCAGTCCCCAGCCTTTCTTGTTCCCCTATTAGGGCTCCACTTTCCTCACTTCCCAACACTCCATCAGCCAAAACCCTGCCCCACAAAAAACCGTTCCAAACACACCTCCTTCCAACATCCCACTTCCAACACCCCTCCTTCTGACGCTACCACCACCAACTCTGTGCCTCCCAGCACTTCCCAAAAAAAGAAGAGGCCATTCCCTAGAGGCCAAAAGATGTGTCAAGTGGACAGGAAGACTATAGAGCGGGGAATTTCCTTGCAACAAAAAGCTTTTCTAAGGCCCCTCTTTAAAATGACTTCAGTCAGTGGGGTGTCAGTTGAAGACCCGAAAAATTTTCCAAAAGCCTCAGAGGTGTCCTAACAGTGAGTTCGGGATGTTGGGAGGGGATTAACTATATGGGATCACCTCTGGGAGGCTAAGGAGGCCTTCCCTGGCATTATAATGGGATCTCCTGATTTTAAAAAATTGCAAAAGTTTTGCACTGAGAGAGTCCCCGTTATACTTCATCCCACTTTATACAAGGCTCTAAAGCTGACATATCCCACAGAGGTCGAAGGCATAGTCCTAGATGGTCGCATGATGACAGAGATGGGGACAATCTGTCGGGGTCCTGACATGTGCAGATTTCCGGCCAGTCTGCACTTAAGGGACTCTGGCTTAAAATTATGTCAATCAAACTAGCCAGTCTGAATGTGAGGGACCTTAGAGATCAGGGTAAGGTTGCCTACCTGCTTTGTAATCTCAGGTCCTTCGGAGTGGATGTAGCTGTGATCCAGAAAACTGTTTGCGAGATTGATGCTTGTGTGCTGTCTAGCTACTTTGTTGTCTATTCAGCATACCGGGACCAGCTGGCCAGAGGTGTTTCCTTGTTAGTTAACCGTTCCTTGGATGCGAGGGTAGACCTTGTTCATGTTGGCACGTGGGGGCAGGTTGATCAAGGCTGATATTGCTGTTAGCAGTGGTTCATTTCAGGTCGTTGCGGTTTAGGGCCGAACAACGAGAGTGAGTGTATCAACTTTTTCTGTCAGTTGGGGCCATTCCTGGTTGATTCGTCTCACCTAAGTCTCAATGGGGGACTGGAATGCCGTCCAGGACCCCAAGATAGATAGGGGGCGGGGAGGTAGTGGGAAGGCATCCGGCAATTGTAGCCTGATTGATCTGATCAGCGACTTTGGGCTTGTTGATAGATACTGGGTCGATCATCCGAAGGAGATGTGGACGTGGGTTTGTAGTTGGCCTCGATCTAGGGTTTCTGCATATGCTGATGATGTATCCATCTTCGTGATGGGGGCCAAGATTAACTGCAACAAGTCTTCCAGCTTGCGGTTAGGTGCCTGGAAGGGGGTCACGCTTCTGGGGCCCTTTGGCTGGACTGATGGACCCATCCGCATCTTTGGGGTGTGGTTCAGGCCCAGACTCCAGCTGAAGAAGAATTGCTCAGAAGTACAGACAAAGGTCGGAGCGTCAGTTCAGACTTGGCTTTGAAGGGGGTTGTCCTTAAAGGGTAGGGCTGAGATGTGTGCCACTTATGTCTTGCCCCTCATCCTTTACCGCTTGGATGTACTTCCTCTTTACAGAAAATGTATGCAGGTGATCAAGCATTTGTTGATCACTCTCTTGTGGAATGGTCCGTAAAGAAGCCTGTTACCAGCATCGATGTCATGGGGGGCTGGGATTGCCACACCCGGTGAGTCATTGCCATGCCTCAAGTTTGGCTTTCCTATGCCGAGTTTTGACAGAGGACTCCATTTTGGTGCTGAGTGTTAGGGATGCCTTCCTTAGCCTTACTATCACTCCCCCTATATCTTGGGGTAGGCGCCGTCACGGATGTGGAAGGTTGTCGAGTTTCTTCAGTGAATGGGCAGCCTTGAGGATCATTCCTCAGTCCAGTGACCTTTCTCAGTGTCGGAGACTATTGTATCATGAATTAGTGGAGGGAGTCACGAAGGATCCTCTGTGTGGCTGGCTCGGCTTGTTGGCATCAGAGTTGGGCTCCTTTTGGTCTTGGGCACCAGAGGCGGATTATCTCAGCAGCCCTGAGTTTTCGCTTAGCTGGTGATTGATTCGAAATGTGTTACCATTCAATGACGTACTCTTCAGATGGGGCCAGGCAGATTTGCCAGATTGTCATCGGTGTGACCTTGGTTTAGAGAAAACGGCATTACATACCTTCTAGCATTGTCCTCAGGTGCATCCTTTCTGGAATTATGTCGGCGAGTTGACGGCTCGTATTTCTCCCGCATACGCGTGTGACAATGTGTTGTCCTCGTTCTCTGGGGCAAAACGGATGGTGTTTTTCATGTTGCTAGCCATGGCTAGAATGGTTATATGGATGTCGTGAAAGGAAGGAATCTTGCAAAATGAACGTTACTCGTATCAGGATCTGGTCGTTTTCTTTAAGCATCAGCTTAAAGTGAAAATCAGATCTGATCAAAAGTGTTTGATTTCGACAGATTTCAGTGAAAGGTGGGTGACTGACGTGAGCTTGGTTCTTGAGGACGGGGCTAGCCTTGATTTTCTTTTTTAAGTCCCCTTAGTGCAATGGGGTGGTTGACCCCGCCACGTTAAGGATCTGCGCCCGCACCACAGTTTCAATGCGTCTGAGGAAGATTCCAATGACACATCTGAGAGCGGAGCAGAAAGTTTGCTGCTTGATGAGGAAAGTGCAGAGTACGTCAATCCACCCAAACAGGGAGTAGAAGCAGAGCCCCCCTCCCTGCTTTTGCGAAGAAGCACCCGTTGAAAACGACCATTGCCAGGCTGCCACCTTTGTGATCATGAGATCAGGGAGGGGTGTGATGAAATACATGACTTACCTCAGAATTCAAAATGAGCGTGAACATGTCTTGCCTGCAAAGTGATGACAAAAAGAAATATGGCCGTTATTGAAGACACAATATATACGCACCAATCTTGTCCAAAACGAGACGATATTTGCACACATGCAAATTTTGGTTGTCTTGGAATAGTATAAAAAGCTGGGTGCCAGCAGCAGCAGCAAGCATCAGGGAGTCATTCGGCAGACTGCATGTAATAGAGTTGGACATATGGATTGACACACGGACAAAGAGGAAGTCGAAGTAGGCGCGGCTGAGTTAGTGTCTGTTTCACGACTGCCCAGTGTAATGACGCAATTCATTTACTTAAGGTGACTGAAGAAAAAAAAAATAGCTGGCCTGCCAGTGAGCGACGCACTGCACTTTTTGACCCCCCCCAATCATCATTTTTTTTTTCCTACAATAATGTTAGTATTTTTTATAATAACAATATATGAATTATCTTGCAAATCATAAAAATACATTATAGTATAATAAATTATAATAGTAACATGAACAGCATTGACCAGGAAGGAAATTACATTGAAAAACAATTGTAGTGTAAAATAAATGATTTTACCATCATTAGTTTGTAGACTCATATGTAAGTTGATAAGTTAATACTGAAAAAATCAGGCTTATAAATAATTACTATAAAGTCTTTGGAGATCACAGACATTGACTACATTTTCAAAATTGTTTGATGAACACATATATATATATATGAAGAAATATAGTCTTAAGATGTGCTATATTTATGGGATAAAGTGCTCACTATCAGAGATAGAGCATGTGTAAATATAAAAGTGAACATAGAAGTCAACACTTAGATGTTTCACGCTAGATGCAATCGTCAGGCCTGATGATTACATCTAGCATGAAACGGACTGTCGCCTCTAAGTGTTGACTTCTATGTTCACTTTTGTATATATATATATATATATATATATATATATATATATATATACACACACACACACAGACATATATTCACTGATCTGTATATGGTAAAACCATAAGAAAAAATATCCGGATTTTGTGTTCGTATATGTACACACAAATAACAGTTATTTTGAGAAAATATCTACTCAATCAGAATCTGATTAGTGAACCGAAAATAAAAATAAAAATGAATATATTTCAAAATATTTATTTGCACCATCATCAGTACAGAGAAAAATCTGTTTACTCTGTTGTCCATTGTATCATCCATGAAGCTACATTACAGGAGTTAATGTTATTTGCACTGATATTAAAAAATGTCAAGAAATATCTGCTTTCAAGTTTTGTACAAGATTGAGCTACTAGAGAATTTGTACTTTTATAGAAAAATATCTGAGTACAGATCCTGGAATCTTTCACAACTGTTTCTTTAATTAAAATTGACAAGAGTCTTTAATATAACATCAATGAAGAGGAGATGGCATATTGTGAAATCTTAAATTGGCTTATCTGATGTTGGCAACATAAATGTAGACATGTATAAGACTGAAGAAAGTGAACTGCAGATTTCACTTTAAATCAGAAGATGCATCAATTAGTCTGCTAAAATTTAATTTGGAATTTTCTCTATATAATCTTTGATCTACATTTTTAATTTTCAGCACTGAATTAAGTGCATTGATAAAGGAAGAGATGTTGAAAAATATATATATGTTGTGCAAAATAAGTACTTTTTTATCATTAGTCTATGGATGTGTCTACATATAAAATAGTTTTTTCTATTCTACTGTAAATGATTTTATTTTTTGATGATTGTATTCTTAACATGATTATTAAAAATGTATATATTAGCATGCATTGTGTTAATATTTGACTCTTGATAAGAACAAAGTTTTGATAGACATGTTACACTGTTTAGATATTCCATTACATTTTATTGATGGTAAGGTTAGTTGATAGGATATAAAGTTAGGATGATATTCAACAAGTCACACAAGATGATAAATGAGACAACACTCCATCACGAAACATAATATAACAAATTCAGTATTAAATTATATAGAATACTTTTTACTCCATATTCTCTTATACAGAAGCAGTGAACTTTTCATGTGGAATGCAAACAAGGGATAAGAGCAACTTTTTGGAACTGAAACAAATATCCTGTCTGGCTGGTAATCCAATGTTTGTGTGGGTGGAGAGTTACATTCCAATTACAATCAGAATTATTTTAACCGTTTTAACGTTTTATTAACAGTTATTGCATTCATTTTTGTTTTCAATTAAATAATTTAAAATTATATTTGAGGTACATGTTTTAATTATATTCATGTTTCAAATAGAGGTTAAACTATCTACGTATACATATTACCAAAGCTACATTTGTTTATAAAGGTTTATACAGGCACTCTTAAAAGTTTATAAGTTTTTTTTATAAGGGAATATTTTTTTTGTATTTACTTAAGAGTAACGTATAGAGCCTTCACGAGGTTCTGTTAACTATAGAGGAAAATAATAACTAAAATATTTTACTTTTTGTGAACTGCATTTCACAAACAAGAAATTTTGGTAGGTTTCTTAATATTCAAGCCATTCATTTCATTCATCCTTAGGACCTAACACTTAACTTTCTTGTAAATTGAAGTGCCAACAAATTAGCAACAACATTACACTGGATGGTTTTGCATTCCCTCACTTGTAGAAACAAATTCAATGATATATGCAACATAATAAGTAAATAGATAGTGTAGCTGTGGTAGCCAAGGGATGTGGAGAGGAACTGACCATGAATGACTGTTGGGAGGCAAAAAGATGGGACACTATTTCTGCTCAAGATTTTTTTTGTTGGATAGTAGCAAGTGTATAGCAGAAATATGTGAATTCCAAAGCACACAATAGCAACATGTGAGGACTTTGAGCATCAACAGATGATGCAAGAACAAGACCACTTGATTAACAAGTAATCACCTAGAAAAGTGGATCACTACATCAAATCACATCCCAATTCAATGCTGGTACTGGTCAACATGTCAGTCAGTGCACTGTACAGTGTAGACTACATTCCATGGAATTTTGTAGTTTTCAATAAAATACAAGAATATGATTAGTGACAAAACAACATCAATTACAGCACCTCACTTCTTGAGACAGTGAACATTGGATCATAGAAAGCTTGCACTGTGTCACATTTTCAGCTCTTTTGGACAGACAGTTAAGTTGCTATGAGGCTATGGAATCAGCCTGTTGCTGACTTTGGAATAGTGTGGAGTATATTCTGTGAAAGCTCACAACGACCATTAGTGAAACTGAAGGGTTTTGACATATACAGCTATTTTAAAACCATTTGCACTCCTTTCTTCTCACTATATTTGTTCCAGAAAAAATAGTGTAACCACAACCATTATGCCTAGGTTACATGAAACTAGTTCTAGAACACTATTTTTTTTTAATCAGTTCACTCCAAGAATGGCAATAAAGTCAGTAAGATGCAAGGGGTTACTGAGTGTGAAAGAATATGAGAAAAAGAAAAACATTATTAAGGAGAGAGAACAGGAATTAAGAAGGCAGAAGACAATGATTGACATGGCATTCAAATTTTTGAACATCAAAGTTGATTGGAAAGCAAGAAGCTGAAAGAGAGTTCTACAACTGAGAAGTGTGATAAAAGAAACTGTTAGCATAGAACTTATGGTGACATATAACAATTTCAACTATAAAATGATGAGACTTAGCTGCAAATCTAGTACTGTGCTTAAATTCGTAAAGTTGAGGAAAAAAAGGAAAACTCATCAGAACAACTACCATCAAAATATTTATAGAAAAGGCATAGGGTAAATGACTGAGGTCAGGATACTGATAACATTACAGATTTTCATTTTTATTTTTTAAAGAATCTCTGAATACATAGCATAAGCACCAAACCAAATGTGACAGTAATATTCAGTGCATGGATGAATAGTAGACTTATAAATGTGCAAGATATATTCTAATGAGAAAAATTGTCTAGCACGACAGTGAACCAATTTTCCTCACAGTAGATCTAGCAGCTGATTTAATATAATCTTTCCATTTCATGTTTGTGAAAAATGTTAATCCAAAAAGATGCAATAAGTTACTCTCCTGGAGGTTAGCATCAGTCATGTTGATAGAAGGTAAAAAACGGTTCTCTAAGATGATTAGCAGTTTTGTTTTGGATGCATTAAAATTAACAAGCCCTCTCTTGCCCCAGTTAACAACAGACTGTAGTTCATTTTTGAGATCGGCTGTCAATTTGTCCTTATTGAACCAATGTTGGTCCAAAGATTGGAACTGGGGAACACCTGCATTAATGCAAAAAATCTAGAAGAATGGACATTCAAGACAATTTTCATTTTGCAATTTGATAAGAAAGATTGAATCAGATCAAAAATTTGTTCAGAATTATTATAACCTTTCAATGAAGAAGTGAAGAAGAATGCTGAAATGCCTTTAAGGTATTCTGAGTTTTACTATTGTTATCTAAAGCTTGATAAATTCTTTCAGCAATAATCATTAATATATCAATACTTGACCTAGAGAAGCAAAATCCATATTGCTTGTCTGAAAGAAGACCCTGCAAGGTGAGATGCTTAACCAAATCAGAGTTGATTAGAGCCTCTAGTAATTTGTCAAAAAGAGATAGAAGGCTAATAGGCCAATAGAAGGATCAGATGGTTTATCTCAGTTCTTAAAGACTGTAACTACAGAAGAGGATTCTGGACAAGCAGGAAACCAAGAAGCACCAAAGTTTTTATTATAGAGTTTAGAGAGAACAGAAGCCAATTCAGGAGTACATTTCTTAAGGACTATTGCAGGGATACCATCAAGCCTACATACTTTGTGGGGATCAAGTTTAGGGATGATAGCAGGAACCATGTACAGAGTTATATTTATATCACAAAGTAGAGACTTAGTTGTAAGTGATTTCTAAGATTTCCCGATACACCCTCTTACTCTCACCAGATTTAATTTTCATTGAACATGTATCTAACATGTTACAGACTTCAATAAATTTCTTGTAGCCATACCCAATAAATGTAACCCAGTTATAGACAGCCCTGGAATATGCCTGGATAGATATACTCACACATTAACTCCATCAACTTTCAAATTCCTTGGCATACTGTTTAGCCATTGTCATTCAGGTGAAGGGTGAAGCTATATATTATTAAGTAGCTGTCAATAATTTTTCGTTACTTAAATTCATGCTAATTAAGTATTAATAATCCCAACTATGTATTTTATGTGTTAAAATCATTTAGTGGATCAGATATATACCCATCTTGTTTTATAATTCAATTTTATATATTGTATATACTGAAATGCAAAAACTAATAAAATATAAAAGCAAATTTCTGGCATATCAGTTTATATATGGTTCATGCCATGACAATTATTATTTACTTTGGTGGTTACAAGAAACAAATGGTTTTGTTATGCACCTGACAGACTATAACAAAAAAAAGTATGTCTCAAGGAAGTGGGAAATAATTTGTTGTTATGACATATCCCTACTGGGCTATGTGGGGGTGGGGGGTGTATAGTGTAATGGTTGTCAGTACAGAAAGTGGAGTTGTGTGAGCCTATTTCAAATTTTGTTCTAGTCTGTTGCATTCACTTTACAGTAATGCTCTTGGGTAAGGCATGAATCTGTCTCTTTCCCTCCTTCCACCAGCTATGGGTTAAATAGCCGATTAGACTGATCACTCTAACCTTAGGTGGCAGCCAATCTAAGAGACCAATAACTCTGAATTGAAGGCAACCGAAAACCACTCCACTATCTTTCCCAAAAAGTTATTTCAGAAAGAATAAAGAAATGGAATCTGTGCCAAACAATGATCACCTATGTCCTGAAGAGACATAGCATTAAAAACTCCCTATCATTGATCATTTTGATCTTTAGTGAATATCATAAAGTGGAAGATTATTTAGAAAAAAAGGCTGAACTTTTGTCACTTTTTAAAATTAAGAAATCTTAAATGCAGATAATGTACTCTTTACTGTATCCCTAAGGAAAACTGAATTTGAAAGAAAAGCAGAGAGAGAAAAATACTAGGCAAGAGAAAATTTTTAGAATCCACTGAGCAGAAACTAGTTGGTAATTCATGTCTTAGATTTTTCCGAAATGCAAATATATGATTGGTTTTCCAGCACCTATGATTGTTATAATCCTGCTGTTAGATTAATGATTTTGCCAGACTAAGTGAGATCAAGTAAATAAATGATCACCTAAGTGGGCATTGCCAATAATATGTTCTTTCACCATGTTACACATCTCTTCACAAATGATGTTCACATCAGCAATAAGGTAAGTAAATATGTTCAGTTTTACAACTTTGTATATCTATTCACTAA
>OZ010601.1:78782891-78857891 GCA_963932145.1 Acanthosepion lycidas
GATGTGTCCTAATCTAGTTCAGTATTAAACAATTATACCAGTATAATTGTAATATAATAGAGAACATGAGGTTATTTTGATAAAAAAAAAGTTAAACCTATTAATTATTAGATTACTGTGTTTAATAACTTTCTCGATTATCTTCTTGTGTCATTTCAGACTGGGATATTCATTTTTTATTTTTCAATTGGACAATAATCTGTATTAATCATCAAAAAAGTATTAATATCAAATAGATTTCATTTTTAAGCATCTTGGAAGCAACACTATTGTGGCTGAGTCTTGAAAAATAAAAACTTTTAAAAAGTATTGACAAGCTTAATTATGAATCAAAAATGATTTTAAAAAATTAATCAGAAGTTGTTATTTTTTACTTTGTCAACAAAAAGAATTCATTGTCATCTGATCTAACAACATTCTTCATATATTTAAGAGTAGTTCTAATAAAATGGTGAAAAGTGAAATTACTTTATACTGAAATTAGCCTATCAAATTCAATTACTTAATGTTAGGATTAAAAGAAAAATTGAATAGGTTATAGTCATTATATGAAATGTAACCTCACAGCCAATTTTCTTGTTGTCTTTCACATGGGCAACATTTAAAGGGTATCTCATAATAAAACCAACTTTTACATCTGAATGTTTTGTTCTGAAAGGAACATTCTCCTCTTTATGGAACATAACATTTTTGACAATTCTGCACATGTCCTTCTTGAATTTTCTTAATGTTTTTTTAATGCAAGTTATTCAAAAATGTAAATATTTCTTTCTTTCTGTAGAATTTGAAGATTGGCTCATTGACGAAGAAAGACTATATGCCATGTTCAGAAATGTACACATACTGGAAATGCTCAAAATTTTTATTTGAAAAGTTAGATAAAACAAGTGGTCAGTAAATTCACTTGAACTTAATCCTGTTAAGAATCTTGAAACTATCTTGAAGAATCATGATTAAAATGTCCTCTTGTACTTGGCATTCTCAACTATAGATGATTAGTTAAATTTTGGAAAAAATAAAAAGTGTACAACAAATATTTTGAAACAGCCTTCATTCATTCACATCTGGGTTTAATTTTATACATCTCACCTTAAGTCACTTTCCCACCACTGTAATGTAGCTAACATATGCCTTTTTTTATAAATACTTTCATGGTAATTATTCTGATGAACTTTACTCTATGTTACCTAGACATTATGAATTTAAGCACAGTACTAGATTTGTAGCAAGATCTGATCATTTAACAAGTGAAATGGCTAGATGTAACTGTAAGTTCTATCATACTTCTTGCTTGTGAAACTCTCTTATGATTTCTTGCTTCCCAGTTAACTGATCTTCAAAAATGTAAATGCTCTGTCAACCATTATCTACTGTCCTGTTAATTCTTGTTCTTTTGTTGTTCTCTTTGCATAATAGTTTTTTCTCATATTCTCTAACACTCAGTAACCCCTTGCATCCTAGAGGCTTTATATTTTGCTTGGAATGAAATGATTACAAAAAAAAAAAAAAAAAAAAAAATGAAGACTTCTTGTGGCAAATAAGTTAAAAACTATTGATGGTATGTTGATTTGTGGTTAATTTTAAAAAAACAATTTTTATTTAGAGATACCATTATAAACTCGAATGCAAAAGTTTTGGTCTAACTACATAAAATGATTATGCACATTTAGTTTTTATTAAGAAGTTAAAATTGTTTAGTAGTATGCCTTTATCACTAGTGTCAGTGGACATTGAGGATTGGAAAATAAGTTGTAGTGTTTTTGTAGGCATCATACAACACTGTTTTAAGTAGCTTGAAGCTGAAAAAAGACCATGAAGATCTGTTGAATCAATGAAAGATCTGAGATTATAAAGTCATATTAATATGCAAATTTCTAAGTAGGAATTGTTCCCTCTGATTAACATGAGTGTAAGGTGCCTTGGCACATCATTGTAGTTGAACATGAACATCCTTTTTACACTAAAATCATAATTAAAATTTCTGTGGAAACAGTAATGAAGATTGTGATTTTGAAAGATGACTCAACAAGAGATAGCCAGACAGCTAGGAATTTCCAGATATAGTGTCCTAACCATCTAAAGGATATTTTCTACTGGAAATATTTTAAGTACAAAGAAAACCAGATGGCCACAAGGTTAGACAAGAGGGATGAAAGACTGTGAGAGTCTCATTAGGCAACCCAAAATTAACAGCCTAACAAGTGAAGAGTGAATGTGATCTTAACAGTGAGGTTTCAATTGATACAGCACACAGAGTATTATGGAAAAACAACTTAAATTGGTGCATAGGAGCAAAAATAAAATAAAAATATCATTAACCAAAAAACATCTTGGTAGAAGATTGAAGTAGTCAAAACAACATCTAACATGGGATGCTGGAAAGTGGCAAAAGTAATTTTTAGTGTTGAATACAAAATAGAGTTCTATTATAATACAAGAGAATATGCAAGGAAACTAGTGGGAGAAAGAAACAATGCAAGATACAGCACAAAGATGGTAAAATTTGGAGGTGGACACATAATACTCTGAGGTTGCATCAAAAGTGATGACAGAAGAAAAATGGTAAAAGTTGGTGGAAACCTAAACTGTTAGACTACAGAGAGATTTTTTTCAGCGTGACAGTGCTCTTTGCTACACATCATGTACAACAAAAAGGTTTCTTGTGGATGAAAATGTTTAACTTTTGGAAAACAGACCCCCTATAACAGAGAGTCAGGTCAACTCGATAAGAGACTCAGAGTTTGTTGCATGTCGTGTAGTAAGCACCAGGAGTTATATCCTCTTCCACAATGGGCATTCTGCTTATAGAAAGTGGTGCTGACTATTTGCATATGAATGATACTGGGCAGGTATTAGTCAATAGCCAGCATGGGTCTGGGGCTGGGATAGCTATATAACACCAGTTTTTTCTCAGTTGCAAAGTAGTGCTCTGAATGTGTGGATGTGCAGAAAACCAGACAAGATGAACAAAAGACCAACATAAAGTTCTGATCTCAATATTATTGAACAACTGTAGTAGGAACTGAAGAAACAAGTGCTCCAATGAAAACCTCACAATTACTAAGAGCTTCTAAGAGCTACTACCAAGAAAAATGTGAAATTCCAATAAGGAAATCTGAACTTTGTTTCATTCAATGCTACATTGAATTAAGACAGTTACTCAAGCCAAAGGCAGCAATACTAATTACTAACTCCATACTTTGACATTTTGTAATTTCTGTAATAATGAAGATCACTTGAGAAAAAAATTTCCTTTAACTTTTTTAAGAAATGGAGCTGAAAGATGAAATTTTCACTGGTGATCCAGTATTTTTGTATGGTCTTTTTTCAGAATCACTATGCTTAAGTTGCTCTATCATGCAGAATTAACAAAAATGTGTTAACTTGTTTTCTGTCCCTTGAAAATCATAAAATGTACTGAGAAAAGCAGACTTTGAATGCTGATTAATATTCACATAAGAATTATTATCATAAAATCAATAGAATTTGTGTTATTAGTGGTTAAATGTTGACCAATTTGGTGGAAAATAAATAACCTTATTTTTGTTTTGTTTACATTTTTATTATACAACAAATAGATTTTTATATGAAAAAGTGACATAATAAAAATAATTATTTAAAAAAGTTTCATGAATTAATGTCAAGATAACATGGAATAATATGAAAATATGCAACAAATGATGTTAATGGCTAACAATTTTTTGTTGACATTTGACATGGTACATGAAATATACAAAACAATCAAATTTTCAGTTATTTTTATATACTTAAAAAAAATTAAGTTTTGATCTGAAAAATGGATACATTGAAATGAATATTTAAAAAAAGATTCTTAACATTTACAAAGAGATTAACAAGCAAACTCATTTTTGAATAAAATTAACATCATTAACTGAGTTTTCTGAATGTACTTCAACATCAACAAAAATTTGTTAGCCATTAACATTATTTGTCAATTGGTCAAAATCTAACTACAAATAACACAAATTCAGTTGATTTTATGATCATAGTTCTCATGTGAATATAAATCAGAATTCAAAAGAGGTTTCTAAAAATATAGAACTTGACCATATTGGGTTATATGAAAATGTTAACATATAGTGGCAAATGAGCAAATCCGCTATTATAAATTTGGCCCAACTCAGTAAAACCCTTGTAACTAAGGCCACAATCAAAAGTCCACCACAAAATTTTGTACATATCTTGCTATAAAGGAGATAAATTTGTTGTCAAATTTAAAAAAAAATTAATTAAAGATATGTTTTTTGAGAAATCAAAGGTCAAGGTCAAATTATCTTCTTTGACCTTTAAAGAAAAAAAACAAATAAATAGATCACCATTTAGAACTATGTAATTACTTTAAAATGGTATATAATTTAGCATTGTAGGTGAAAAACAACTGAGTTATTGATATTTAAACTTTGTGACTATTTTCCAAAATTCAACTTTTTGGCAAGTTATCTTGAGTACCCCTTTGACCTAGAGATGTAAAATAGGTACCATTCAATTTCTATCATGAAGCTCTATAAGTGTATCAAATTTGAAAAAAAAAATTGTGTTGGTGATGGTCAGACCCTTGTTGATTTGACACTGAATGACTCAGCAGCAGAGCTAGCAATTTATTCAAAATAATCTTTCTACTTCATGTCAGTGGAAATTTTAGTCTGAGAAGTCACAAGGTCACTTTCCTGGAGGTTTGCATTAGCCATGCTCATGGAAGACAAACAAGGTTCTCTAAGATGATCAAAAGAGAGCAGGTTTTGGAGGCATTAAAATTAACAAGTCATTTCTTGCCCCAGTTAACAACAGATTGTTGGTAATTTTTTAGATGAGCCTCCAATTTCGACTTTATTGAACGAATCAGACTTACCATTAAGACAGGAGTAAATAATTGAACAGATGTATATATATATTGAAGATTAGACTGAAAATTTTGGATAAAAATTCTTCCTATCACACTTACATAGAAAAAAATGAGAATATTAGTCCAAATAACTCAAAGATAAATAACAATGGCACACTTCAGAATTTCAAACTGTTACAGTTAAGTTTTGTAAATACTTGCACACATAATATAGTGCTAGGAATAGCAAACTAATTCCACCAAATATTACTAATGCAAGGTGATCTTCACTGAATACTTTGCTATCATGGCCTTTTGCCAGATTAAACTTTGTTATTATATACAGGTATCTAACATGGTGGATATTCTGTATACTTCTTTGTATACAAATACATCAATGGGAAAGGAAATTGCAACAATCTGAAGGACAATGTTGGTTTTAACCTAACTACAATACCTGCAATATACAAAAATATGGAAGGACCTGAAAAATTAACATCTGAAAGGACATCAGCACTGACCAGGATGAACAGGAACAAAATTGCCAGAACAGATGGCCTTATAGATATGCTAGCAGCCTTTGATGATTTTGTCATTGACAAGATTACAGAAATAATAAATATAAAACAGTGGTGACATTACAGAAAACTTTAGTGAATCCATTTTCATAGTGCTGCCTAAGAAGTCAGGTGGAAATAAATGTAAGCTTCATTGGACAGCCTAATGAAATGAAACTTCAAGACAAGAACTTTTCAGTGTGTGTGTGTGTGTGTGTGTGTGTGTGTGTGTACATTTGGGCAGCAATCGTTTGTTTTGTTTTTTTTGCATTTTGTTGAATATGATGGATGTAAGAATAATTAAATAAAAAACTTACAAAATGTTTCTTATCTCTCATATTCAATAAAAGATGCATATTATCTTTTATATACAGAAATCTGTTCCTTGAAGGTTGATGAAATAAAAACAGAAAATGATTTTGTTTAATGCATTCTAAAACCATCAACCTGGCATAATTTATGGACCTCTCAATGTAATTAAGCAAAGAACCAGATTATTTTTTTATAAAACAAAAACCTGAACCTCACATTTATAAACAAGAGAATCAGGTATACAAATTCCCTAACCACAAAACCTGTTCTCATTGGCAATGTTGCTTATTATTATTTGTGTGCCTTTGTGACTATCATTACTAGAATAACTTCTCTTTGACACTCAGAACAGAAGAGTGTCAGTAAGAAGAAATGGTAGAAACTAGAACCAATAAATTTAAATGAAAAATACTGGTTGATACAAAATTAATATGGATTATAAAACAATCAGCACGGGTAATTCATATTAAATGTTTTTATGATTTGTTCAAAGTCTATATACCCAATCCTACAGTCAAACCTAAATCAACTACTAAAAATGAAGTGGGGGCAGGGAGGGCAGATTTAACCAAAACATCTATACTTCTACCTTAAGCTAATAATACTTGTCACTGATGTGAATTGATGAAAAGAACAAAGACAGTATAAAGGAACAAAATATCTTGGATAACAGTCATGCAATAGAATGCAAACAAAAGAATTTATAAAAATAAGAATAAAGTGATGGAAAGAAATTAATTAAAAACAAGATTTTTAAAGATTTCTTTTTAAAGCCATATCACCTCAGGAAGTATGTAATCATGACTCTCCACAGATTCTGTTTCTTTATTAGCTGTGAATTGCCATGAATTCTTGAGAAAGATAGTGGAAAGGTTTCCTATTGCTTTTTTCATATTTTTTTAATTCAGAGTTGTCTTCCTCCTAGAGTGGTTGCTACCCAAGCCTAAAAAGCCCAGACTACTTTGCTATTTAATCCATAGATAGATTCATGCCTTCTCCAAAAGTGTTAGAATGAAAGTGAACATAACAGACTAAGTCTGAATTAGAACTCAGCTAGACAATTTCATTTTCCATCCTGATAAATATTACATTACCCACACATCTGTGGTTAGAATACAAAAAATTAATAAAGATTAGAATACAAACAATTTTTATATGATTTGTTCAAAACCTAGATACCCAACCATACAGTCATACCTAAATCAGCTGCTGAAAAAAGAAGAGATTTAAAGATTAGAATACAAAAATAAATAATTCACTAATGGGAAAAGACATTATCATCATTAACATGTAGCAACTATGACAATACCTAACAACTACACATATCAGGCTCAGTGGTACATAAGCAGGTACGTTGGCATCAAATATTACATTTTCTGTATTGAATGCCACAGTTATGGGAAAAAAGAAAAATTCAAGTGACTGATTAAAAACTAAATTGTTATGGTCATAATACCAGGTCAGAGCATTTCCAAAATGACACAGCTTGTGGTGTATTAATATTTAGTGAGTACTCATTAGCAGTGCTCCAAAGAGGGGAAAAATTACCAACTACTGACAAGACAGTATACAGCCAAGATTTATTAAGGCAACAAGTGAAGGGAGGCTTTCCTGTCAAGTATGACCCAACGGGAGTTTTACATGGGTACAAATTTTAGACAGAAGGAATGTATTGCAACATGTAGTACATCAATCCTTGTTGCATATGGCAAGGTATAGCTGTGAGCCAGTCATATTGACCATTGCCCATCAGAAAATATATCTTCAGTGATGATAAGTAATGAGCATGTGGGCATGAGAAGTGGACCCTTGTATCAATGGAAGAAGGTGGCCTGGTTCAAAGAGTCAGTTTTTACTGAATAATGTGGTTGGCAAGGTTTGTTCCTATTGTTATTCTGAGGAATCAATAATACCAGGATGCACTGCTAGAAAATAAGGCAGTGGCATGATTTGCACAAAATTCTGCCCAGAAATACTGGGTTCAATTATGCATGGGGGAAATGATATTTTTCATATGCCAACATTTTTTATATGTTAAAATCATTACAGAGCAGGTAAATGCCTTCACTTCAAGATTTTTCTACAAACATAGTGTCATCATTCAGTAGGACAATGTGCCTTGTGACATAATATGAGTTGTGCAAGATGGATTTCAGCAACATGAAGACATGACTTTATTGTACATGCCACCAACCCTCCAGCTCTAAATACTCTTGAGCATTTGTGATATGATGCAAGCTTGCTCTATATAATTTGCTACCACATAACTTGCAGCAATTAAAAAATAAACTGATAAAATCCTGGCACTAGATCTTAGAAGAAAACATAAATCTATACCTGATTGGGTAAAAGCTACTTCTTCAGGCACAGGGCACCAACACTTTAAACAGGTGGTCTATAATATTTCATAACAGTGTATATAGAATTAGAATTCTTTAGCATCTGTGTTTTAAATTAAGAATAATTATGATCCAGAAAATTTCTTTTAATTAAATTATTTTTTTAATATAAAAAGATTAAGACCCAAGATTATTAATATATTTTTTTTAGTTTTAGTAGGGAACAAATCAAAATCTATAACAAATCTAATACTTTGGATAATACTTAAAATCGTTGACTGGAACAGAGTAATCAAATATGGGTTAAGGTTTTTATTGTGAGATGTGAAACTAATTTCTTTTAGTTGACTTTCTGTCAGGGAAATATCTGCTTTGTGATTTACACTTTTATTGGCCTCCCTGTTTCAATCTTCATTTATGTTGACATTTTGTAATTTTATTAGTTTATACTTGCAATAAGGTAGGGTAGTGATAGAGAGTTGCAGCCACACATTTTTTTTATTACAAGGTAATTCTCAATTTTTTTTTACTTTGATGACTGAGAGAAAGCCAAAATGACTATTGTTAGGCTTGAACCAGAATCAGTTGGTTAAATTTAGCCAGAAAAGTCAGAGCATCCACCCCAAGAGAAATAAACCAAGTTGGGCCAAGCAATGAACATTGTGTGCCTAAGAGCTTACAACAGGTTGAGGCAGCAGCAGTAGAAAAAAAGAAAGAGAAAGTGCTGGAGAGATGGAGGAAAAGGGAGAGTTGAAAAAAAGGTGAGTTGTTAGTCAAGTGAAGAGGAGTGAAATTAAAGGAAGGTTTGACACCAACAGCAGCTGGTAGGTTAGGCATCTAATTGTTGCCCTAATGTAATCTGACCATTTTGTTCCCTGATTGGAGGATGAAGTAATTCATACATCAATACTTGTATGTTTTTTTTTTCAGCTTTCCCCTACCCTCTGTCTTTCTCTTTTGTTAAAATTTGTGCTGAGGGGGGATTTGTGTGCATTTCTTTGTATGGATCTCTTTGTGTGTAGATGCACAGTAACTCCGTAGCTCTAGTTCACAACTGAAAGATCTTCCCTATCCTTTGGATGCAAACACTGACCACATTACGATCATAACCACTGCGACAAGTGAGAGACAGACAGCCATTTGATGTGCAGACAAAAGTCACAGTATATAATAAACAAGCCAAACAAAGTCTGCATTAGTCTGTTGCATGCTTAATTATATTTCACTAAGGAAACATTGAAAAAAAAGGCTACAAAAACATTGACACCTTTAAAAACAGTAAAACAAAAAAATTCCTTCCTTGAATTTGTTATTCTTATTCTTTCACTTTAACTTTCACTTTAATTTTATTTACAAATACACACACACAAAAACATATTGTCTTCTCTCTTTCTGTCTATCCATCTTACTTTCTGTGGATTTTTACAACAAATCAAAAAAATGAACTAATTTTCTGTTGGATGTTTATTATGTATCATGATACAGGTAAGAATTTCACCTTTTATGATTTCAGTTTTTATTTCATTTTTATTACATACTTTTTCTTATGGTTTAAAATGGCACTGCTTAAAGTCTTACTTGTAAATTCTTTTAGCAGATAAATTTATAATATATATATATATATATATATATATATATATATATATATATATATATATATATATATATATATACACACACACACACACACCACAATCAAGAGTTTATATTATGGCATCTAGTAAAAAGATTTTATTGCATTTTCTATGATGACATTCTCCTGATCACGATACATCTATATATATTTGTGCATTTTTTTTAAGATAATTTATATTGGTGTCTTAGTCAACTGTGTTTATTTTGCTTTGTTTTGAGAATATGTTACATATATTTTTTTCATCACTAATGTTTTAAGAATATAAAACTATATCTCTTATAATAAAAATATATCATACCTGTTCATAAGGATCAAAATCACTTATTCTTTGAAAACTAACACAAAAAATGAATGGCATAAAAGTAATGGATTTGAAAAGTTTAGAAAAATCTGAAGAAGACCTTTTATATTCCATTGGATCTTATGAAATATTTTTATGCTGAAGGAATAAAATAGATTTTAGCCTATAAAATATGCTGAGTAATTAAATAAAATAAAATGCTGTTTGCACTTCTAAGTAAACTTTTTTCTGGAAGTTAGACATTGTTTTATATTCACAAGTAAATTCTTGATGCTTTTACAAAAGTTTTTTTTTCTGTTATTAATTGGACAGTAAGCATTTTTAGTTGCTACTTCAATTCAATAACTGACTATTTAATCTGAATATTTGTGAGATAAATTGTTGCCACTTGCTATATATTTAAAAATAAATAGTTAACATTGTTATGCTTTAATAGTATGTTCATTTATTAATCATAATTTGATGATTAAATATACAGGCAAAAATTTCATAATGTTTTTGCCGCTCTTTTTAAAAATATTGTGAAGGCTCACAAGAATATCATATTACTCTATTTTCAATTAAGCATAATTATTATTAATGCAATTACTGTTCTTATTGTTTGTTTCTTAATTGTGTCCTTTTTTTTCTTTGTTGCTGTTATAGGTTAAACTAATTTGCCATTCGAAATTAGGATTTCAGCTTGGGAAGTACTTATACTAAATTAGAAGTAGAAGAACAAGAGAAGGTGAAGACAAAATCTCCCAGCTATTTTCTTAACTATTTGCTTATTGCTCTAAAGTGCAGTTTAAGATCGTTAAAAAATTATTAAACTATAAGAGGTTCAGCAATATGTATATGATAGAAGTGATTTATCTGGCTGAAAATGGTGATGTTTGTAGAGATATTTCTTTTGAAAGTAGTAATTGTTATTCTAGTTGTGGCAGGGTTGTTGCCAAATGGCATTTTTAGATCACATTAGTACTGGAAGTGGAGATGTATAACCATCATCATCATTATTATTGCAAGAGTAGTAATAGTGATGATGATAATAATAATAATAATAATAATGATGTATGTCTGTATATATGTATAATGTAGAAACCATTTGGCCACCAGCATTTGGCTTAGAGCAATAATTACTAACTGCTTTACAGCACTTAGTGATAACAACAACAACAACAACAACAATCCCTACAATTTAATAGAAAATAAAAAAAGTGGCATATTCTTTATGCACATAGCATGTGGTGTAGTAGGTAAAATTATTTTGGCATTCACATAACTTGACTTTTTTGCTTCTCTGAATATATTTCTGAACAATATACTCTAATACAATATATACAATATATTATTCTATTAGAATAATCAGTATTTATTAAAGGAATGTATTTACCAGTTATTGGAGGTTGGGGTGCTCATAGCCTAATTAAGTTCATACATGTACATATCTATATTTCCTCCATCCATCCATCCATTTAATAGCTAGCTAGACAGGAATAAGCTGATGTAGATGCATGTGAATAAACTGGAAAAGATGAACAGACAGATATCAATAAACTGTGATAGATATAAGCAGAAAGAGTGATAAACAGAGGTAGCTAGGAGCAAGTAGATATAAACAGAAATATATATGTATGTGTGTGTGTGTGTGTGTGTGTTTGTAAGATAGGATAAGGAACAAATTAAAGGAATGTGGCTAATATAAATGTATATGAATAATGACAAAAGGAAAACTCATCTTAACCAATGTGCTTCATCCCCTGAGGGACTTTATCAAGGTAAATGTAAGTATTTTATTTTCTAGCAAGTATTTATATGCAAGAGCAAAAATGTTATTGGTTTTTTTAAAAAAATTAGGTATAAGAACACTCATAAATATTCATCAGGTTAGCTAAAAAGTCTAGCAATTTATGTAGGACATGAAGGGACACAATTCAATGTCTAGTAAATTAAAGTGAGTAAGTGATTTGTTACAAAATAAAATCCTTGCATTTACCTTGATAAATTTCCTCAGCGGACAAAATGTATCAGCTAAGTTTTCTTTTTGTCTTGATTTATATTGTCATTTTACAGATATACTCTGTCTGAAATTTAGAGAGAGAAAGATAGTTACATACTTTAATTTATGGAACACAAGTATATGAGTTTAAATGTTTAAATTATTTTTTATTATTGGATTCATATTTCCTCTCAACTATATACAGATCAAAACACTTTTTTCAACTTGATATGTAGTTTAAAGTCAATGATTTAGGCATAGCAATATAATGTTAATTCATCAAAAACACTACTAGTCAAACCTTGCAAGGACACTCCAATTATTTATCATTTTTATTAAATAGCAAGTATCTATACACAAAGAAAGAGATGGAAGAAAGATTACAATAGATAAGCAAATCTTTTATAATCCAGCATCACACTTACATAATGCAATTCTTTGCAGCTTCCACTTCTTCTATATTTTTATGGAACTCATTTGTGTTTATGGGTTTATTGTGTCAGAGGTTTGTTTTGACATTTTGCCATGAGGTTGGGCTGGCTATTACAGTAATTTAATGTCATTGTTTACAATGTAGGCTCTGGTTAGTCTGATGGTGTATTTTGGGTCATTATCATGAAAAAAGAGCTACAACCAACCCATATGATTTTGGGTGTATGATAGCATAAACTTATCCCATATTTCTCAATAACATGAATACTTTATAATTCCCTTATTTTGATGTAATGAACTGATATATTTCTCAATATGAAACCATGCCATCATACTCCATCCTCAGTTTTAATGCTTCATCTACTTTTCTTCCAATGTGTCTTCAACTGTCAGACTCAAAGAGGTTAAAATTTATTATTTCATGTCACTTTAGATCATTTTTCCAAAATCCATTCCTTATGCTCTTTGGCAATTTGAATATGTTCATTTATTCTTCAAGGAGATATGTTTGATTAATAAATGAACATTGTTTTAGGCAATTTCTTTTAATGTTATTTTCAAACTATATTTGTAACTTATATAATTTCTTATAGTCACAGCAATCATTTTCCTATTGCTCATTGAAGATCAATGTAGCAACATGATGGCTTTTCATAGTTGTCCACATCTGGAACTATTCTTAGAGCCACCTCAGATTGTTATGGAATTATAAGCATCATCTTCTGAACATCTAACTTCATAAACTGTTACCCAGTAAGAATACTTAAGCTTATGTAGTTGCATTAAATATACCCAAATTTATGCTAACAAACTAAATTTTTCCCCATCACAAAAGAGAAAAAAATTATAAATAACTTTAATCACCTTATTACCAACAAATAAATTGTAAAAGTTTATTCTGAGCAATCTCCTTAAACTACATTATGCTGTTATTTATCTGTATATTATAAATCTTATTTAAAGAGAAATGCATTAATATATTAATTATTCCTATAAAAACATTTAAAAAGACAATAAAAGTGCTTTTTCTTACATAATATGGCCAAAAATTATATAAAAGAAAATAATTATTATTCTTAAAATTAGTTTATTCATATCCTTAAATCAAGTGATATCACTGTATATAAGAAATAAAGTGATAAATATGGACAGACAGATGTAAATACTCAGATGAAGAAACAGATATGAACAAAACGAGATTTTATAGAGGAGGATTTATAGTATTTGTAAAGCTGTGTACAAGCATTAATGAATATGAAATATGTGTGTGTGTGTGTATGTATGTTTGCATATACACATACTCGTCATGGACTTTTTAGAATGCTTGCTTTACAAACACATATGCTCTATACCACTAAGAAGAAGTAAACTTAATAAGTGCAATTGGGACTGTGTGTAGCAAATACATTTACTACTCAGAGGGATTTTACAGAACACTTACCTAAATAAGAGTACTTGCCAAAGAATAAAGGTTAGCAGATTTGACTCATAAGTCATTGTTTGGGAGTTTGCTTACTGGGTACCTCATTATTTTGACCTCGTGCCAGACTAAACTGTACTAGGTAAACAGCTACTATACTACACCAAAATCTAATATTAATAAATAAGTGCATGTGGTTCATTTTGCAGCTATTTGTTAATGTAAACCATTAACACAGATACTAATGAATTAAGGTTTTGCAACCTGCTGCTCTTTTAGATTTAGATTTTAATAACTTTGGGCTAAACATTCAAATGTACCTGACATTAGTGTTGTGGACTTCGTAATCACCAGTCGAATACTGTTTCTACTCAGCTATTTGCTGGTATGTGCACTAGTTAGTATCTAACCTACTTGTTGGGTTCATCTGGTAAGTTTCAAGCTCTCCTTGCTCCTCATCACTGTCTCAAGTCACTCCACTTTCTCTTGTTATTCTGAATCCTTAGCAATTCAAGCTACTAAATTACTGAGTTCGGTTGTCCTTAAACTAATAATTTCCTTGAGGCTTCGAATTCAGTTTTCTAATTACAGAAATTCTTCTCACCCTATTTATATAGATATAGTTCTCAGTGTCAGCCAATTTGTAGAGATAAAGATAGTGATAGGTAAATTGACAATGTACATCAGCTACTAGTACTATATATATATATATATATTCAATAAATTAAGAAAAGTTTAGTTAACTTATCCAGTTAGCTGACTCAAGAGTTTCACATCAAAATGTTCATCAGGGCCAGATATCTGATAAATCTGTTGAACTTATCAGATTCCATATATATGATCTTTCTGGGTGAATGAACACTAATTCTATCAAATTTTACATTCTTAACATACTACAATTCAATAACAAAGATAACAACAACAAGAAGGAGGAGGAGGACAATAGTCTGCAAGCAAAAAGTGTAACTAATGATGACTCCTCATTTCAGAAATTAAGACAGAAATTAGAGTTCAATAAACTTATTAATCATCTGGCCCTGATGAGCATTTTGATGTGAAACTCTTGAGTCAGTTAACTAGATCAATCACTTGAACTTTTCTTAATTTATTGACTATTATAGCTCTAGTATTAGTTTTTGGCAGAAGTTCTGCTAACCTGCAAAACATGTAAAATTCTTATCATTTTCACATATTTTCTCAGTTCTATTATTATATAAAATGGCCAAATAAATTTTGTTAAATTCCACTAATAAAACCTATCTGATTTTTTACTATATTTTTCTAATGTTTAAATATGATATATATCAGGATCTAAAGTTCATTTTTTTTCTGTTTTATTCAAGTACTTTTGACCATCTATGTCATCAAGAAGCAGATGTTTTCAGTATGGTAGACAAGATTTTGTGGGTACAGTTTGTCATTTTTTAGGATGCTGGAATTCAAATCAGCCCAAAGTGAAGTCATGTGTAAAGGTTCAATGGAGCTAGACTGCACCAGAAAAGCATATATCAAACATTTATAAATATTATTATTTTGTATGTATATTAAATAGTTTATAGATACTTCAAAATGGTTCAAGAAATAGCAACTGTGAAAAAGGTGTGGCAGCATGTAAATTAATTCATAACCCACAATGTCACAGACACTTTTAAACTCTATCATGGTTGGAAAGTGAAGACTGAGCAGTTCCAGGCCAGATATGGCAGAAATACATCATTTTCGGTTTGACCGGACTCTTGTAAAAATAGAGTATGGCAAAAAGAGTGGTACAAAGAATCAATCATTTTTCAAGCCTCTTCACCAATGTATATATGAGTTCTACTTGAGATCTGGGGTGAACTTGAGTCACTTGTAAAAACAATTTTGTCTATGAATTCTCATGCTTCTCTGGGAGATTGTATCTCCAGTATCAACAATAAAAAAAAAACTACATTAAGTTCTTACATTGGCCACATATGCACCACACTCTCTCATAGAGTAACTTGTCACCTGTAACAACACAGTGCAATTTGTGTACATATCAATTATCATATCACAAACAATCAAAATACAGAAACAACCCACATTAAATATCATCTATGACATGGTATTTTGAAGTTTCTATAAAATATTTAATAAGCACAAATAATACTACTAATGATATATAAATATATATATAAATGGTCTAGCCCCATTTAACTATTACACATGACAACAACTTTGACTGATCTAAATTTCAGTGCCCTAAAAAACACCAACATATCGCCAACTCATTTTGTCTACTACCCTGATAACACCCAATTCTTGGGAATAACTGAGATAGTCAAAAGTACTTGAAAAACATGAACTTTAAACAGTTTATCCACAAATTTGATCCATATCATTCAAAAACAGTTTATCCATAAATGATCCATCTTATTCAAAAGCTGAAAATAAGCAATAAATGATTAAGCAGAGTTTATTGGTTCAGTTTAACAAAACTTACTTTGATGAATTCTTGCTGATATTTTATATATATATATATATATATATATATATATATATATATATGAAGAAATATAGTCTTAAGGTGTGCTATATTTATGGGATAATCTATCAGATAATATCAGAGATAGATCGTGTGTAAATATAAAAGTGAACATAGAAGTCAACACTTAGAGGCGACAGTCTGTTTCATGCAATCGTCAGGCCACGTATGCTGTTATTTTTCTCAGCTATTTATACATATACGGGTCAGTGGTGCATTGTGGGTAGTCTATTATGGCGGTTATTTTACCGGAAGTCATTTATTTATTTGGGTTAAATTATTTTGCTTATTTTTATTTTTTGTTTCTTATTTTATTTATTTATTTATTTACTTACTTATTTTTTTAATCGGTGTTTTTTTTATTAACATAGTAAAGATTTGTTTATATTACTTATTTAATAGTTTTGTTTTGGTTTGAGAATTTAATTAAAGCTATTTGTTCGGTTTTGGGGTTGGTTGTTGTAGTTTATTCTAACTATTATTTTGGCAGAAACAGTTTTTAAATTCGTGTTTATTTGGGTTGATTATCTTTATTTGTTTTTTCTCATGGTAACTTTATCGGGATTGGTTAGTTTATTTATTTACTTGGATGAATTTAGGTCAATTTATTTTACTTGTATATTTTCTCTTTTCGGTTTTTAAGTAACGTAGTATATATTTATTTTTTATTTTTATTTTATTTTTTTTTATCGTTATATAACAGTTATAGCTATTTTTCGTCCGATTTTTTGGTTTGATTTTTTAGTCTTACTAATATTTTGGTCATAATGGTTTGCTACTTTGTTTATTATTTACTTTATTTATTTGGGTTCGTTGTTTTTTTTTGTTTTGTTTTTTATCATTATTATTATTATTATTATTATTATTCTATTTCGTCTATTCTAACAGGTGTGATTTGGTAATTTGGATTAATTAATTTTGCTTATTTTTATTGTCATTTTGTTTACTTGTTTCTTTATTTGTTTTTATTTTATTTTTTGTGTTTTCAATTTTTTAAGTAACGTAGTAAAAATTTGTTTTCATGTCTGCATTTTGAGATGAGCTCGGATCTTTTATTTAATAATTTATTTTGGTCTGGGAAAGTAATGATAGCTATTTTTTCCTCCAAGCAAAGTTTGCAAGTTTTGATTGGTTGTTGTAGGCTGATGATCTTTTCCTTATTTTCCAAGATATGTTTGGTGTGATGTGCGTTTTGTTTTTAATTTCCCAGATATACTTAGAAAGCATTGTACTGTTCACATATTTACTATTTGTGAAATATGTTTTGTGTGTATAATTTCTTTGTTTCCAGGGTCCTTCAGTTACTCCTATGTATACTTTTTCTTCATTATCTATATGTATGTATGGGATAATAATATATAAATTTTCATATATCAAAAACAGTTTTGGAGGAAAGAAGTATGATAAAGTAGAAAAAGTTTTTGTGACACATTTTGTCATTTAGGACTTCATCAGACTAAGTTTATGTTTATGTTGATGTAAATACTCATGCACATGAACAAAAAAGAGAGGCTTAGAATTTTAAATTTAAGATAATCTTTTTTTTTTTTTAAATAACCTAGCTGATTTCATTTAGATTCTTTTTGTTTATATTTTCCATTATTTTTGTTATTAAATATCCCACATTTACTCAATTCCCTGTAATAATTGCCACAGGGAATACATTGGTGAAACCTCAAGGAATTTAAATAAAAGATTATATGAATACAGAAGAGATCTTTTAGAAAACAACATATTAAGTGCATTAGTTGATCACCATAACAAGACTGAGCACAATTTTGCTTTAAAAATGCTACTCTAATTAAAGGAGAAAACAATTTATTAAGGTGAAAATGTTTAGAAGATGCTTTAATAGCTAGATCATCTACAGTAAATTTGTGTCCAGGTTCTTAGAAAGTTTTAACATTGTTGGAAGATCTTTAATAAAAAAGTATTGGAAACATAAACAAAAAGAATATAAATGAAATTGGCTAGATTAAATACCCAAAACAAATATTATAAAAAAATTATCTTAAATTTAAAATTCTCAGCATCTCTCATTCATGCGCACATGTAGTTGCAGCAATGTAAATATAAACTTAGTCTGATGAAGTTTTAAAGGACAAGATACATCACACAAAACCTTTTTCCATTTCATCATATTTCTTTCACATTAAATATATATATATATATATATATATATATATATAAAATAGGTGTATTTTAGCAGCAAATTTTAATTTAGGCAGGTTTGGTTGAAAACCAATGTAAGAATCTTTAAAAAATTTCAACAAAGATGTTTTTTTTTTTTTAATTTTATGCAGTTCTGACTATCTTTCTGGTTTCAGAGGGGAATCTGGGCATAAACTCTCTAATGTTTTCTGAGAGCTTTGGGGCTTTCATAAGCCATTATAAAAGACTTGTTTCGTGTGTGGGGCATAGGATTGTGCCTATATGTATGCACTCTGGCTACCACTCATGATACAAAAAAAAAAAAATCAAAACATATACAAACCAATGTCATGTACAAATTCACTTGTCCACTTGAAGAATATATCTCCAGCAATAACAATTAAAACACTAACATTGAATATGCAATCACTATGTTATTGAACTGGTTATCACCAATTAAAACAACAGGAATTATAAAAAATCTGACAAATATGTATAACACACATAAGATACACCCACTTAAACTGTAAAAAGTAACTACAAATGCTATAAATCTCAACAACAGACAAATAATCCAATGTCCATAAAGTTTCATTCAACTTATGAACAAACATACTAAAAATATTTTACAATGAAACCAGAAACTGATATATGAAAATGAAACTTGAAAAAAAATCTGATATTGATATCCATCAATACATGAAGACATGACATGACACTCAAAAACAATATCTTTCTCAGCATGTTAAAATATATTTAATGTCAAAATCTATAAAAACTTTTGTCTATATTTCATGGGATTTTACTTTAAAAAGTAAAAAGCCTACAAAATTGCATTGTGTATTGTTTTGCTTGAAAATAACACTGAGAACAGAAAAAAATGTATTCATAGTTTTTTTTTGTTTTTCTGAGAGGAAATTTTTGCATCTAGTCTTTTCTTTGTAAAATATACAAATTTTAATTTGCTCTCAGAAAGGATATGCAAATTTTTATCAGAAGCAAAATTTAAATGAAATTTTATCATTATTATTATAATCAGGAGAATCAGAAAAAAGCAAGTTCAATCTTGCTTAGAGGCCCTAAATACACATACACACATATAAACATAATGTCATGCAAAAAGAATACAATCCAACACCAGTAGTTTTTCAATGCTAATTTATGAAATGTCTGCTTTGGTATAGTCATGTAAAGCATGTATTTTGCACAAGTGTGGCCATTTTGGGCAGTTGTGTAAGCTTCACTTTGCAATACCATTTGGAAGTGATAGTCTTGTTTGGAGCAAGCTATCACACTATATAAATGGTTGGTGAAAGGAGAAAATTTAGCTTGATATCAAAGTTTTAGATTGGGAAATACAGCAGCTAATGTCTAAACTATAGTGAAATATTTGTAAAGCTTATTAACACTCATTTTTTCAAAATGCACCCCACAGTCAAATCAGCTAGTTTTTAGCAAGTGACTCTCAAAGCTTAGACCTGGATTATTTCTTTTTGTATTAATTCTGCTTTGAAAAATAACTGGATTATTTTTATAACATGCTTTTTCTAAGTTCATAGAATACAAGTAAATGAAAGAATTACATTGTTATAGTAGAGAGAGAAATATGTTTTTGATACTTTATAAAATCCTGTTTGAATGTATTTAGTGTCAGTTTGCAGTGTGACAATATAAACTATAAAGTAATAACATTCATGAATCATGAATACTGTGTCCAAGTTACATATAAAGAAGCAATCAAAGAGTCATTCACATAGAATCCCTGCCAAAGAGAATACCAATTAATTTGCTAAGGTGGTGTGAAATCTTGGGAGTACTCAAACAATGCATAAGCAGAATAAGGTCTCAAATAGAACTTTTTCTTTTATCAAGACAATGCAAGACTACATTGCAGTCAACAAATAGTGAAATTCACAGTTGTTGCACACTTTCTGTCCAGTTCAGATTTGGTACCACCAAACTTTTGGATATTTTCAAAATTGAAAGAAATTTTGAAAGGTGAATGTTTTGGCAAATTAAACCTTCAATCAAATATTTTTTTTCTCTTGACACCACCATTACTGCATGCTCCCTCAGCAATGTTTAGAATTTTAATAACAAAAATGTTAAACACTATTTAGTTATTAAATTATTTATTTACAAGATTATAAAAATATGTGAACATTTTTTTATCAATGCCAAAACTGATGTTGTTCTGCACAAGTGGATCCAAAGTAAACCAAAAACATTTTTCATGGGCAGATTGAAAAAGTGGAAAGAATGTTTAGAAAATATATAGTACTGAACAATAACTATGTCATTTTAAAGAGAAATAAATTGACTTCATTATGATCTTAGTTTCATTATTCTATTTCATCTAATACTTGTTTTCTATGATAGAGATCAACCCTTATAATTCTTTCAATTTTTTTTTCAATATATTACTTGATTAAAAACTAATAATGATTACTCATCATCTGATTTTTTTAAATTATTGAAGATTTTTAATAGCACATTCCAAACATGAAGTCAGGAAATATTAACAAATATAATTTTATGAAATTCTTCTTGAATAATAAAAGGAAAAGTTATTCAACATTTTCTGAAGAGAAAGTTAATTTATAAACTGAAGAATTGAAATAAATTTATACCAATTAAACTAAAACAGTATATATTTATTCTTTGTTGCAGACAGCTGAACATGATAGAAATTATAGGCTTAAATATGAACATCAAATTTCTTTTAAAGTGAACATTGGGTTGAAACAAATTTTCTGTCTTTTTTTAAGTTGAATTTACCTCAAGCAAGGTAGTAAAACCACTAAGACACAAGGGGTTACTGGAAGTGGAAGAATTAGAAAACAAAACATCCTGAAGGAGCAAGAACAATAGAACAGTAATCAGGAACTCAGAAAATAACAATTAGTATTGCATTTAAATTTTTGAAGATCAAAGTTGTTTGGAACACATGGAATTGGAAGAGAGTTTCACAAGCAAGAAGTGTCAGAAAAGAACTGTTAGCATAGAACTTACTGTTACATTTAGTCATTTCAACTGGAAATTGATGAGACCTTGTTACCAATCTGATACAGTGCTTAAATCCATAAAGTCTAGGTATCATAGTGAAGGGCTCATCCGAAAAATTACCATGAAAGTATTTATAGAAAAGTCACAGGGAAGCAACTTTATGGTGGTGGGAAATTGACTGAAGCCAAGACACTAGATCAGGAGCATTAACATTGCTAATTCCCCTTTGGATTTTATTAAGAATCTCTAAATATATAGCATGAGCACAGGACCATATATAGCAGCAATATTCTAAGCATGAGCAAATGGTAAACATAGATATGTTAGATAGATTCTGGAGAGAAAAATTATCTAGCATGATACAGTGAACCAGCTTACTTAGCAGCAGACCTACCAATGAATTCAATATAGTCTTTCTACTTGATGTCAACTGATAATGTTAATCCAAGAAGGTGCAACATGTCACTTTTCTGAAGGTTAGCATCAGCCATGCTGATGGAAAGCAGAAAGAGGTCTTTCAGATGATTAGCAGAGAGTAGTTTAGTTTTAGAGGCATTAAAATTAACAAGTCATCATTTGACCCAATTGACAACAGATTGTAGGTTGCTTGTGAGATCAGCTGCCAATTTGATCTTGTTGAACTGATAAGACTTAGTATTGAGACAGGAGTAAATGGTTGTGCTCTCAGCATAGATACCAAGTTGAGAGCTGATGTCATCAGGAAGGTTGTTAATGAAAATTAAAAACAAGGTGGGAACAAGGATAGGGTACTGGGGGACACCTTCATTAGTACAGAAGATCTAGAAGTATGACCATTCAGGACAACTTTCATTTCATGATTTTATCAGAAAGACTGCATTAGTTCAAAAATCCATCAAGAGACATCATAACTTTCAACTTGTGAAAGAGACCAGTATGCCAATTCCTGTCAAACACTTTTTGTCTAAAGCAACAGCCCAAGCTTCACCATTCTTATATAAAGCTTGAAGGACATTTTCCACAATAATTTTTAATACTTCAGCAGTTGACCTAGAGAAACACAAGCCATATTGAAAGAAGACACTGTATCTAGTGATTTCATGTCATAACTTCTCATTTTAAGGTAAGTTTAAAGCTGTGGTTTACAGTCGCATCATGTAAAAAACACTTGTTCTCAACTGGTCACCAAAGTTAAGCCTGGTCAGTACTCCAATCGTTGACTACTGGGAAATACTCTAGGTACTATGCAATAGGCCTAGCAACCCAGCAATAGATACAATCTTATGACTTTTACTAAAGGAAGACCCTGATATGCGGAGGTGCTTCTGGACTGACAGGTTGCAAAATCTACCCGGAGTTGGGTGCAAGAGAGAGTGAGAGTATTAATCCCTAACTTTATAAAACCTACAAGAAATAATATCAAAATATGGGACACTGAAGAGAAGGGTATAGATATGACTCTCATCTGACTTAAAACAGCTTTGCCAAGAAGTGACAGAATTATTTATAATTTCTTTTTGTTTGAGACTGGGGAGAATAATATGATTAACTTATTTGTTTCAGTCTTGAGCTGGTCACAAGAAAATAAAAATGAAAGTAAAATACTTTCTTCTTAACCTCCCATGAAAAATAAATATTTAGTAATTACAATGTTAAAGGAAGATATAATACATAAGGTTTTGTTTATATTAGATGTCTGAATTTCTTGTATGCCTCAAAAAATAAAAGATTGCCATTAGCAACTCCACTTACAGTTTCTTCATAGTTGTCATATAACTGTAAAGACTTTGTTTACATTTGTCACTCAAAATGTTCCCCTATTTCTTCTTTGTCATGTCATCTAAGCCTCTTTTTTTTTGCTCTTCCATGCAACTTTGTTGGCTTTCTTTCTGTAAATAATTACATGGAGTTCTCTTTTTCATCCATGTTTCCTTGTTATTTTATCACTGTTTTTTAAATTTTTATTTTTTACTTTTTGGTTTTATTTTACTCTTTGTGATTTTGAGATTTTCTTCTTTTTGTTTTCCTTATTTTCTATCCTTCTTTTCTGTCTTCCTCTTTTTTCTTCTTTCCTTTTTTTTCAGGCTCATTTTTCTTTTTCTTGTTTGTATTCTCATTTCTGTTCCTCTCTTTTTCATTCTATGACAGCTGGCAGTTTACCCCATATTTCACCATCATTACTTTAAACATATCTCTAGATGGCAATATTTTTACATTCAATTTATTTGTTTTTTTATGCAAACAATTTTCATTCTTCTCCCACTTTACATTTCACTCATTCCAAATTACAAAATTCTTTTTTTCCTGCTTCAATTGCAGTTCCCATAAAGCAAAACACTCATGTGACTAAATAAAATGGTTCAAATAACTGCATCATATTTTTTGTTCTTGGAATATGGGTTTATTCATTTTTTAATAGCTGTCCAATGATATTCACATTTTGAACAAAGCACTTGTGAAATGATCCTTTTTCCAGTTGCAAGTGATGTGAAAATAAATGACAAATTGTTGAATAGATGTGGAATAGCTTTTTCCAGTTTTTCATCATTCTCTTATTGCATTATAACTACTACTGTGTAGGACTTTAATAACATGGATTCTCACCAGAGGATTCATGTTTAAACATGTTTAATGTTCTAATCTACTTTGCCTTTTTGAGAATCACATGATATTTTTATACTCTTAATTGTGAGGATTATATATGAATAAACAATGATAAATAATTTTTAAAAATTATAACATTCTTCCTATATATATATATGTGTGCATGCATGTGATACAAAGTAGAAAACATCATTTAAAATAAAAATTATATCTCAATCTGACAATCCCTGTTTACAAGATGAAACATGAGCTACTAAGACAATACATATATATGACACCCAAAAGTATTGGTGATAATTTCTATCATTGCCCCTAAACTAAAACTTAAGCTGAGTATAGGAAATATTTTAGATACACTATTTATAAGAAATAAAGAAATGTTTGCCTACACATAAATTTATTGTCAAATAAAACAAAATAACATGCAAAAGTTTTGAACACATTTGTGAAATAGAGATGAGGTAAAATAAAAATCATATTTTGGGATTGAATTCTATTAAAAATGATTAATTTGTAAATTCCTGCCAACAAATCAAAGCATGTCATACACTGTGAGTGACAACTTCCAAGATCTATTGTGTAAGTTGAACAGTCATTAAAGATTTGGTTTTCATAGGGGTAAAGTAAAAAGAGCTCTCCCAAGAATATTAAGGTGATAATTGGTCATCATACTCATGGAATGGAATATTGAAAGATATCCAGTATGCTTCAGATGCCCATCAATTAGGGCAATGATTCAAGAATGGAAGTAACATGGCCTGACTATCAATCTCCCCTGAAAATGATGTCTTCATAGAGTAAGTGAATAAGCAGTTAGATCTATTTTTGAGAAAATAATGCACAAGGCATTCACAACCTGAGAAGAAATTCAAAAGGATCTGCAGGCAGCTTGCACAAAAGCTAGCAAAGATACAATAAGTCAGACACTCCACTTAGACTGCATTCTTGGATGCCTAGGAGGGTCCTTCCACTGAAGTCCATCATCATCATCTCAAGAAGAATGTTTTCTTCTAGGAAAAAAAATGATGGTCTCATGAGACTAAAATGAAATGGTTTGACATATGTATGGAGGAAAAAGGCCATTTCATATAACTTCCAAAATGTTCTGACAGTTAAACCTGGAGTAAGAATGATTGTGGATATTTACCTTAAAATGAAAAACATAATTTGCAGGAAAAATATTTTCCTACTTTTTATGAATAGGTTGATTAAAACTTTTAAAAAAATTTTAATTTTTTGTAATTACATGAAGATTTACAAATACCGATAAATGAATATTTTAAATATTATTATCCTTTAACTACTAATTGTCTCCACTTTTTATAGAATTAAAAAAATAGCAACAATAAATTTATCAGGTTAGCCACTATTGTCCATATGTAGTTTATGAATGTATATTATTATAAATAAGAGATTTTGATAATTAAACAAATGGTTTGTATGCAAGTCATTTATGTTATTGTTTGTGAGTTTTGTCCTTATGTTAAAGTCTATTCAATTCCATATATATCTGTCATAAAATAAATTTTAGTTAAATAATTGTTTTATAATTCTACAGAAGATAAATTTTTATTTTAAATAATACCAACATTTATCAAAGTAAAAATCCACTCTTTCATCTTCAGTTTATGAGGTATATACAAAAGTTTTTTGTTTATGAACAATGTTTTCCTATTATATATTCAACCTCACATTCTAACAAAAAAAGAGGGTACTGGGAAATTTTTCACACACCTAATTATTAGGTTGGTGCAAAAATAATGACGTTATAATGTTGTTTTTTGACGTTAAAAAATACGTCAAAAAACAACATTATTATGTCATTATTTTTGCACCAACCTAATATATATATACATGTGTGTGTGTCAAGAAGATACTTCACTGCATCAATATGACAGATTTTAGAAGCATGCATATAAACTTACTGGTGAAATACTTGACCATATTGGTAAGCAAGAGGCAAAAAATAACCTTACAGTGATATGACTAATTACAGAAGCAATTATGTTAGCAGATGAGTAGCATCATCTACTTTTAATATCAGTTTGTTGATAGAAATAATGTTCAGAATGAAGACATGATGTTTTTTTTTTTTTTTTTTTTAGATTTCATCTGTATAATATTTTATGTTGCAAAAGATAATGTTGGTAGAGATATGATGCGTGAGTTAGAATGCTAATAGGCAAAAAGAGACAAAAACAGTTTTGATATCCTAGCAGGAAAAAAAAAAAGTTTGGTTGGATGCAAATGATTGGTAGTTTCTTGCAGAAATAACAATTTAGATACAGCTGTTACTCCCATGTAGCATACTTCTAAATCTGCAAATATGTATTCTCATCCAGTTGCCTTTGAGTCTACCCTCATAACTATCACTGCCAAACATGAGTCAGTGTCTTGATCACCCCAAGAGCAGCTTGAAGGTTATTTCAGGTGGCCATCAAGTACAAAGCTGAAAGTCTTTTCAGGGTCTTTACACCTGAAAGAAATTGACTATCAACTTTAAAAAGAGATTTTGCTTTTATTACTAATGCAGTTGTGAATATTAAGTGGAGAAAAATTGTTTGCACTCAGTAGCAGTTCTGTAAAGTAAATAGATGAAAATAGTTAAAAATTCCACAGGTTACCTATGCAATTTAGGAACTGAAAACCAAGAAACTAATTTTAATGATGTGTATGTGTGTGTGTGTGTTATTTACACTTTGTGACTTATTAATTCTAAAATTTATACATATGCTTGATGAAAGAGGGAATGGTCTTATGGTATATAAAGAATATGTTCAATCTAGAGATTGCACTAAAGACAGGATAGAGTGTACCTCATTGAACCTCATTTACAAAGAACTGCATAAACTGTTTAGAATTCATAGGTTCCACAGAAATAACTATTTAAAATTGGTTTTATAATGACATTTATGAAACATTAAAAAAGATTTTGATGTTATACAAAATGATTAATGTTAAGAAAAATTTTTAAATTAACTTGAAATCAGTCTTTTTATTGAGTTTACAGTAACTTGTTCTCATGAACATGACCTGTTCCACTTATAGGTTGCCCTACAATAGGTTTTTTTTAAAATAGAATTTGGATGATCATTTTCACTCTCATCAGGAATAAATAGGGCAATATATATATATATATATATATATATATATATATATATATATAAATTTGATTGCATGGATAGTAGTTTGTAACCCCAGTTTGTAACTTTTGCAATCTTCATATTAAGCACTTTCCACTAAATACCATACAGATCACGAAAGTGTGAAACCCGGGGTTACAAACTACTATCCATTCAATATGTTAGCTCTATCACTGATATTGAGCACTTTCCATTAAATGCCGCACATATAAGTGTGTGTGTATGTATATATATATATATATATATATATATATATATATTTGGGTTAATGATATATACATTTTTATTTATTAAAAACAATTTTGGAGGAATGATGTATGACAAAATGTAAAAAGTTTTTGTGTGATGCATTTCAGCCCATAGGACTTCATTGGAAATAATAAACATACAGTGTAACTCGGACATAAGAGAGTTGTCGGGACTGGAGAAGAAGTCTCTTATATCCGGGTTTGGTCTATTTTGTTTAGGTAAGAATGGCTCTAATTTGGGACCAGAGAAAATATCTCTTATATCCGGGTTTCTCTTATATCCGGGTTACACTGTAGTTCGATGTAGTTCTAACATCTGAAACTGTCATACAAAAGCTTTTCCTCTTTGTCATACATATATACAAACAGTGTATATTTAGATAACAATCCTTTATTTAAATATATTCTGTTGAATATGGCAGTCAATGAATGTCTATACCACATGTATATTTTCGTCTATAATGTTTTGCAAATAGATATATCAAATAAGAAGTGAATCTTTCCCTAATTCAAATATATAACCTGGAGGTAGCCAGGCACATGACATATCCACTATGTAAACATTCTTTAGCTTAAATAGAAAGGTAAAAATTAGCTTGCAAATATCATACAAATTTAGATAGTGTACTACATTGATGCAAGGCAGAAATGCTGATCAATGCATAAATAATCTCATCATTATTGATGGGTGTTTAATATATATATACATATATATATATATATATATATATATATATTAATTATAAATGAATTCATATGTGAAAACCTAGTAAGGACAAAATATGCTGTAACATTTGGTAGGATGGCTAAACTAGTGTATGTATATAGATAGATAATCATTGTACTTAACTTGCTTATATGAATTTTGTAGTAACAAAATAATTCTGTCATTTTAATGTCACTTCATTAAATATTAATCTTATAAAACAAAACAGGAAAAACAATGGGGCTGTTAAGTATTTTAAAAAATATGGGCACCTCAAATTTGAGGTCAGGTAAAAAAAACAAGAAAAAAAAAACTCTACAGCATTCATCAGTAAATATTCAGGTAAGATTAACATAAAAATAAAAACAAATAGGATTTGTGAGGATCTTTTAGAAAATCAAGAGGAGGAGGATTAAATTTATAATTAGCTGAAATCACAAAGGAAATAATAAGCCTTTTGAACAAAAGGTGAAGGTTGCTTTCACTTTCTTATTATCATAAACAGCATAATGAAAGGTTAGTGATCAAGAGAAAACTCTTCATTTGCTGGTAACCACATAGAAGAAATAATACCAAAATAGCTTCTATGAGAAAGGGGAAAAAATCCACCATTCCATTTTCCAATTTAAATATATGTCTATACAAAGATATTTTATTATAACAATGTTACCAAGCAGCCAGTGCTACTTTTGGTTGAAATTTATCAAATCTTTCTATTAAAACAAATTTCCAGGAAAATAGGTTTCTCTAGTCAAGTAAGTGTTATTGCCTTTCGGGAGGTATGCATATAAATTTACTGAAGAGGATATTGCAAATGAAATATTTTATAATGGTAAGAAGAAATAACACACATACTAGTTTTAAAAAGTTTACCCTGCTACCAAATGATCATCAAATTGAAACATATTGTTCAGAATGAAGATATGAAAAATAAGGAATTTGATGTGGCCAAATTTTGTGAAAGTATTTTTCTCAAGGACACATAATGAGGAAAGAAGGCCTAGAGAATTTAACATTCACAGGATGTATAAAAAGCAAAAGAAGCAGGAGGGAAACAGTGAATAACCTAGTTAATGTGTTTGTGCAAATGAATGACAAGACAGGATCAAAGAGAGATGGCAAAGTGTCAAAATATAAGAAGTTGTGGAGACCTATGATTACCCACCTACTTCCCAAATTCTGACCAAACATCAGATCTTCATTTATTTCATTGAAAGAACTTCTTGGTTAAATCAAGAACTTTACTGCACCCTTGTCACTTTTAGACTCAGTGCAAAAATAAAAATAAGTGAATAAAATTTTTAAAGCTCTGTAGGTATAAAGGCTTATTAGATTTTTACAGCAATCATGGATAGCCTATATGTAACTATATTTACTTTATGTAAGTGAAGTCAGTTTTAGGATTGTAAAATCTAAAATTGTAACTATAATAACTGTTTCTCCATAACAAAAGAAGGGCACAGTGTGAGTTTTACATTTAAAAATGATTTTATTGATACCAATTTCTTCAAGTATTGAATTACTAAAAATGTTTTATAAGGTAATGAGTGAACTTTTTCCAGCGTTTTTTTTATTTATTTTATGTCATAATTAAACTAATTAAACAGACAATATGAATAATATAATAAAGACTAGCAGAAAGAACGCCTGTTTATTTTAACAATGTAGATGCATGAAACCGCATTGTCAAATATTCTCTTCTCTTTTAATTAAATTAGGTAAAGAGATACATTTGAAAGTTTTAACTACCTGACTACAAGATTTTAAAAAACTTAACCCAACTACAAATCAAATATTTTAGCAATCCCAGTTGCAACATTTCAAGAAATATGTTATCAATAGCTTTTATTATCAGACATATACACATTAGTATTCCATATGCATAAAGAAGATTTAATTTATACAATAGCCAACTGAGAACACAAGATATGATTTCTTTGGTTATCTAAATAACATACAAAACTAACAAATTTAGAATTTCTCACATGATTCTTCTTCAACTTATGTCATGAGAGTATCAAATTCTTGAAGCTCTCTTTTCTCATAGAAATTTTAAGTCTCTTTCTCAAGTACAGATGTCCTATTTGTTCCCATTTTTCTTAAAACATCCTTGTTGTTCACATGTTTCCTGTATGGTACTCTCAGCACCTTTCTGTTGCTTCAAGTCTTCTCATCATCTGTGATGAAATTGGCAGCCATATATTGATATTATATAGCAGTTTTGTGTAACTGAAGATAATTTACAATTGATTTCATTAAATTTCAATTATAATAAAGTTTTCAGTATTATTTTTATCCCTGGTATCAATTTATGCTTGTACTCAAGCTCTGACATGATGTATTGTTATTATCCTCAAAATTATTCAAAATGCTATCCTCTTCTGATTTCTTTATCACATTTCAGCCATTGCTCTCTAGTACTGGTTAAAATTCTAAGACAAAATATTATTATTTATTGTATATCTTTACTTTAGTTATTTTGATCCCAACATTTTGACAAGTGTACTCTTCAGCTTTTCTCATCTGTTTATCATATTTGATAATTTTCAAGAAGGTTTGAACAGAATTGTTTATTTCTATGTAAAAAAAAAAGGTTAACACATGTGTTAAGACAGAGTCTAGATTTTATTTTCAGATGAACTGAAAAGAAATTATCAGGCTTTAGCACTTGGATCTCTGAATTGTCCTAAATGAGAAGAAGAAATTAGAGAAAAACAGATTATGATAGACAAAGATAGTAGATTCTATTTAAAGCTTTGTGAGGAGTACAAGATGTTATATATATATATATATATATATATATATATATATATATATATATATATATATATATATATATAATCAGGAAGGATGGAGAATGTACCAGCCAAATATGTAATCAAAACAACAAAGATGAGTATAATTGTTCAAATAGGTGATGGAATAATAAATATTTTGTACCTTGGCTTTTTACAGTAATTTACATGCTATCTCAATTATATGAAAACACTGATTTCAGGACCATGGACAGTGCGTGTATGTGAGAGAGAGAGAGAGAGAGAGAGAGATATGTACTCTTGTTTTATAATGGTATTCTGAGTGATGAAGATTGCAACTAACAATAATACTAAAGTCTTTAATTATGATACTATGTTTTTTTTATTTTTTTAATATAAAGTATATGTCATAGAATGTATGCATCACTTAGAAAAAAAGTTATAGACTGTATTTATTGGTCAATAATAACATTTCTTGGATACTGTTTCTAAGCTTGTCCAAGTCTGGCAAAAGATCTCCATTGTAGAGTAATAGGTGAGTATCAAATTCATCCTGATCTCCTTGTTTTAGAGGTTTACAGAGTGGGATTTAATTTCTTATTGTTAATATTAGCACATGAATGCAATTTAATATTCAAATGCATTTTATAGGCTGACAAATGTGTTACTTATAAAATAAAAAAATGTGATTTGCATGAAATATCTTAATCTTGGAGAGATTATGTGAATTCTGAATGAAAAAAAACAGAAAAGGAAAGTTCCAAATATTCCATTTTATGTATTACTTTAAAATATAAATCAAATTGATGACTGTTCAGGAGTAATTGGAAAAAGAAAAGGAGATACAAACATATTATGAATGTGGATTTAGTGAATAGTTTAACAGACCTAAAAGCTTTAGAGATTACCTACCATTTACTCATCCTTAAGAGTATGTCATGTCGAGTGTCTTTTAAAAGTTACTTATTTTTGTTCTCAGTGTTCAATCAACTTTCAAAGATCACTGGATGAAATATACACCTGAGGGAGGTAAAATAATATGTTAGATGAAGTGTTTTTATTAAAAACAACAAAGATACTCATCAAAATATTATATAGAATATTAGTTATTTACCCAATATCTGTGCTCATAGAACCACATGTTCTTTAAAAATGAGCAAGATTTTTGGTAATAGTGCTTTTAGAAGTTCTGAATGTTTGATTAAAGTGGAGACAACCATAATAATATAATAACTGCATATATTTTGACCACGTATTTTAAGTTCAAATAAACTACAGAAACTAAATCATATGAAATAATAACACAAACTGTTTTGTTTTGAACAATTAGAAGCCATATTGATGTGAGTACTTAGATAAAATATATGAGAGTGAGCAAAAGTAAAATAAAATTATCAGTCTGAATCTCAAATCATAAACTGTTTATGTAATGCATGATATCTCAGGTAGCATTTATAAAATAAACAAGTTAACAGTTTCATTCATTCTAATGATTACATTTGTAGTGATAAAGGAACTTCTAGTGCTATAATGAAAATAAATCAATATGACAATTATCATTGTTGTATTTAGTGCTGACATTGTCTTTGAACCTGATTTTATATATATATATATATATATATATATATATTCTGTGGGCATTTATGTGTGGGTATGTTTATGTATGTAGGTAGGTATTAATATGTATATATATACATGTATATATATATATGTGTGTGTGTATATATGCATACATGTATGTACGTGTATGTATTGTATATATGTGTTTACTTGTGTGTTTGTATGGATGAGTATATTTGCATATGTTTCATATATATATATATATATATATATATGATGTATTTTATTATTATGAAGATGAATTAGATATAATGAATTTATTTTTTTTTATATATTATATTATTAATTTTTCACTCTTTTTTATATATATGATGATGATTGTTATTATACTGCTGTAAATTAGATGATGATGATATAAAATATATGTATTTCACTAGCTGTCACTTCCCCCTCCTATCCCTTGTGCTGACTTCTTGCTTCTACTTTTTCTTTTCCTCACTTGTCTCTTCAATAATGTAAATCACCAGGAAAATTTTTCTAGGTGAAGAAATTATATTGCTCTGTATACAGTACATTGAGCTCCCTTTGTGGATCTATCTTTGTAATATTTTATATTAAAAAGACCTACTTGGATTATCGTTACCACTTATAGATTTGATATTATATATATATATATATATATATATATATATACACATGTAAGGTTTGCCTTTTATTATTGATATCCACTACTTTTATTACTTCTCTTCCATTTTTTGCACTAATAAACTGAATATTTCTGATTAAAGAGAAATAATTGAATAAAGAAGTAGTCAATTATGTCATTTTTGACTGAAAATATTAGAATGTTTTGGCAATAATCAGGAAGTAAGATAGAATATTAAATATATAATTTAAACATCAAACTAATCTGTATGAAAAAAAAGGACTTAATTATATTTTGTGAAAGGATACTTCATTTCACTCCTGTATCTCAATAGAAATTTAGAGAAACAATGATGAACAAAAGTCGACCATTACAATAAATGCAGGAAAGAGAAACAGGATGTAATGTTTAGTATTGTATTTTAGTCAATAATTTAGATAAAACTATTAAAAAAATAAATGTGAGAATTACTGAAGTTGATCATTTTTCTTTCATGTGTCATGTTCTTTCAGTATGTGGAATAACTTGGCTCCCCCCCCCCATAACTTCCTGTCTATTATTAGTCTAAGCAACTCTTGCCCATTTACTGACTGTCTTAGTGGTCCTTGTTCATTTAAAAACAAAAGGAGAGAGAAGAAAAGTGATGACAATAAAGTTGAGGAAGGAGACATGCTTCTTCTCAAGTGGAACATTTATAATAATTGTATTAGCTAATGTGGCAAACTTTTAATTTCAATGTGACCAATTAAGTCACTCTTAAGGCAAACAGTTTTATTCAACTTCTTTTGGTGCCTTGAAAATTAGTAATAAGAAGTTTGAACAAGGAAAATGCACTCAGCTTTGTGCAGTATTAAACAGGTTTTTCTTCAGTTGATGCACATAGATGCAATTGTCCAACAGCAAATATATAAGTTTTTATCAAAGGTCATCTCAGAACAGGCACTCTTCAGCATAGATAGTCTATCAACTAAGTTGCTATTGGCCACATGGAACAATCACTAAAGACAGTTTTTGATGTTTTCAGTTTATCTGGATGTTCATCACATAGAGAGTTGACTTGGTGCAAAAGCTATAAATAACAGCATGTACAGATATAAAAGAATTGAACAGAATTCTTGTGGTAATATGGAAGTGGCTATAGCAACAGGCATAAATGACATTGAAAGGTATCAATCAAACCTCAAAAATTCATTGCTAATAGAAGAGAACAACAAACTAATTAAAGGTTATTTAACAGGCAAATTTGGTTATGTGGTAATTGATAGCTAAGAGACAGAATGTTTACAAACAGCCAGTTGCAATCCTGTATCTCTGCTTCTTCTTTAGAGTTATATTGAAAGAAAATACTAATTTCAAAACATTTTGAAGCTCTTCTTTTAAGTGTTAATTCTAAGAATTCTAAGTAAAGACATTTCAATTAAAGAAAGAGAAAGAAGAATATCTAAATAATAGAAATACAACAGTTTATGAGGCTGGAAGTCTTCTTTGACATTAGTCATGTCTTCAGCTCCCTCCAAAATATCTCAATTAGGTTATGGTATGCATTGAATGATTTGATTGAATACCTGATTTTTTAGCAATTGTAATTTGAATGACTTGAATTTTATTCATTAGCTTATATTACTTATATATTTAAATTTCATTTATTTTCCATTTATTTTAGATGTGGATGAGCTTTTTCATTTTAAGATACTAAAGTTTTGTGATCAGTATGTAAAATCTCTGGCATATCAAGGAATTGAAACTAGTGGCACATCATGCCTTAAGGTGATCATGAATTCATGAACATGTACATATTTATCTTTTTAAGGAATTGTCATTCATATCTAATAGGAAGGACAAAAACTATAGGAATCAAAACCCAAAGGATAAAGAAGTTATTGTGTTATCATGTCTGTTAATTCAAAGAAGGCCAAAGAATATCACAGACAGAACATGCAGCAAATTGAGAAATTATAAAGAGAATAACAACTTTTAAGAAAATATTGATAACAATCATAAAGAAACAGTTGAAATTCTAGAAATGCATAATGAGTAAAAAATACTTAGGAAATTTAAAACTCACAGTACACACTGAAGTCAAGAGAAGCATCATGAAGAGATCCAGGTTCTGTTAGTTAACTAATGACACCTCATAAGAATGACTGATTGAAATTCTGAAAATTATAGAAAACTGTGTGTCTTATGTTTTGCAATCATTCTATTTAATTGGACAAGTAGTGTTCGAGAAGATTTTAATTAGAATGGAATGGTATGCAGAATTCCATAAGATCTGGCTACCAAAAGGTCATTAAGTTGACAATAATATGATTGTTGGCATTTATAGATAGGTATTTATCAAGCTTAGCTCCAGTCTGGCACAGGGCCACAGTGTTGATCATCTAGTGATGACCAAATTTACTAACTTGTTATTAACCATTGCTCTATTATAAACACTGTACATATGTATGTATATAAAAAAAATAAATTCCCAGTATTTTTTCTTAAAAAGTTTTCTATTGTATATTCAATTTGTAGTTTTCAAAAAAAGAGAGTTCTGGAAACTTTTTGTTTTATCAGAGGCATGTCACAATGGTAATGGTAATATCAGCTATTTCCTTATAAGGAAACATTCAGCATTTATTGACCGAGGCAACCAGTACTACTGTTGTTTGAAATTTATAAAATCTTTCTCTTAAAACAATTTTTCATTAAAATAGGTTTGTCAAGTCTTGCTGTTATTGTTCTTTCCATTATTGATGAGTGTTTCTTTCCTAACCATTTATCTGAAGTAGTGTGAAATGTTAACATCTTGATTATGTCATTATTTTCTCTTTGAGTTAAATTTGGCATCCATTTTAGCTGTTGTTGCTGTTGGAAGTCTTTTAGTGATGTGGTTTCTGTTATTTGGTGCAATTCTTTGTTTATAATTCTGTAGCACCAATCCACAATGGTTGGCAGAAAGAGAGTGGGTAAGTGAGAACTTGGACAAACAACTCTACTATAGCAACCTTACTTTCTCAGGCAGTACCAGTAAAATGCTGTTACTCCAAGAATCAACCTTGACAAGGACCAACACTGAGTAGGTAATGACAACAACAACAAAAATAATAATAATAAATCTGGCAGCTCTGCAGCACCTGAAGTAGCTGCATTGTAGCAAACCTCTAGTTATGAATATACTTTTAATGCAGAGCATAATTCTTTTATGTACTGTGCCATATGTTGATTGTAGTTCATACAAGAAATGTCAAAGTATAAATACAGCTGAACACATACTGTATATCTGATGCATTTGACTAATTTTGACCGCAGGTGGTACAGATTTATTTCATACAATTTTACCAAACTTTTGTTTGTGATATTCAGATGCCTTGGGTTTTGGGAATTAATATAATACTCATATGAAAGGATCTTTGAAAAGATGAATCTATCATAATTATTGAGTTAGAATTCAGTTCATGGAGAGTGTGGGTGAATTACATCTGAGAAATATGTTTAGACTTATTAAATATCTCAAGATAAATAGGATATACAATATTGAAATTTTAATTTTATTACTATTGTTATAATTGAAGTGCATGACTATTAAAGATGAGGACATTTTAGCTGTCAGGAAATTTCTTCAAATTTATCTACTATTCTTTGTTGAGTTTTTGCAAATGCTAACAACTGATCAAATCACCTGATTGTGATCAGGGTTGGAGAATGTTCTTAATTGAAAAGAAAATCATTAATAGTGGAAAGATTATCAGGGCGTTATTACAGAGTTATCACACTTTTTCTTAAAGGCAACACACAGAAATGAAAATCCAAGTATAAAATCATGAAGGTGAATGAATTCAATACACTATTTAAAGTAGATACTGATTCCAGTGGTTATTATTTGTGATAAAAATCCAAGATTGTGAATGTTGGTTTTCAAGGCAGACAAAACCACTCCACTTGAAAGATTGGTACAACTCAATCTTTCTATCTTCATTTCTCCTTATTTGATCTTGTGCCATATGAAGATAAGCTTAGTAAATACCAATAATAACTTTTAATAACTAGTAGTTTTTTTAGACAAGAATGATAAAGCTTTGTGATAAGCAACATAATATACCACAACTGGGAAATTTGGTCTAGAGAAGCAGTAGCAATAATAATAAAAAAAAAAAAAAAAAAAAAAAAGAAAGGCTACAAGCAAAATAATGGAAGGAAGGAAGAGATGTTGTAAATGGTTGGTTGATTTTGTTTAGGGACATATCAACCTCTGTGGGTTATTTAATGCTGAAATCTAAATATTTTGGACACAATTTTATGGCTTCAGCTAAATATATTTTTAATGTAATTGTATGCCTTCAACTACAGATAAAATGTATTATTAGTCATTTTGTACTTGTATTTTTGGTACTTCTAAATTGTACTGCTAGTTATCTACATAATAATTGCAAATGTCAGTGTGCCACTGTGTCACACTTTTTCAATTAAAAGGACACAATTCTCTAACTTTCAATAGCTCATATTACAGAAATTCTGGATTTCCAAGTTTTCATTACTGCGATTGTTTTTGGCGATTTTTCTTTTTTTTATGTGATTTTTTTGTGACAAATTTTTTTGTACAATAACAATTTTTATAACTTGGAAATTCATTTGGGAATAATCAAAATTAATCAAAACCCAGTGAAAGTCACTCATGAAATAAAAATAATTGTTTGTACAGAAAGTAAGGACCTACACACATTAAATTGTTTTCAAATTAAGTGGCAGCAGAAGAATTATCATTGAACTTTTAAAAGGTGAGCTTAAATATTAATGCAGTAGTTAAATGTAGCAATCAATTTTGAATTCTTCTGTAGTTTATTGTTGTCTATCACATACAGTGGCAGTATGCCTTGCAAAAAGAAATCTCCACCAACAGAGGATCAGATTGCAATGAAAAGAGTCAATGTATACATGTATGCATATAGATGACTGTGGAACATTGGAATCAATACCTCTGAGATATTATGGAACTAAAATTTCAATATACGTCAACCATGAAAGGTAACTGACATGCCACTATGGTAAAAAACAGACTATCAAACTAATTCTAAGACTGAAAAAATAGAAGAAATTATTTTATTCAAAAAAGATATTCTTGCAATATTATAGACAAATGTAATATTGGAAAAATGGATAACATTGGTTATTGGCAAACAAAATGGAATTTGCAAACTGTGTTCAAACTTTTAAACAGTTCTGAGTAAAACTTCCTAACCATTGAAATAAATAACATGCATCAAAATTGTTTATATGCTCGTTTTTTTTAAATCATTTCATCCTGAGCAAGCTGATAAAGTCACTAAGGCACAAGGGTTTACTGAGAATAAAGGAAACTAAGAAAATGTTATTGAGAAGAAAGGATTCAAAGTGTTCTTAAATATGCCTTTATCTTATATTTATTTCAAATTTTATAAAATTAGTGATTTATTTTTTAATCTGGTAGACTCAAAATTTGAATATCCAAGTTATAGAGAAAAATTTCAAGACAAACTTATACATGACATATTTAACATATATATTTGGAGCTGTTAAAATAGAAGGCACTATAAATATTCCTGATAGAGTGTTTGCATTCAACACCCTGTATGTAGTCAAAAATTATTTTTTTAAAATATATAAATGTCATGATAATTGTCTGGAATGTATGATCCACCTCCCCCTCCACAAAATACTAAGATTCAAGAATCCTATAGAACTATAATTAGCAATTTACTAATGTAGTAAGTTTGATCCTCTTTTGAGAGCTCTATTCTAAGATCAGCTAAATACATATATATTAGTAGTTATATAAATTTGATATTGTAGATTTTAATAATGCACAAATAGGTAAACATGTACACAAACGTAATATACAAAACATACTGACAAATCTCAATGTCCATCTAAAAGGTTTACTCTGACAAATTTTTAACAGAAACAAAACAAGAGAAGAAAAGCATATAAACTTACCATTGGCAAACATTTCTTTCTGCAGCTTCATTTCTGAAAAGAAAAATCAGATGAATTTGAAGAAATAATAACCAGTTTAGTGATGAAATTAGTGAACTTTTTTGACTATAATTGATATAGGATGTTTCTTTTTCTTTGCCTTAAAATCTATAAAAAAAAAAAAACAACAATAAAGCTCCAGTAAAGAATACTGAAACCTTATCCAACTTATTACCCTTTTTCCCATGCCAAACAAACCAAATCATTATCAACTATCAAAACAATGCAAGAAATGTCCATTTCTATTTCTTTCTCCTATTTGCTCTCTTTTCTTCTTTACTTTTACTTTCTTCAACTCTTTCTTTTCCCTACTCTTTTCTCTCTTGGCCAATTGATTCAGTGATACTATTTATCCAAATGTAGCACAGAGCTGAGTTTAAAATGAGTCCTATTTGTACATGGGACCAACTCTATTGTCACTTTTCCTTTTAGAGAGTTTTCAGGTGGCAGGATTAACACCACCCAACCCCAGGAAGAAGGTATTACCTAGGGAGGAAGACCAAAAAGGGTTAACTTGTTGATTTGTTTCAAATGAAATGTTTAATTATCATGAGAAAGTGACTGATTCTCACTAGAATCCTCTCAATTAGATGGGTGATAAAACAAATTAAATGCTGAAGAAATAGGAGAAAAATATAATACCATCATACTTTCACCCCAGTTTTATCTGGGTCACTAATTGGAATTGAGTGACATCAAGTCTCCTCTGCAATCCAGCTCTCTCCCTAATAGTTATTCCAATCTCTTTGCACAAGTGTTTCAATGATTAAAACCCAAACAGTATCCTTCCTATTACACAATTTCTTCCACTCAAAGAGAAAGGAAATGAAAGGAATATGTGATGCCAGTAGGGATGATATTACAGTAAGACCTATAGTTTGCATATAATGTGTATATGCATACCAAATATTTGGTATTTATCACTTGTTTTTAAGTGATAGCAAGAGCACTTTCTTCAGTTATTGCTGCTGTTGATGTTATAGTATAAATGAATTGAAAAGGGCATGTAAGGATGGAGATTGTAAAGAATTAGTAGTGTCTGTTGATGATGATTGAAAGAGAAGAAAAATAATGATGAGTATAATGTTGGATCAACTATTTATTATTTCATGCATTTGCATGTTCAAACCAGAAACTGAATGACAGCAACTTTCCCCAAATCTTCATCACCCTTCTTAGTTTTCTCACAGGATTCAGTAGCATTGTGGACTGGACACCTCAACCTTTTCTCAAATTTCTAACTCATAAAATCTCCATTCTAAGAGAATGGTACTGAATAGTTTTTCGCCCAACTCACTTCCCAAACAGCAAAACATCATCATACTTTTCTACATATAATTCAAGTCACATTTTGGCAATTTCTGCACTATCTTCTCTGTTTTCTTCCTCTCCCATTTCTTTTTACATATAGTGTTATTGTCATCCCTGGAGTTTGGAGCTGAATGCAAAATCAAAGTTTCTGCTCTCTTGATTCACTGAATTCCTTTTATTTCCAACCTAGGAAGGGTCTTGCTAACCTAAGTATTGATACTCTCCATGTGTTCATCACTTTTATTAAAATTTCTGCTTTGAACTTTAATTTCCAGTAATAATTCTTTATCTTCACTTCCTCCTGCTTTGTGGAATTGTATTTGAGTACTCCAAGGTATTTGTCAAAGACTTTGGTGTTATCACTCTGTTTTATTATCTAGCTGTTCTATTCTGTTGTCATGAGTTTTTGTGCATCACTAATTGTATTCATTTCTCTCAACTGAACCCCATTCCTAGTAGTTCTTTATTTTTAATCAGCATTACCAGTTGTTTTCTTTGGAAATAATTTTAAGTCATCCATGTACATTATATGATTGTCATTTTCCTTCTTGCTGGTGAATTTATCCTGCTGTACTGATTTTTTTTTTTTAATTACATTCAGTGGTACCATGGCTACAACAGTTAACAATACAAATAAAGAACCTCCCTGGTAAATCACTCATGACATTATTTATTATTTCTCTTTTATAAATGAAGCTAGGAAATTTGGAAATCAAATATTTTATTTCAAGTTATTTAATTAAATCTATAAGCATTTGTACAAGTAGTTTTGTCACATTCCATTCCAAGTAGTTTGCAATAGAAAAATCCATGAAATTAAGAGAATGAAAAAGATATATTGAGGTGTTTTTTGCATGCTTTTTGAGTGTATAATACATCAGTAAATAACAATGAAAATAGCAGAAGAAATCAGGGTAAAATATCATGAGAACTGATAATCAAATAAGTGATGGCTAGAATTTCCATGTAAGTCAATAAATATTACAAGAATATCTTCTTTGTTTGTTCAATGTTTTCATCAATTTATTGGAAAAATTCTTCAGAAGTAATTTTCATTCAGTGATAAAAGTTATCTGTTTTCACTCTTATAATGTAACAACAAAATTCAACCTGACAATGGATAGACAAGATATATGCCAAAATACTAACAAGAAAAAAAATTAGAAGAATTAATTAAATATTAAAAGCAACTGATGTCAAGATCTTGAACAAACAAGGCCAAAAAATGGGTCTCACTGAGTTCATTGTACAATTGAAAATAAAATATTCATTTCTTAAGTGGATATAGCATGCTAATTCATTAATTCCTTTGGTCAGTCTTGTTCATTTTTTACAAGGTTCCATAAGAAACTGATTCAAACAAATGCTTTCAAAAACCAAATTGAAATTACTGTAATTTCTGTTATCATTATTTATACTTGAACTATTCTCCTCATCTTATCACAACACTTCAGCCATTGTGCCTTCTGTTTTTCATCAAGTATTTACTGATCTGAGTAAACATCAGGGAATTTCAGATTGAACCCTTTATTTAATCTACAAAGTTTGTATATCACAAGCCAACCTTCACTGGACAATACCTTAACTTCAATTCCCACCATACATACAGTAAGAAACACCATGCAAAAATCATAAGTGACAACCCAGATACATAACAACAGAAGATGATCAACATCAAATGTACCTTTCAGGATAATAACTACTTGGCTGTCTCCATTACAACAAAGGCTTAGAAAACAGTCAAGACACCAGGACAATATTCAGAAGCAGCTCAACCCTTCAGAGAAGTCTCAATATTGTCAAGCCTAATATAACAAATAACTGTATGTATACAGATGTGGTGAAAGAGTCAGATGTCTGAAATAATCAGTGCATATGCTAGATTAGCGAGGCCTTCTTGGTAGACCTAGCATATGAATAAATACAATATGGTGACCTTTAATAAATAAAGAGAAATGACAACAAAACTTCAGTAGAAGCAGCAGTAAGAAAAGAGAAGCCTCATTGAATGGCATCAATCATGATAGCAGAAGATACCATCTTAGCAGCACACAGATTAAGTTTAAGGCTCTTATTGTGACATAAGACAAGCATAGTGGATTAAAGTGTTGGTTCATGAATTTAGTAGCTTAGTAAGTTTGTGGGCTAGATAGTGCAGACTTAGGCTCAGTGGAAAAAGGGTGAACAATAACCAAGAAATACTAAATGATAACTATAGAGATAAGATATTGCTAGACATCGTCAGCAGAATGAGAATAATCTACTCTTGTAGATTAAATAAAGGGTTCATTTCAAAATTCTTTGAAAGGTTACCTGGACTGATATGTACCTGATGAAGCATCAAAAATTTTGTAATGATAAAAACAAAAATGAGGCCAATAGTCCAAGTGTAAAATAATATAAATAATGAAACTGTTTTTAAATCAATGGCAAAATAGTCAATCTGAAAAAAAGGATGAAATTAATAATTCATTGTTATATGATTTGTCATAAAAAGCATTACAACAGTAAGATTAATCATTTTGATGATCTTTTTAGTAGTGAAACTTTTTAGTAATTCCAACAACAATGACATGAAATCAATCTTAACAGATCTGTATTAAATATCATTATAGTACATATACATTCTGCATTAAAGCCTCAAAGAGGAACACAAAAGTACTCCTTACAGCTAATTTAGTTTTATGAAAATAAATTTTCTGTTGTATTTCATTTTCTAGGACAAAACAATGATTTATATTTGGATTGAGAGGTGATTTGATACAATATTCCCCTTTCTTGATTAGTTACCATTCTTGTCAATCATCAGCAGTCCTATTCTTTCATCATCTTCAATTTTCATATGCCATTGGTTCTTTTCAGAATTTGTATATTCCTGGTATATCCTTGCTACTATAACCCAAGCCTCTGCCATCTCAAGATACAATGCCCTATATTTCTGGCCCTAACAATGATTTCAGAGACAAATATTGTTAAATTCTACCTGTGTTCCATTGCTGCTACAGCTATGCTACATTTTTATCTATTATGCTCTTTACATAGTTTAATGGGGGAGAGTGAAACAATCCAGTGTATAACTTGTTTATTTTTGCACAGGTTTATCCATGAAAAAAAGAGAAAATTAGAGATTCTATGCTAAACACAATGATTCATGAATATGATTCAACTGGAAGAACCTGGAGTAACTTATCTTTTTTCTAATGTTTTTAATTTCTCATAAGAAAAAATACTAACAGCATGAACTTCCCTTCATGATCTCCAGATGTTATACAAAACCTTCCATAAGAGTACCTCTGGCACCTCAGTAATTATTGTAGACATCAGGAAATGCTGTGAATCATTCCTTTAAATGCAATAGAAAAGCGCTGTCTACTCTTGGATACTTATGCTCAATTGAATTATGATTTCTGATGTTGATTTTGCAATGTGCCAAGAAAAATAAAAGTTATGCTTTGATCCACAAAGGAAAAGGAACATAGCACATGACATTTTAAAGATGAGTACTTCCAAAAAGGTTCCTGTGGTTCTTTTACAAAGAATCAAAGACATCAGAGAATTTGCTTTTAGTAGCAATGAGGAAAACTGTTTAGAATATGGACCTCTGATGTGCAGGCAAATACTTTTTCAACTCATATCTAAAAGTCAGAATCACCTGGTCATATTTATTAGATTATTTTTATATAATCACAAGTGAGATATTCATTGTGGCTTTTGATATTTAAGAATGATCTAATACATATAAACAAACTATTTCAAATTAATTTGACAATAATGTCTTTAGGAAAGAACAAATTTAAAATAAGTTTGTTATAAGATAATCTCTTTTTAGAAAAAAATGAATTAATATCTTAAGAAAAATATGATTTCTGCAAATAAATTTTAAAATCAAATCCTCTGATCAGTGGACACAAACTCTACAAAACTCAGAATAGGAATTAGTAAACATTTAATTTTATTTGTTGTTATATATACTAGCAGTGTGGACTGTATCAACATTGACCGTTTTATGTTTAAACACAATTGTCAGGTCTGATGATTACATTTAACCATGAAACAGACCATTGCTATCTAATGTTGATACCTATGTTCACATTACTTATGTTTATATACCTCATACCTTCCAATATTGATCACTCTTCGCCTATAAATATATGGTACCTCAAAAACTATTATATATATATATATATATATATATATATATATATATATATATATATATATATATATATATATATGTGTGTGTGTGTGTGTGCAAAAAATATTAAAAACAACAGATATTTTGTGTCAATTAATTTTAATGATCAACTTTTCCAAATTACTAATAATCATTCTCAGGCAAGGAGGAAATTCTGTCAGAAATTGTCCAAAGTTCATTTCAGAAAAAAGTACAAAAAATATGTCCAAGCTTTTGACTTTCATAAGTCATCATCACAGTAGATAGAGACAATTGGTGAGTTTTATAAAACTGGTGAGTGTTGTAACATAAGCAAGGTGTACACCAATTGTCTCTACTGAGCATGATGATGACTTAAGAAGGTTGAAAGTTTGGACCATATTTCTTGAAGTTTTCTTCCAAAATGAACTTTGGAGAATTCCTGCCAGAATTTCCTCCTTGTCTGAAAAGGATTATTCATAATTTGTAAAAGTTGATCATTAAAATTAATTGACACAAAATATCTGTTGTTTTTAATAATATTTACCTTAAAGAACATTTGCTATTTTTAATTAATATATTCATATTTAATCTCATTTTGATTATGTTCCTTAGCCCTTGAATTGAACTGCAGCAATAATGAAGATTTTGATAAAAATATTACACAAATTACAAAGAGTAAAAGGCATTGGGAATATTTTGGAATAGCTCCACATGGCTCTCAGAGGATATACAGAACAAAACAATTTGGGATCACTAAAATCTCTGTTGTATGGGATGTAAGCTTGAATATTGTCTAAAGCAAATCCTTGTTCTAAATTCCAATGATTTAATTCTGAAGCTGAGTATATCAAATGTGTTAATTAAAAAAACAACAAACATGTAGATACTAATGATAAAAATGACATGTAAAATAATTAAAATACTTCTTTATAGAATGTTACATAAAATTTACTCTATAGAAGCATTTTGCATTTCTATATTCATGCACTGAGACATTTATAGAAATTGAAAAGCATATGTCTATAAATCCTGCCACACATTCTTTCATATATATTTGTTTATACAATATAAATAATTGACTATTACTACAGTACTTGCAACAGGTCCTTACACTTCCTAGGAGGCAGTTTCTTTGATAGCAGTTCTTAAGTCTTTTTATCATAATTCCATTTGTATTGATTGATATTCTGAATAGGCACCTTTGAATGGCAGGTGGTGATCTGATCTCTTAGCAGCAGCACTTAAAAGTGATCTACTTAACTGTGATTGACAAAGTATTCCAATCATTTACTGATCAGATCGAACCAATTTGATTCGGAGCAGCCACCACAATTATCAATAAAAGTCACCATGCTGTTTTCTTAATTAATTACGTGTACAAGATTTTTAATTACCTTTCAGTTTGTGTATGCATGCATGGGTGCCTGTATGTACATGTACTGAAAATTCTGTCTATGTTTGTGTTGAGAAAATTGAGTGTGTTTATGTGCCTTGATAACATAAGTGCATGTTTTCATATGGATAAGCTTATTGTGTTTGTATGTGTAAATGAGTGAGAATCTATAAAGTGTATTAATAATTTTGATTGTGTGAATGCTTGCAAGTGTGTATGTGTGCATGTGTGGATATATATATATCTGTATGTATATGTAAGGGTATATGTACATATTAGGTTGGTGCAAAAATAATGTCGTTTTCTCACATAGTAACATATGTGAGAAAACGACATTATTTTTTCACCAACCTAATATGTTTGTTTCTGCATAAGTTAATTTCTAAACAGCATACCATTGGGATGTTTTGTCCAGATATATGCACCAATACATTGATATGTTTGTGCATCTCTGTTATAAGTATTTGTATGTAAGCATATCTACAAATGTGCACATATACCTATATACCTCTTTCTGTAAATGTTTTGTGTCTATCACTATATATGAGTATGCAAACAGAAGATTTATCATTTACTATGATCCAAAATGTCTAATCTAATTCTTAGCAATAATTCAGTACCTCAAAAATCCACCCTATGCAAAAATAATGTTTATGACTTCTCATGTCCTTTGTGAGATTGTATCTCTAATATTAATAGTCAACAAACAGTATTACATTCTTATATTGACCACACATGTACTACACTCTATCATAGATTGACTTGTTACTTGTTGAAATTTAGTACAATTCATGCAGATATCGATCAGCACATCACAAACAACTAGAATACTATCAGTATAAAAACACATTTTAATAGATAGCACCAAAATATTATAGAGAACACATTGCAAAGAAAGACTTGAAATTCTAGAAGTCATTATAATACAAAAGAAACAAACACCATCAAACAAAATATCTTTCTCGATTGGAGATCATATAATAATGAAGTTTGTATTAAAAAAAATGTATAAATACTTCATATATACCTTTCTGTTTGATTGTTGCAGATGATGTCACCTTCAGCTGATTTAAATTCTAATTCTAGTAATCTAAAAAAGCTGGAATTTAGTCAAATACATCTTGCTTATCATACTGATGACTTTTATTCTTGAAAGTACTTGAATAGTAAAAACACATTAATTTTGAACAATTTATTAACACTTTTAATCCTAATGGACAACACCTCATTTGAAAATTGGAAAGGCAAAAGTTGAACAGACAGACAGACTTTGTCAGTGGTATTTAACAAAACTTGTTTGTATGAATTCTTTCTGTCTAAATGCACCATATACAGGGTATGATGGGTAAATTGTCACCATTTTATGTTTTTAATTTTCTACATGTGCATTGTTTGTTTTAGATTTTGTCAACTACACAGTATATTAGGGTCAGTTGGGCACTGTCAGTGAGAAAAAGAGCACTATGACATAATTCACTCCACCAGAAATTTGGAAATGATATGCTGTACTGCTAAGAATTCACACTGAAAGCTCCAATATGAGCATTTCAGAGTGAGGACAGTGCAGAAGATTCGGAAAGTGTTGGATGAGTCTAATAGTGATTATGAAGGTGTTTGGAGTGATCACTAGTGATGGTGATGTTATGCCTCCATTCATCTTCCCACAAGGACTCAGACTCAGCATGGAGGACTACATCAAATGACTTGAGGAGGTAGTGCTGCCCTGGGTCAAGAGGGTGGCTACTGGAAGACCCTTTGTCTGGCAACAGGACTCTGCACCATGCCACACAAACAGGAGAACCCAGTGATGGTTGTCAGACAATTTCTGCAGCCACATCACCCCTTACATCTGGCCATCTAACTCCCCAGACTGCAACACCCTGTAAATTTTTATATTTCTGTGTATATGAATAAACATGTATATCTTTGCAATTATTATATATACAGGGTGCAATGGATAAATTTTTGTCTAAATTATGCAAAACTGAAAATAACTCTGACATCACATTTTAACAGATATATTTACCAAAATTACACAAAAATACCTTGAAATACTAAAGAGTTAATCTATTTAATAAAATCACCATTGGCTTCAATGACGGCCTCCAGATGACTTTGGAATCTCCTGCAACTTTTCTGGACAGCCTCCTTGTTTAAGTTGGTGAATGCTGTCATAATCCTTGCCTTCAGTTCATCTTTAGTGTTACAAGAATTTTTGTTGTTCTCTCACTTAACTGCACCCCACACATAATAAATAAGGGGGTTGCAGTTTGGGGTATTAGGTGGCCAGATGTAAGAGGTGATGTGGTTGCAAAAACATTGCCAGACTTTCAGCAGCCACCCTCTTGAACCAGGGCAGCATTACCTCCTCAAGGCACTTAATATAGGCCTCAGTGTTGAGTCTGAGGCCCTCACCAACAAATTCAGGAGTTCTTTTCTTATTAGAATCAGCTCAGTGATTTTTCTGAGCTGTTGTGCCTTTGCAATCACCATTAAACTTATTCAATTCTTTCTGAATCCTCTGCACTATCCTCAGGTTGACACCCAAACACACTGAAATGTTCATATTGGAACTTCTGGTGCAAATGCCACACAGTAGAGCATGCCATTTCCAAATTTCTGGCAGAGTGAATTGTGTCAATGTGTTCTTTTTCTCACAAATGATGCCCATGTGACCCTACTATACTAGTCAACAGAATCAAAAACAAACAACATGCATGTGTGAAATAAAAAAATATAAAATGATGACAATTTATCCATCGCACCCTGTGTATATGTGTGTGTGTGTATATATATATATATATATATATATATATATACACACACACACATACATAGATACATGCACACACACACTAGAAAGGTCGACAAATGTAGGCAATAAAATTAATGTACATTTAATGATGAGTGTGTACATGACTGCAATGATTTCCATTGGATCCAGTAATGACATTGGTGATATGGGCAGTGCCGATGTGGCTTTTCAGTTACGCTTTTGCTTCTTACATTCTCTTATACAGATGTGATAATGTTGGGCATCTTATATATATATATATATATATATATATATATATATATATATATGCGTTTGTTTCTGTGTGTAATATTTGCTATAAGATCTACATATTTCATAAAATCTATATTTATGACTATTGCTCATTTATCCTAGTCTTATTTGAGCATTGTGTTCAGTTTCCTATCTATAATACCATTTCACACAATACAATGCAACTCTTAGAAAGATATGCGCTATATGCCTGGAAATACTGCATCTATGTATCACAGTTGGTTTTGATCAATAAACTTAAGGGCCACTTATTGCTTTTTTTAAACCTGCCTTTCTTGTATCTCTTTTGCTACCAGAATGCATCCTTCAAGAATATTAGTTTTGTTCAAATACATGTCACTGAATATTCAGAGAACTTTTTCCTTCATCTGGAAAAGTATTCTTTGAATTGATATATTCCACATCCACTGATTTAAGTGAACATTGTTTCAAATTGTTCCATGCAACATAATTGGAAATCTACTATGTTTGATAGTGGAATGCATGTGATTCAAGTACAATTCTTAGATAAGCTATCTCTGAGCCCTTACTTAAAGTAATCTGTTCAAATGAAAACCTACTTTCCACTGTCCCACTTGGCCAATGCTTTCTCCATTTAATGCTGACTGGTTAATTTATTTTCTTTTCTGAAAACACTGAACAGTCATTTTGATGCTAATTTAGACATACTCAGCAACATTTACCATCTCACAATAGGAGTCTTTTTCAATTTTCCATCTCATTACAGGAGGACACTTTTCTCAAGCTGAATACGAAGTAATGACTTTTTTCCACTCATTAGTCAATTGTACGATGATGCATTTTCAAGTTGAATTTCCAATTTTCAGGCTGTATCTGATTCATTTCACCTTTGAACTGACCAAAAGTACACCCTATTTTAAAATAGGACATTTCTATACTCCTCAAGTAGAATACGGCATAATCAAGGGAATTATTTCTCTTGCATTTTTATTGTCAAGAAGCAATCAATTTTGATATCCTCAATTAAATGAAGAGTAAAATAATAGCTTCTGTTTTCTCTTTATATCATCTTTATATACCTATATATGTTTCACAGCATAATTTTTGTATGTGCATGTACATTCATGTACAAATATACAGAGTGACTATATGTGCATATGAATATACATACATACAATCTATACATATATGCATGAATATTTATATATACATGTGTGAATATATATGCATGTATGTGTATAAATGTATCATTTGTTTTATATATTTTACATATACATTTGATTGTGCTTGTGTATTAGGAAAGATTATTATATAGAGAGAAAGTGAGAGATAGGCAAACATTTCTATACAGATGCATGCTAAAGAGGATAAATTCAAATGTTCTTTTTTTTCCTACCTATGACCTCATTATGATAGTGTCATATTAATGTATACTAGAAAAGCATAAGTTGTCTATCAACATGCATCTCCCTTCACCTACTGATGATGTGGCTAGCAGCTGGTGAAAATCAACTCCTTGGCTACTAACTTTGTCCACCCAACTGGTTTTGTATTTGATGACCAATGAACTTCTCTCTGATCCCATTATGTAGCCACTATGGTTTCTATAGCCACTACTAACAACTCAGAACAAAACGAATCAATGTCAGAGCTCAGGTAAGCACAGCTGGGGCAGAAAGACAGTGGATGGTGCCAGCTGCAATTTGTTTGAGCTTGCCACTTCAAACTTACCTATCCCACTCTCTAACTACCCACCACACTCCACTGTTACCACTTCCATGTTTTTATACACATTCTTTCTCTCTTCATTTTCTGACTTTTTCTCACTCTAACCACCTCCTACCATCTCTATATTTTTCTCTCTCTCTCTCTTCCATAAGTTTCCATCTGAATTTCCAGCTGGTGTCAACATTTCTGGCAGGATAGAATTTGAAAAATTAAATTGTAACTACTTTATCACAGTTGTTATTAATTACTCAGGGGGAATTCACTTTATTCCACACAATTTTAAGGTGAAAATGTGTTTCAGTTCTGCTTTTTGAGAATGGTCATGCATAAGTTGAGTCTGACATGTTACTCTCAATTCTTGGAGATGTAGGGTAAGTCTTTTATTAACAGCAATAACCTTTGCTTGTAACTGTTCAGTAGATTATTAGCTATAGTCGAGGATTGCAATATATTATTTCATGTTTATTTTATTGCTGGATTGTTCACTAGCTCAATTTTGCATCACATTAATGGTATATTTTGTTGTTCATTACCATTTAGGAATATTTGCTTGATTGTAGATTAAGAGTATGTTCTCTAGCAATGGTTTTAGATATTAATAGCTATTCATGTTGCCACTCAGTAAGGATTAGTGTACCAAGCAGAGTGGCTGGGTTAAAAAGATATCAAGATCATCACAAACATGTATTAATTGTTTCCATTTTTTAAATTATAGATTAAAGATAGATGAAATAAATTTTATTTTAAATATTTTGTTTTATTCAAGAAAAAACAATTTTTTATGTTCATTTGTATACTTTAAATGTTTAAATACAAATGAAAAATTTGCATAGTTTTTTAGTAAAAATGTTTCAATAAGTTCCTATAAACTATTTACCATAAGGTAACAAATAATCTTTAAGCACAGGATTATATATAAAATGTCATATATATCCAGAAGTTACATTTTTTCACATTGTATTATATTTTTACTTTCATATCCTTTGTATTATTTATAGTATAATATATAAGTACCATTCATAGCCATGTTACCTCTTTCAATGTAATATAATTTTATAAATATACAAAAATACAAAAAGGCTGCATCAACTTCAAATAAGCATGAAAATTTAATCTTTGTGTGGTAACATCAAACAGATGGGGAGAATGATAATAACTAATGAATTGAGGTTAGTCTTTATTACTACATATTTAAATGTGAATTCACACATGGCACTTAATCACATTGGCTACAGTATTCCATTTGGTTCAATAATCTTTCCCTTTTTATACACATATGCACAGATATGCCTACAGAGAGGAAGACACACAGGAGAGAGACATGCACAGTTAGTCATGTTTTTGTTTGTTAATAAGTATCTGGTTATATATGAAATCAGTAGATACTATATTTTAATTTTTGTTATATAGTTAGTTTCATTTGTTTTGAGCCTATAAAGTTTATATATATATATATATATATATATATATATATATATATATATAAAGAGAGAGAGAGAGAGATGGATACAGATATGCTGAATCAATCAGTTGTTGTCTACTATTTCATTGAGTATTAATAAGATGCCACTCAGTGACTATATATTTAAATTTTCAGCTTTACAGTGTGACAATTAAGAGAATAGTAGTAAGTTTGTAATGAATTGACCTACTCTGTATTACATAAAGGTAAATATGCTCTGAAAATAAATACACATAAAAAGCACAAAAAGAAATTATAATTAAGCAACAGCAGTTGAAAATGTAGAGAAGATAAATTTATTTCACAACAAACATCACTGCAGTGAATTCTTTATTCACTAGTTCATATGCTCAATAACATTCTTTGAAGAACTTTAGTGTCTAAAGCCATATAAGCTCCTGAAACTTTTACTTAAATTTATTCTGCTTTTTTAGCTAATTCTTTTTTTATTTTTCTTGTTCACTTTATGTTCTATATTTTCTCATTGCTACATATCTTGCCAGTTCCTGCTTAAAATGGAGGACTGTAGACCTCCAAATAAATATCTTCTTCTATCTAATGGCTATATCATTACACAGATTTTACATATATATATATATATATATATATATATATATATAAAGACATTTTATGTTTATACATTGTTTTTTATAGATAAAAAAAGAATGTATAAACATAAAAATGTCTTAAAATAATTGTTGGACTTTGTCCATTTCATAATATATATATATATATATATATATATATATATAAAATCACACACAATATTTGTCAAAGTAAGAGATTAGTGATTTGAAAGGAGATTTTCATAAACATATTTACCACAATATACCCTAACACTGAGCTATACAATTCAATTCAAGTTTGTAGTGCATAGCTTCCTATCCATATTGCCAGTATTATATTGGAATACAGTTTGATATCTAGTGCCTTTTTGGGAGAAACAAGTTCATTATAGGCCAGAAAATACAGAATGTGTGTGTATACATGTGTGTGTGTATATATATCAATGTCAATGAGTGAAATAACTTTTTACTGTTACTATTATACAGACATGTAAGTTGGTTATGGTGGGAGAGTGGTTTTCCCAAGTGCTCATTCATCCACCTTTTTTGGTATACCAGGGATATTTTGGGTAAGATAGCAATGGAGTAAAGCACAAGGATATGAATTCATATTTTTCCCAAGGAAATCAGTACTAAATGAACACAAGTAGTTTCAACAAATTTTCAACTTCATTTTTGAGTCTGATAACTATATTAGATCTCTTATCACACCTTTCCATCTCTCACTCTTTCTCATATGCAAACATATAATTATGTGTATGTATATGAAATAAAAGTAATAATTTACAATGGCAAAAGAGCTTAGTCAAATGTGACTTAAATTTATTGGAGATTATAATGTAGAATATTCCATTCTTAACATTAATTTTTAACATTCTTTTCAAATACCAACACATTACAACTTTCCCTAGTTTGATGTCCATGTACAATTTTATTTTCTCTCTTTTTTATCAGCTCTTACTATGTTTAATACCAAATTTTGCAATAAGTACATCTGTTCTTGATTTTAATCTTTCTTGTATTAATTATTCCTTTTTTTGTTATGTTTAAGGATTATAAACTTTTGAAAAACTGAATGCCTTCAAGCTTGGATATATAAAACATATATTTGGATGCAATATTCCTTCTATTTTCACAACTCAACAGGTATGTCAAAAAATTTTTTCACATATTGATGAGAGATAGGAGTGTATATTTTCAGATTAGAAAATACATTTTTAATTTTTTAAATTTGAAAACATTTTTCTTATTTGTTATTATTATAGTTATTATTATCATTATTGATGTCAAATCCCTCAAGGATTGATGGGAGCATGGATTATGGTTATGAAGGCAATGTGAAAAATGGAATTCAATTTTTTTTGTTACTTTCACCATAATGCTCTGGCCAAAACATATTTTTCAACTTTGTTGGATCTTGTTCTATCAACAGTGGTAGATATGAGAGAGAGAGAGAGAGGATAAAACAGCTCAAATGACCCTTATCAAAATCAAATCTAAAGAAAAACCATGCCTCAAAATGAAGGCTAACATCATATTCAGTAAACAAGCAACTGCCCACTGCCAACTCTTAGCATTTCTCTGGCTAAAAATTGTTTAGAGAAAAATTCTTTGACTTCTATCATATTGTTTTTTCTTTAATATTTTCATTTTATATAACAAGTTAAAATGGAAAAATAAACAAATGAAAGAAGAAAAGAGAAATATTGGTCTGTCTTTGATTGATATTTTTGATAACTCATTTTAATATACTCTGTACTGTTTGTGATGATCAATACAAGGATTCTCTCAATAATTTATTCATTGTACTTGTGGATATAAAGTTCTATCGTAAATTGTGACTGCTGGTACAAGGTAGTATCATGTATGCATATGGGCATGCCACATTAAAAATGACTTTGTGTGACATCCTACCACCATGGCAGTGGGAGAAAGTATATAAAATTAGCAATAAAAAAAATAGTATCATAGTTATTCTGGAAAATGAAATAGTTTTACTTTTATATATATATGAAGTTTTAGTTTTTGCTAAAGCCAGTTGTGATCACTTAGCACTAATAGTCTTGAGTAAGATATAATTCCTTGTTACTGCTCTCTGTCCTATCATCAAATATTAAGACTAAAATTTTGATTGTTGAGATAATATTTGATAAAGAAGGCAGTGGGTGAGTGATCACTTGGGAAAATCAGTCTCCCATAACCACCTTACCTGTCCAAGTAGTAGTAATAATAAAAAGTTGTTGCATTTATTGTCAATTTTGATAATAGTCAATCAGTCAAAATGTATGAAGATTAACAAGTTCTAGATTTTAGCTGATGACACAGTCAAACTGAAATTTGTCTCTGAATGTTCAATAAATGACTTATTTATATTGGGTGATTGAAAAGGTTGTTTTACAAAATAAATAAAAGTACAGAAGAAGAAGAAGATTCTAGTCCAACAGTCAAATTCAATGTCAGTTCTTGAAAATTAGAATTCATGATATTTTGATATATTTTGTAGAATTGTTCTTATACTTCTGATATGTGTACCATTTATATCATGTAAATGCAAATATAGATAAATGAATGTTCATTACTCTTGTGTACCAAATATAAGGATCTGGTACAATTAAAATATTCCCTTCAGTTTTTTCCATGGAACTGTGCTTATTTGGTACAACACACTTATTTTTCAAAAAATTTTATTGCAGCACAATTATTTTGTCCTAGAAATCATGCTGTCTCAGAAAAGATGCACTCACACATTTATTTAAATGATACTTGTAATACAGCAACAGCTCTAAGTAGAAGCTTCATTTGACTAATTCAGTTTTAGTGCTGAAAATGTTTATTTTATTATAGTGGATGGTCACAAGTGAAAGAAGAGATGGGATGTGCTTATTTTATTACCACAGTACTTTTATTTTATAACTTACAAAAATCACACTGGGATAACTATTCCAGGCAGCACTTATATTTGGTACAAAAGAGTAAATAGTTTATTTCTATTATTTTTAATTCATTTATCTTGTTACAACAGGTCCCTAATGTTAATAAAAATTTTTTGCAGTAAAAACTTTAAAGGTTGCTTTTATCTCATCAACAATTAAAGAAGAGATGGCAACTTATTTCCAACTCCTACTTTGCAACTGACAGAACATAAGAAAAACATGCTGCTTTCTTATTAAACTACTTACAATACCTTGACTGAACTAAGAGTTATCACTCCTAGACTGTTGTAGTTATTCTCACGAGTTTTGTCCACACACATATAAATATACACAGAAAAGAAGTTAAGAGTATGGATCAAGTGGAAGAGACAGTATTTTAAAGAAATGCAAATAAATTCACTTTGTTGATTTTTTTTTTTACTTTCTTGGATTACAGGAAATAAAAATCATGATTCTAAGATTTTATATCTCATTTTATTTGGTTTTCAATATAAGCTGTGACCTTTTAAGTAACTCTAAGCAAATCTGAAAATTTCCTGTATTACATTTTTTTTTCATATCTGATGCATTCTCTTCAGTTTTTAAATGATGCTTTTACTTCATCTGTCTTATCATACAAGCTCTCTCTTCCTTTCAGTAGTGTGTGTTCTGTTTTAGGTGTATATGCCTTTCCAGTTTTGTCTCTTTTCTTATCTTTTGCTCAGCAAATACAGTTAAAAAATCAGTTTTCATTTAAACTCAAAGGATGAGGACGAGAATAAGTAACTAGTAGTATTCCATAGATGAGGTGAATTAACCACAATTTTATTGGAAGAAAAAAAAATCCAAGTTTAAAAGACGGGGTCCTTTAGGTCAAGATAGTGCAAAAATAAGTATATGCAAGTTTCTGAAAAAGAATTAAAAAAAATAATGAACAGTTCTTGCTCTCTCTCTCTCTCTCTCTCTCTCTCTCTCTCTCTCTCTATAAATATATATATATATGTGTGTATGTATATATTTAAATCAGTACCATCCCATGAAAATCAGTAAAACCACAAAGACACAAGGGGTTACAGGGTGTGAAAGAATTATGAATGGAAACATTAATAATGAGTGGGAAGAGAAAAAGAGTAATCAGGAGGACAATAGATAGTGATTGACATTTCATTCATATGTGTGTGTATGTATATGTTATTTCATGATCATCAAGTCACCAAGCTTGAAACTGAATCATTAAAACTAACATTAGCAATGAAGCTGGAAATATATTATTACTTTTATTATTAAAGAATTATTTGATATTTGTTTTATATCAAATTCCTTTGATATAAATATTTTGATATCTTTCAAGTTACCTTCAGTAGTATGCTTCCTGCTTGAAAGTTTACTTATTTAATTTCAAAACATTTTCAGAAAATCTCCTGAAGTTTTCTGGACAAATTTTAAATGACTGTCTATTTTGCTTTGAAGGGATTGCAATTTTAAGAGAAAATAAATTGAAATGAAACATTTTTATGAAAGATTAAAACCTTTCAAAACTTGCTAGAAGAGTAATAGACTTTTGCTGATAAGGAAAGTCATCTAGTGAAGAGAGAGTGGTTTTCCCAAGTATTCATTTTTTCTCTTTTCCATCAACAACTGTAGCATGCTAGTGATGAGACATTGGAATGCATGTAAAAGTAAACTCATGCCTTTCTGATGCCTTTTTTATTCTTTACAAAATGAACATGATCAGCTACAGCTGTTATTTAAGTTCTGTCTACTGACTCCATTTTCTATGATGATAAATATTATGTCAGCTTGCAACTTCAAGTTAGGAAAAGTTTATTGTCAAATCTTTTGCATGATGGATAAAATTAGCTCAAAGTAACAAAGATATTCTTAAGTAAAAATATTGGTTTTTGCTTCTATTTTTATTGATTATAAATACATCAAAGAATTTTTCCTTTATTTCTCTTGTTATATTCAAAATAAAATTAAATAAACTTTCAAAGTACAAATCCTTGTCATTATCATACATCAATTCTGGATAAATTTTGAATTGAACTTATAATTATTTATACAAGTTTATACGTAAATTAACCTTCTTGTAGAGTCAACAGTCATCTATCACAATAGGATAGACTGAGCTCAATCACTATGTATGTAGCCGTTGCAGTGATAGCAGAGAGCTTCATAAACTGGAGTCAATGGTCAAGATGGAAGGTTCCCCCAATGGAATCAATGGCCAGGTGTCCATAACCAAGACAAGTCTTCAAGGTGGAGGATATCAGCTGTGGTTTAACCTCGAGAGGAATGTACTCTTATCAGGTCTACTTGCCCAAGACATGTCATGTGTGATTAAATATACTTCTCCATCTCAGATATGTGGGGCTAACTGATTAGGTGCTCAGCTGCATGGGGACCCTACAACCACATAGGACTGATGATCATGTGTAATTAAAATTATATTTTTATATGCAGAACAATGGAGAGAAGTAAAAAAAAATTAATAGAGAAATGGCAACAATATTATTTTTTTTAGTAAATGAATATTTGTTTTTAAATCAAAGTGTAAAGTATTTTCTATTAAAGCTTCTAACGACTTTATAATTTTACTAAAGATTATTGAATATATAAATCAATAATTGTTCAAAATTTATTAGTTATAGTTTCTAAATAAAAGTAAATTTACCTAGTTTCCAGTTCTGAGTAAAAATTTCTCAGTAAAGAAAACTAAAATTTCTTTTTAGCTGATAGAAGCAAACAGAAAAAGAAGCACCATAGTGAATTTGAATAAGAAGAGAAATTCCTAATAAACTACAATTTCTTGTTGTCTTGAGAGAAAGTTTAATTACAACCTAGATATATGACATTATATACTTCTCAACCTATGCATAAGACAAGATATTTAATAAAATTGGGATGGTACTGGTATAATAGCAAATAGTTTAATATTTGACTTATTCTTCTTATTCATCACCCTCTGTTGTATAAGAGAAGGAAAGAACAGCCATGTTAAGGGCGGGGTCACACCGATGCTAGTGATGACAGCAACATGAGTGGTTGTGAAAACTTTGTTGCCAGTGGTAGAGAGCAAGGTGTAACATTCCTAAGTTGTCAGAAATATCTCAACAGTATCTTCTTACAAGCCTAGCTTACTAACCTACCTTTGACAAGTGTCCAAGAATTCCCCTTTATCCTCAGGCATAGTAATGCTATCTTCTGCTGATGACACCTGTCTTGCTTTGTTGCAGTGTAGCAGAAAAGGTAAGCTGGTTACTGAGATACAACTTCCATTATATTTGGAAAAATGGATTTCATGATCATCATTCCAATTTCATCTTTGCATTAGATCTCTCTCTTTAATTTTGTAATAAAATATCTGTGCATATAGACAAAACATTTTGTTAATAACACTAACATTGCACTCCAAAGATTATTAAAAAAAATGGATCAGGTTATTTTGTAGAATAAGTAAAATGGTGGTTTTTTGTTTTTAATTATTTGTTGTCATTACAATAAATCAAACACACAGATCCATTTTCAAGAGTTGTGAAGAATGGTGTATAAAAGTAAGACTTAAGCTCTGACAACTATACAATGGTCTGTGTCCTTCTCCTATATAATAATATAAGAAAGTAAAATCAGGTAATAGAATAAAACAAAATTATTTTCATTGTTAGATCATCTCAAGTTAGATTATAAAAATTAACTGCTGTTTAGAAAAGGAGAACAAATTTATTTTTGTAATCATAAAATTGGTCAAAATTGCTTTTTGCAACCATTTTTTATTCACTTATCATCACAGAAAACTTGACAGTTGTAAATAGCCCAGTTTAAAAAAACAAAAAAACAAAAAAAATGCAACACAAGGTCAAGGTTTAAAGTGGGCTTAATGGCAATACCGTGGAAAAATTGCCCACTTGGCACTTCCACTTTTGAGAACACTGCAGACACCCCACTACCCTTCTGAAGGAGAGGTACTACCTGAGAAGATTATACTCATGGGGCTTGAGCTTAATATTATTAACCTAAGACATAGATGCTAGAGCTCACAATCTCAGAACTTAAATATGTTTTTATCAACATAATAGATTCAAAATGCTATTTACTATGTGAGTTTTAACGTCTATTTCTTCCTTTTATCAAATACCTTAAAACTCACATTTAATGTTTTGAAATGAACTTTTTGAAATAAGTTGCTTATCGGCATATCACTAACAGTTTCACATTTATAGCATTTTCTGACTTAAACTTATGATGTTGACAGAAAACAAGGATTGCCTCTTTTATATACACAGGTAAAATACAAGCTGTTACTACAAATACTTTGCATATACTTTGATGAAAAAAGTACACTTTGCCTTTTTGTAACTGTCTCAATCTATAGATTATACTCAACTTGTCCCCATTCTACTCCTTCACTCTATTGAATATATAAGCCACATGTCCTTTTCAATTTGAAAATCTACTAGACCTTATCTCTCCTCTCTATTATATTTGTTTCTTTTTTATAAATTGATTGCTTTCTTTTGAGCTTGTGTTTGCAAAACATAATTGTATTATTAGAGTTGCTATGAAATAAACAGGAATTACTGAAATTCTACTTTTGTCAACATGTGTTACTCTTAACTTGTTGCAATTGACATACTCACCTTTACAGAGTGGGCATCACAATTCACATTAATAATAAAAAAAAAATGTAAAATCAAATATCTTGAAAATATCTTTATTTTTTTTATTCTCTCAATAGTCCCCAAATTTAAATCAAATAAGAACATAAAATCCAAAATAAATAAATAACCATGTGCAACCTTCCAAACTTACTTTTAATATACTTAAGAGAGATATTGGTCCTTTTATTTATTCTAAATGTTGATTTTCTTCTGTTTTTATGTCTGCTCCCAAAATATTTTTAGCAAAATTTTAGTCATATTTGTAAAACCAAGTTAAAAAAATAAAAGTTTTTCAGATTTTTGTAAAAAGAAAAATAAATTTTTTTAAAATACATTTTTGTAAACTTTCTGAAATGTAATTTATGTAATAATTTTTTCAGACTTAAACATGATTTTCAAGATACTGACTATTCCATAGAAATAGTGTTTGACATTTTGAAATGAGTAACTCATTATTTCATTACTCTTTGACCAATGCATTCTTCAAGTCTTCTCTGATATAAGGTCCATATAACTGGGGTTTTTCTCTTTTTTCAATCTTCTTTTGACATTTACTGGGAGAATTAGTATATGTATTTTATTTATTTATTAAATATAACTGGATTTTTTTTCAGATTAATAGCTGGATTGAATTTATCTATACAAATACACCCAAATTTTGAACCAGTCATAAAATAAAAAAAAAACTGGAAGAATTATACACCTGAAAAAGAACAGTGACAAAAACATTGCAATAAAAACAAGCCAAATGAATAGTGAAAAGTTTTCATAGCATTTAAATAATCCTATCACTTATTTGTTAGTTTTTAGATAATCACAGAAACCTTGCTCTTCTTTCTCAGCCCTAAGATGATAATCACTATTGATTGCATTTTAATTTTCAAATTTGACTTTAAACTCTTATAAGGTAGAAAAATTGAACACATGAACTTTTTATTATAACAAAAATCCCTCTGTTTTATTTGATCCACAAATTTTTTGTTATAATATCAATAGTGATGAGTCAGTAACAAATGACAAAGAAAAACTGATATGCTATTGAAAAAAATGGCTAGTACCTTAACTTTGCATGACCAAAAAGTAATGGACAAATACTCATCCAACATGTTTATTATTATACAAATAAGGCATTGTGTATATATTACCAGCATTATTATTCTACTTTCCCACTGAGATTAATGTAGTTGGCTTATCAGTGCGCATGAACAATTTCCTTGAAGAATATAGTATCAAGTGACTGAAGCCACCATTGGACATCTGCAACAATATCTCTGTGGAATCACTTCTTGGATATATGTCATTTGAGGGTCCCAAACAAATGATAATCTGAAACAGTCAAGAACCAACAAAAATTCAAAGATCCACATTTAGCAAAGAAATTGGTCACAAATGAGTTCTGTGATGCAAAAAGTGTGCTGTTTGGGGACTTCATACTGCATGGTGAGAGACATTAACATAGATACTGTGAAACATTGGACATACTGAGGAAAGCATTTCATCAAATGTGACCAAGGTATTTTCATAAAGATGTCATCCAGCTGCATGATTAGACAACCCAACACATGATCAACACAAAAAAAGAATAACTCCAGCAATATGGTACAATGTTTTACTACATCCATTACATAGCCCTGACTTAACTCCCTGAGATTATAAATTGGTTTGGGCCCATCAAATCACATTTATCTAGGAAGTAGTTACATTTAGATGATTCTGATGTAGAAGTGTAAGAAGGGCTCCAGTCAACTGATGCTACATTTTTTTAGAAAAGGATATTTATGCACTTGTGCACTGACAGAACAAATGTATTGGTCAGTTGCATGGAAAAGTAACCTAGTAGTGCTGGTAACATATGCACAATATTTTATTTGTATAAATACTCAACTAGTAAATGTTTGTCTTTTATAGTGTATGCAATGACATATAGAAATTATTACATTGAAGTAATTGACCAATATATATTTTACTTTTTTAGTATTTTACAAATTATTTATCTAAATATTTATAAAAATATTTTCAGATTTGTTTAATTTATATATAAGGTTTGTCTTTTCTTGCATTCATGAGATGATGATTTCTCAAACTTTTGGAATAATTATTAGATTATTTGTTCATCTAAGAAAGAATTCAAACCTCATTCAAGTAATACTCATGTACAAAATAATATTAATACGTTCAACAGTTTAAGATGAATATGAAATCTGAACAATGATTTGCCTAAAACCTAAATTTTTTAATAGTGACTTTCTCTATCCATCTTGTAACTTTTGTTTTTATCTTCTGTTGTCAATATAGTTGTTATGAATTATTCTCGGGACATCATCATTTGAATTTGCAAGTTAATACAGAAATTAAAATAAAATTGTTGTACATTATATAATGGACTTGTAGCTTTCTAGTTAGAAAGCTATCAAATAAACATGTAGATAGTGGCAGGTTATAGCAAGTTAAATGTTGTATATAAACTTTTGGCAGGGCAAGAATGCAGGAAGAAAGCTACTCAGTGCAGAATGTTCTACACTTGTCTCTAATCTTACATTTTCCAGTTGCAGATGGATGTGGATGAGCCAAGAAATGAACTTTTAGTCAGGAAAAACATAAATTAATCTTATCACTTTACTTTAGTTCAGAAATTCAAATGAGCCATATTGTAACAAGAAGCACATACAAAAATAAGCTTTATATGATACAACCCTACCTGAAGACTTTGAGAAAAAAAAATAATACTTTTTACAGCTTAAAATATCCATTATTGTAATTTTCTGGGCTTTTTATAGATTTTAATGAAAAGATACGAATAATAAATATATGATAGTAAAGAAATAGAAAATATTTAGGCACTGAAATTTTTCTTCATTTTTCACCCATAAAAAAAGAACGATTTCTAATTTATCAATCAGATCCAGTGACAGGACTCAAAGAGTGTGAGTTCAATACCCGGTTAAGGCAGTGGAGAACTTGAAGAGGGGAATTAACAGGAAATAACTGATAACTGACATCCATTAGACATGGCACATGGAACTAGAACAGTCTACCCCAGTGAGCGAAATAAAGAAGGCCGAGCATACAATGGCTGAAATGTTGTAATAAATATGGTGACAAAGATGAGGACAATAGTCCGAATAATGTAAATAGTGTACATAACATCTCATCTCAGAAATATAGACAGATATCAATCAAAAAGTTGATAAACATCAAATAGTATTTTCTGTTCTATTTACATTATTATAATTTTATTCAAATTACCTTGTAGCAAATAGATACTTGCGAATAAAGCCTGCAAGGATCTATGTCAAAATCTATTAGGCTGTCATACTGGATTCTTCAAATTATTTTTTTAAAACATTTCACCCCAAGCAAAGCAGGAAAGCCACTAGTATGCAGGGAATTGAGGAAAGGATAAAAGAAGAATGGAGGTCATGGTAACAGAAGTTGGTGATGGACATTCCATTTAAATTTTTGAAGATTGTACTTATCAGGGAACAAGTAAGAGAAAAGGAGTTCCACTGTCAGGAAGCATGAGAAAAGAAACTGCTGGAGTAGAAGTGGTGGTTGCATTTAACTATATCAACAGTAAAAGGGTGGGTGGTACCGAGATGCCAATCTACTAATACACTTAAATTCATATAGTCAGGGCATCAGGGAAGATAGCTCATCAGAACAGTTGCCATGAAAATATTTGTAGAAAAGACAGAGGGAAGCCACAACACATTTATGAGAGAGTGACTGAAGTCAAAATGTCAAGTCAGGACCGATTACATTACAGATCCTTCTTTGGATTTTGTCAAGAACATTGAGATGAACAGCAGGGGCACCAGACTAGATTTGGCAACAATATTTAATGCATGGACAAATGGTATATTTGTAAATGTGTAAGATGGACTCTGATGAGAAAAACCTTCTGGCATGACACAGTGAACTGACTTTCCTTGCAGAAGATGCAGCTATTGATTCAATGCAGTTGTTCTACCTGAGATAATTGGAAAACATGAGGCCAAGAAGGCACAGTAAGACACTATCACAGAGTCGAGCATCAACCATGCTGATGGGGAACATGTAAGTTTCTCTGTAGCAGTTAAATGAGAGCAGTTTAGTTTTGGAGGCATTAAAGTTTACAAGCCATTTACTGCCTCAGTTAGCTACTGATTAGAGATCCTTTTCAAGAGCAGTGGCCAGTTTAACTTTGTCAGCACTGCTGGATTGAGACAGGAATAAATGGTAGTGTTGTCTGTATAGATGCCAACTTGAGAACTGATAACATCAGGGAGATCACTGATGAAGATTAGAAACAGTGTAGGACCCAGGATAGAGCCTTGGGAAACTGCTGCATTCGTATGGAAGGAATTAGACAACTTTCATTTTATGATTTGGTAGGAATGATTGGATTAAACCAAATAATCACCCTGTAATACTGTAAACCTGAAGCTTATGAAGAAGACCAGCAAACTCTGTCAAATGCCTTTGAGATCTCTAGAGCCACAGCTTGAGTGTCACCATTATTATCAAGAACTTGATCTACATATTCAGTGTAAGGACATCAGTGGTAAACCGGGCAAAATGAAATCCATATTGTTTATCAGAGAGTAGATTGTGAGAGGTAAGATGCTTAACCACTACAGCATTGATTAAAGCCTTGAAGACTTTGCTGAAAAGTGGTAAGAAACTGATAAGAGTGGTAGTTAGTGGGATGAGAAGGTTCTTAAAAACAGAGATGACAGAGGAGGACAACCAAGAGGCTGGAAAGCAAGAAGCAGTGAGACAATGGTTGTATAGTTTGGAGAGAACTGGAGCTAGCTCAGGAGCAGATTTTCTTTAGGATGATGGTTGGTATCCCGTTGCGCCTACTTATGAGATTCCAGTTAAGAAATGATGTCCAAGACCAACAACAGAGTGATGCACATATCTCTCAGTAGAGCCTCAATTCTAGGGGTGAGGAAGTTGGGTGTAAGCACACTGGATGAGTTAAGAGTTGGATGAGAATTTTCAAATAAAGCATTCAGCCTTATTTGCTGTAGATGTAATTGATTGAATAGAAGAGGGATTGAAGATTTGCTGTTGTTCAGCACACTCTTGTAGAACAAAACTTGCGAGATGCTATATGATGTTTCATTCTAACAGCAAACAGTAACTTTGCTTCATTGAGCAAAGGTAGTGGGTTCTTGACTGGTGGGGGAGTGGAGGTAGATTTTAACAGACACAACCACATGATCAGAGTTGCCAAGAGGGAAGAGCTGTGTAACATGACAAAAATCAAGGATAGAGGTAAAACAGATTGAGGAGAGAAGCATTTCTGTCAGGGTTACTTGGGAAATATGTAGGAAAGTCAACCACTTGTGTTGAGGGATTGAGTGATTGAAAAGTTAAGGGATTGGATGCCAGTGGGGGCTGTCAGTGACAGTGTTTAAGCCTCCTGGTATGGTGGGCGTTGAAGTCTCCAAACACAAATATGTTAGGAGACGAGTGTAGGGAGATGGCCTTGTCAATATTAGCGGAAATACTATCTAGCATGCAACAGTCATGAGAGGAAGAAGAAGGATCAAACAGACTCAAAGCTAAATGACAATAAACATACTACAGTTAATCACAATACTATTATTCTGACAATTGATTACCTTGAACCTTATTTTTTATTATTCTGGACTATAGACTAAAAAGTTTCTGGAAACTTCCATCATTACAAGACTAATTTATATAGTTCTCATTGATGTTGTTGAGCATCTCACAATATTATACAATTTCTTCCTTTGGTGTATGTATTTATATATATATCCAACTTATTACTTTTTCAGATGGATAATATATCTTGTTTTTAGATTAGGTGTAACATACACTTGAGGAAAACTAAAGAACGTATCAGATGAAAGCTTGTTTTAAAAAACAAGAGATGAAGGCAATAGTCTGAATAAGATATGGAATAATGTCTAACAGAATCTAATTAGTGATAATGATATGAAAAAGCAAGTGGCAATTAAAGTAAACAAAAAAATACATGAGCATTAGAAAAGCAATAGAAGATGGTTAAAATATTGAGATAAACAAGTGATGATGGAATAGTAGATCAGAGGGGAATTATGGAATTAGAATTTCCTTGATTTTGTTGATTTGGTAAAATTGTTATTCCCTAATAAACTTGAAAGTAAAAGTGTCAGAAAATTGCTATCAGATCTGCACTTGTAAATGTCAGATTTACCATAATTAACCAGTCAAATTTGTCCATGATATCCATGATGTCTGCCCTGGTGATGAATACTGGGCATGCATACTTGTATTTAAGTAATCTTTTTGTTGCTTTTATAGATCTTACTGACATTTCTAGTTACATTCCTTTCTTTCAGCCATTTTTTACTTTCTGTAGCTTGTATCTTATTGTAACAGATATACAATCCAAAAAAAGTTATTTTGTTATTAAGATAGAAAAAAATAGTCACTAATTGATAAACAGATCCATGAAATGTGTGTCAGCTATTGGGTAGAGGAAGTGGTACTTAAACTAAATAAGCAATTAAAATTCTGATAATTTAAATAGTTTGTTAGCTTTAATTATAAAGTTGTTTTCAAAATTTATTGCCAAATTTATTATTAAACTTTGGGAATGGGTAAATGTTATCTACTCGACTGATACTCTTCTATTTGGAAGAGATTTCGTCCCTATTCATTAAGACTCCAGTTTTTCTAACTTAACATTTCTGAAAATGCAGCCCCATCTGAATGTTGGCAGCAAACTCCCCATGTGGTATAGTACCAGAAAGAAAATGGTGACAAACCAAGAATAAATGTAGCAAATGTACTGCTCACACTTGCCCATTCACAGCAATGCAATTCCATAATTTTCATGCTTACTTTTCACTCTTAAGTAAAATTCAAATTGTTGAAATCTACACTGCTTTGAATTGAACACTTGTCCACAAGATTAATTTATGAAACATTTTTTCAATTTTCTTATTCTCCAGTAGGTCTGATAAAAATATTAACTACCATTTCCTTTCTGTTTGCTACAATTTTCTGATCCCTTCATTTCTTATTGACTGTACACATGTAGAAGATTGGCTGAGACTTTGTAGTTAAATAAAAAGCAACAAAATGAAAGAATTCAATAATCCAAACTTCTCTTGGAAGCAATAATGTTTATTCGACCAAATATTAACAAGAACAAAAATATTTCTTTAAGCCTTTAATATGTAGAGATTAATTCTAAGGGTAGTGTTAAGAATTAAGACTGAAAAGTAAGTGTTCTTTTAATACAGCTATGGATTATAAAATAATACACTCAATTTGAGTGATTTGGAGATTAATTCCAAACTGTCACCAGCAAAGAAATATTATTCCTTTTTTATCTTTCTCATTTTATTTCTTTACTTGGTAAACAACTATTAATCTTTCTTTGGTCTCTTTCTACAAATACTTTTTCCCCTTTAATCTTCCACTCCACTATGTTGGCCTTATCTTTTTTATTGAAAGAAATTTCTTTTTGTTCCCTTTTTTCTCTTTCTTCTTCCCTTGATAAAAAATATTATTTTATTAAATTTTGCTCTTTCTTTTATTAATCATTGTAGAAAATATTTATCTACTTATGTTGTTATACCTTATCCTTCTCTACCTACTTCTTTCACTACATTTCTTTCCTCTTCTTAAAAAGCATAGTTTTAGATTACATTTTATCTTCACAAAAAAGTAACACCCATTCTCTCCTCCTCCTCCTCCATCTTTGTTTTCTCTTCATTCTTTTTACCCTGCTTATTTGCTTTCTGTTTAGTAAAAGCAGCTCTTTCTAATTAACTTTCATTATTCTTTTGCTTCATTTAAAAGAACAAATATTTCTCTCATTCTCTTTCCACCCACTCTCTTGTTCTTTTATTCTATCCTCTTTTAAATATTCATTCTATCTTCTTTACTCCCATCATATCCTTCTCACATTTTCAAATATATTAATTCTTTTGTTGCATATCCCTTTCATATATATAATTTGTTTCACTCATTCTTTCACTTCCAACACCACAATAGATGCTTTTCATGCTTTCACACACTCTTATACTCATGAAAAGAAATACATTTTTCTTTCTGTCTTTCTTTTTTTCAAATTAATAGTTTTTCCAATCTGTTATTATTTCCTCTGACATTTGTCTCATTCTTTCCTCTCCATTCAAAGAACATTGATATTGCCTCTCTTTTGGGTTGTGCTCTGAAGGAATAAAAATGACCATGAAATTCTTTCTAAAGCAGCTCAACCTTGCTATTCTGCTCTTATTGCTTCTTTCTTGCCTTAAGTTTAATATCTGGTTTTATGAGTTTTATTTTAGTAATTTATCTACTGAGGAGGTAAAGTAGACATGAAGAAAATTTTAAAATTAATAAAAAAGAAAATAAGTTAGACTACCATAAATAATTAGAAGAATTTGGTGTTAAGTGGAAATAGCAGATAGATGGACTCATGATAAAATTGATTTTTGCAGTTTTAATAATTGTTTGATAAGACAAGGAGGAATAAAAAAAAAAGCCCAGGAAATAAAAGGAAAAAATCAATACATACACTTTGTCAAAAGCAAAAGTAATATGTTATATATGAAATAACAAACAGAACCATTCATAAAATGAGTGAATCCAATTTTAACCTGAATTCATCTGAATCTGATTCATGATTGAGTAAAACTTCTAACTCAATAGTTTTCAGGGCATGCATCATTAGGAACATGAATTATACCATATTCAACAGCATATAAAACCTACTTTTTTTTTTCTAAGTATTAGAATATCATAAATTTGTAGTAAATGCATGAAAAAAAAAAACTAATTTTGAATTGAATCAAATAGGGAACATGGATGAAGTATCAGTAAGATTTTATTTACCATTCAGCTATTATTTTTTTTTTAATATTTCCTGTTGAAATTGGTGAGGGGAGAATGTTTACATGACAGCAAATATGGTATTACTGCATGTATTTCTTTATATTGGTTAGGAATAATTTTTTGTGTGTGTCCAGTGTATATATGCATGCAGATGAAAACACAATACAATGAGAGTGTTGTAAATGCTCAACCCACTTAGAAAAACCCTTCCCCAAAACCTGCTGATGTTTGGTTATTTGGATGTGCTGAGAACTTTTTAGCACTTTTATTGTATTGTGTTTTTGTGGGTTGCTATAAAACAGGTACACGTTCTTCTGCATTTGTATTACTCTTTCTGATAACATTCTAAGCATGAATATTGCATTCCTTGTTCTGGTGTCTTTAATGAACCTGCACTGTTCTCGTCCTATCTCTGGCCTGATTCTGCTGTGTGCTCTATTCATCAGAATATGTATGATTAGTCTTGTTACATGGCTCATTAGGCTGAGTGTTCAATGAAGTAAACATTCATTTGCTCCTGGTTTCTTAGGCAGTGTTATGAAGATAGATCTGTTGAGATCTTCCGGCATATCCCCACTGTTATTATTTCTGTGATCTTGTCTTTGCCAGAATCATCTAAGGCTGTCAGCATTTCCGTTACAATTCCATATGGCCCTTCTGTCTTGTTTCTATTCAATTTGGCCAGTGCAGCTTCTACTTCGGTTTTAGAATTTCGGATGTATTGGTAGTTCTGTGTATTGCTGGTTATTCTCTTCTGTCATGGAAGAGTTCTCCAATATACTTGCTCCAGTGCTGAAGAATTTTTTCCTTCTCTAATATGAGCATTCCATCCTTTGATTTTATGAAACCTGTTGATGAGCATGTCTTCTGTTCTGTTACTTGCCTTATTTGCCTATGCATCAATATATTTCAAACCTTTTACAATACACAATGCTTAATTGATTATAAACGAAGAAAAAGTAACTAAAAGAAAAGATTATACTAAAGACATGATAAACTATGATTAGATATCATTGATATAAATCATTTCTAAGCTTGGCTGGCACAAGGCCAAACATAAAATATAAAGAGTATATTGTACTAAACTTTCAAACAGGGAGGATCTTATCTTGAGAAAATAACATTTGAGATCTTGATTTTTACCTCAATTCAAACAAAAACCATAAGAAGAGGATATATAACTACCAACTCAGCAGGTGTACATTTATGTAAGTATATTTAGGCAGCAAGAATTCATTTAAATACTTTCTGTTAAATTCAACTGACAAGGTCTGTCTGTTTTATTTTTACTGTATTTTTCTAATTTTCAAATAAGTTGTACCTCCAAACCCAAATTGTGGATAAACTGTTTAAAGTTCATATTTTTGTTCTATTTCTGTTCAAGTACTTTTAACTGTCTCAGTCATTATCAAGAAATAAGTGCAGTCAGTATGGTAGACAAGGTTTTATTGACTACATTCTAGCATTTTTGGAATACTACATTTCAAATATATATGTTTCATGTATCATATTACCATTTAAAATGCCATTTTCCATAGTTAAATAAAATATTTTCCCCCATATTGTTACATATATGACACATATATATTTGAATACAAAAATCTTGTCTACCATATTAACACTCAGTTCTTGATAATGAATGAGATGATTGAAAATACTTGAACAAAAGCAAAACAAAAATATGAACTTTGGACTGTTTTTGATTTGAATGTACAACAATTTATTAAAAAATTAGAAAAATAAAATAAAAATTAAACAGATAAACCTTGTCATATGAATTTAACAAAACTTAAAAACATAATGTGTATACATGAATACTTTTTTGAGTATGTGACACTTTTTGTTGTGTGTGCATATACTGCATTCTGATTCTTGGCAGAAGGCTGGAGAACAACATTTTGATCATAGGTAGAGCACACAGTTATTCTGATCCTATACAGAAGCACCAGTCCATATATAAATAATCATATCATTTATATACTAGCATGATACCAATAAAATTAATGGTACCATTATTTCTCTTTCACACACAGATGAATAAGACATATCTGATAGCTTCTATTATGACTGGGATGCTGAAAAAATATTAAGCATAAGAATATCTGAGGAGAAAAACAATCAACAAAATATTTATAATCTCTGTATTGTGTACTTGTTTGCATGCTAATTTTAAAAGCCATTATCATTCATTCATAAATTGTCTCAGTTAAACAAATCTAACTATATGTTACTTCCCCAAGTCAGTGACTTTTGGCGGTTTTGTTTTAAATATTAGTGAGCTATTTAAATATCTATTAATGGAAGCAGTTATATATATATATATTATATATATATACAAATATCAAAATTCCTTATATATATAGAGTATAAATATCAAAATTTCTTATATATATGTGTGTATATATATATATATATATATATATATATATATATATATATATATATATATATATATAAGGAATTTTGTATCAGAATCAAGAGTTCAAGCTGGAAGTGTTGCATTATAAATATATCTAACAATTTGGCAGTTTTATTTACTTGTATCAACAAAGACCCAACTCCTCTGCAGCCTCACTTATAAATGACCAACCTGTGCTTATGCCTGCTTTTGCTTAGCTAAAATGGCTTGCAATGTTTATTTAGTTCTCATATACAGCCAATAAATGTTTTCATGCCATAAATCCACATCTTTAGCTCTTTTAAGTAAATAAAACTATCCAAATTCTAATTATATTATATCAGATGTTAAAATGAGAGAAACTGTAAGAAAAAGAAACTGTTGAAGCATGAAAAGTAGCTTATATTTATTTGTCCTTATAAATTTGCAATAAAATTTTGTTCACATGTGATGAATTTTACTGTTCAGGTGAGGGTTGCATTACACAAAAAATAAATAAAAATTATTGAAAATTTTTTATCAATGAAAATAAAGCATTTTTATATATAATCAAATAATATAGAAGAAAAAATGTATACAATAAGAGATACACTAAAAATACAACTTACTCAAAATATCCTTCCAATCCTGTTCACAAGATATAATTTGTTGTAAATGAACACTATTATATAGTATATACATAAAACATATATGCAGTATGTACTTGTGTGTGTGTATGTGTGTACACACACATTACTGGCATAGGTTCAAGAATTTCAGATATACATAAATATATATCTATCTTAGCTCACAAACCAAATTCAAAGCCACTTACTTGAAAAAGTGATTATTGTTGTAATGACTGATCCCAATCAGAAAGCAATTAACCTTTTCACAAACAGCTGCATTTTCCTATAAAGTCTTTGGAAGCAATTCCATGGATTCATGTTGGGAAAGAGAAGATATAAAGTATCCACTTTGCTCTCCTTCAAATATAAATCTTGTGCAGCATTCCAAATAATATTTTAATACCCTTTTCTCAGTAGAACAAGCATTTTGGAAACTCCATTGAGATCTTCTTCAGGCAGTAAAGAATGTATTTATCAAGAACATATGTTTTTCAGAAGTTGTCTTCCACTTTTTCATGAAAATAAGTGTAGACATTAACACATCTTCAGGATTTAAAACATATTCCTTTGTGCCATTATTTGGTCAATAATATTTGTAAGAATGGTCAATGAAGTTTTTTTTCAAATAATTTTTGAAAACTTTGTAGTTTTGATGACAAAATTATACACAAATTAAAAATAGTTTTAAAAGTCACTAATATTTCCTTCTATAATGTTTGATTGATGAAATAATTATTCATCAGCAAATTAAGAGTACTGACAGATTATGCTGAAAATAAATATTTGCTCCATAAAATAAATGACTTTTCACCCATAAAATTTTTTCATCGCAGGTCATAAACTTATTGAGGTACTTACATTCAATAATATCTTTATATTCTAATATGCATACACATTTCAACTTTATATATATAAATATATATTTTGAGATGTACCATATATTAATTAAAGAAAGAAGATCCCAGAAGATAACCCATGTCTAATTCATTAGAATTAAATTTCTTAGGCTATCATATGAAGGGATTTATGTGATATATATTAGCAGTAGTTTTTATAGAATGTTAAGGGTGATTTTAAGAGACAGGGGATTAATTTAACATGGCAAACACACACACACACACACACACATACAATATAATAAAAATAAATTATAAAATAAACAATATTGTCTTTATTAATTTGGCATCCTTAACAATATTCTAATTTTATGCTTGATTTAATCATATAAATTCTAAACCTATCTCTGTAGATTTTCAGAAATTTTTCTATCAATTGAATTTTTTCAAAATCAGTCTACTTGTGATATTTTTTCAGTTTTGTAAATTGCCAGTCTTTTTATATCACTTTAGTCAGTTAATTAAAAAATGCCTTCCTTTATTTTGAAGATAGGTAAACCTTTCCTAATTGGGAAGATTAGCAAGACAATCTTCTACACATTGTGGTCTTGTGTTAGTCCAAGCTAAGTTTAGTAAATATTTAAAATAATTTTTAAATAAGTGTGGCATTTGTTGCAGTTTCCCTATATTTATTTTAATTATTATACACTGGCAAGATGAGCTGATGTTAACAAAATATTTCACATGATCATCGAGTTGGAGATGATATTAAGGTACACATTTTTTTTATTTATACTAAAAATGTATCTGTACTTGTACTTCCATGGAAGTCATATAAAAAGTAAATGGATATACTAAGAGATGATACTTAAACAAAACATTCAGTTGTATAAATTGTGAGAATTTGTCATTATCATTTGTACAAATACCATCTAGCTATTTAGTTTGTGCGTGTCAAGCAAAAGTTAAACAGTTAATTACAAACAGAGCAAAATATAGTATAATCATTAGTATGGAGGAAAATCCTTTTTTTCTAGCTTATACAGTGAGTTGAACACATTTCATAAAATTTGATTAAATGTCACTTTTTGGTAGGGAAGTGGTTTCTTGGTCAGGCAAAGAACTTTTCAACATTCATATATGTATATAAAATTGCACATACGTTGACAGATATATATGTGTGCACAAGGAATATGAATGTATGCCCATTTGAATATAACTTAGCTCTCAACTAATGAATGATGCTAAATTGGAAACTTCTATGATCACATATTATTACAAATAAAGGAAAATTTTTCAACTTAGAAAAATATCTCATAAACTATACTTAGTTTTGTAAGTTTTGCAAATGGTCACAATATATATAAACACGTACACACAAAAGGGATGCCAAAAGTAACTTAATATAACCCACTTACTAAAATAACCAAACTTTTGGGGTGAACAAGCTTTGTGGTTCAGTCAAGATCTTTCTACTACCCCCACTCACATGTATATATTGTAATAAATCACCTATTATTTTAATTAAATGGCATATTTAAATGAAGAAACTTTGTAATATATTTGAATTAAAAAAATGTAGATAACTTTAATTTTGTGTGGTAAAATTTTTTTAATCAAACTCTAGGGAGGGATGAGTATATCCATGTTGGTAATTAAAAAAAATGCATTCAGACATTCTTAAATAATTTCTCAAGTACTGCCCTAGGTTCACAGTTTTCCCAGACTTGCAATATTATCAGCCAACCAAGCACCAAAATCCAATTGGTGAGAACTGGGATGACAACAATAGTAATCATAATATTTACTGACTGTTATTGTGAGAATTAAGCAAATGTAAGAATCCCAAATGCAATGATTTGAATGTTAAATACTGTGTCTCTATTAGATGTGTTGCTGAAAAAAAAAAAAAAAAAAATGAAACAACTATTAACCAAAGATAATTAAGTAGTAACTGTGGTCCTGGGAACAGATCAACTT
>OZ010601.1:78878893-78891393 GCA_963932145.1 Acanthosepion lycidas
GTGATTGATCCGTTTGTGCATGTATCCATGGTCTGGTATTCGCACATACGCTGACCAGCAGTCACTGTAAATGATAGATCCTGGTCGGATATAGCGCATTATTAAGGGAACAAGTGTATTTGCATCTCTGGATTCTCTTTCACCACAATCTGATGTAAGTGAAACCAAAAACATCTTCGAAACCCTTTCAATTCTGCCAAATAGCCAAACCATCTTCAATTTATGTTCCTGGTTATATTTGCATTTTGCCAAAACTGGCACACCTCACTGCAGAAGGAATGGTAACTTCATACGATTTTATTTTATGTATTCATGTACATTACACCTGTGATAATGTTCATGTTATAAAAAGGTGTAAGTCACTCCATAATATCACATCCCATCACGGAAGGAACTTACACGTGTTGTCATCTTGACAGTCCTTGGGTGAAGAGATTGAATCTCACATCTCTTGGAGTGATGTCTGTACTTCCTTCAGGAACAGTCCCTGTTGTATGCTGGGTGTAATTTTTTTTTTTTTTATCTTTTATTTATTTATTTTAAATGTGGTTTAAATTTTATTTTATTTATAATTTTCATCATTATTATTATTTTATTTTTATTCATAATAATAACAATGTTCCCACAATATACAGCCATAGACAAAATTATGGGGCAGGTTTATAAAAATTAGAAATATAAATGAAACTCATTTATTTTATCATTTAAAGAAAAAGAACAAAGCTTTTAAACTAAATTTAACCTCTATTTAATACTTGGTATGAGCTCCTTTTTCTTTTATAACTACCTTTATACACTTCTGCATATTGGAAACTAGTGTGGCGGATGTAAAGAGTTTGTATGTTGGAGAAAGTTCATATGTACGTGTATGTGCATTTCATGGCGTTTTCCCAGAAGTGGGCAAAACGTGGATTTCTACGAGAGATTACATTTTTAAATGTGTCCTCTGAAATACAAAGTAGAAAAGAGAATGAGGCAAGAAGTTGCCCAGTATTTATAGTGTAGGGAGAGCAACCCTTAGTGAGCAATTAGGGAATTAAGGAGGAGCTAACTCCGACAATAGCTTAGCACAAGTAGTTGGCTAAATTTTCTGTCATTTTTCATGAAGTTGGGCTTCTAATCTGCGTTTTGAAGAATATTTGTGCACCCTCACTCTTGTACCTAAGCATGACCACAGATGTTCAATGAGATTCAGGTCAGGGAGGCCACTTCATTACCCTTTCTTTTCAAACCAATGTGTGGCATGGTGCATTGTCTTGTTGAAAATTTTCTCTAATGAAGGTTGGCAACATTGGTCTAACATGCTTGTGTAAGTGTTGGAATTCATTCATATGTGAATAGCATTCCTGTCCTGGAAGACGATATGCAGACCCAAACCATTATGCTCCTACCTCCAAATTTTACAGTTAAGGCAATACATTGAGCATCATATGCTTCCCCAACTTTTCAACGAACATAAACAACTCCAGCGGTTCAAAAAATCTGATAAAAATACAAATTTTAGGGATAAATTTCCATTCAATAAAATTACAGTATTAATAGGGGTAATAAAATCAATTATGCTCAATAAATTAGTTTCAACTAATAAAAGAACTTCAAAGTTGCTTTCATCAGACCAGACAACTTTGGCCCAATCCTCAGCCATCCAATTTTCATGCTCTTTTGCAAAAGAAAGTCTCTTTTTCTTATTAACCTCAGACAGCAATGTCTTTTTTTTTTCCTAGTTTTACATCCTTTGAATCCAGCTTCTACTAATCTTCTAACTGTACAAACCCATATCAATTTTTTGATTCTCAAAATTCAACTGTCAGAAGAGTTTAGAAGATTTTTTTTGCTATCACCTCGAGATACCCTCTTTAGCAACCTGTCTTCACTTGGAAGAAGGAAATGATTTCAGCCATTTTAGTTTTAGGAATGTTTTTATTTGGGGACTTTTTTAACAAAGAAGATGCACTTAAAAATTGATACTAAACTTGTTACTAAAAATTAGAAAAGATTTAGCACTACAGATTAAATTTCAAATAAATGATTTTGCCACTTATGCTAAATAAGTAAAAATGAACACAAATCATTATTGCTCTCCATAAATGCCAGTGAAACATCAATTCAAGATAATAATAAATAATAATATATGTACGAGTTTCAATCATATTTCTAACTTTTCTACACCTGCCCCATAATTTTGTCCATGGTGTACATATAGTGGTAAAAACATTTTTCAAAATTGTATAAAGAATAAATATTTAGTGTAAAGATATCTTAAAAATGAATATCTGCTTTGAATTATGTGAAATGAATGATAATTTTGAAGTTTTAAATATATATTTTACTCATTTTACATAATATAAGAAAGAGAACCTGGTACTAGCCAGATTAAAAGAGATTCCAAGTCAAACTTATTGAGGCCATTGCTTTAAGTTTATGCCAGCTCTTTAAGTATATTTACCTCATTTTCAGATAGTTGTTCCAGCAGCCTCCCAGAGTAAAGCTAAAAGAAAGTAAAAAGCTAGAAAAGTATCTAGAGCTTGTGAGAAAACTGGTAAAATTGTGGTGTATGGATGTGATAGTTATAACCTTCAATATCAAAGTGCTAGGGACAGTCTTGAAAAGACTTGCAAAGACTTTGAAAAATTAGAAATCAAAAACTTTAGTAGTAGTAGTACCACCACTAACTTGAGATCAATTGACACAATCTCCTCAATACTCCAGCACTCTCCTAATTATTTTTTCTGATTTTATTTATACTGTCATCTGAATAGTTTCAATTCATCCCTGGATGTCCAATCTTAATTGCAAGATGCTTTAGGACTGTTCCAAATGTGCCAATAAGGATATATGATATGATTGGGAAAAGTGTACCCAATTTTTCAATTTTCTAGCAAGGCCAAGATGGGCACTTCAAGGCAGTGTAATGGTTAGCAAGCTTCTTTCGCTAGAACAATTACGACTGAGTAGTGAGTTCAATCCTCACTGGTACCCTCTACTTTTGGCCTTGTGCCACATCTGAGCTGTGCTTGGAAAATCACTACTAGCAAGCCCAAGATATTTACTCAGTTTTTGACACTTTTTGCTCTGTGGTCTGTTGCAACTATAACATCTACTATCTGACAAATCTTTACTATGTTTATAATGACTAGATAGCATCACCTGGAGTAATTTGGAAGAAGATTATCAAAAATATGCAATAAAAGAAAAGGGGCAAGTGCTACTGCTTTTAATATTTAGTAGAAGTAATGTTTTTAGACTAGCTTTTATTATTAATTCAAAATGAAAAAATATAGAGCTTATAAAACTATTATAAAAAAAGATAATTGTATTCTTTGTAAGCAAGATAACTTAAAAGTCATGAGATGTTGAATTCACTTGGAAAAAAAGCTCATCTTATTTTGAGAATTTGTTTTCTGATGATTAACGCTAAGTGTAATTCTCTTAGTTACAAACACTTAAGTAGATCTTTTCAAGTCAAAAGTGGACATAAAGTGGCTGAAAGATCACCTGTACTTAAGATCAAATAGACTTGTGCAAATCATAAAACAATAGAGCTGGTTCCCATAAGCTATTTAAATGTATATTTTATACCTGTGAAAACCTGGTAAAAAATAATTTTTCATAACATTTTTCTTTAAATTAATACAAATATATTATTATTACATATTACATTTATTTAAATGCAGAATTTTTATTGCTTTGCATAAATTCCTAAGTATTTTAATTACTGTATTCTGAAACTCGATATCTCTTATAATTTAAATAGTAATTTAAATTCTACAATAAATAAATAAAACTGTAAAGTAAATTAAACAACTTAAAGGATCCATTTTAGAACGAGAAGCACATGAACATCAGAAGTGTCAAAATTAACACCTTCATAATTTACAAGTAATTCCATAACATGTATACAAACCTTAAACAGTTTTACTGTTAAAACAGACTCAAAAAATATGAAAAGAAACTATTTCTCATTTATGAACAACAGGTTGGTAATTAATAGGTGTAACTGCAAGAAATTTATAGCCAACTCTTCTCTGAAAAATTCTTATATCTGTAACATTAACAGCATGAATGTTGGCAAAACATAGTCCTAAAATTATCTTTTATTATTACTGTAGTTATTATAACAGTTTATTCATAAAAAAGAAGTGAAAACCCTTCTCCTGCCACTTATAAATTGGCAGCTGTTTCAAATAATGACTTGTTTTTCACTCTTCAGGTCTGTATTGTAAAATGTGCTCGACCTAATCTAGAATTTTATCAATTTATGAGAAAGCCTTGTCAGAGCTAAACTTTTTCATCTGTCAGTATACAGTACTAAACTTAAAACATCATTTAAAATATTCACTAGCAAATTAATTTTGAAAAGAAAACAAAAGCCATTCAATGTTTATTTTTTAAATGGTTAAAAGATATAAAATTTCATCCATTGATTTTGTTAAATTTTCTACTCTTTTGACTTTAACATCACTTGCAACAGTTTTTATTGTTTCCTAGAAATCTTTATTATTTGAATATGATTTTTCTATTCTCTTTCTCTCTCAAATACACACACACAAACACACATATATTGATGTATTAATGATAGGCCACAATTTTCTATTGGATAATATCTGGAGAGACTGGGATCCATTCCATTAAGTTGGTGTTTTGGAAATTTTTTTTTTTACCAAAATGGGCAGTAGTCAGATTTGAAGAATATGAAAGAGTAATGTCTTGCATGAATATATATTTTAGCTTCAGGCTTCCTTGTGAACATTATCACTCAAAAAATCTTGTGAGTTGTGAGAAGTCTAACCTCAAAACCCAAAGATAAGGTACTAACTAGATACTATAAAAAAAAACTGGCAGCCTAAAAGAAAACATTATGGTGTCTATGGTCACACTGCACAATATGTGAGTACAACAACTACACAATAGGAGATCATCCAGGATGTGTTGACTAGGGGTATAGCAGACCTTGAAATAGAGCTTGACCTAACCTGTATGACAGATAAGAAATTATCCTTGGAAAGGGCACACAAGTTCATTGAAACAAAGGAATCCGGGAAATAATCAGAATCATGACTCACAAGGGGTCAAAACTACCAAGAGCACATACCACAGGAACAAATTTAATGTGAAAACCCAACAGGAAAAGTGTTTTTATTGTAGCCAACAAGACTATGGGGGTGGCTGTGGAAAAGAGCCCCAGCCCATCTAGGTAAGACAACATGTCCTGCATATGGTTGCTGATACACTCACTGTGGTCAAGATACCCACTTTGATGTAGTCTGCAATTGTGTACACCAGATGCCAGAACAGCCTTATCAGATAAGAGTAATTTGATGCTTGGATTACACATCCTCAACCTCATCTCAGTGGCCATGAAGATGCATGCTGCCAACAACAGGAGCATCAAAATCATAGGGGCCACAGTGCTGAATTTCTCAGGAAGAGATATCTGCATCAAGACAAAACAGTTCATAGCTTTACAGAATGAAGTTGAAAATCTAGTCACGGAGTGCAATTATCCAAAACATGAATGACTATCAGCACCACTACTTTTCTCTACAAGAGAACAATCATAAAACTTTAACAGTGCATCCTACAACTCTACAAATCAAGTATGCTCAATGCGTGCCAACATCAGCCACTCCCCATCATGGATGGGTTGCCAATGAAACTAATGATAGACACAGAAGCTAAACCTGTTACCCACCACAGTCCAGTGTCATTACTGATTCACTGGCAGGGAATGGTAAAAGAAGGCCTAAACCAGGACATGCAGCTATACATTCTAGAAAATCACTGGTGAACTTGTACAGACGGCAAATCTTGGTGTACAATAGACTTTCATGCCCTTAACCTGCATGAAACATGAGAAACTCATTACACACTGCCACCATTCCATGGGAAGAAAAAAACATATTCAATGCATGGAACAGGTACATATTTGATCTCTACAGAAAGAAGAGAGTTACCTATTCATGTTTACACCTCATGGTTCAGATACTAGTATAGAACAGCATGGCAAAGGTAAATTGCCTCAGGTAATGCCTATACTAGGAGGTACAATGAAATTGTCTCTCACATCCCCAACAAAACCAAATGCATGGATGATGCACTCCTTTGGGTTAACACAATAGAAGAATGCTTCTTCCAGACAGTGGAATGGCTGAACACATGTGGTTTAAATGGTGTCATACTCAACCTTGAAAATTTGGTCAGGACCTACTAGAATTTGTTGGGTTTGAAATAACACCCAGTAATGTTAGACCATACCTAAAGACATACCTGAGGGTAATCCAGGACTTCCCCACACCCAAAAGAATTACTTATGGTTTGGGTTGGTAAAACAAGTCTTATACACTTTCAGCATGGCTGAGAAAATGCAACCATTTCACCAGCTCCTGAAACCAGATACATCATTTTAGTGGAGCACCAGCAATGCTTTTAATGAGTCAAAAATATTAATTGAACTGGCAATTGAGAGGGACATCAGGATCTTTGTCTGTGATAAAACAATGTGTCTCACAGAAAACTGGTCTAGAACTGAAATTGGATTTTGGATGTTGTAAAAATATTGCAAGTGCTATAAAATCACTCTTTTCTGCTGCCCTGATGGATGGAAGGTAGCAGATTCACACATCACAAAGTCATGCTATATTGATGGAGAGTTCCTTGCTGTTGCAGAAGCTCTAAACAATACAAAATACTTTGTGGTTGTCTGCAAAGACCTCATTGTGGCAGTTGATCACAAAACACTCCTAAAGATATTTGGTAACTGGTTACTTGAGGACATCCCAAATCCTTGTTAGTGGGGTTAAATATCTTGTTATAGTTGATTGTTACTTGCATGCTTCATAGAAGGAGCACCATATCTTGTCATCTAATTCTCTCAGACAGTTATCACATTTGGCATCCCAGATGAGGGATCATCAAATAGCAACCCAGAATTTACCTCATTAGTCAGACAACAATTTCTAAAGAACTTGGGCATCCACCACAGGCAATCCTCAGTGGTATTCCCACACAGCAACTGTAAAACTGAAATGTGCATAAAGACTATAAAATACCTAATTACTGACAACACCAGACCCTAATGGTGACCTAAACAAAAAATGCTTTCTAACAGGCAATGCTGCAGTACAGGAACATCCCAGACAGAGAAATGTCAACTGGCAATGTGCATATTCAAACAGTTGATATGTGACTTTATACAAATACCACTTGACTATTACAGACCCCACCCCACCTGGCAAAAAACATTGGTGTGCAGGCAGGATTTCCTCTACATGCAGGATATTGAACAACTATCGGAACATACCAAGTAACTTTACTTTCTTTCAAGTGATCACATGAGGATCCAGAACTAGATTGTTCCTCACCCACTCAAATGGAACAAGACAAGATTGGCATGATTGAAGTCAAACAGGTCAACCAATATATCGTCAAAGTGGGCTTATCTGGGAGGGTCACACTCAGCAAAAATAAATTCCTGAGAAAATACACACCATTCTGTGCATTGCTTCCAACAAGATTGTGGATAACATGATGCAGCAGAAGTCCCTTAAGATATACCTTATAACTACATTTGGATCTACCGGTGACTCCCCCCCCCCCGAAAAAAAAAACATTGCCCATACCAATATCTATGAGCAATGACAGGAATTTATCAGCACCCAATAGCAACCTGGGTTCTGATAAAATATCCACTCTAGCACCTATGCCTTACCAAGCCATGTCAAACACCAGACAATCTGGTCAGCAGTGATATGCACCTAGATGGACATCAATGAAATACCCACCCCAGCAGCAATACCTAAACAAGCCATCTCAGATACTACACAATCTGGCTGGCAAAGATCCACACCTAGATGGACATTGTACTATGACATGTAACAAGAATGGACAGTTACAGTCTTTTGTGTTATTTGGACACATCCAACTTAAAAGACATGGGAAGAAATACATGATAACATAATCATTCTCTTTGCAAAAAGAGAATATATTACAGGACAGGACACCTGTTATATTTTTTATTTTTATCGAAATGCCTGCTGTAATTTTGAATCAACATCTTTTATAAAAATTGAACAGGCTCATATTTAAAGGGGCTGGCACTTTTAAAATGAAAGTCATGGCCAGTCTTATTTCTTTGTGTCACTAAATGTGAGTCTATATATTGGTGTGTGTGTGTCTAATATAAAACAATAAACATTTTATAACAATTAAATTATTGATCATTCTTTCTAATATGCAAATAATATTTCATGAATGTGGCTTTTGTTGATTTATAAAAAGCTGAAATTCACATTGGAATTCAAAAGCTTTTAATTTTCAGGAGTCATCATCAGGGAGTGTGAGTAAGGAAAGAGAAGATCAAATGTATTTTAAGCAACACATTGTTTTAAAAGTGTTCTTATTTTTTGTCTAAAAAATTTTCAAATTAAGAATAAAGATTACTAAAGCCATTTCCATTCAATAAAATCAACCTTCCATTAATAAAAATAACTATAGTCTAAGACCTCATATTCTTGGATCCCCATATAAAAAATAACATGTCGGTACACATTGCTGAGATATAACTTACTAGAACATTGGATTTAGTTTTTAAACAAAAATAATAAATTTTAAAATAATGGAAATAGTGTGAGTAAAAGAAGAAATCAAATGTATTTTAATACATTTGATTTTTTCTTCACTTGCTCACACCTCTGATAAATGACTCGTGAGTTGAATTTTGCTTATTTTAGGCATAAATGACATTTGTGAAACATTGTTTGTATACTATAAAAAATGATCAATAAATTTAATCAACATAAAATGTCTATTCTTTTTAATAAAACCTATTCACAAGAACAAGGGTTGCTTATATAAATATATATATATATATATATATATATATATATATATATATATATATATATATATATATATACACACACACAAATGATCAGATAAGTAACCATAAAACATTACCCATTCATTGAAAGAGAGAGATAATAATATATATGCAATACTATCCCACATACAGCCCACCTGACAAAAGGGTAGTTACAGTGATAATAGCTTGGATGTTTTACTACATCCACCACAAAATTTGAAGGAATCATGTTTGGAGCATCTTTGGTTTAGGTTCTTCAAATGTGGCTCTATACAAATGATGCTATTGCTGCAAGGATGTATTTAATCATTCATTGAGGAGAACATTTGTGCCCATGCACCAATTGACGTCAGTTACTCAATAGACACAGTAACTGTGGCTTCGAAAACTTTCATGGATCCGATCTGCAATGTCCGCGAGTTTTTCTGTATGAGTTTCTTCCGTCATGGGTGTGAGGATTTGTGTTGTTGTAATGGGTAACTTGTCCAGCCATAAGCTCCGCATAATGTTCTCGGACATTTTGTTGTCACCCAGTAAGGTTCACATGTGCCTCAATAACTGCGATGGGGTGCGATCTCCTAATTCAACCTGAGTGAAAAGGTTGCGTAGCATGGCTTCGTTCGAGACACCGGTCCGTTTTAAAATTGCTTCCTTGAGCCTGTCGTACGGGTTGTCATCCGGGGCATTTTCCAGTAAATCCATTACTTCCTCGACGATGTCCGCTGGCAGTTTTTCCACTAAGTAACAATACCGGGTTCTCTGGGAGGTGATTTGCTTCACATCAAATAATGCCTGGATTTGAACGAACCATGACTTAGTGTTAGTCGTGTTGAAAGCCGGGATATTCAACGATAGTGTGGCGAGATGGGTTTCCGAAGATTGTGATTCCATTGTGTCCTTCCTCTTCGTTTTGTTTGTTTTTTTAAATGTAGTGTCTCACGTCGGTCACTAATTTGTAGAGGGAGCAAAGAGATCCCTCAAACAAATAATAAAAAGAAAATACACTACAAATAAAGTAAAATAAACTTTTGTTTATTTTCGTAAAAAAAATATATAAGAATTATTTTTTTTGTACACAATGGAATTTTCCGTAAAGCCGTGATGTCAGCTTGCCGCTGTACTCCCTCTGGTCTGATGAGAGTTTCTATCTTCCTTATATCTGAATGATGAGGCTCCGGGGAGATTAAGAAATGGGTTTCTTATGTCGAGCCCTGATTGGTCAATAAATCATATTTTTGATCACGTGGTGTGCTTTCCACTACGTCTGAACTTTTGGGTGTGCCGTCCTTGTTTTTGACCCCACAGGGTATGGTAAGGAGAGAGTTCCCGCACAATTGTATTTTTTTGGATACACGTGGTGTGAATTAATTTTTATTGTGTGTATGTGTGTGTGGAAAGTAAAATAAGAAACAGCACACATCCACTCCCATGCCTCAATCAATAAAAGATCACTTATGACTATATGCTCTAAGGATATCTGTTGTTCAATCAACACTATAGACCCAGACAGTACTAGCTGAACATAATTCACCAACTTAAAAGAAAAAGTAATGTTTCAAAAGCAGAACAGCTAAGAGATTTTTTAACATAGGTAGAAGCAAATTCAATAACAGTTAGGAACAAATCATTAATGTCTAGCCCCATAAATAACATTTGCTTAAAAAACTCAAGAATCAAGCATCAAAATATAAAATATCTCTAAAAAGTCAACATAATATAGATACAAAAATCATAAAGCAGTTAAACTATCATCCATTAAAAAAAGTTGATACAGAACATGATGAAGAATAAAACACCAGTTTCTCTCTTTAAATAATTTGTTTCTATTTCAGAGCTATCAAATGTAGCTTTGATCAAATTTTTACAAAAATTTTGATAAAGTTATATAACTTTGAGATATTTTGATGTTTTTTCTTACTTTAAAAATGTCAATTTTTCTTAATATAAGCACAGTCTCATACCCCAAATCCTAAAACTATAATATATTGTATAATTCTGAAGTCCCTTCAATAACCATTATTATCAGTTACACATGGAATGTTTTTCACCTAATTAGTATAATACTAAATTAGGTTTAGAAACAATTTCTTAGTTGTTCACTCAAATTTTGATGCATTTGAGTGCATATGTTGATATGGCTTAATTGATAAAAGCATTACTTATGTAGAAAGTTAACAAGTTTGGAATGAACAGCTATGTTAAAAATCAATGCTAAAGTTTAACTTTGAACTCTACTTAGAAATTAGTTCTTGAATAAATTAATTTGCATTCTACTGCATATTCTGAACATTAAAGAAAGAAACAATTTCATGAGAAATACTTTGTGCAATTTAACTTTGTTTTAACCTGATAACATTAAATTATACTTGATAAATGTTGACAAAGTTAACCTAATAGAGCTGCTAACTTTGTCTTTTGTGTAGTCAGCAAAAAAATGAGTTTCAAAAGAATTTTTTTTAGAAATTTTACTTTTTGTACCAAAATGTTTGCAAAAAATGTAAACCAGCTCAAGTCAATCAACTGCATATTTATCTTATACTGTTTTACTTGATAACAAAAGTTCCTTTTTGTTTCAGAACCAATTGATAAGCTATAACAGAGTCCTCCAATTACCCTTAAAAAAAGGAAGATCTGTTGAGTTTTTAAAAATCTCTTTCTGATAATGCATGAATTTAGCTGCATTTAGTTGTTGAGGACTAGACATGCATATTTGTTACTATAGAAATTTCAAATACAAAACTCAGCTGTTAATAGTATCATTAATATTTTATGTAACAGTTCATATTAAAAAAATACAATTCTTCCATTTCACACTTCAAGTTTTATATAAGTAATACATACAATATCCATATTCTGTTAGCAATGTAGACATTAATTCCTGATTGCTGACAGTTTTTTCTTCTATTTAAATGCAAACATATAGATTAAGTATTAAAACTTGCTCAAATAAATTTAAAACCAAAAATTGCAAAATTCAATGTTTAATGATGAATTATTTTCTCTATGACTTGAAATATTTAGTGTCAGTACAAAAAACTGAAGTGGAATAGTATTAGTTAGTGGGTAATGATAAAAATATCAAAACCTTACTTGTGTATACAAGGTTCAAATGCAGTTGGTACTATAATTTTGATCAGTATGCTATCATTCCAACTAAAAATTTGCTGTTATTATATATGTAATCACTAGAGTGAATCTAAGTTTTCAAGTACTTATTTCATAAATCCTACTTGTGATATCACCATTAAGATAAGTAGTTGATAAAAAGTAAAAATGATATAATGTCTATTAAAATTTTGGTCCTGCTGCACAGATGCTAATTGTAACAAGGTAAAAAAACATTATGCATTATTGGTTGGATTGTTCAACCTTTATTGCAATATTACCAATATCTACCTCTGATAGTGCGGACAAAAAAAAAAAAATAAAATAAAAATAAAATCAGAGGCATTAGTTTTGGAGCAATCCACATGATAGAGAAAATTATAATCTCATTAAAAATGAAAATAATGATTTTTTTTCTAGTGTCCTGATAAAAAATTTCAAAATGACAAGAGTGGCTTATTTTTTATCCTGATTATACAGTGTCTACTTATATTTGTAGGCATCTTCTATAACCAACCAACAAAAAAGGATTCTA
>OZ010601.1:78902163-79112163 GCA_963932145.1 Acanthosepion lycidas
CTAATGGATGTCAGTTATGAGTTATCGCCTGTTAATTCCTCTCTCCAAGTTCTCCACCACTATAACCAAGTACTGAACTTTGGGTCCTATCACTGGATATAACTAACGCCTTTATCCACTGTGCCATGTGTTCTTGAGGACATCTGTGTGTGAATTTCTGGGTATTATAAACCTAATGTCTTCAGCATCATTTTTTACCAGTGCTCATATTGCAATTTTTGTTGTTGTCATTGCAAAAAAAAATGGATCCCACAATGAAAACGGAACACAAACTGACACAGATACAAATCAAGAATAAGGATCACTTTGCACCTAAGATGTATAGGCAGTTATTGCAGCATTACCCAAGCTACCTCACATATATGGTCTCCCTAAGATTCACAAAGACAGTATTCCACTCAGGCCGATTGTTAGTTGTCAAGGCTCTGTGTGCCATCCTCTTAGTCATTTCCTTGTAGATATAATTGACCCATTGATCAGAAAGTCATCTTCATGCGTACAAAACTTCAGCCACTTTGTGGAAATAATCAAAGATGCTCCCATCCTATCCAACCAGATGGTGAGCTTGGATGTAGTGAGTTTGTTCACCAAGGTACCCACAGAAGAGGCACTCTCAGTAGTCAGAGACAGATTGGCCTCTGACTCATCCCTAGAAGAACAGACCAGTATTCCAATAGATAATCTGATGGAGATGTTGACTTTTTGTACACAAACAACACACTTTGGAATGGGATCACACATATATCGACAGGATGAGGGCTTAGCAACGAGCTCACCATTATCACCAGCAATGGCAAATTTATACATGGAATACTTTGAGGAAATGGCATTAGAATCTATATCTCGAAAGCCTACTATATGGTTAAGGTACGTAGATGACACCTTCATACTCTGGCCACACCAGGAAGATGTTCAGGTTCTACTGGACCATGTGAACTCAATAAGACCTTCGATACAGTTCCCAATGGAGAAAGAGAGTGACAACACACTCCCATTCCTGGATGTTCTAACATCTCGAAAAGAGCATGGTTTCAAGACATCCATATATTGCAAACCAACATTCGTTGAACAGTACCTCAATTTCAACTCCCACCATGCATACATCATAAAGAAAGGCATTGTCTGCTGCTTACAACACTGAGCAAAAGTCATAAGTGGTAACCCAAGGACATTATATAAAGAATTGGTCAGTATAATTAGTACCCTACAATGTAACAACAACTCTGGGTACATAGCAGCAGCCCCAATAAACTGGGGTAGGCAGGTGCAAGAGGAGGACAAGAACACTCAGAAAACAGTCTGCCTGCCTTATGTGAAGGGGTTATCAGAGAAAATAGGATCTGTGGTCCATATAACATCAGGACAACCTTCAAAAGCTGGACAAAACTTCACAGATATCTCTTCTGAGTAAACCCCCGCCCCAATAGAGGAGAACATGACTAAAGACTGTGTGTACACCATCCTGTGCAGCTACAGAAAGAAATATAAAGGGGAAACAGGCTGCCCCCTTAAGGTAAGGCTTCAAGAACACCAGAAAGCTGTAACATGAAGGAAAGTGGAAAAATCAGGCATGGCTGATCACATATGGAGAGTAAAAGGGATCACCACCCTCTGTGGGATCAGGTTGAAATCATAGACAAAGAACATCATTGGAAAATTTGTAAACTTAGGAAATCAGCACATATGCTAGGCCACAAAAATCTCCTGAGCCGACCAAGGATAGAAATGAATACAATATGGTAACCAGCAGTAAGGAGTGCCAGAGAAAAGCAATAATAACAATAAAAATTGCAATATGAGCTCTGGTAAAAAACATGGTATGATAACAGCAAAAATTGCAATATGAGCACTGGTAAAAAGTGATGCTGAAGACATTAGGTTTATAAGTCCCAGAAATTCATACACTGATGTCCTCAAGGACACATGGACCCAGTGGATAAAGGCGTTAGTTAGATACAGTGATAGGACCCAAAGACTGTGAGTTCAATATGTGGTTAAGGTGGTGGAGAACTTGGAGATGGGAATTAATAGGAGATAACTGATAACTGTCATCCATTAGACAGTCTATCCCAGTGAGCAAAATAGAAAGGGTTCAGTTCAACACTGCAACCACCTGAAGAAGGTTAGGGCATACAATGGCTGAAACGTTGTGATAAATATGGCAACAAAGATGAGGACAATAGTCTGAATAATGTAAATAGTGTACATAATACCTCATCTCAGAAATATAGACAGAAACTTCAGAGTTTGCAAAAGCTAAAACAACAGTTAAAAGCTAAAACAGAAACTAAAAAGTCCTACTGTACTGTGAAGAAGTTTGAAGATCCTGGATGACTCCAATACAGGTCTGAGAAGAGCAAGTTGAGGACTTTATTTTGCCCACCAAAAGATAATTTATAAAAAATCCATCTTTGTCAAGTGATGAAATTTTTATGTGGCAGCAAGGAAGTGTTTAGAAGTACAAGATGTCAGGTTCTAAATCAAGTGGCAAAAAATGTGAGGTCAATGAGTACATTTCCTTTAAAAGGTATTCATAAGGAGAATCAATGAAATAGGCTACAGAATAAATGAAGACTGATTTTCTAACTACTCACTTCAAAATATAAATATTGTTATAGTTCTGATGAGCCAGAGAGATGTAGAAAAGACTGGGTGTTTACTGCTTTACTGTTTACAGGTTGAGACAAACAGTGCAATGTTTTGGGGAAGGTTAATAAGTGGTGGGTCCATGGTGCATCCCTGTTGGTGTTAATATATTTCAGATCTACATTAATTTTTGAATGCACACATGGAGCCATAGTTGAAGAAACGGCCAAACCCTTTCAGAAAAACATTTTTTATATGCAATAGTGCTTCTTTATATTCACCAGAGAAAATGAATGAATATCTGAATAGGACAGGTTTCAAAGATATTCATTTAATGAAGTCTCCAATTTGTTTGGCTGACCCAAGTGAAAATCTGTCAAACATTCTAAGGATATTTTGTAGTGTGTTTCATATGAAGAGATACAAAAGCTCACAAATTCAATGGATGAACAACTTCAAAAACTAGTTTCAGAACATTGTGTATGTATTCAGCATTAATGTTGTCTTTATAACTTTGTTCTCATTACAATGACATCATTTCTTCTAAATGTTTCATTAAGCTGGAAAATAATGTGAAACTTAAAAAAATCCAGTACAGCTGGAAACCAGGCAACACAGTACTAGTCTCCTAGAGTTTAATGACAATGTACTTTGGCCCAGGTGAGGTGCAGTAACTGATGTTGTCCTTTGTTGGTCAATATTTATGAAACATCATAGAATGTGTTATACATTGTATAGTGAACTGACAAAGGGGTTGAGTAGTACCAATATTGAATTTGAATGTGATTTGATGCATTTTGTATTCCTATAATAATCCATTTCATATCACCTGGAACCAAAGTCCAATGGCAATGATCTCTGGCCCAGATATAGTGAACAGACAAAGGGGTTGAGTAGTAGCAATATTGAATTGCAATGTGATTTGATGTATTTTGTATTCCTATAATAATCCATTTCATATCACCTGGAACCAAAGTCCAATGGCAATGATCTCTGGCCCAGATATAGTGAACAGACAAAGGGGTTGAGTAGTAGCAATATTGAATTGCAATGTGATTTGATGCATTTTGTATTCCTATAATAATCCATTTCATATCACCTGGAACCAAAGTCCAATGGCAATGATCTCTGGCCCAGATATAGTGAACAGACAAAGGGGTTGAGTAGTACCAATATTGAATTTGAATGTGATTTGATGCATTTTGTATTCCTATAATAATCCATTTCATATCACCTGGAACCAAAGTCCAATGGCAATGATCTCTGGCCCAGATATAGTGAACAGACAAAGGGGTTGAGTAGTACCAATATTGAATTTGAATGTGATTTGATGCATTTTGTATTCCTATAATAATCCATTTCATATCACCTGGAACCAAAGTCCAATGGCAATGATCTCTGGCCCAGATATAGTGAACAGACAAAGGGGTTGAGTAGTAGCAATATTGAATTGCAATGTGATTTGATGTATTTTGTATTCCTATAATAATCCATTTCATATCACCTGGAACCAAAGTCCAGTGGCAATGATCTCTGGCCCAGATATAGTGAACAGACAAAGGGGTTGAGTAGTAGCAATATTGAATTGCAATGTGATTTGATGCATTTTGTATTCCTATAATAATCCATTTCATATCACCTGGAACCAAAGTCCAATGGCAATGATCTCTGGCCCAGATATAGTGAACAGACAAAGGGGTTGAGTAGTAGCAATATTGAATTGCAATGTGATTTGATGCATTTTGTATTCCTATAATAATCCATTTCATATCACCTGGAACCAAAGTCCAATGGCAATGATCTCTGGCCCAGATATAGTGAACAGACAAAGGGGTTGAGTAGTAGCAATATTGAATTGCAATGTGATTTGATGCATTTTGTATTCCTATATGCCATTTCACATCCTCTGGAACTAAAATCCAATGGCAATGCTCTCAGGCCCGGATATAGTGAACTGACTGGAATGTGATTTGATGCATTTTGTATTATTATAATAAGCCATTTTACATCACCTGGAACTATCTTGTACAAAAATGATATCATTTATGTTGAGTAAGAAAAAGAAGACAAGTTTTTTTATGAATTTCTAGGATGAAGAATTATTATTTACATTATTTACAATTGAACTCATTTCTTCATGTTTGTTGTTATGATCATATTTCAGCTGTTGTGCCCTCTGGTTTTCTTCAGGTGTTGGTCAATCCCAGTATCTTTCAAGGATTTTTAAGCTGAACCCTTTACTCAATCTACAGGAGTAGATTTTTCATGTCTAGTGATATCTTGTCTTGATGAATTCTTCAGTTATTGCTTGTTCCATTTTCACTTAGTCTGAGTATATTTGTACTACCCAGTCCAGGGAGTGAACTCACAATTGTTATATCACAAAATTCACTAACCAATGTTTTAATCCTCTAGAATGGGACAATATTGAACCTACAACTTTGAGCCTTAAACCTAATCTTATTTCTGTCTCCTCTGCTGCTGTAGCACTGACACTTCTCTTTCTTTCACATTGCCTTCCTTTTTGTCACCATCAACTTTCTGTTTGCTATACTCTTGTGTTGTTAGTGGCTAGTATTTTTGACAAGTAATGTTCTTTCTTTTTTAATTAATGGCTTTTATATGGTATATATCTATACTAGTTTGGAATTCCCTAAAGGTTACACAGATTAATAGACACCTGCAGAAGGTTGGATAGCATATTGACCCAAATGTTGTGATCATAATAACAAAGATTGGGACATTAGTCCAACAGTAAATAATACAGGAAGACAAGTATTTTGATGTAGACTAATGTCCATTTCTGTAAGTTCTTGCAGAACCTATTTTTCCTATGATATGTTGTAAATAACGTTGATACAGAAGCAATAAAGAAGTGGATAAACTTTACCAAATAGGGTGTAGGATTTAGCATGCCAAACTTTTGCATCTACTTATGTTTTAGAGTACACATATATCAATAATTATGAAGTTTAGATCAAACTGGCCCAGAGCCTAATGTAAAGAAATAGAAAGTAGTAAGATTGTGTTGTATCTTCAAATCTTTGAAATCTTACCTTTTCACCAGCATTTAAAATTGTAGAGAGCATATATTTTTATATATACATTTCTATAAGTAATTATGTATGCATGTATATACATTGACGATGTCATTTTAAAATAGCAGAAATTTATGGTTTATAGCAACATTTACTTTTAAACACAGCTCTTCATTTATTGATAGCATTAATGACATTCTGTTGTCAGAAGTAACCATCAAGCCCCAGGCACCACTTATTCTAATATTGTCCTATTCAGAAATTTTTAATTCTATAATCAATATTTACAGGGATTAGCTTATTGTAGCTCCCACTGCATAAATACTTTTTGATCCTCCCTTTAGTGAGAGGATTATTCTGCTAGGAATAATCTGAAATAGCAATTACTGCTTTTGATATTTGGGATTAGCATTTAAGAATAAAATATAGCTATAATCAAAATCGACTCATAGATATGAGAGTAGGCCCAACGTGTCAACACAGTTATGTTTAAAGCTTTTTTTACTTTTCTCTTTTTTAATCCAAAATTTTGTTTATGGTTGACCAGCTTAGTGTTTGCTGCAAACACCTACAGCCTGTAGCAATAAGCTTCTTGGGTTTTTGCCTTTTTTCAGTTGAAATGACTTTTGTTGTTTAATGCTTTATTTCAATCAAGGAAATTATTTTCACTTGAGAAAAAACATCTAATGACTCTTGGATTTATGCCATTCATTTAGAAACATTTTTCCTATTGGCCCCTTCCAAGGTTGACAGTGGTGGTGACAGCAGTTTGCTGTTACTGCCAAAGTAATGGTGATGGTTTGCTCAGATATCACTTACTCACTTCTTTATTATCATGACATAACAGTAATGAGACATTTTTGTAAGATATCTGGAAATAGAGACCCTTTCTACCTTCCATCAGTATGGCTGATGCTAACCTCCAGGAGAATGACTTCTTGGGCTAACATTTTCTGCTGATATGAAGTAGAAAGATTATATTGAATCCATTGCTAGATCTGCTGCTAGGAAAGTTGGTTTTACTATTCTAGACAATTTTTCTCTGCACAATCTATCTTACATATTTATAAGTCTATCATTTGTCTATGGTTAGAATATTGCTGCCACATATTGTCTGGTGCTCCTGTTATATATTTAGAGATTCTTGATAAAATCCAAAGAAGAATCTGCAGTGTTATTGACACTTTTTCACTGCTATTATGTAGCTTCCCTGTGACTTTTCTATAAATATTTTCATGGTAATAGTTCTGATGAACCTTGCTCTATGGTACCTAGTCTTTAAGCACAGTACTAGATTGACAACAAGCTCTTATCTTTTACAGTTGAATTGGCTAGATGTTCTTTGCTAAAAGCTTCTTTTCTTGCACTTCTCGCTTGTGGAACTCTCAACTGGTTTCTTGCTTCCCAGCCAATTATGATTTTGATTTTCAAAAATTTAAATGCAATGTCAGTTGCTATCTACTGTCTTCTTGATTCCTCCTCTTTTATTGCTCTTACTCTTTAATAATGTTTTTCTTTTTCTTACTCTTTCAACCCTAGTAACCCATGGTGTCTTAGTGGCTTTATTTGGGGTAAAATGATTAAAAAATAAATAAACACAGAAAGAAGTTGTTCTATACTTTTCCCAAGAATATTAGTGCAAAGTGTCTATAGACAGCATTAAATAGTTTATATCTCTGCTACATATACTTTCCATTTATAACAATATGCTTACTTTGCTTAACTTTTATACTCCTGGTGTTAGTTTAAACATGCATTTTTTTATGAATGTAACAATAATTATATAATATAATTTTGGATAATGAAAACTTTATTGAAATTTGTTGAAAATTTTCAAAGTTTTCATCTGAAATGAAGAAAATACAAACGTTAAGTGAAATGGTCACAATATCTAGAAAAAAAAGGTGTCATTTTAAATTTATGTCAGTAGGACATTGCTATATCATAAGTAATATTTGCCTACACTATATTTTATTCTCCATACAAGTATATTTATATACATTATACACAAGTATATTTTACAGACTACCTTCTAAATGTACTCCTATCTATTATATAAATATTTAACTAATGCACTCAAACATACTTTCTTTCTGTGCCATAACCTTTCAGGGCATGGGCAGTCATTGTCCTCTATAATGTTTTATCTTTTTTGCTCAAAGTATTTCTTGCTCCTTTACAACCCTTTCTTTTTGTCATTCTTACTTTTTGAATATGCTGTAACCTATTAAAAATATATTGAAGTCAGTAGAAAAATTACTATAAAAATATTGACACAGACAGTATATTAATTTTGATAGTAAAAACTGTCAAACCATGGAAAGAGAATTAAATTCTGATTAGATACTCAAAAGTTGGTCTTTTGTATAAAAATATAATTTTAGCTTGATAAAAGTTTATATGCTTATATGCTATGTCATTTTATTATGCAAGTCAATATTTCACAATAAAATTGGTACTAACCAACCTATGCTTATAATTATATGAAGAAATATATTATGAGAGTTTAGGGCACTCCAAGGCAGTGTAGCAAGCTTGTCTCACTAGAACAATTACGACTGAGTAGTGAGTTTGATTTTTACTGGGTGCCCATACTTTCGGCCTTGTGCCATATCTAAGCTATGCTTGGAAAATCACTGTGTTATGAGAGTTTCATTTAATATTTATCTTTTTAAAAAAATATTGATAAATTGCTTTTGTGCTTCCAGGATTTATTATGTAAACAAAGCACAACATAATTTATACATAAATAAATCCAAAGATATAAGCCATAAGAGCACATTTGGTTATTAGAATATCCAATCAATTTTACATCCCAATATGAATTTCTTGATATTCTATAACTGGTACAAGTTTTTCACCCATTGATTTTGTTAACCTTTCTGTTGTTTTGACTTTAACATTATTTGCGGCAGCTTTTATTGCTTCTCAGAGATTTACTCTGCTTGAATATTGTTTTCCATTTATGTATAGATCTTTTTTACATTATAAACACACAAGTTTTCTATTGAATTAATATCTAGATTGGCTGTGGTCTATTTCATTTATTTGCTTTTTTTTTTTTTGGTAAGGTGGACATGAGTTTGTTTTGCAGAATGTGAAAGAGTAATGTCTTGCATGAATATACTCTTTAGCTTAGAGACTCTTGGTTGCAACCTGTACTACTCAGATAATGTCTTCTCTAAATTTTCATCATAATTCTCTGCATTTATCTTGATACAACCACTATAAACTTTGAATGCATCCATAACTTTATTGCCTACAATACTAGAAACATTACTTCACCTATTACCTGTTGTCTTCTAAATTGTAAAGGAACCAACCTCTGTCCTAGCTATCAGATCCATCCAATGTAGCTCTACATTTATCACTAAAAATTACTGTGGAGAAATCAGTTTTCTCATTGTGTACAGTAAATCCAATAAATAGCCTTGATTATTAAGGCAACAAAAGTCATTGCAAATTCAAATTATTATAAAAAAACTGAAATATATTAAAATAAACTAAATACACTGGAAAAACACTGAAACTCCAGTCTTGATCAACATAAAAATGAAAGTGAAATATTATTTACTGATATGTAGATGAAATTTACATATATAATTCTATCAGAATTCGGTAATGTTAACAATTTCAGTTTAAAAGTCTCTCTCTCTCTCTCTCACTGTATATAACTATCATTTTTTGTTTTACTTATAAAATGGTCAATATTTTAATTATTTTACCATTGATTTTCAATGAATATTTTGAACTTATATACATTGATTGATCATTAATCAGGGTGTTCTTTATTAAATGGTCAGTGTAAAGTAGCTGTCAGTTATCTATATTATTAATCTGTTTGTTTGACTATGGACTTCTTACACTTTTCTATCTCAGATCAAAATGTAGTATCTGTCTGATCCTTAACCCTTCTTAACTGAAATCATTTGTTTTTTTAACCAAGAAATTTACATAATAATATTAAGAAATTAATTAATTGGGAAAAAGTAAGGGAGAAGTGTAGGAAAAAGATATTGTGAAGGAGGAAAGTTAAGAGTTTAAAAAAAAACATGGGAAAGGAAAAAATAAATATATTTACATATACAGAAAGAGGGAGAAAGGATGGGGGGAAAAGTCAATGTTGATGACTGGCTATATATATAAGATATTTTTTTCAGAAGGATAGGGTTCCTCTTCACATTATTGATGCAGTGTCAAATAGATCCCTGACTTTTACAGAGTTATCTGGCAATTTTTAACAAAATCTTAGTTTACTTAAGTAGTGCCAATATTTGTTTATGGGATAAATCTATATTTGTGTTATGTATACTTACTTGTTCAGATGCCAAGATCACTTCTATACTAAAAGTGATCAATTGTATAATATATATTGAGCAATGGAAACAAAAGCATTTTAGACATTATAAAGTATGAGAGTGAAAGGTAATTTATTTATATCTATTCCACACTTATTCCTATAGATTAGTTCTTAAATCAACAATACACAACTGATCAGTGTCAAATGCTGAACTATTTCAAAACAAATTAATATCCCTTTGGCTTTCATTTTGTCTTATCACTGCTCTATCAATCATATTTAATTATAAGTTGAATTTGATTGAGTATACCAAATAGCAGTTAAACTACACAAAATGCTAATGGTTTATATTGTCTGGAAAGTCAATTACTGTCATCAAATATTAAAGAACAACCATTAGTGAGCCTAATTAGTAATAACCAATTAAATTTACCCTTGTCACAGTAAATCAAGAAAAAATGGAAGATCCTTTTAAAATAACCACAACAGTCAAAAGATCAAGTAGGCTATATTGATATTTATGACTGGGTAGTTCTTGGCTTCAATACACTTTCCAAAATTTGACCAAATGATCAGAATTTCTTTTCTGTTTTAGAAGGGTTTCTTAATTGGATAAGAACTTTTCAGCATCCTTTGTATGTGAATAATATCACCTTTATTTTTATATTTATTTGAATAATGACACATTTTGTCTTCAAAATAGCTAAACTGTATCTTAGCAGTAATGAATTTTTCAAAATAAATGTAATTAACATTAATGTAAAACCATTTTAATAACACTTAACTAAACATTATAACCTTTAATAAACTAAACATAATATATAAAAGGGAAAGTCACAAAATTATTCCAACTGAATAGGGCAATATGCATTGTCTGGAAATAGGCCAAAGGTTAGAACATTAGACTAGAAGCTGTAAGATCTAAAAGATATATCAAACTTATCAACTACAACTCATTTATGAGAAGCAAGTTAGAAAACTGCTAAACTGAAAACTTTAACTGAAGAACTGATATTTCATTAGTTGCATGTGAGATGACTCATTTACATAGAAAGTTACAAAGACTTTAAATAGCTATGGCTATTACTCATGGACAGATGAGTGCATACTACTTCCTGTGAGTCTGTAACATGACATTACAATGACATCGCCACTATCTAAAGAACTGAGTGAACAATTATCATTGTATAATTATGAGTATGCACAAGTGTGGCTTAGGATTCTAACAACTAAGGCTAGAACAAACAAAAAAAACAAAAAAAAAAAAAAAACTGAAGGATTTGAAATCATTTATGGGAGAAAACCAGATAACTAATCTTTTCTTGTCAAGTGCTGGTTATGAGGCTATTATAAAATTATCAGTAACTGCACACCTAAGACAGTTGGAGTAAATGACGTTTGATGATATAAGTCAACTAATAGGATGAAATTTAACATGCAAGAAAAAAATTAATGAATTCAGAGATTAGCTAATTTCATGAGCATTTCTCAAAAAGTGAATGACCCAGTTATTGAATATGTTCTTCATTTGAAACAGGCTGCTAAATATAGTGAATTTGAGAAACCGGAAGCAGAAAACCAATCAATGAAGAGGATTTGATCCAAATGAAATTGGCAAAAGGCCTTCAAAATAAGGAATATCAGCAAATGACTAACGTATTTATAACTGGGAAAGTTGTCACTAGAACCGTGTGTTGAATTTGTTCAGCAACAAGGATTTTAAAATTTAATAAAACAAAAGTTATGAATCTGGTAGAGGAAATGGACATATATATAACAAATAAAAAAGACAGAATAATGTGTACTTTTTGTGGTTATCAACATCAAAGAGATAAACAAAAATGTCTGGCATATAAAAAAAAATGTGAAAAGTGTTTCCAAATTACTCATTTTAAATGTATATGTAAATCAAAAAAAAAATGTAAAGACGGTCCAACAAAATGAAGAGGAAATTATTGGTCTTTTCATTGAAAAAAGAAATGAAAGAGGATTATTAAAAATTTGAATCAATAATGCTTTATTAAACATGCAACTAGATATGGGGAGTGTGACATGACATTGATACTCAGAAATTTCTGGAAAAAATTACAAAAGATTAAAGAAAAGCTTTGTTCACTTGAATCAGTTCCATGATCCGTGATAAAAATGTTAAGCTGTTTTGAAGCCTACATGCAACTAAAAAATAAGTTTGATGTATTACTAATTATTGTGGAAAACTGTGAAAAGAATCATGGTCTAATAGAAAATTATGTATTGGACATAAATTTGACAAAATTAATAAACAAAGTCAAGGTAGAAGAAATTGGAATGTTGAAAAACTATGAAGCAAAGTGAAGACTAAAGAAAAATGTCTCCTCCTCATATTTTCAAGCATGAAAAGGGCCAGTCCATCTACTACCAATTGTTGTGGAAAAACTAAAAAAATTACTGGGACAAGATCTAGTTGGATAAGGGAGTAAATCTCCATTAGTAATTTTAAGAAAGAAGGATGGAGATCTGCATATTTGTGGTGACTATTTTATCCCTAATGTAGAATGGGTTTGAACTCCCTTGTGGGACTGAAAACATTCTCTAAAATTGATTTAAAATTGACATACCATCAAATACCTATTGATAAAAACTTTATAAAAGTCACAACAATAAACACACCAATAGGCTTATTAAGATGGAAAAGAATGACATATGGAATTAAAACCACAAGTGTAATTTTTCAAAGGGCTATAGAACAAGTTATTGGTAGCAATATAAAAAATACAATATGCTACCAGGATGACATTTATATTGGCACTATTAATGACAAAGAATTAAAATGGAAAACCAGTATTGTTTTAAATAAGTTAAAAAATACTGGATTAACAATTAACAAAAAAATGTGTGCACAGCACTAAAAAAATATCATTTTTGAGATATTCCATATCTAAAAAAGGCATATCACCAGACCAATCATTAATTGATATAATATTAAAAGTTGAAGTACCTAAGAACAAAAAAGAATTGGAATCTTTCTTCAGACCTGTAAGTTTCTACAGACAGTATGTAGAACAATACTCTGAATTGACAGAACCTTTTGCTACTTTAAGAAAAAAGAATATGGAATTTATTTGGATAAAAGAACAAGTGTTATTTGAAAATTTAAAAGCTGTTCTGGTAAAGAAGCCAGTAGTAAAAATATCTGACTCTAGAAAGGAAATAGTAGTAACAACTGATGTAAGCGAACATTCAATTTTGGGAATATTAGTTCAGGATGGTTATCCTATTAGGTATCATTTGGAAAAATTGTCAAAAGCTGAAGTGAACTACTCAAATATTGAGAAAGAAGCATTAGCCATATATGGACAACAAATAGAACTTGTCAGTTTCTGATTGAAAAGAAATTTCTTCTGAGGTCCAACTAGAAACCTTTAGAATTCATATTAAATCCTAGGAAAGAACTTCCTAAAGTAACATCTAGAATTCTAAGATGGTCAAAACTGATATTTTGTCAATAGACAAATTATCTGAGGAAGAAATCCCATATTGAACAGTATATTGTTTAGGATAAAAAAAAAATAAGTGGAATAATTGCTCATGAAAAGAAAAGCGCTTTAAAGAAGTCAGACACAAATTAACCATAGAAAAGGGTGTAATTTGTAATGGAGATGTGGTTCTGCCAGCAAGGCAAAGGAGCAAAATTATAAAAAGCATACCTGACAATGTTCATTATATAACAATGTCTATGCAAAGGAGATTAAGGCTATAGGCATGGTGGCCAGGCTATTCTACAGATGTAGAAGATTATGTAAAAAGGTGTAAAACATTCATTGAAAGAAGTAAATTCAAACAAAAACACATACATGACCTAAAGAGTCCCAACCTTGGAACAGAGTATACATGGATTATGCCCATGTTAATGGAGTGGGATTATTACTAATATTGGTGCATGCAGGTTTCCCACAAAAGAAGTTCAACTGTGAAACAAGTGTTAAGGATCATATTTGCAAGAAATTGAATTCTGAAAATGTTAGTATCTGACAACACCGCAGAGTTCTTTGATGAGGAACTATGCCAATGGTTAAGCAAAATTGAATGCAAACCATATAAAACCCCATCACACCATTTGCAATCAAACAGATTATCAGAAAGGATAGTGCAAACTATAAAATATGAATTGAAGATATATCTACAACAGAAAGAAAAGATAGAAACATTTCTTCCTAGATTGTTGGTAAGCTATAGGACAATACTGCATGCTAGAAGGTTGAAAAGCCTGTCTGTCCTCACAGGTAGACAAATTAGAGCCCCACTGACCAACAAAAAATTGTTCTATAAAAAGAATATTGAATCTAATCAACAAGAGGCAAGAATCATGATACAAAGTGGACAGAACACTATGATAATAGAAAAAAATGGAAATGACATATTAGCACATGCAGATCAAGTTAGATTGCAACATGATAGTGATGTACAGTCAGCCTGAAAGTAATGAAGACAAAAGTGTCATGTCAAGGCAAGACAAGCAAGACAGTGAAATTGAGAGCAATATAGACTCTGAAGATGAGCAATTGTTGGAGGAACTCTCCTATGAAAAAAGAAAAAAATCATGATCTCCCATATCTAGACAATCTCTTAGGAGGAAGATAGTGAGGAGACAAAAGCTTCCAGAAGTACAAGGGAAAATAAGGGGATAAAACCTTTTGGGTACAGTGAGATGAAGTGACTTATTTACATAGGAAGTCACAAAGACAATAAATAGCTATGGCTATCATCCATGGGCAGATGAGTGCATACTACTTCCTGTGACTCAGTAAGCCTACACTACAGCATGCATGTAGTTGCTTGTCATAAAATTTACAAAATACATGATGTTTGAATAGTATGAAGCACCAAATCTGATTCATAGGATTGGTTTTGCTGCTTAAAACTAAGGCTGAAAATAATTATTCCCTAAAATGTTATTCTGGCATAAAGTCAAGGTAGAATTATAAAAGTATTAGTGCAATATTGTTTCATCTAAAAATCTTTCTTTTTCTGCTAATTCTATCACTAAAGGAGTTCAAATATGTTTTACATCACATAAAATTTACAATCTCTCCAGTCGCTGAAATATTTGACATTCTCTAATAGCAAGTTTGTTTCCCACTGTGGTATTAAAAACATTGAAAAATCATCATTTTCTTTATTAACTATTTTGTCTGATATGGATGTAGCAACTTACACTATTTCAATTTTGTCTGTTGGTTCACTTTCTTCTCCATCTTTGTAGGTTCAATTAGTTTCCAAAATAGCATTATATTTTTTTCTTAAGTCTTTTAAGTGCTGTATCATCTATATTCTTTGCTCTTCTTGAAGTTTAATCGCAATCCATGGGGTGTTGCAGCAAAACTTTACACACTGATCCAAACAAATGCTTTGTACTCTACGAGTTCGCTCCCCATCTGACTGTGCGATCCAATATTTATTACTATTTTCAATCACACATGTAAATGACTGATAGTATTAAAAAAGTATTGTCATGCATGCATAGTGGGACAATTGCAACTGGCTGCTCCTTGATACTGTGTGACATTGGTCATGCTGAATTTAGACACCAAACAGGTATGTGCACACTTTGCCCAGTGAGGTAAGTGTATTCTCTCATTATCACATAAGTGGCAGGGCAACGGTGACTACCTTCACCAAGTGCTTCTTCATAGGGAGGGAGGGGCTTTTCTGCCTGCAATCCTCCCATGTCAGTGCCCAAAGGATCTCCCTCATTCCCAGTCTCCTCACTATCATCATCATCATCATTATCTGGTGACTCTGTTACAGTCATATCTGGATCTGTAGGTGGATTGCCTGATCCTGTTCTAAGAGGCAGCAGTCCCAAAGTCACTCTCAGACGATGCACTACTCCCCTCATCTTCCTCCGGGGGTGGGGGTTGATCCATAACAAGGGCAAAGATCTTTCACATGGTGTGGTATACCATTAATTAGTATGGTTTGAGGGCTGACTATTTTATCAACTCATCTCTTGCCAAATCTGCTAGTGTATCATCTGTTCAGGGTTTTAACCCAGATATAGTCTCCCACTTGATACAGAGCATCTACACTTTCAATAGACAATGGTGCCACATGTATCGCTTTTACTCGCTGTTCATACTGATAGAATCTGTTGGTTGGAGCAGTTGGTGGTGTTGTGTCATCCTTGAGGGTCACATTGTACCAGTATGCAGCCTCTTGAATAGAGCACTGCATTCTGGCAGCAATTTTTTTGACAGTGCAGTGATACTGCTCCATTATACCATTACCCTCTGGGACATAGGCACACCAGTATTGCATTCTCCCTCCCCAACCATCTGCAAGGATCTGAAATTCTTGGCCGTGAAAGGTCGAAATATTAACCAACAATGCTCCAACCTCTAAGTGTATTCTCTTGCTACACTTCTTAAACAATAACTGTTTATCAGTCAGTCATTTGCAACCATTTCATTTTGTAAAATCCTGAAATTTTCAGTCTAGCAAAAGAATGTATATAAAACCTACCTATAAAAGCATGGCCACTTCACTACCTAATTTATGAACATTGATCCAATATGATAATGTTTTTTCTTTGAGACATTAGATTAAAAACAAACAGATTTAGTGTTCAATTAGTTCTTTATATCATATATGTAATAAAAGTTGATTATTCATTCCTATGTACCAAAAAAAAATTATGTAATCTCATTTAATACAATATGTAAAAAAATGTGGGATACTCACTAATATAGGATATATGTAATTTCTCTTGGAATACAAATACAACATCAAGCAAAATCTCTGCTCTGTATTTTTTTTATCTTTATTACTGTATTTTCTGGCTTACAAGATGCACTTTTTCCCTGAAAAATACATGTGTGTCTTCCAAGATAAATGTAAGACAACTCCTAGGCTCAAGTAAGCTTGGACAGTCACCTAATTGGCTTGACTGACAGAGACATGGATTTTTATGTTGAGTCATTACACTATAATGTTAGCTATCTATCTAATTGAGCCTTTTATATGATGTAACCTCAGTACTTAGCTGTTACAAGTATTTCCAAGATTATAAACCTTCCCGGAGCTGAGCCACAAGCTTGAACATGCTCTGTTTACTAGTGGTGGTGGGAGCTTTTCTGCTCTTGACTAGTATGTCATTGCCATACAAACAAAATCAGATGAGTGATTACTGTAAACAATATGTGGCACCAGTATATGAGGGATGCAGAGTGAATGTGTTGTTGTATGAGAATGACTTTTTTTTATTAGAAATTTCTTTCCAATATTAGGGTGTGTCTTCCAAGCCACAACATCTTGTAAGCTGGAAAATACCGTAATTACAAAGTGGGAAACTATACCTTATGATAACCAAAGAGTGGTGTTCTTATTCTGTTTTATTCTCTCAGTAAGAAAAGAAAATGTACTTAAATTTTATCTTAACTGTTCCACTTACAGTCGTCCCAATATCAAGACTGTAAAATGCTGTGATGCAAAAAGAAACGAATCCTATTTAATTGACTGTCTGCATAAAAATTTTCAAACCAAGACATGCTGTTTCTGAATTTAAAATGAATTCACAAGTATATACATGAAGCACACATATAATAAATACATTGACAGCTACTATATGACAGACTGATAGTTTCTTTTGATAGAGTGAGTTTGTCAGCAGTAACTGGTCACTCTATCCTCCCCATGTCTCAAGCCACTTTTCTACCTGTTCTAAGTTAGAACTTTCCAACCGTAAGATGTGATGAAAACTTCCGTATCCAAACTAATTCCCAAAATCTGACCAAATGATCAACCATCAAAATTTTAGAGGTTTGGATGAATTTTATTAATTGATTATTTTAAAACTAAAAACTACTTAATGAATGCTAATTTATTTAACATTATGAATGTTGGTGGTGAAGAGACAAACCTTTTTTGGCAGTTAGAATATCTGCCAATTTTCCTCAAAGTAAGAATGTAAATTTATCATTAATCATCTTAATTATTGTATTTATATATCTTAATCTGGAATACCACCATAGATGAATTAAATATTATCATTAGTGACTTACTTAACTCTACAAATATGTCTCATTGAAAAGAAAAAAAAGAAACAAATTGGTGGCTTATTTTTAATATTTTTAGTGTGAATATAGCTTCAGGTTTTCTGACTGATATTCTTATTGCTTACTTATAAAGATGAAACCACCAAATTATTCAGTGGCCTACTAGGCCTGAAAAGTAATACAAGCCTTGTATACTTTCATTAAAGGATAAATTTCAGTTATAATGTATTGGTAATACTGCTCTTCAAAGAAGAGCAACAGTTTACCTGATCAGTGTTAAATATAAAAGAATATAATCCCAAAGCTTAGAAGTTTGTTTTTCCCACCATTTAAACTCAGTCTTATTCACATGGGAAAAAAATTATAAGAGATTCATATTGACTTCATGCTATATTTTTTAATTGTTGTTTTTGATAGATTTCAATTGCCTATTGTTATAAAGTTTTATGATATCAAGGCATTGAATTACTGTATTATAAAATATAGTAATAGGAGTTATTGTCTCTTGTTCTGTTGTTGTTTTTAAGCAGATATTTCCCAAAGAATGCAAAGGTTTATAGTAATACAGGAGCCTGGATATTTCCTGTTGGTTAAGAGATAACTATACTGATAAAAAAACCATTAATGAAAACAATTATTATATGTTAAAATTTAGTTGCACAACTAGTCACATTTGTTTTTCTTCTCAGCTAACAATGAACTATAGATATTGATAAAAATTAACAGTTAAAAATAAAACTATTTGTGATAGAAAATACACCGAAGTTAATTTTCAAAAACTTTACAAAACATAAAAGTCTATTTTTTGAGTTTAAGGAGTAACAGCCATAGAGTTGAGTTGAGAAGAGCAATAATTTTGAAAGAAGAAAAGGAACATTTTCACAAGGAATATTATGTTTTGTAGAGTTCTTGAAAATGAACTATCACAAATAGTTTTAATCTAATTGCAGCAAAGGTTCTAAAAGGTGAGAGAAAAGATGAAAGAACGATTTTTGATTAGATTTTATGAAATTTTAATTTAGTTTATATTTTAATAATAATATAAAATTAATAAAACATAAAATATTAATAATATAAAAATAATTACCTATTTAATTTTATAACTGAATTTTTTAATGATTTAATTTTATATTTGTTTAAAAATTCAATTTGATGAAATTTAGGAGGTTCTGTAAGTTTTTGGCCTGACCCACTTCTCAAAATCAAATATTTTTTTAATCCCATCAGTCAGGTTGAGAACTTTTCAGTACCTCCTCCTAATTCAATTTAATTTTTTTTTTATTCACTTGAACTACAGTTGGAATAGATACATACTGGCAACAGCTTGGTTACAGGAACTGCCAGGGGGAAGTCAAAGTTGATATCCAACCACTGCATAAGACTCCATTCCTGGTTTTGTCATTCTTCTAGACTGTCAACCAAGGCTACAAATTTAAGCCTGCTCCACTATTTTCCCAATAGCTGGTGGGGGAGGGGAATGGACTCATGCCTTTTACAATGCATCAGTACAAAGTAAGTAAACTTTTTCAGCATAAACTTGAACCCAACTCCATTATAGATGTGGTGTAAGAAGGATTGTTATTACTGCTTGAATCCAGATATTTGAATTTAAATGATGACCAAGATTCTGTTGAAAGGTAAAAAAGTAAACTAAGCACAATAAGAAAAATGCAGACAAGAATGGGGTTGTCAACATGATAAGAACATTATTATTTTAAGGGAACCAAGAAAAAACAACTGCTTATATGAAAATAAAGGTGAATAAACAGAGTTTATTTTGTGTGCTTAAACTACAGGATTTAATCTCTTTTAAACTCTTTTTAAATGATATTATACAAGCTTAAAAATATAGTAGAGGTCTGGGCTGGTGTAATGGTTACCTGTGCAGCAAAATCAATTGGCTTAGTTTAAATTCTGGCTGAGGTTGTTTTTATTCACTTCACACTAATACTCTTGGGAAAAGCATGAATCTACTTCTTCTAGTGCTCAGTTTCATTACAACATATCTTACCATGATGTCTAATCAATGAGATGATTTTTGATGGAGAAAACAACAGGTGAGTGAACATAAAAAAAAACATACCTGCCAAGGCAATCCCATCAAAAACTTGCTCCTGTTGTCAAAGTCAAAAGGTTTTAATAAGAATGAAATAGCTGCAAAAAAAAGTGACATTTTACTTTATTTTCCTTGAAGAAAGCTTGCAATAAAATCTGATCTACTGAATAAATTTTTCCTATTTTATCAGTTTTGTTAATGCAAATGATGTTTTGTACTATAAGACACCAAAGAATGTTGATATTTCTTTACCAACTTTATGCTAAATTAAAGTTCAAGAGATGTTTTTAGAATGATTTTTTAACTTCAATTTGCCTTTCTTAGAAGAAACTTATTTAGTTTTTCAACTATGAAATATATTAGGATGTGTATACATTTACCAATTATAATTTTGTAAATGATTATATTGTACATTATTTCTTATTGCTTGTAATCTTTTTGTATTTAATGTTACAACTATAAAAAGACAAACACATTATTACTTCTCTCAGAAGCGTAGCTAAAACTTTGCAAACTAGAAATGTGATACCTTGCTTATACATTAACTTATATATTACAGAATACACACTGATGAGCTTTTTTTATTAAAATTAATTAGTGTCATCATTTTGTAAGAAGCTTTAAGTTCCCTTTGGGTAGATAAGTAATTTACTAGAAATCATTAAAATGAATAAATGACTGACTTCTGTCACTGTTAACAATAAGTATAATTACCTTTTGCTTTTTCTACCAAAGTAACATAGTGATAGGAATTAGTTATTTTATCATATCTGATAGCGGTCAGAACAAAAGATCATTAAAGTGAACAAAAACAACCTAAACAGGAGTTTGAAATCAGTCTGCTTATTCTATTGTCCATACTGACAATCTTAATGTTATTCCTACACATCCAAGAGGGATAAATCATGGAATTACAAAGTTCTTTATTTGGATACCAATTTAATTGATTTAAGAAAGGAAAGCTGGGTTATTGAGTAAATCTGGAAGCAAATAGTATTAAAAAAATACACTTAAAGGACAACATACTTTAAGCCACAAAGCCTTGGTTTGGTCCTCATGCAAAGTAGCAGGGGGAGAAAAAGTTGCATGCAAAACTGTATGACTGTTAAGTCATACAGTTTTGCATACACCTTTTTTTATATATTTTGTATTGGTCTTTTCAGTTTATTATGCATTTATTTAAACAAATGCTATATAAAATATTTGTGTTACTGTTCAATCAATACAAGGCCCAAGGTCCACACAAGGTAAAAGGTTACTGAGTGAGATTGTTGTAATGACAGGGAACGAGGAAATAAAAAATGTATATTATGAGGATGTGCAAGATAGATATCAGTTGACCCTGGACTTAAAAAGATCAAGACTGTAGTTGTCAGTGAAATATCTGCTTGGGAGTTTGTTCCAAAAAGTAAAAGTTTTGAGGAAGAAGCTGCCTGTCTGAGTGGAACTTACTTCTTATCAAAGGAACACGATGGGGATGGTTTGCCACTGTGAATATGGTATGGTGGATCCTAGTTGCAAAGGTCTGAGTTGATGGAACTAAGGAATGTAACATGTCTGAACATCTGTCATAGTATTAGTGATAAAGTAGTAAGAAGCTAGTAATGTTTTATCTGCAGGATAAGGGTTGCACCCACAAGACTGCATAAGTACTTTTGAACTCTGTTGAGGTTGGGCAGCACCAGCATAAATATGGCAGCAATACTCCATTCTTGGTCTGATGTGACTCTTGTAAAGATAGAGCATGTTAGCAAAAATTGGGTATTTTCTGGAGCAATACAAGGAACCGACCATTCTTCCAGCATCTTTTGCAATGGCACTAATATATGCATTCCATCTGAGGTTGGGAATGAGCTTTAGACCCAGTAGGCAGTCAAGGCAAGGAGCCTCTGAGAGTATAACTACCCATCAGGATAGGTGAAGGTTTAGGATCTGCTAGGTGGTGATGAAATGTTACGAGTTTAGTTTTGGATGTATTGAATAATACCAGCCAGACCCCACCCTTCAGTGTGCTGTGAGAGATAGGTCATAGGTGAGATAGTACCAATATGAATAAATAATGATTGTTTATTTTTAATCATTTTCAAAATAAATATACATGCAGACACAATGTAAACATGCCTACTTTTCTCTCACATATATAGGTACTCATAAAAACCAACATAAAAATGCAATTATTTGTACATGCATGCAAACTCTTTTAGAGCCACTTCTTTATATAGAGATCTGCATATCTCTTTATTTGCAAATATAAGAATTACCACAAACAAATACTTACACAAATGTTAACATGCCCTGCATGTATACACATTTTAATACCTGTACTTAAACTCTCTGACATATTCCTACATATTTAACATTTACAGATTCACACCTGTGCAAAGTATCTGTGTACAAACAAGGCCACAATAATGAACACAACCAAAATCAGATAATTATTTCTTCCCATATGAACTCTTCTTCCTAATTTTTTTTTAAAAGTCAGTGTGACCTTCAATGCAAAAATGGCCATTACTATTTCAATTTATTATTATTTATTTGTGGTCACATTGAATTTACAATAGGTTGTTTACATATGTATGTACATGAAACTGTATGTATGAATATGTGTTTCTTATGTTTGCATGGTTTAACAGTACAAAATTTATATATTTTCACTTTTCCTAATGTTAGTAGAAGAGCTGTCAAGTGAGTTACATTCTGTGTAGTCATTACACTGAATTCACTTCTCAGAAATCATTTTCTGGGGAAATGCATTAACTATCTTTAGAAATGATGTTTTTTCTAACATTAGTAAGAACAACCCAACCAAGATTACTTAAAATTCACACGGGAACTAATCTAGACTTTTGTTTGATCAGGCATTGCTAATAAGTCTCTGTCAGTGTTGCTCAGTCAGTGAATTAATAAATTGGTAGAATGAAAAACAAATAAATTTACTGAATTCTTTCTCATGCAGAACAAGATGTGTGAGCATAGAGTTTTAAACTGATTTGTATAACAACTAACACATGCTCAGTAAAAGTAATTCTAAGGATGAAATTGCCTTAACACTTTCAGTTCAACTTTCCTCACATATAATTAACTGATAAAAAATTTGTCTACAGAGTAAAAATTTCATGAAAAGTAGCCCAAAATCTTAATGGATTTTTACACTTATAAACTCATTTTTTTCATGTAATAAATAATAAAGATAATATACTTATAACCATTTATACAAATTAAATAAAAGAGGTGCTGAAAAGTTCTCAGCCTGACCTTTTTTAGACTTGGAAAATTGCAAAAATCTTATATTCACAATGTAATAAGAGCTACAAAGGACAGGAAATTTTGGAGACCCATAATCACCTACGCCCTGAAGGGTGATGGCACATAGAAGTATGATGAGACATCAGATTAAAATAGGAATTTATTTGTGTGAAAGATATCATAATAGTTCTGGACAAAGTTTTCTAGTTTTTTTTGAGGATCAGTATGTACTATTGTTCTCATTAATTCCAAGATAAATATACAAGTAACTGAAGATCATGATTAGATCTTCAAATATACCCACTGAAAAGATAAAAAAATAAATTCTTGGCTCACTGATAGAAATTTACTTGTTTATATTAGAAGTGTCATGTTTTTAAGCAGAAACAATTTTAGATTTATTGTCTTGGCAGCATAGAAAAGAATGTTTTATTTGTTTAATTCAAGATGACTGCATTACTTAAAATAAAATAGCTCAAGTAATTGTAAATCAAATTCTTCATATAATGCTTTCATTTAGTCAAAAGTTTTTCTCTAATGAAGAAAGTGATATATATAAGAATAAACTGACTTGATAATTTGGTTTATGATAAATTTTCTTCACACACACACACATATATATATATATATATATATATATATATGGATATGGATATGGATTATTTAAGCAGAAAATTTGAAGATTATAAACCTAAGAAAATATCAAAAGCTTTTAATCACAATAATACAATAAGTGAAATAATATTATTAATTATTACAAATAATTGGTACAACAAACTAGGTCACGCCTTGATATCTAATAAGGAAAAGAATATAACAGAACTTATAGTATAAAATGAAATCCATAGAAGCACAGACTAACTTACTTTGGATACAATCCTTAATGCTAACCATTCTCTTCAATGCTTTGGCTAAGAACAAAGTGAAATATTTGTTTTGGTTATTTAAGGAAGAGACCTTTTTACAAAACCTTATAGCCAAGGGTGTGGTTCTTTAAAAATCATGTTACAATTCTCATATTGATAAAATTAATTGTTTTGCAATTGCTGCTCACACAGACAGAAGCCCATAAGACATATGATCTTTTATTTATACAATCTTCTAAATTGAATGATTTTTTGGAAGTGATAAAGATCAAATGAATGAAGGTTATTGTTTGAAATGAGAAAAAATAAGATTACATTTTTCTTAAGAGAAAGATGGAAATATCCCAAAATACAGTTCTACCCTGTGTGAAAAAAAGTATTTTTAAATAGCAGAATAAAATAAAATTTCAAAGACTTTCAGTTAAAATTTATCTCAATAAGATTAGCATAAATTGCAGGAAAGAAAGCTTGTTAATCTGGTAATTATTTTTTATAAATAATTTATATACAACTGTCATATAAGGTGCAGCATAAGCACATCCCATATATACAACCCAGAAATACCTCCCACATATACCCCTACAGAAATACCTCCCATTTAATGGTAAGACATTAGTTCAATGAAGACACCATTGCCACTAATATCTTACTATTATGTAGGAGGTATTTCCAAGGGGGAATATGTGGGAGGTATTTCTGCCACATCCTGTATATGGATTCAATTTGACAAAATTCACTTATGCTGCACCTGCAAGTGATCAAACTTATTGTGTTCAGTCCAATTCTGTTGCTTTCTTTTTAACTAAAAATGTAAAAATTCAATATTTTTAATAGTACAAAACACAAATATTTTTATCACTGAAAATCTTTTAATGCCTATATTATGTTTTCCATATTTCTCTGTGTAGTAGCAGCCATAGTACAGTTCTCTGTGTCCTGAATAGCAAATGGGTTTGCTAGGCATAGACACCCTATGTCCACCAGTTGTTCTCTATTTATACTTGTCTAATTTGCATACAATACTACATCTCCCTGAATCAGAGAGATTGTATACCCTTGTTTTTTCTTTTACTATTCCTGGTTATTTTCATACTGTGTTGTTCTTCCTCTTGTCTTCCTTGTTTACTCTTTAATGGTGATCTTGGTTTCTTTCCATTTTCTTCTTCATACTTGTCTGTTTTTTTCATTCTCACTTTCTTCCCTTTCCTGCTCTGTTCCACTTTTGTAACTTTTTGTGTTTTCTTGTTCTTGATCTTCCATTTCTATGTCATCCACTTCATTTCTGCTTCTGAACTGATCTGCATGTGCCAGTATATCTTGTCCCTTTTTCTCAAATATAGCCGTGTTGTGTCCTTTTTGTATCAGGAAATTTGCTTCTTCTGGATTAGCCTCTTTATTCTTTCTATACCATACCTTTTCTTTCATTGCAAAGGACATAGTTATGGGGGCTCTGATTTGTCTTTCCATTAATGCTGAAAGGGTCAATTTTCTTCCCGCATGTGGAATGGATTTATAACTGAGGAGCATTTTTGGTAGATATGCTTCTATGCTTTCATTAAGTGGTGAGAATGCTTTTAATCCCATCTTTACTATTCTTTCTGCAATGCCATTAGATTGTGGGTGATATGGTGGTGTCTTGTATGGGATGCATCCAATCTGTTTTAACTATGCCCATAAATTCTCATCACAAAATTTGGGTGCATTGTCTGTGACTATTGTCTGGGGTACTCCATTATTCCTTGAGAATATAGTTCTTAGTACTGTGGTGGCTTTTCTGTCTTTTACTCTGACAACATCTGGTCATCCTGAATATGAGTCCACTAATACTAAGAACAATCCCCTATCTTTGATATGTGCATGATCCATGTGGACCCGAAACCATGGCTCTGCTTCCTTGGGCCATGAGTGAATTTTTGCTTTTTTGAAGTTTTTTATTTCTGCACATTTTGGGCATCTCTTAATGTATTCCTCTATATATTTTGAATATCCTGGCCACCAGGCTTGTAACTTTAGTCTTTTTTGTGTTGCTGTTATGCTACAATGCATGTCATCATGTACTCTTTTTAATCTCATTTTCTATGGTTAGTTTGTGCTTTGTTTCTTTAAAGGGTCACTCTGTCATCAAACAATTGCTCCACATATTATTTTTTATTCTCTCTACTATTCTGCTTAATATTGTGTGTTGCTTTGTTTCTATTTTGAGTCTATTTAGAGGAAGAGTGTCCATTTATACCCAGTGTACTATTTTATCTTCAGCATTTTCCTGTTTTTCTTCTGTTTCATTCTTGAACTGTAATCTTGATAAAGCACCTACATGAGGGATAGAGTTCCCTTTTACATGTACTATGTCAAAATCGAATGCCATGATTTTTAATGCCCATCTTAAAATTCTTGATGATATGACTTTTGGCAATTCTTTTCTTGGGTTAAATATAAATTCTAATGGTTTATGGTCCGATTTTAATAAGAATCTTTTTTCCGATCAAAAAGTTTTGTGTCCTTTCTATGCTCCATACAATTGCTAGTGCTTCTTTTTCAATATTCGAGTAGTTAGTTTCTGCTGACATTAACCTTCTTGATATGTACATGATTGGGTGTTCTTCTTGTGATAGAATAGTAGCAATTGCCTTTTCATTCATGTATATAGTTAATGTAACTTTTTTGTGGATCAAAAACTTTTATTATTGGTTTGTTCCTCAATATTTTCTTTAGTATTTCAAAAGTGATAGTTTGCTTTTGTGTCCAGTTAAATTCATTGTTTTTTTTGTGTAATTTTGCAAATGGCTCTATTATGTTGCTGTATTTTGGTATGTATTTACTATAAAAATTTAAGGAAAAAAGGATTTTAATTCTTTTTTATTTGTTGGAGCATCTATTTCTGTTATTTTCTTTGTTAGTCTGTCGTCAGGTGATATGCCATTTTTGATATTTGATATCCTAAATATATCTTCTTACAGTCAAAATTACACTTGTCTTTGCTTACAGTCATGCCTGTCTTTTTTAATCTCACTAAAATTTGCTCTGTTTTATATTTTAATACTTCTTTAGTTCTTGCCCTGGTATATTACTATATTTTTTATTTTTCCTAATAAGACTCTTTCAATTGCTTTTTGAAAAATATGGCTCAAAGTTTTTATCCCAAACAGTAGACAAGTCCATCTTAGTAAGCCTATAGGGGTGTTTATCATGGCAATTTCCTTGAATTTCTTGTCAATTTCTATTTGGTTGTATGCTGCCTTGAGATCAATTTTTGCAAAGTGTTCCATTTTTGTTAACTCATGGCTTGCAGTTTCAAAATTTGGCAAAGGAAAGGAGTCTGATTATATCTGGTGGTTTACCTCTATCTTGTAATCACCACAGATCCTTAAATCTCTGTCAGATTTCTTTATCGCTACTATTGGTGATGACCAATTGCTACCACCTTGAGTTAGTCTTTCTAGTATGCCTTATTGTGTCATTTTGTTTAATTTTGCTCCTACCAAAGGTAGGATATGAATTGGAACTTTTCTTGACACTATATATTTTGGATGATAATTTTCTTTTAGTTGAATGCTTGCTTTATAGCCTTTCAATAATCCTATTTCATTTTCTTCTGCTTCCAGGGAATTGATTAGTCTTGCTGTATCTACTTTTAATACATCAATTCCTAGTAATCCCTGATCTTCTTCATTATTCTACCACTGTAATGGGAATTATTTCAAAATGCTTGTCAGTTTCAAAATTGCCTTGAAATGTACCCATTATTTTTATAGTCGTTCCATCAAATTGATTTAATTGGATGTTGCTTTTTTTTAAAGTTAGGTCATCCTAATTTTATCCAGAAATTTTTTGTTATCAACATGACTTCATTGCCTGTATCAACTTGCATGCTAAATATTTGGCCATTTATACTTATTTTTCTCTACTTTTTTTTTGCATTCATTGTAAATATTTCAGCTTCTTTTTCAGAGGAAGTTTGTACCATTTGTACTGTATTTTCTTTTCGTATTTGCATACATTCTGAAAATTATCTCTTTTTTGAAATTTGAGCATATTTTTCCTAGAGGTGGACATTTGTACTTGTCTCTCTTGTGATTTTTTCCACAATATCTACATTTAATTATGGATTTGGTCATGCTTGTCCTGTACATCTTGAATTCTTCTTTAGGTTGATTAAATTCTCTAATCAACTCTAATTGTTGTAAAAAAAAAAAAAACAAACTCAATGCTAGCTGCCAAACTCATGCTACTACTCTGTAGGCATTCTAGCATTTTTTGTTTGTGGTTTTGGTCTTGCAAGCCTTCAACTATTCTGAGAAGGATTAATTCCTCTTCTATAGTCATTTCCCAAGCTCCCAATTTTTCAAATTCACAATACTTGGCTCATTCTTTCAATCTATGTAAGTATTGTGTAATGGACTCATTGGGTGCTTGTCTTTTCTGTAAAAACTTGGTTCTTTCAGCAATGACCAATATTTTCTTTGGTCTGATGTTCTTTTTTATAATTTTAATAATTTCTTCAAATGTCATTTCTTCTAATTTGCTCAGGTAACACATTGTCAAAATTTTCTTCACATATTTATTTCTTGCTACCCAGTGGTAGCAAGAAATAAATCCATTATCTCATTCTCTCTTTTGTTGGTCTTTGTGTCTCTTAATTTTTTCACTCTTGCAAATGCAGCAAATGTTCTTATCCATGTTTCTATGTGTTCTGAGTCGCTCAGTACATTTAAGGATTTTATTGGCAATGCCATTGTTATGCTTTGCATATCTCTCTGCATAGTAGCAGTCGGAGTACAGTTCTCCATGTCCTGAATAGTAAACATAGTAAACCCTATGTTCGCCAGTTGTTCTCTATTTATACTTGTCTATCTAATTTGCATACAATACTACAACCTATTTAAAAATTATCTCAGTAAGTTCACAAATGTACTTTATCAGAATTAGGTGAATAGTTTATAACTTTAAATATTTGAAATTTAAACTCTTTAAAATGAAACAATAGATGTCCTTAATTATATTACCAAAAAGAAAGTTGAATTCTTTTATGATAAAATAATCAATTAAATAGACCTAGTATAGTTTTTTTTACATATGTCAAAAGGAAGATAAATTAAAAAGTGGTGAAAGAAAACCATCTAAATATGATATTCTATAAATGGCTAAAGCAGTTAGTAAGATAGACAAGTTAACATTAACACACTACATGAGTTGTATAAACAGATTCTAGATAAGATAATAATAGTCAGCATATATCAAGTTTATTTATATTCCTTTTCAAATATACAAGACATCTGCTGGAATCCATTTCCACTTATAATTCTGGCATTGTATATAATGATTTTGTATCAAGAATAAATAGCAACATTATATTTGACAGACTTCTTGAATGTATATATTTTTTATATCTAATACTAATCAAGAAACAAAGACAGGAGTTCTAAACTGTTATATAAGACTGATCCTCCTAAATAATAGTGAATGCTAGACAATCTCCTCATAACTGAAGAAGAGACTTAAAGCAACAGAAATGTGATTCTACAGAAGAATACCAGGCACTGAATATATTAGTTACAAGGAAGCTTTAAGAAAAATAGAAACAAAACGAACACTTATACTTAGAATCAGAAAGAGCCAGTTGAAATTTTTAGATCATGTAATAAGGAAAGAAGTTTGGAGAATTTGACACTCACAGGACATTGAAGGCAAGCAGGAGAGAGGAAAGTTGCAAATCTACCTAGTGAGCTTGTATAAATGGTTAGCAGAACAGGGATTAGACAGAATAACAAAAAGACAAGCCTTACTAAGAATTACAAAGGACAGGAAGTTGTGGATAGCCATGATTGTCTCAATCTTGTTTGGACATGGCATATAGAAGAAGATTGACCATTCCTTCCAAATTTGGCAGTAATTTAGGATAACATTTATTGCTTATTCAATAAGAAAAGTAAGAATTTATCACTAAGCTCTTTATGGAAATCTGAAAAGGCTTTTACTGACCATTTGATTCTAAAAAAATAATTGTAATATTTTAGGTGAGATTTGAGTTGAATAATTTACAGCTTCTCTAAATTATTCTCTTCAGTTTTATCATCACTTTGAGATGTTCCAAAACTGTATCACATTCCCCCTCTCATGTGTATATCAGCTCTTTTTTAATGGATATATTCAAGCTCTTTAAATCATATAATCCAAATCTACGTAGAATAAATAATAAAATCCAGATAGACCCTGTATATTTCATACCTATGTCAATTGGAGTAAAGGTGAAATTACAATATAGATCTATGTAGAATGTCTGTTGCTTTATTTTAGAAATTTTCACCAACATTTGAATAACCTAACATGTTTAAAGTTTTATTTGATGCATAACCAATATTTTTATCTTTCAGTGGATCCAAATAGCACAATGTCTACTTAATTGTCGAATCTATCAAAATAGAGACTAAAGTGCCATTTTTTTATCTTACTGTTTGTTTATGGAGGTGGAGGTAAATGCTTTGGCTTTTTGTAGTCTCCTAAATTTATTTCTTGGAAGAAATGTTTGTAGAAAAGAAATATGGATATATAAATAAACTGATTATGAGTTATGCCTACTTTTGTTTTTTGTTTTACTAAAGTGATTGTTTTAAAAGCATGGTTTTGTGTCCGTAATTGACAGAATCAATTCTATATGAGAGAAAACCAAAACATAAAATCATTTTAGATATATTTAATAGATTATAGATTGGATACCTACATTAATAGTTAGAGTCATAAACACATTTTTCATGAAATTAACTGAAATTTACATTTTATTCAAAACTATTTTTTATGATAAAATGTTAAAATAGATAATATCCTATAAAACTGAGTATTTTAAATATAAAATATGAAAAAAAAAAAAAATCAGTGAATTTTGGTTTTATAAATTTTTTGATAGAAATGGTGTAAATGTGATTAAATTAAAGTAAATATTTAACTATTTGTCTGCAATTTTTCAATTCACTTCATAATCTATTACTTAAAAAAGTATATTAAAAAATGAAACCTTTAAAATAGGACAAGCCTACAAACAAAAGTTTAAGGAGGTTAAAAACAGAATTGAAAATAAAAAAGGTGCATTTCTACTATTGCAATTGGACATTCCTTCCAACAACCAATGTAATGTGCTCAACACCTTTTTGTAAAATTATACCCAATCTATAAAATATTGTATTTTAAATTGAAAAGATATATGAAAGATCTGCAGCAAGTTTGTGGTGTCCTTGGATTTTCTATGCTTTCTTATCAATAGTGAAATCAATAAACACAATGAGTTTTCTTTGATATTATTCACTGAAAAATAGGAACAAAAATTTATATGCAAAAAAACAATTTGAATGACAGATCGCAAACTTGTCAAAATCACTAAAGCAGGTCATTTACTAGATGAGAGGAAGAAAAGCTTCATTTCTTCCCTACAGGGATTCAAAGTAAACGTGCGATGGATAAATTGTCGCCTAAATTACACAAAAAGGAAAATTACACTGATATCTCATTTTAATAGATATATTTACCAAAATTACACAAAAATATCTTGAAATACTAAATTCATTCAATAAAATTGCTATTGACTTCAACCATGGCCTCCAGATAACTTTGCAACTCTTCTGGATGGTCTCCTTGTTTAAGTTGGTGAATGCTCCCATAATCCTTGCTTTCAGTTCATTTTTGATATTACAAGGAGTTTTGTTCATCTCTCACTCAACTGTGCCCCAGCCATAATAATTAAGGAGGTTGCAATTTGGGGAGTTAAGTGGCCAGATGTAAGGGGTGATGTGGTCACAGAAATTATCCGACAGCCATGACTGGTTTCTCCTGCTTGTGTGACATGGTGCAGAGTTCTGTTGCCAGACATAGGGTCTTCCAGCAGCCACCCTCTTGACCCAGGACAACACTACCTCCTCACAGTACTTGATGTAAGCCTCTGTGTTGAGCTTGAGGTCCTCACCAACAAATTCAGGAATTCTTTCCTTATCAGAATGATCTCAGTGAGTTTTCTGAGCTTCTGCACCTTCGTAATCACTATTAGACTCATTCAACTTTTTCCAAATCCACTACACTATCCATAGATTGACACCCAAACACTTTGAAATGTTTGTATTGGAGCTTCCAATATGTATGCCAAGCAGTACAACATGTCATTTCCAAATTTCTGACAGAGAGAATTGTGTCATGGTGTACTTTTTCTGACAGACATTATCCAACTGACCCTACTACACTGGCCAGTTGACAAAATCAAAAACAATGTACATATCCGAAATTAAAAATATAAAATGGCGACAATTTACCCATCTCACACAGTATATTGTGTACCTAAGTTCTCATCATTAGATATCTGATAAACTGAGATGATACTTCATATGTTATACATTCTTTTCTTTACAAGTAGTAATAGTAAGTGCAAGAGAGAGAAATAATTATCAGAGATACCACTGGTTCTGAATGTATGCATGTAGATATGGATGCCATTTCAACTTGGATTATTTGCATTGGCTTTTCCTATCAACCAATTTTAATAAAGTAAACCATTTTTATACTTTTATTAGTACTCTGAAGAATTCTTTTCTTCAGTGTAAAGGCAGCATAAATGATTATTCAAAGAACAGTATTTAGAATTGTGCAAAAATTAACCTCATTTAATTGATTTTGCTCTGTTGAAATCCTTGCAAAAAAGAAATACAGAAGAAAAAATATTTCAATACTTTTTCATTGCATTTTAAATTAAAGACATTTTAGACAAGTAACTCAGATCCATAAATTCTTTCCAACTGATATATCCATTTAGTCAAGTTAATGAATCGAAACTTTCAAATTTCAAGTTGTGTGATGATACCTTACAGGTAATGTGGGACTAGCTCTTCTAAAGATCAGTGGGGACTACATAAAAACAAGTTTAGCTAAGAATAAGTAGTGCTTAGCTTGTTAAGTGAAGTTATTTAATATCATTACATTTCATTTGCATTAGATCTAAGCTGCAAGGAAACATCATAATTAAGTATCTTTATAAAGTTAAAGGAAATCTACAATTTGAATAAGAATAAAAACAGACATTCTCTTGTTTCATATAATCTCCCTCATAAAACATATTTTAATCAGAAAACTAGAAACAAAATTTCCTCAGTATATCTAAATGATAAGTTAGTTGCAAGTATTTTTAGATCAGTTCCTGCTTTTATACATATGTCAACACTAGCATGTGTGTGTGAGTGTGTGTGTGAGCATATATATATGTTCTATAACTGTATCATTCCTTCCTCCCACTCATCATTAACAGTATCATGTCTCCCTCAAGTACAAGCAATTTTATGCTCTCATTTTTTTGTTACTGACTTGAATCTTTCTGCATATCTGATTAAATCTGTCATGGCCTGGCTATAAACAGAACATGCACTGCAGTCTCAGTAAACAATGATCCAGGTTGCAACATTTTTTCTGGTAAAAGCAAACTGGTCTCTTATATTCTAAATAATCTCCCTTACACTTATAACTGATAACTAACAAATGTGGCAGTGTAAGCAGCATTCATGTTTTACATTTGCAACTTCTGTGTAATTCAGGCCAAATGCTTGCTATTATTATGTGGAGTGCACTTACTGCAAACAGTAAAATCAGAGTCAATGAAACCAACATTCCCTTTGAAGAGTCAATAGGCTAATAAATACATTATTATATATTCAATAGACTTATTACATTATGTTACTGTCTGCTAATAATCAATATGAGAGATAGAAATACTGATATTATTAAAGCATATAGATGTAGGCTTTTTCTTCTTTGTTTTAATATTCTAAAATTATTAATAACAATGAAAATATCTGCTCATGAAAACACATTATTTTAACAAACGTTTTTCTTAGCTCAATTTCTCATATTTTCAAACTAAGATTTCCACCATTTTTTTGTGTGTCAAATATTATGATTCAGTTCCATATAAAATCTGGATTGAATAAACAAGGCACAAATAATGAAAAATATTTTAATTGCAAGTTTTTGTTCTGACCTTGTGAATAAAAACAACTTGGTTACATTTATAGATCTTGGAAATACATAAATGGTTACCAATTCAAGTATTGGACAAACTCAGTATCAGTTTCAATTTCTATTATATTGGAGCTTTGAACCAAATGTCTCCCACAATTTGAGTACCCACCTTTGTATGTCAATGATCAGCTTGATAAAGATCTAGATGTGTAAAATACAAGAGGAGGAAAATGAAGGAAATCTGTTAAAATTCTGAAATGAAATATTTTCATTATTGAATTCAGTTTCAGTAAAAATTTGGATAATTTAGCCATAGAATTAAAGAAAAAATCAGAAAGAAATCAACTTTGTGTCCCTAAAATGACAATTTATGATTAATGGGAGAATGTACTTTTCACTTAAGTACTTGCAAACATATCTTATTAATATTCCTGAGGATACAAGTTCTAAGCCTGTATTGTTCAGTTATATGACATTCAGTTTTACATGTTCTCTTGAAGGAAGAAAAGCATTAGAATTTATGTTAATACTTTCAAATCTTTTATTGATAATGAAATTCTTGGCAAAATTCATTAGGCTTCTTCATCCCATTTTAATTCACATGGGATTTTCAATTAGCTTTTTCTCTACTTCTGATTAATGCTTCTATGTAGTAATCAAGAACGTTAATTAAATAGTAAACAAAACCTGGTAGTTGTAAGGAAGAAAAGACAAAAATATTTCTTTTTTTTTCTTTAGCTCTACATAAAATCTTAACTGAGCCTTGATCAAGGGTTCCCTAATGTCATAATACAGTGCCTGTTAAACTCTAAGAATATAAGAGAAGGTGATTAATACTTCTATAAGGAGAATCAAGGAAAAATAATTTAAAAACATTAAAAAGAATTTTAATAAACATCCACTCATTAATAATATTAAAATAATTAATAATTAGATACATAGATTTCCCTAATGGAATACAGGTTTGATTCCTGTCAGAGGTAATATCTTTCTTTAGTAGGTCTTCTCAATCTAGGCTAGTTATTAATTTCATTGCTTAAGAAAACAAAAAAAAAAAACTGGGATAGCAACTTGAATATATGTACTCACTAAAAATACCATTTATGTTAATAAGAAATACATAAATTATACAGTCATGTTTTTATTTTTATTTATACTAAGTCAAGCTATGCTCAAATATTTTCATGGAACCTCATATGAAAAATAAACCTATAATCAATGGCTTGACAGACAATTTACAGTTCTATATAGTCTGAACAGATTATTTAGAACAGGTAATAATTTCAGTATGAATAGTAAACAAATAGAAAAAGTAACTACAGTAAATATATCTATCCACACATACACACACAATATTTATACATCTGTCCAATGAGATTATGTGTGTGTATGTGTGTGTATAGATTTCAACTTGGACATATATACACAAAAGAGAATATATGAATTTTATATATTTATTTTTATAATTTTAGAATGAGAAGGCGAGGATTAAATCACACACACAGTACATGTATTATTATTCTTGAACCTCAAAAGATATACAGTTATCAAAGACCAATTTTTACCAGTTTCTTTGAATATCCCCTTTCATACAATTACTGATCACATCTTTTCCACTTGTTTATTAATACCTTACTCTAAGCATTAAAAGATCTGCATTTGAAACAAAATATGCTTACTGGAATGTTTTGAAACTGTCTAGTCTGAATTTTTTAAGGGCAATTATCTTTGGTCAATTACAAGATGCTTTCTTGTCCCTATCAGATCTTGATATATTCATTCTATTTCAGAGTCAATGATGCAATGTCAAGTGGATTAGCTGTAACCACATGGATAATCTCACATGGCTTAAGTAAGTAATCCAATTTTGCTCTCACTACCTATATAGTTCATCAATCAATTAACACACTTGTTTCTTTGCATTCCCATTCTAATCTGTTTAGCCAGGTTTATTCCTTTTTGCACAGAGGGCAAACAGGTGGTTTTTTTGGAACAGTGACCTTCATACAGCTGAGGACAGATTCTTCCAATTCTCAAAACCTACCTCCCCAAATAACTGGATTAATTGTTTATGCTTTCCTCTGTCAATAATCAGTTAGAAAAATTTAGGTTTGAATTAAAAAATACTTAGGATCCAGTTCATAATTTCTCATTTACTTTGACATGATTTCCATTGCTTTGAGATTATGAAGTTTTTTTTACAAATGACATCTGCTAGAAAAATATAGACGCGTTTTTTTTTTTTGTCATTTAAGCTGATTTTTACAATATTTTTAAAGTTTCAACTTATTCTATCGAAGAATAAAGAAATTATTTTCAGTTTTAGAAAAATATCATTAACAGTGAAAATCAATTTATTTTAGGATTACTAAAGCTTGAGACAGTCCTTTTTTTCATTATCTGATGAACTGACAAATGCCTTAAGCAAGCAATTATCTTCTGAGACTATAACAAAGCTATAGTATTCATTGTGAAATATCATGGCTAGATTATTTCTAAATGTTGAGATTTATTGTAAATTAATACAATTATGGCACAAGGCCGAAAATTTCTAAATGTTGATGGTTAATTTGTCAAATCTTTGATATTTAAGTAGTTATTCATCCCACTTGACATGAAGATCTAATCAAGGTCCTGAAGTTTGTTTTATATAAGGGTATAAGTATTCTGGAGTTAAGATCAACTATTGATATGGATGGCAGCATTTTAAAGCAATGAATAAGGATCAAGCTTACTTTAAAAAAAAGACGTTCTTATAGAGATGTAAATAATGGATTTCATTATTTTTTTAATGAAGTGATTTGTTCCTTAACTATCAATATTGATACAAACATGACAGTAATTATGCAGACATCTTCACTTTGCTTAGGTCTTTTGGGTCAAAATACCTTATGGTCATTTTGTGTTGTGATTCCCTGATATAAACAGTATTGTCAATGTTTATTTCAATGTTGTAGTAAATAGACAATCTGAATAAATTACTAGCTTAATTTTTTTTAAACTTCCCAAATCAAAATAACTATAAATCCATTCAATTTTAATTTGGTGAAAGTTTAGATGTTTTTGGAAATGTTGAACTTGAGTAATTGCAACAAATATGAAATCCTGCTAAAGAATGTTCAAGAGAGTAGCTCATAGCTACATTGAATGAACCTGATGGCTGCACTAAAGGTTGGGTCTTTTATAGAAATAGTCAACCAACACAACTTGGAAAACAACAGTCAGAGGTGGAGTAATGATTTGCTAATCTTGTTGGCAGTAAAACTATTGGTACAAGTCACAATCAAAAAGCTTTAAGATAAAAGAGTATATTCATGCAAAACAACACACCTTCATATTTTGCAAAAATTCCTATTGTCCTCTTTGCCCAAAAGGTTTCAAAGATACCACATTAACGGAAGGTCTCTCCATATATTGATCTAATAGAAAATTTGTGGTTCATCATTAAAACAGATGTATATGAGGATAGAACAGTATTCAAGCAATAATTTGGGAAGCAATAATAACTGCTGCAAGCAGTATTAAAATCAAAAGAGTAAGAAAGTTAACAAAAATCAATTACTGAAACATGTAACAAGTGATTAACCCCATGAGATATATAAGTTATTGTGTTACTCAAATATATGTTTCGATGGATGATATCATTTTTGATTTGTTTATAACTAAAACTTCATGTTGCATTTGTTTTGCATTAAAAACCCTGACATTCCAAAATAATTTATTAATATTTTAAGTCAACACTTTTCTGATATATTGCTCATATAAAGATAAATATATACTAAAAATTTTATGAATAGTAATACTAATTTTATTGTGAAAGCATTGACTTATATAATTAAATGACCCATCATAACCACTACTACCATCTCTATCAGAGGGAACAGTATAACAGAACCCTTGCTTCATTCAGATCTGAAAGTAATCATTGCAAAAGAGTTATGGAAAATGCAAAGAGCAGCTATGTACAGGCAGTCAAAGTAGAAAATAAAAAACTTGGATGCTGAAAATTCTGGAAAATTTCTAATGCAATACTCAATAGAGGTAAACCATCAGTGCCCTCCAATATAAATAACCCTGAAGTTATCTTATCCTCACTGGATAAGGCTAAGCACTTGTTCTATGTTAGTGTCATTAGCAAACTTTTTGAAGCTATCAACAAGAAAGTTGTTGAACACCTCAATAAAAACAAACTCCTAAGCAACTAATAGTATGGGTTTCACTTTTCTAGGTCCACTTCTGATGTCTTTACTGATTCTATGCATGATAAAAGTTAAGTGCTTGATAATAGAAAACATTTCAACAGTGATTGCCCTACATATATCAAAGGTCTTTGATAAGGTGCAACACAAGTGATTTCTCCACAAACTTTCCAGCTATGGAATCTCTGAGAGAGTCCTATCAGTTATCAAGTCTTTCTTGTCAGGGAGGTTTATGAAAGTCCTTATTAGTGGGCAGTCTTCTGAGGGATATGAGATCAATGCTGTCATTCCCAAAGGCTCTCATCAGTCTTACCTACTTTTTGCTTTATATTAATGATCTGCCAAAGACCCTTAGCAGATACATATGCAAATGATACCACATTGTATATCTGACCAATGTCTGTCAGTTGATCTCTCCTCTAAGCTAATTTCACAGCTCAATGGGAGAAACACTAAATGGTATCATTCAATACCAACAAAACAAAAATAGCATTTCATCACCACTGAACAGACCCTAATCCTTCCCTCAAAAAAGTTCCTTGCCTTGCATTTTTCACTTGTTGCAGGATTTTGTAAGTGGCTTTATCAAAAGAACACCAAGCAACCTTCACTATGAACAGTAGCCTAAAACAATACTTACAATGAACTTGAAAACAGTTGTGACAATCTATCAAATGCTTCAAGAATACCATTTTAAGGAAATTATTCAGTTTGTTATTTTTTATTTTATTTGATGGAAAAATTGTTAAATTGTGTTATAATAAATTATATGCAGTTATAAATATGTGTTATCAAAATACAATAGCTTAGTTGTCAGAATATTAAATTGAAACTATATCATCCATATTTTGAACTCTGAAGCAAGGTAGGTTATGTATGGTTATTATCCTTCACCAATAAAGTCTACTTAGAATTTAAAATACAGCTATATAGCTGGTTTTAAAAAGAGGTACAGATTCTGATAGCTTCTTCCTGAATGTTGATCTCATATAAACATTATTATGATATGGATGCCAAGAGCTAAATCCTATTGAGAATAGAAAAAAACATCCTACTGAGGCAAAAAACATCTATTGTTTTTAATTTTAAAAAATTCAATAAATATTAACATGATTTTTTTTATATATTTGTTAACAAAGATATTGACTCATGCAAGAAAATCATTCATATTTATCCCTTAATACTGTAGTGATTACATTTATTCATTAAAGTATGGACAAGAAAGCCTTCAAAAACTGTTCAATTCTAAGAATATGTTAAATGAATAACAACTCAGCACACCTTCAAAGCACAAGTTTTAGTAAAAAGTATGTTTGCCAGTAATTAATCTTGTCTTTCTAAAGTGCAAAGTACTTAAAATAGAATCTTATGAAATAAGTTGGCAGTAAATAAACTGCCAAATGTGAGAGTGTAAATGCAACAACATTCAATTTTTAATTTAGCTTTTATTGCAAAAATGTTTTATTTTAATATTTTCCTAATATTTTGAGATTTTAAAATACACATAACAATCATACCAGTAAATTTTAATTATGTGAGGTAACATCTTTTCCTAATGGAAAAAGAAGAATGAGAAATACATTTACACAAACATCTGTGTTCTTAATTTTACATATTTTATGTGAATAAGCTGTATATTATTATTCATGTTATTCTGCATTTTAACAATTATTACCACAGAATAAAGATGAAAAGACTTATCTAAAAAAAGAAAATGAGAAAGAACTGAAGATATAACAAAAAATGAAAAACTCCACCACTTCAAACAATTCAAAATTGGAAGACGAGCCATAGAAAATAATAAAAAAATAGATTTAATAAGAAAAACTTGATTTTGGAAAAAAAAAACCTTGTATGATCCAATTTTAATACTGTTTTAGCATTTGCATGCACTGAAAACAAAATATTTCTACCTAAAAATTATCCCATGGTCCATATTTAAAATAATTATATAAAATTATTATTATACATTAATATTATCATAGAAATTATTATAGAAATAATAATAACAATGATAATAACAGCAACAATACAGATTATTAAACAGTGAACATTTTTATTTATCTGAATGATAAGTAGTGTATCTGCAAAACTTGAAGACAGAAAGATAGATCTTTTGAACTTTCCTTTATCTATTAACTTGGAATTATCATATAAAATTATTTAACTTGGCATGGATTAAAACAGATGAGCATCTATCAACAAAGCCATACTGTGAATTGAAAAATCTTGATTGAAAAACCAGCAACAACTAATTTATGAAAAAGTGTAAAATTCTCATGGCCCACTTTATGACAATCATAAATACTCTCAGTAAATGGGAACTCATTTGGGAAGACTCAACACAAGGCTATTCTTATAGATTTATTAATATTAAGATGTGATGAGATTCTCAGATGTATATGTTTGATCTGTTGCAAAGTGAATAGAATGGTAATTATGACATGAGATTGTTGTTGGACAGAAGCATAAATAGACAATCAAAATATGTTTACTACACATGAAAACCAATACTGGAATTTTAAGGATGAATCCTAACTTCTGAAATATTCAGAAGTCTACTCTTTATGCTATTGTGGAAGAATTTTAATTAGAATCTATTTTCCTGTAATTATTTTCTATTATGTGAGAAAATCTAAGGAAAACACTTTTGATGTTGTTATTTGCCACTTATTAGTATACACCTCTATAGCAAAAACTCTCTTTTCTTTTATATTAAATATACACACATTACACATAGATATTGGTACAAAAAGATGATTATAACTACATGGATAAAATATGTGTTCCTAAGAACTAATTTTATTAGACAAGCAGATAGAATGCATTGGGCAGCAAAATTTTTTGAAAAGCAAAGTACAAAAATAAATGATGGTTGCTAGCTATCATGAAATATTTGCAACAAATATGAAAGTCATTATTTCATGTTAAATCTTGAGAACGAGCAGAAGTAATAGCTGCAGTCAAATGGATGACAGTTACAATTTGGTTATCTGCAACTCATCCATATTCTGTTTAGGCTATAACTTGTGAGCTAACTTTTATGGGCTAAATGTATAAGAATTTCAGGATTACTAGATGAAATTAAATTTATGAGGTAATATTTACTTTAAATATAGGTTGCGGCAGAAATACCTCCCACATAATGGTAAGATATTAGCTAAATGAAGACGTCAACACTACTAATATCTTACCATAATGTGGAGGTATTTCTGCCATAACCTGTATAACCAAACACACGTCTGTAACAATAAATCTCTATAAATAGGACTACAAAAAATTCCTTTATGAATAAAAATGATATGTTACAAAACTTTGTACTAAGACAAGTACTACATTAATAAGTAATACGAGAAACAGTTATTTCAAAATTTGATTTAATGCAATTCATTCAAAATATGACAGCTGGATAAAATTAAAGTTCTTGCTAAAAGTAAAAACAAAATTATTTCATTTTGTTGATACAAAGACAAAAGGAATTGACAAAAAATTAATAATTAAAAAATTTCTTTTATGTAAAAATAATTTTAAATATTTTTATGTTGTACTTTGGTGGAAAATTTCATGAAAATTGAAACAAAATTGTTAGTAAGAAGGAAGATAATTTAAACATGCAACACTAATATACACTTGTCTAACTTTGTTGACACAAGAGAGAAATAATTTTAGAATTTACGATTTTTATTTCCAGCTGTCCCAGTTGAATATTTCCATTGGTTCAATATAAATAATTAAGGAAAATGTAATTTTTCAATTACAATTATATAACCATGGTTTTTTTAGCTGTGAAGAATTTCAATTCTTACTTTCTCTTTTTCAATAATTAATCTTTATTACAGAAAGTGCTTGCTGATGTGCACATAACAAAAGTTAGATGATTGGAAAAATGAAATGAAAAAGAATGAAAACATATATTTGAACTTATATCTGTTTTTGTTAGTTTTCATTAAAAAGAAAAAAAATCAACCATGGTAATCTCTGGCTAGATTTTATAACCAAATATGTTTCAGGTGAAGACAAAGACAAAAATTTGAGTAAATTTTGAAATGATAAGTTTTTTTTCCATAAAAACAGAAACATTTTCATCATGTTTTTTCATCTGACATTATGGTGATTTGATATTTGTTTTCTATTAGGTTAAAGAGAATATTAATGCTGGTAAGAGTTTTAATAGAATTTTTACAATGTGATGATCAGCCATTAGCTAAAATCTTCATGCCTAACTTGACATGGAGAAATTGTATTAGAAGTTAGTTTATCAGGTTCACTGCAGTTTGTCACAAAAATATATAATTGAAGTACAATGTATTATCGAGTAAATGTCTATGTTTTTTTAATTGATGCATGAAATGTAGTTATTTTTCACTTTTATAGCTACCTTGAACACTTTCATGCAACATATTCACTTAGTTGAATAAATTAAATAAGAGCCAAGATATTTGGCTCAAGCAAAGTAGAATTCCCAAGAAGGTGTTAATTCAGGTTGAACAGAATTATTTGTTGTACTATTGTGGTAACTAATTGTGAAGAAAAGGCCACTAATTTGCTGTAACTGACTTTCTCTTGCAGTGTGTTTGTATGTGTGTGTGTCGGTAATCAAGTCATTCATGGCACAGCAGTAGATCTATGAGATTGGGAGTGGAACAGATCACCCCACTCCAATCCCTACGTCATCATCCACATAAACACAGATTTTCATTTCAGTCATCCTGCCTGACCACAGTTGGGTTGCGAGGTCATTTACAATACCCTAACCGTGGGAAAACAACAAAGCAAGACAAGAATTAAAAGTAGATACATTTATTCAACAACAGCAGCAACAACCATAAGCAAAAATAAAACTATAAAACAAATATAATAAAATGAAAAATTAAAATTTAATACAAACCCAATTTTGAGGATGATTTAACCAGATTTAATAGACTGGAAGTGCTTTTGAATAAATAAAAAACAAAACAATGTTTAACAAACTGAAAGCAAAAAAAGGAAGCATACAATTGATAGCATACTATCCTCTTTCCTCAATAGAAGTAGATCTTCTTTTATGTGCTGTGTCCCTTCAGGACATAGGTGATGGCCCTCCAGCTACTCCTGTCCCTTGTATGTAGCTCTTAATAAGTTTTGTCTTTTTGTTATTTCACCCAGACCCTGTTCCGCCATCCACTTGCTCAAGCCTATTAAGTATGTCACACGTTGCTTTCCCCTGTTCCTCTTTCCCACTATCCATCCTGTGAGTATCAGATTTTCCAAGCCCTCCTTTCTCATTATGTATCCCAGAAATTTCAGCAGCCTCTTCCTGAAGTCTTTGTTTCCATTCTCTCCGAAACCTCATTGTTGCTCACATATTTGGCCTATGGTATCCTTAACATCGTTCTGTAGAATCACATTTTTGTTGCTTCAAGTCTCTTCTTTATCTTTGAGGAGATTGTCCAGCATTCGCTGCCATACAGGAGGACAGATATAACGTAACAGTTCAGTACTCTTTTCTTTGTTTCCAACAAAACCTTCCTGTCTCTGATAAGCTTTTGGAATGCATCTTTGGACATTTCAATATGTCTTCAGATCTCAATGTCGCACTTTCCACCCTCTGTCTGAACACTTCCAAGATATTTAAACTTCAGCACCTGCTTGATTTCCCTGTCCCTGACTTGTAAATTGCATTCCGGGCTCATCTTCTTACTGATGACCATGCATTCTGCCTTCTTGTAGTTCATGCTTAGTCCCTTCTTCTTACTCTCCTTTGCTACCTTCTGTAGGAAGTTTTGTAATTTCCTTTCTGTGTCTGCTATCAGCACTGTGTCATCTGCGTATCTTATGTTGTTAAGATTGTGGCTGCTAATGATGAATCCTGATAGGATTTCCAGTTTTCTCAGAATTGCCTCACTGTATTGTTTGAATAAGTCTGGTGAGAAGACATATCCTTGCCTTACACCTCTTTCTATTTTTGTATATTTGCTGAACTCCTTTTTCATCCATATGCAGGTAGTTTGCTGCCAATAGAGATTTTTGATTATTCTGATGTCTTTCCCAAATATGTTAAGATTGCTGAGCAGCTCTAACAGACCTTTGTGGATACTTTGTAGAACACCATTGTATAGTCTATAAAACACAGGTATACTTCTGCATTTGTATTGCACTTTCTGATAACATTCTGAGCATAAATACTGTGTTCCTTGTTCTGGTGTCTTTAATAAACCTGCATTGTTCTTGTCCTATCTCTGGCCTGATACTGTTGCATGCTCTATTCATCAGAATTTGGATGATGAGTTTTGCTATGTGGCTCATTAGGCTGATTGTTCAGTAGAGTCTACATTCATTTGTGCTTGGTTTCTTATGCAGTGCTATGTAAACAGATCTGCTTAGATCTTCCAGTATATCACCATTATTGTAGATTTCATTTATTATTTCTGTAATCTAGTCTATGCTGAAATCATCTAAGGCTGACAGCCTCTCTTTTACAATTCCATATGGCTCTGCCACTCTGTTTCTGTTCAACTTGGCCGGTGCAGCTTCCACTTTAGTTTTTAGTAGTTCTCTTTCATCATGGAAGCGATCTCCAATATATTTGTTCCTGCACTGAAGAATTTTTTTCCTCTAATAGGAGCATTCCATCCTTGGATTTTATACAGTCTATTGATGAGTATGTCTTCTGTCCTGTTAATTCCCTTATTTTTTTATGCATATCTTCCCTTAACTGTGACACTCGTTCTGTCTATTTCTGCACATTTTTCATTAAGCTATTCTTCTTTAGACTGCCTGCATTTGATCTTTATTTCATTGTGTAGTTTTCTGTATTCCATTCCATGTCTTGGCATTGTTTTCTGTCTCCTTTGCATCATATTGAGAATCTCATCTGTGATCCATTCGTTTTTTTTCTCCCTTGTTTATTCTCCTTTGGAATGATGTTGTTTGCTGATATCACTGAAGCTTCTCTTAGTGTGTCCCATTTTGAGTTTCCATTTCCATTTTGTTCCTTGTATCTTGTTTTCACACTGTCCATATATTTTTCCTTCAGGTTCAGGTTGCTCAAAAGTCTGTTGTATTGCAATTTGGGTGCTGTGTTAAGCTTCTTCAGTTTCTGTATAAGTTTGCCTATTATCTTGTTCACACTCCTGCTCCGTAGAGGTTTATCCCTTGTTGCCTTTTCCTTCTCTTTCACTTCTGGTAGCCCCTTGCATTTTGATGACTTTATCTCCTTGCTTGGGGTAGTGCCTCTTACTCTTTAACCCTCTACCTTGAGTGGCTCTTGATCCTTGTACAGGGTGAATATCATTGTAAAAAAAAAATTACTTATAAAATTACTAAAAAAAAAAAATGTGCATAAATAGATTTAAAAAAAAAATATTTTTGATGAAATCAATTTACCATTTCTCAGTGCCTTAAGATTTCCTACATTTCCAATTGATTCCAATCTCAATGAGTATAGAAATAAAATTATTTGATATATTAGTTGTTAATTATAGTTAACAAATCTCAATAACAAAAAACTTTTATGACCTTCAAATAATTTTAATTACTAAGAATAATTTTAGTGGTCTATACATCCCTTTAAAATATGAGCCTAAGTAAAATGCAACCATGAAATTGCCAATTTATTCTCAATTTACAATTTTTAATAAATATTTGTTACTAGTGAGTAAAAGTTTACTCTTCTTTATAATTAACATTAAAGCCTTTGCACAATATGACTTCAATTAAATACTGACCCAGAAGGAATTCTGTTGTCTTCTTCAATAAAGAATCGAATTACTTAAGTCTACAGACATAATTAGCAATTATGAACAGATATGGTGATATAGGAATTTTAGCTGAGAAATATAGAATAAGCCAATGTAAAAGCTTTGCTAAACTGGTATGACAAAGGAAAGAGAACAAGAATAAATTTACCTATGACTGAAGCAACCAATATAAAAAGAGGTGCAAGGTCTGATAATTTAAATATATTAAATGTAGGTACCTCCACAGATTCACTAAAATATGAGCATACCATAATGAAAAAAATGTCTCAAACTTAATAAAAACAAAGTTTTATTGTCAAAATTATTAAGAGGAAAGGCCAAAGGATTTTTGGATGTTAAATTATATTTCTTTATCCTTTTTAGAATATTCGGAATTTTGTTTAAAAATTTTCTTTTTCTTGCATCAGTAGGTGATCAAAGATTAGTATAGGAAATGTTAGCATCTTTTTTTTGCAGTGACAAACACATTGATTTGGAAATTCTTGCAAAAATCAAATAATTTTTGGATTTTATTGAAACTTTTGGGACTTATTCACAAATGAATGAAATTATTTTAGAAATGTTTCTTTTGTAGAAAATCTTTGCAAAAACCTTTCTTTTTTTACATGTTACAACCTACTTATTTCATTTTATGAAATTTTGTGACATTCATTTTTGTACTGCTTAATGTTTGTATTAGTTATATGCAGAACTTCTTGGAGAATTTAAATCATTATTATTTTTTTTTTTTTTTTTTTGTAAAACAAAATGCCCAGTTACTGAAAATTTGCTCAGAAAATAAAAAGTGCAATAAAACTAAGATATTATTTAATTAGAAAACTTTTAGTTGCTTTTGTGAATAAGATATATTAAGGGCACTATTGTCTTAAGTATACATTTTCATTTCGATAAATAATGAATTTTTACAAGAATTGTTTTCATTTCTTAAAAATTTGAATTAGATCTTTAAATCTTTTAAAATTAAGGTGATATTGTTATTAAGTAAAAACTATATTTGCTAATCATAAATGAAAAATCTTACAATTCAACTACCCCAATATTTTAAAAAATAATTTTGAATTGTTTTGTGTATGCATAAATGTGTCAATTTTTGTAAATACTGACATCCATATACAACATTATAACATTATAAGAAAATAAGTGCAGTAACTATAGTAAATTTAAAACCAAAGTACCTAAAAATCAATAAAATATTAGATTATGGAGAATATTTTCTTAAATTTTTAAGTTTACTGGCTAGTTAAAAATTAAATAAAAAGTTCCTCACATTATATTAAAAAGTAATTTTTACAGATATGTCCCCAGTAGAAAAAAAATTAGATAAACTTCCAGTGGTTAATTTGTCAACACCTAATCAAAACACCTTGCTCTGTGTTAAAAAATGCATTTCTGAAATATTTTAAACTAAAAGTAATATTTGTTTCAAATAAGATTAATTAAACTTTAAGTCAGCTATTATTCCTCAAATAAAGTTTCAGAAAAGTATATTTTATTTTTGAAAGATTTTTTAAAGAAAATTACATTGTGCTGAGAGGTGGCTAAAATCAGTGATTTGTAATGAATATAAAAAAAAAACTCCTTCCAGTCAATTTAAATTAGTTTTGAAATATAGCAAAGTATTTTACTTAGTGGAATCTATTAGCTTGGAATTAAAACTAAAATAAAAGATTCAAGAAAGATTTTTCATTTTAAAAATTCATTTTAAACCTTAGGTATTACATTTCTTTCGAGGTACCTAATTAAGCACAATGAAAAATCCTTAGCAAAATTTTAGTTTCATTGCATCATTGCAGTGGATGACTTAACAAACATAACCAAAAATAAAATAGTTTCCTGAAAAAAGTTTGCATATATTAATGCAATAAAAATTTCTTGGGATGAAAAGAATTATCTTAACCTTAACAAAAAGAAAGTGAATGATAACAGAATTCACCTAATTTTCACCAAAGCATCTCCCTAAAAGGAACAACCAAATAGAGAAATGAAATATTCTTTTTGGTAGATACACTTCATGTGACATTGTATTTGGCTTATTTTTTTTATAAAGGTCATATTTAGAGTATTTGTATTTTCAAGGTTGATATGATTGTGCTAATACTGCATTGAATTTGACTGTGGATGATGCTATAACAGAAAAACACAATTTACACATAGTTAGAGATAACAAATTAAAGCCAAATTTATGCAATTATTAAAAAATATATATATATCTAACTACACATCAATTTTCATCTAGCTAAGTCACATACATGCCACACTCTACTCAAATCAAATTTTCAAACAAACACAGAAATACCAGAATGCTGGCCATTATCAATGTGACTCTCACTTGCCACAGATATCTACAACTATGTCCATGCATTTCGCTGATAAGAGAAGCTGGACAGCAGAAACAGAGAGAGACTTCACACACACACACACACATGCTAACTATAGAGACTGCCTGTCCAACCATTAGGCTGCAAAAACAACCTCCTGTGAACACAGAAAGAGAACAGAATCCACTATCAATGCAACAAACCCAAACCAATAACCAACACACAGTCAGCTGGGTTAAGCATACTCCTTTTGCATGCTCTCATTTCACACCTCTTACACCATACATTCAAATGCTACACTATATGACTTACCAGAGACATTTTCATGTCTTGTAAATGAAAATAAATCTTTAGTCATTTATCCAAACCAGTGTCTAATTTGTTTCTTTACTCCAATCAATTTCCACCTAGGATCAATGCAACTATTAGATTGTGTTGTGTGAATAATAAGAGTAATTAATCTAATTTCTTCAGATGAAATCCAATTTGCTTTCAGTAGAATTCTTACCATAAGTATTTTCTTGAGTTAACTTTTTATAAATTACAAATTTAAATCAACAATTCTTATAAATAAAAGGTAGAGATTGAGACTATATATCACAAGCTCATTAATTGTGGGTTTTGAAAGCTTTTCTTAGTGAGATATATTTTTTGAATTGTCACTCAGAATATTTATATATAAAATATTATTAATTATAACTATTTAAATTAAAACAAGTAAAATTTTAATAATTGACAATTATCAAAATAGCTTGAGATACTTTTAAATATATGCTCCTACCTTACATTTCACTGAAATAAAGAACTGCTTTAAAATAAAACTTGCCATCTTTTATAAAAAAATAAAAACTTGCCATCTTTTGTAAAGATGGCAAGTTTTATTTTCAAGCCCTTTTGATGACCTACTTTAAGGCTAATTTAGAGCATCTGTTATAGAAGAATTGTTAGCATGTTGACCTCACAAGCTTTTGCCAGTGAGTTCATTGCTCACCATGTGCTCTGCAAATGTATCTTTTGGTCTAAATCAGACAAAAATTAAAAAAAGAGGAAATTTATTACATATGCAATTACATTTCTCATTTTTTTTAACTGCTTAAGCTTTCTTTGAAAATAGAATTATTTACTATTATTATATTTTCTTTTATCATGCATACTTTTAAATTAATCCTAAAATATATATATTCAAGACAAATCCATGAATTATGCATTTTATTAGTTTAATCACAAGTACTCTCTCTAAATGCAATGAATAATGGGGTTCAAAAAGCACCAGTAAAATGATGATTTTACTAATTTAATCACTAATTCTCTAAATGCAATTCTGAGTTTCAGGCTAGTCCAACCATTATATGCATAATGTTAGGTTTTATTATCTAAGACCTTTTTTCACAATAAAATTGGTAAAATTTTCAAGATATATCTACATACATGTGATAAGTATACCATGACAACTTTAGCTTAAGATGTGTTTTTTATTAGAAATATTTACAATAGCATATTTACAGGTGTAAGATTTTATTATAGATCTAAAGGATCATTCACCATGTTGTAAATCAATGATAGTATAGTTATTGAGATTTCTTTTTAAATTTCAGACATATATGGGTTGTAAGAAAGATATAACATCAAAAGAGAAACAAGATATAAGTTACTGAGCAATGAGAACATAAGTTTTTTTGAAATTTTAAACAAAATTAAGAAGACAATAAGAACAAAAGTGGACTTTGCAAATATTATAAAAAGGGTAATAAGAAAAATGAATTTATTAGCAAGAAAATATTTGAAAAGTTGTAAACAAAGAGAAAAGATGCAAAATATTAAAAACATTGGCTAAAGATATGAAAGCAGAGTGCCCACTTTAAGTAGGTAAACATCACCCCCACCATCTAAAAAACATGTAAGTTGCACAAAGTACATGAAAACAGATTTCTCAACATAAATTCTTAGTGATGAAGGTAGAGCTATATCGGATGAATCTGATGTCTAGGCTAGAGATTAGGTCCTTCATAGAAAGTGTTAACTACCATGGTAGAGAAAATGACAATTGCAAGTGGAGTAATTAGAGAGGCTAGTATTGTAGGTAGACAAATTATAGGTCCCTTCAAAGGTGATTTATAAATCCAGTAAATTTTGGTAACTACTCAGATAGAGCATTTTCTTTTTTGTTTTTTGAGTGGTATAAATTAAAACCAAGAAACTTTAAGCTAAAGTGTATATTCATGCCAAAGTTCTTGTTTACATTGTATGAGGCTGACTATTGCTCACCTTGCCAAGATAAAAAAAGAGTTTTAAAAGACAGTAAATTAAGTGAATGCACTCCCCAGTTTCTTTAATTAATTAATCCAGATGAAAATGTTTGTATACAAAGTATATGCTTCTATGGCCTATATCTTTTAAAGGTTTTTTTATAACTAAAAATTGATGTTCCCTTTCGCATAATAAAACCCGATAGCCCCAAACAAGTTATTATCAATATTTTTAATAAGGATGGATTTTATAAAGCTGAAACAGGATATATTGCTCACATAAATATATTTGGAAAAATTTACTAGCATTCATCGATTAATATGTCTTCTAAATGACAGGAAAATGTCAATACCAGTTTAAAGTAAAATACATGTTCACGATTTGATCCAAGAGATTGACTTGTTTAAATAAATAGAACCAATGTGCTTTTGTGTATGAATTGTAAAATATATGTGGCATTGATTCATCGACTGCTGATATAAAGAAGCATGAAAAGAATATATTTATTAGAATTCTCTCCAGACAATGATCCCCTGAAACAATTAGCTTTACAAAAAACTTCAGAGTTCAGAGTATTAATTATAATCAAGTGATAAAATAATAGTGAGTTTAAATGAAAAAAATGAATTAGTTCTTATTTACTTGACTTCAGTTGGTTTTGTAAAAATTTGGTAAAATTTTAGTTGAATAAAACTTTGGAATTTTTGGTGCCACAAAGTGAGAGCTGTTGCTACATTTGAAAATATAGCTAATTGATTCATGGTATTGGAACTTGTTATATAGGATGTAGAAGAGAGTTCTCCCTATATCATGCTGTTACTCTGCTTTGATTTTAACTTGGTCTGCTCAAGGACAACTTTGTACACACAATTAACAAATGATATTTCCAACAAGAGGACACTATCAAAAAGAGAAACTTAAATTTAGTTGTTGCAACAGCTCTTTTATAAATTGTTGCTCCTGTGGGCTTAAGTGAATCAGTCATGGATCAGTTTATAGTAATTATTTAAATTACTATTTCTGAATGGAGTCAGTTGATGCCTGGTTTGAATTTTAACTCTAGGGCTGAATTAAACTGCTGAAAACAGTTATTTGTTAATTTAAGCTGAAAAATGAATAAATATAATTTTTAAAATTCAGAATTGTTAATTCCTTTCTTATACAGTTACCTAGATGAAAAGAAATGGAATTTTACAGATCAAATCCTGTTGGCATGTATTTTATAATTTTTCAGTTATATCAAGCTTCTTATTGTTATAGGTAATATGTAAAAGGGACCAAAAAATTTAGTTGAAACTTTTTAAAGAAAATATATACAAACATATTCTTAATACCATTTTATATATTAGAATTATTTTCAGCCTGTTTTTAATTGTAAATATATAGAAAAAGTAGGCTAATAGAGAATTCTTAGTTTGATAACTGAAGATGAAAACTGCTCTTAAAAAATACAAAAATGCAAAGACTATTTTTTGATCACAAGATTGAAACAAGTTAGTCATATTCTTCTTAATTTTTGTTCTGTGAGTTTGTTTTTATCCTTATTTTCAATATGCAGAGTTAATAAAATGAACTAAAGTGTTAACAACTTCAATAATTAGTCACAATAGTGGATATCTTTGCTTGTCTAAATCTATATAATTAGTTATCTGATATATTGGTTCTAATATAAGCAGAATTTGGTACCATTGATTACTTTCAGATTAATGTAAGGGTCACTTGCCTTTAAGAAGAAAATATAAATATATGGTTTTCTTAAAAAAAAATTCTGTAGTAATATATATATATATATATATATATATAGAGAGAGAGAGAGAGAGAGAGATTATATCAAAAGTTTAAATCATATTTGCTATTTAAATCATAAGCATATGTTATTAAAAATCATTACCATTGCTTGGCATGATTTTAATAATTGTTTCATGTTTTTATTTTGAATACTGCTTTATTGCATTTTATTTAATTAAAAACATGTTTCTTATAATTTAAAAAATGAAAAAAATGTTGTTTTTTTTTATAATTCTATAAGATTTATTGTCAACAGTTTCAAATAAAACAAATTTTCAGTATGGAGTGTATTTTAAAAAAATTAACATTGAAACATGTTCTTACTGCTTTAATTACTGCAAAGTTTAATAACAACACTAAAAAGAAGAGTTAATGAAAATTTCAGGGGATTTTTTTTATTTCTCAGTTGACTTGTACATTATTTCTGTCATATGTCAATATAACATATCCACAATATTTTGTAGTTGGTAACAAGATCAAAGAAGTAATAAGAACCTTTTATGATCAGAGAGAGAACATTTGGTGCAGAAATGAAGCAACTTTTTTGTTGTTGTTGTTGTTTAAAGTCATGTGCATGTGTAGGAAATTGAACAAGAGCTTGTATATATCATAACTCAAATGTAGATACTTCCCATATGATTTGCATAGACAAAAACAACAACAAGAGAAAGAAAGAAAAAACATAATGATGTGAAGTTTGGGTGTGGGAATTGTAGATATAAGATCAAAACTAGATTGACTCAAACAGCAACATTTGACTGTTGTCTCTTCCCATAGGAAAACAAGTACTTCAACATTCACTAGTCAGGTGTGCAAAAAGTATTTTTTAACTGCAGGGGAATTCCTGAAGTTGGGTTTAGACTTTTATTGCACAGCCTATATTCACTACTACTCAAAATTGTTGTGTGTGAGAGTGAGAGAGAGAAAATAGGAAGAAAGGAGGAGCTGAAGAAGAAAAGTACCAAAGAAATTGAAGAAAAGGTAAAGAGAGAGACAGAAATTAAAGTAAAAGGTAAACTAAAGAAGAGGAGAAAGAGAGAGAAAAATAAACTCTCACTGTTACATCATGTTTCTGGAATAGCCACTGTGCAGTTAGAGGAGGTGTGGAGTAGAGAAATTCTTAGTTCTCATCATAGCCTTGCTCCTGTAACTGTAACCGTGGGAACTGAAATTCAACCTGACTGGAGGACACAAGAGTGAAAGAGAAAGAAGCACCTAGTGCAGGCAGGTAGCCTATCATAATGATGATGATGTTGGTGCCAGTAGTGGTGGTGGTGGTGGTGATCATAGATGTTAAAAATAGAAAAGAGTGACAAATACATCTGTTGGGTGGGGGCAGGGGCAGAGTATATCAAAGGATAAGGTGGAAGAGCTGTAGAATAAGGCTCAAGTTGTGGTTGACAGAACGAAGGATAGGAAATAAATCCATTTGTAAAAAAGAAAAAGAAAAAGAAAAAAATCGAAATCTTTTCATATTTTTGCCATCTTTTATTTCTCTTCAAATTTGCTTTTTACGTTCTACTTTTATGGATGGTTGGTGCATATATATTCTGGTTTGGGGTGAGAGAGAGTGAAAAAGAGTTTTCAAATTTAAGTTTAACAATTTGGATTGACAGTTTTGCAGATATTTCTATATTAGTTTTATCATTGTTGGATTGCCTGGCTGATGTAATTATATAATTATGAAACATGATTATTATTGTTTCACTAGCCCCTTTTAATTTATAAGAGCACTATATCAGACTGGGACTAGAGAAGGATGAGAGTAAAGACAGTCAATGGAAAGTCAATAAAACTTTCTGCAAAGCTTCTACATTGTAGCTGTGATTGTGTCCTAATTTTCTTACCTGTCTTTAAGCAATAGCATTGATGACTGGTGTTTTTATTGGGGTGGGGGTTAGTATCTGCATTGGTTCATTTTATCATTAAAAAGACTCAGTTTTTGCTCCACTTTCTATTTAATCACCCTGCTATCTCCCCGTTACTTTTTTCTGTCAATAAAGACCTATAAATTTTCATCTCAACAACAGAGAAAAGATATTATGGGACAAAATAGATTCTTAATGTTTGCATGATGAATAATTGACAAAAATGTTGTTGCTAAATGATATAGTATTTTATCTGCATGAGAATATGGTTAAGTTGTTTTTATGACAACAGGGTTTCATTAGCATTGTCTATCATTGGGAGTTTTATCAAATATTAAGTGCAAAGCATTTATTTGCATAAAACTGGTTTTGCATGAATGTCAATATACTTTACAAAGACTACACTGATATTTTGGTAATTGACTTTTAAGGAACTTATTTAGTTTGGAAAAAATTACAAGAGTGCAGTTGAACTTCCAGCAAAACAAAAGTAGCAAAAGTATAGACACTGCTCTCAGTAATATATTTTTTTAGCTTATTTTACTGATGCATAATTCTGGAAATGATTTATATGGGAAACAAGAGAAATGTGAGAGTTGGTGTTGGCATCAAAAACAAATAATAACTGATTAAAAACTAAAGTGTTAAAAGTTTTGATTGCAGTATCTCATTATGTAAGTTATAAGATATCAATGAGATTTATTTAAAGAATTCATAAGTATACAATACTATATGTAACATTGCCTAAGAAGCCAGGTGCAAATGATTGTGAGCTCCATTGGACAATCAGCTTAACAACCAAGCTTATAATCCAAATTCTGACAAATACAGCACAAAGCAAAATTAAACCAAAAATGAATAGAGTGGTTTTGTCAAAGACTCTGGAACAAGAAATACTATATTTATGATCAGAATGCTTTTGGAGAGAGCAATACAAGTATAAAAGGATCTATATTTATATTTCATAGATTACACTAAAACAGTTCATAAGGTACACCAAAAGGATCTGTTTGAAGTGCTACAAAAACATCATTTATTTAGGAAGAATGTTAGAATAATCCAGAACTTATACTGGAAGAAACCACTTACATATAGATAGAAAATTAACTGAGTGAGTATACAAAAATAGAAAGTGGTGCAAGAGAAGGATGTGTCTTCTCCCCAGATTTATTCAACTTTACAGTGAGGCTATCCTAAGAGAGCTGAAGATCCTATTAGGATTTAACAATACAAGATATACAGATGACATTGTGTCAATTGCAGACAAAGAAAGAAAACTACAAAACTAACTAAACAAGGGTAGTAAAGGAAGAAAGTAAAGGGAAACTGGAAGCAAGAACTAACCATCAACTGTAAGAAGACAATGTATGTTGTTAGCAAAAGGAAATGCAAAATATGAATTGGAGATATCAAAATCAAACAAGCAGAGAAGTTTAAATATCTGGGAAGTTTTTTAAAAAATGATAGAAAATATTACACTGAAATTTGAAGGCACAGTGGAATAGCAAAATTGCCTTCTAAAAACTAAACAAAATATTAAGAAACAAGAAAATTTTATGTAAAACAAAGAAAAGAGTCCTGAACTGTTATGTAATATCAATCCTCCTCTATGACAGTGAATGCTGGATGATTTCCTCACAGATGAAGAGGGATACTGAGAATACCATAGAGGGAGCATGTGAGCAACAAGGAAGCTTTAAAGAAAATGGAAACTAAAAGAACAATTATACATAAAATTAGAAAGAGATAGTCAAAATTTCTGGGATAAAATGAAAAAGAAGGCCTAGAAAATTTGACATTCACAGGACATATAGAAAGCAAGAGTAACAGAATAAAGCAGCAAGTAACCTACCTAATGAACTTGTATAAAGTGATGGCAGAACAGATAAGGGGAGGGATAGTAAAAAAGACAAACATTGTTAAGAGCTATGAAGGATAGGAAGTTGTGGAGAGCCATGATCACCCATGGCCTGAAGGGACATATCACATAAATCATACTAATTGCACAACTTACTGAAAATAATTCTATTTTTGGTAAGTAAACTACAAAATATCTTTAAAATCTGCTTTGCATAACAAATGCTTGTTTGTTAACTGTTTTAGATTGTAATGAAAAAAAATTAAATTCTTTGTAGACAATGGTTTTAAGAAGTGAACAGATATAAGCCAAACTATGAAAGAGTTCAGTAGAGAGTTAAATGCTATTAAAATGATAGATCAGATTATTATTTCATTGAGGCTCTGGAGTGTTGAAAAATCAGTAGTATCCTATTTATCTTTGAATAATTTGAAAATATATGTGAAATGCACAGCATCGGTTTATTGTTTGCAAAATTAAAACTTCTTTTTTGATTACTGTAATAACAGAGTGTTTCTTATTTTACAACTCATTAGTGAGAAAAAAGGATGTGCAGATTATGTAACAAATATTGGCATGGAAAGTGGAATTGGCAAGCACAGTTAAGATTCCATGCTTGTCTGTTACATTCACTTTCACACAACTGACTGGAGAAAAGGCATGAATTCATTTCTTCTCCCCACCACCATATCTGATGGAATAACAGGATATGCTGGCCTCTCTAACCGTGGGTGACAACGAGTCTAAGAGAAAGGCAACTCAGAATTCCCAACAGTGGAGAAGGTAACAGGAAATCACTATTCTTTCCCAAGAATGCATAGTAATTCATAGATAAAGAAAAGGAATCTGTGGAGAGTTATGATTACCTATGTCTTGAAGGGACATGGCATTTGAAGTGAGAAAGAAAAATTTAACAAAAAAAAACATTGTCCAATCCAACATATGAAAATCATAATATAACTGTGTACCAACATTAACATATCTAATGAACATTCACATAAATAAATATATATTTTAGCTGATGACTTCAAAGAGTGGGATGACTAAATGCAAGTAGTTAAGAGATTTACAAAGAAAAGCATGTTAATCTAAAAAAGAAAGAGAATATGAGATATGGAGACAATTTTAAGAAAATTACAAATGAGGAATTTTTCAAGAAATTATGAATTTTGTTACTTGAAGTGTAATCTAATCATAAAATCAAGTGATTTACACTTGCATACATTTTCCCAGATGCCTGGCATTTGAAAACATTTTTGTGTTACAATTGAGAAACTGTCTACCTTTGACCATAAATTTTTATAACAAGCATCCATGGAATTTGTGTGAGCTGTCTATAACATTTCTAAAAGACTAACAAAATCTTATTCCAGTAGATAAGATCCAGAAAAGTTTTAGTTCAACTGAATGAATAACACTTTTGTTAAAATAAAAATATGAAAAAATGAGACAAGGCTACTGCAGTGGTGAACAAAAAGTTGAGTTAAAGGGAGATAACTGAGACATCCAGAAGAGGCATTGCACATGGAACTAGAACAATTCTACCTGGTGGATGAAATAAAGGATTCAGTTTGAAATTCCAATCACCTGAAGAAGGCCAGAGCATACAGTGGCTGAGATGTCGTGAATATGCCAACAGTCTGAACAATGTAAATAATGTAGATAAACTCAAACGTACGGAAATTTTTATAGATACAATGTATAGTGAAGCTTATTTTTATTTTTTTAGAAGCTTGTAATTGAGTGCAAAAGCAAGGTAAGGAATCTCAAACAGCAATTATATTCAGTATATTAAAATTAAATATTTTTCAAATTGACAATTTTATGAATCATATGCTCACTACAAGGGAAAAGTTGATATTTGTTTGAGTCATTTGTTTGTTTTTTTTACAACCTTTTACAGGTTATTTAAAGCCAGAAAATATTTTAGATTAAAGAATTTTTTGAAGATAATAATGATTTGTTGATACAAGTCCTAGTAATTAAGTCATAGCTGAGGGAGAAGAGTTGGATTCATAACTTTCCCAAGGGTATTTGTGCATTAAGTGAATATACAGAACCCAACTGGAATTAGAACTCAACTGTCAGATTTCCAATTCCAAGTTGTTATCCATTACACCACCCACACATCCAAGCTTACAGCACCTGGTATTCTCAGTTGCCCATCTAGTTACTTACCAGGCTTGATGTTGCTTAACTTTAGTGATTGTTTGAGAATCAGTGTTTCAACATGATATAGCCATAAGCCTACAAAGGAAAGGACATTTGCATTACTTTGATATTAGTTTAAAGCCTTTTCTGTGCAACATCTGATATTAAAACAGAAAGATCTGAGTCTGTAGGTTTCTTTTTTTCATCTGTATTGAATTAAAAATAAAATTTCCCTTTCAATTATAATTAAAAAAACAAAAAGTCCTGAGGATCAGATGCTTAATCTTTGAATGACCCTTGTATTACAAAGTGTCAAACAGATCAAGGGAAAATGGAGCATATGATTTCTTTGGAAAGTTAGTATTCAAGCAACAAGATCCTTTATTTTTAATAAGTTGTGAGAAAAATTTTCTGAGAGAAAGCAAAAACATGACCCCCGCCTCTGAAATGCTCTTAATGATAAACTGAACACGTATGTTGGCAAGTGTTAATAAACAACTTTATACCAATACATTTTTTTTATTAAAAGAAAAAGATTCCTATCCCAATTGTATAATACCTAGGAAAATAATATAGTGTCACATTTTAACTATTTTAATATCAGATATTGAAAAGTGTCATTTTTTTTTCTTTCTAAAATAACATGGTTAAATTAATTTACATTTTTGATAGTTCAAATATAGCATTTCAGAATCTTTTTATTTTATAGTTATATGAGGGTTGTTAAAATTTAAACCCCAAGGAGAAAAAAAAATCACTAATAAATTTTTTAAATTAAAGAAAAATGAAAATAGATAATTAAAATTAACTGGAAGAAATAAATTAATCTTCATCAGTAAAGAATAAAACTGTATATTCTTATAAAAAACATCAATAATAAAGATATCCTAATTATATTGTGCATAGCATCTTTAGACTGTAAATATTATGAACTTGCTTGAAAGCATTTTGTAACTCTTATAAACATTCATTTCAATGATTTGTCTCTATAATTTCAGAATTTCAAAGATTTAAATAAAAAAGTGTATATTTGTCTATGTGCTGACAATTTTTATAAGATGATGATGAAAAGTTCTTGGCCCAACAAACTTCACAAAATTGAATCAAATGATGAAGCAAAAAAATCTTTTTTAAATCCTTTCTTCTCAGTACCCTCTTATAAGGTACAATGATGAGTTGAGGTAAATGTGATCAGTTTTCTTTAATGAAACAATGGAAATTTAATTAATGCTTTTAACAGTCAATGTTTAAGAACACATGTCAATATGGTTATAATTTCATAAGCTATAACTTTCAGAACTTTTTTAACTTGTTTTTTTAATGGTGCATAGAAGACATCAGACAGCCTGATTAGCCAAAATGATATAAACATGACAGTCTTTTGTTTCATGTGGTATTTTTTTTTAGAAATGTTTAGTTTAAACCATGCAAATAGAATTATTGATCGTCACTTACTAACATGACATTGTAGTCCACACAGGCACATTTGAATTACTTGGCATTAAATTGAAGTTTAACAGGTATATGTGTACGTGTACATATATATATATACAAAACAAACAAGTCGGTTCTTGGTTGTATACATAAGGAAGCAAAAACTCCAATACTTTGGCCATGTCATTAGGACGCAGAACCTATGCACCCACATCCTTGAGGAACACATTGATGGCAGGAGACCAAGAAGACAGCCAAAGTGACACTACACGGATGACATTAAAGATTGGAAAGGGAGAACACAGATAGAATGCATAGTGTTCTTTCGAGAGAGAAGAGAGTGGAGAGCATTGATACAATTGTCTATGGTCCCAACCCTCAGCAATAAGGATAGAAAGAAGTAAGCTATATATATATATATATATATATATATATATATATATATATGGGTGTTCAGATACCTGCTCAGATATATTTGTATTTCTTCAGCACCCACAGAGCTAACTTGCAGTTTATACTGCAATTATACACAGCAGACCTTAGTTACAGTTTCTGAGAGTGAGAGTACATAATCTGTCATGATCAGTAGTTGAATAAAGCTAGTAAGTACACTCAAAGCTTTGGTTATGATGACTTGACGGGTTCTGAACAGTTTTGTTTACCCAATTTTCCTCAGAAGTCTTAAGTTAAATTGTGGCATAATTTTTGGACACTTTCCAATAGTGCCACATGATGGAATTATCTTCCCATCAAGACAACACTTTCTTGAAAAATTGTCCATGGTGAGATTCAAATCCTGATCTCATAGAAAATAGACACATATGTAAAATTCAGTATGATGGAATGTTGCAAAGTTCTTGCTCCAACCAAGAAGCCCTTAACAAAAACATCTGATGTGTAGTCATTTGGTTAGATTTTGAGAAATGTTTTTCACCTCTTGCATACTCCGTTTTTTTTTGTTTTTTTTGCATCATTATTCTTCTAGTGACGTGAAGTATTGAACACAAATGGTGTCATTGACAGTACATTTAAAACTCGTAGATAATAATTAGGAAGAGGGGGTAATTTGGTAAAAATTTCTTTGTTACATCATGTGGGATTAGTGGCAGTAATTGGTAATTTAAGTTTTATTTTTCACAAATCTGTCAAGTTTTACGAAATTGAAATGATTTACAAACTTTGTTAGTTTAATTTTTTCATCAAGGATCAAATTTCAGGAAATACCTGGATTTGTGCATTCTCATTTTCGTCTGTGTTTGAGGCTAGGAATAAGTAGGTGGAGCACAGACCGGATATTGCCTTAGACGACCATGTATCTTTCGATACATGACTGACGAGGCAGATTTTTTCTCGCAGTAGGTTGCCATTTCTTTCTGTGGTAGACCATTTGCCATCCAAGGCTATAGAATCCGGTCTGTCCTGCTATTTACCCATAGCTGGGGGAAGAAGAAGAGGATTCATACCTTTCCCAAGTGTATTAGCACGTAAGTGAATGTAATGGATTCGAATGGAATTTAGATTCCTCAATCCGCGCCTACATCTCAAAGTACTTAAAAGAAAAGAAAAGAGGCCTGCTTTCAAACCAGGACAAAAGGTCCCTTAGTGGTCACTGGTCAGTCACGTACTCTCGTAATATTCGTAAAACAAGAAGTTAAAGTGTAATCGAGGGGGGGGGGGCGAAAACACTACCTCTTCTCTAACTGTTTTTTTAAAGGTATCCATATTCTTTTTTTTTTCCTACCGCCCTTATTCCACATAGTTGTATTGTTAAATAAAGATGCTAGAACTAGATTCTCCTCTTCCATCGCTTGACATACATGTGTGTGTGTGTGTGTGTAACTTCTCATTTTCACAAGTTGCTTTCGTATATTATAGCAATAAGCAGTAAAGATATGTTCATACATTCAAACACATAATTTAACGGCAGTAAATGTCATGCTTTTTTTTCTTTTTAACGTCGGCCGTCAGCGCACACACACACACACACATTATCTCTATCTCTCTCTAAGGTCGAGGGACCGTGAGAAAGTAGGTATGTCACGAGACATTTCGTCGCTGAATGAACACATGAAAAAATATATTAGTTAGTTACACTGATGAGATGCCAAAAACGGAATTAAGCTACAATAAAGTTAATAAACAAGTGATAAATTCTAAAAAAAAACTATTCTTAGTTACTTTCAATATGAAAATCGAGAAATGATGTTATTGTTCTTTCTAATATACAAAAAAATGAAATTCTATTCGAAAAAAGATGAATTGTTGCTGTTGGGTTCAAATTAAATTTTATTATTCAGTTGTAAACTTTTTAAAACTACGTCCGGGCATATCTGTTGTTAGTAGAAATGAGATCTATACTAACCAAGTATCGCCGATTTCGCAAGAAGAGAAACAATAACAGAAGAAGAAATATAATAGCCATCTCTGTGCCTCTAAGGAAGCAAAAGCAAATAATAATCTCTGTCGGTTCAGTTTAAAAAGGATTTTTCAGAAGAGTTGTCAGAAAAGAAAAACAAAGTAATTTATTTATATAGCTTATGAAAAAAATAAAGTTTTGAATTTCAGTAGTTTTTTTAGCATTTCAATTTTTAACACTTAACAATAACATATTGCTTCCTCATTTAATTTTTTTCCTTTAATTCTTGGTGGCATGACACAGTCCCACACAAATATACATGACAAAAACGTCGTTAGAAACTGCAGGCTGTAGGGAATGAACTGACCCACTACTACAATGAAGAAACAGTACTATTGGTTGAGCTGCTTGAGCATATTTTGAACTTGAAGCAGTGAATGAAGTCTTTCTGTAAAAAAATAGAAATAGTGCATCATTGCCTTCTTTTATTAACAGATTTTCTCCTTAGCCTCTGGCTTACTTTTTCATCTTCAGTTCAGTAGATTACCAGAATTTCGTTCAGATTTTGAAAAGTAAAACGTTTCGAGTACCAAGATGTTGGGGTTCGGCGGATGTGTAAGAAGAAGAAGAGGGCATATTTGAATGCCAAATAAAATGTAGAAATGGATTCGAAAATTCTCCCCCAGAGTACCTTTCATCTTTCATCCATGACATGACTATTCAAATGCAATTATTGACAGAAAATGTTAATGAAAATCCTAAACTTTTGTCGCCAAGCGTACATTAATATATTATTTTTCAAAAGATGGGTTCAACTGAAATCACTCAAAACAAAACTTTTTCAGTTTTCCCTTTTATTCCCAATCATCTCCCCCCTCCCACACACATATTCATGCAGTTATCATTTTTAAACTGAAAATTTCATTCAGTTCGTTTATTTCATTTTCTCTTTCTTTATCAACTTGAAAATATGGCAAATCAGTGGTACTTTACTAAAAAAACTAATCTCACTAAATAGCGTCTAAGACTAGTAGCCTCCGTTAAAAACAAAAACAGTAAGATGTTTTTATCGAATCAGGTTAGAGAAGATTTGGGTCTAAATGAGGTTAAAGCTGAATGTACAACGTTATATTGAGACATTTTGGTTAATCCAAATTTAAAGTAAATAAACTTTTTTGGCTGTTAAATTGACCCATGGATGCTACAATACCATATATAAAAGAAATATAATTACTTAAAGATAATGAGTATAACTGGTTCGGCTGTCATTCAGCTGTTCTACCCTTTCAAACAATGATGGCACGTGCCTAAGAGGGGTATCTCCTTCTACCTTGCCTAAAAGTACTGACTCTCCAGTTTGAATGGCAAAAAAGGGGAATAAGTGTAACTATGTAGTGTAATCCGTTCTTCCCTGGCGCGTGTGAATGAGTAGTAAATAAACAACAAACAGAAACTATATAGGTTCATAGAGGTTACTAAACTTTAAAATGTCAACTTGGATCAGCGTTTTAGAGTCATTTTATTTTTACTCTAGTCTAATTTTATTTTTGCCCAAACGGACACGAAAAATAAAAATATATGAAAAAAAAAAAAAAAAAAAAATGATTAAAATAAAAAGTAAAAAAGTGCTTTGTGATTGCTGTTTGTACCCTAAATATTTCATTAAGTAACTTAAAAGTTCTTTTTTTGTTGTCTTTTTTGTGTTTGCGTCCTGTCTTGTCTAGGATGGTTTGTGGGGAAAAAAATGTGTACGCTTCTTGACTAGTTTTCTCGCATTGCCATGCTATTAAAAAAAAAACAACAACAAAAAACAAAATCTCTGAATCGCAAAGCAGCACTGTTAAGTTTGGGACCATCCTTTGGTTTCGAAGATTCGCCTAAAAATTGAGGGTTGATTGAATTACTTCGGGACAGAGGACCTTTCTCTTTCGGGGCATTATTGCTGCTGACGACGACATTCATTATTGCTGTATGTAGTCAGTGTAGTGTAGAAAGTTTCCTTAAAATTTTATCCTTTTTTTGTCTCTAATCTACCTTGCTGGCTAATGGTAATCTTCTTAAGTGTTGGATCTTAAATTTCAGTTAAAAAAAACCCTCTCAAAAGAAAAAAAAATGACGCCAAAATAAAAAAAAATGTAAATGAGCTAAAAAAAAAAAAAGTTTCATCAGCATCTTCCTAGTTTTTTTTTGGAGTTGAATTAAAGACAAAGAATGCATGTAACGCTTTTTGGCCTCTTAGTGACTTTATACTAGGCCAAATATAGTTGTGGTCAAGTGCCTTGATTAGTTCTGAATTCCGTTTCGATTTTACTTACTGTCATTTAGAATAGATTCTAGAAGAATAGTAATAACTTAATAAGTAGTGATTTAAATTATATAACCAATGAGGAATTTTAGAGCTTCAGTGGGGGATGGTGTTTTTTAATTTTAATTGAAACTATTGACAAAATTGTAAGTATTGAAATTTTTAAGCTACAATTCTTGAATTCTACAATGTACCTTTTTTTGTGTTGCTTTTGTTTGCAGTTTGAATGAGACAAGTTTTGACTTTTGAAGTAGGGAATTAATTAGAATATTCTTTAAAAATCATGTTGAAAAAGTAATAATTTTTTACCGATACACACTTTGGATTTTCATAATTTTAAAAATCTACTTCTCTATTTCAAAAATTGTCTAAAAAAACAAAGGGTACACTGCAGAACTCAATAATAAAAATACAAAATTCAAAAATGCTTCAGAACTTGTGTACTAGAAGCAATATTGTTGCAATTTTGTAAGTTCGATCCTCAGTGTACGTAGCAGTCTAACCTTAGAAAGTAAGTAGTTTTGTAGAAAATTTTAATTTAATTTTATTTCTCCAAACTTGGGCTGACGGTCGTAGTAGTACACACGATAGTTTTGCTTTGTGCATAGCATGCCTGTTGAAAGGTGTTTTTTAGTTTTTAGTTTACGCTAGTTAGTATGGGTGGGTGTTAGTGTTTAACGTTTGGGTTTGTTTAAGAAAACTAAAAGTAAAAAAAAAAAAAAAAGTACACGTATCAATGGTCTTTTTTTTTTCTCTTTCTAAATAAATAAATTGAATCCTGCAAAAGTACCTAGTCCTTACAAAATATAGTCCTGCTGACATCAAAGCTAGTCGGGTAAAAAGACATTATTTTTAAAACCATCAGATTCACCATCCCAAATAGGCTAAGAAGCCCAATATCCTCATGGTCAGTCTTGCAAAAGCAGAAGATAATTGCATATCATCAGTGTCGGTATCAGCGGTAGTATGGAAAACGCACGTGTGACTGTTTGTCTGGATTAAGCGAGCGGGAGAGTGATAGAGAAAGAGGAAAAAAAAAAGAGAAGGAAAAAGAAAACCCTGAAGCTGACAAGGTTAACACAAACTCCCACTTCTTAAGCTGCATGTCTTTTAGACCCTCCGCTTTTTCTTATTTTCTTCTTCCACTCAAGCTTCTTCTACTACTACTAACTGATGTCCTCTTCCCAGTCCAAGTACCTGTTAAATATTACATCTGCTTGGTTCCCAGGGTTTCTCTTCTTTTTCTTCTTGACAGATCATAACACAGTCCAGGTGTGACGACACTCAGTTGTCAATTGCGTGTATGTAAGGGTGTATGCGTGTGACCGTGTACTAAAAAATAAAACGGTGCAGGTCCGTTCAAAACCATTCAGGAAAGACATTCGTTCTGATCGGATCTCATTTTTTTTCTTTCTCCTTCATTTACTCCTACTCGGCTTATGATTTCAATGTTTCTGCTACAACAACAATCACTACCACTAGGCGTTTTATGGTTGTTATTATTATTACAGTTGCTTATAGTTCCGCATCTAAATTTATGTTTTTTTAGTTCGTTTATTGCACATAAAACAACAAAGATTCTTAACTTTTGGAGACTTTACCCGCCTCAGGGAGTGGATAGAATACTTTCTGCTTTGTTTTGCCGTCACATCAAAAAGGTGAGTAATAAAAAAATAAAAAAATGGATTTTTAAATATTGCGTGAAGAATTCGGTAAGTAATCGAAATTAATTGATAACTAGGAAAAGCAAAGTGATTAGGCAAGTAAAAAAAAAAAAAAAAAAAAAACAAATAAAAAGAAACTAAAAAAAAAAAAATAAACAAAACAGCCAAATTGGAACTTTACTTTTTTTAATCAATTTTTTGTCTCGGTTGGAGACAGTCAGAGAGTGGGAAATATTTCACAGGATTCTATTTTTGACTGTTAAAAAATGCATTTTTTTCCATTAATTATTTTCAGTGTTGATTTGAAAAATTTTTGTTTTTTTACTTTTTTTTAGTCATCTGAGTTGAACTATGTTTTTATTGTTTGGTTGTAGATGAAGCCGTTGTTAATTCTATGAATGGAATCTTGCGATATTTTTAAAACCATATCCTTCTATTCAGCATATTCTTTGTTTTAAACAAATCAAAGTGAACAAAAAAACAGTTGGTTGTACACATGACTAAATTTGGCTGAGTAATTACTTGTGCGTGTGTAATTAATTACTTTTTTGAGCTATGATTTTTTTAATCTTGTCAGTTGTCGGATTAATATTTTGACTGCAGGTGATTATTGCTGTTTGAAATAAACTAGATCAGGACAAAACTTCAATAATTGTCCAGTTCAAGTCCTACATTTGTTGTAAAAGCGTGATATTTTAAAAAATCTATGTGAGTCAGGATACAAAATTTGTAAGTACCTAGATTCATAAATTATGAGAAAACATAGTACTACCCACTTTTCCATTCTCAAATTAAAAGTAAAAAAAAAAGCATTGAGCCTTAGGTTTCAGTGTGATAATGCAAAAAGACAAAAATGTTTTGAATGCAGAAAAGAAGTCTTTTTACCATGGGAAGTATTCCAGTGAAATGAAATATTGTGTGTCGAATGTTGTATGCAACAAGAATGCATTGTAATAATTATGATTATTAAAACTTAAAAGTTGGTCCACAAAAGACCGTGCGATTTTGTAAAACAAAAATTTATAAGTGCAATTTAAAGTAAACTATAAAAAGTTCCTTTTTGAGAAAAAAAAAAGGTAAATTGCTCTTTCTTAGAGAGTGAGTATGTGTGTGTGTAACTGAGAGAAGATTAATTCAACTGATACAATTTTAACACCGGCGTTTTCTTGCAATTTATCAGAGGTTCTGAACTTCCTTTCTGTGAATCTGAGTGTTTTTAGAGGCTCTCAGAGATTGACTTTTGAAACCAATTCAGATTCTTGTCTTTTACTGAAGTCAAACGTTTTTGAATATTTTAAAATGGGTTCATTCATTTATTTGAATGTAATATTTTTTAAAATTTAAAATGTGTATTTTGGCATCTTTTGTGCTAATTCTTGATCATTTTTTTAAAACTATATTATTATAAATCAAATTGAGTTTGTTTCTGTCATTCTAGTTTGGGAGTTGTTGTTAATCATACCTCACACTGCATCAATGCATGAAAACTAGTAATTGTAAATTAGAAATCATAAGAAATCTAGGTATTTTTGAAAGGCAGTTTTATGAACTCTAATTAGCCTTGATCACCACTTGCATCACCATAAATATAGCCATGTTTACAAAAACTGTTAATCACTTCAGAATAAAAAAAAGTATAAAGAAGGAAAAAGCTTGTCATAAAAATACAATAAATCCAAAAATTGTATAATTAGTTCTTAGATTTAAAATGCCAGTTACAAATACCTTTATAATATTTCTGAGCCATTTTTGTCTTTGTCATAAACTCATCTTGCAAGGTCACGACAGATTATTATGATCTACAAAGGTTTTTTTTTTTTTTTTTTTAATGTTTGTAGCTGTTTTGAAATGTATTTATTTTCACTGAAATAGATTTTATGATTATATTTTTTTCTTTAAAGTAATTGTTATCAAGTACTTTGATTATCATCAGGGATAGGACCATTGAAGGTGGAGGAGTATGAAACATTCAACAATAAGTATTATTATTATTATAACATACCATAGTAAAAGTTGATATGAAATTGGTCACTGTCTGGTTGAACTTGACTTTGTTGTATAATGCCTTTCTGGGTAGTTTTCTAATACCCTTTTTCAGCACATTCCTTTTTTTGAGGTTAAGAATGCTTGCTTTCTTCAGTGATTGACATTATTTTTTATCATTGATTGATACTTATAGAATAAACTGGCCTTTAGTGTATGAAAAGCAAAAAATTAATTCTACAGGTTGATAATTTCACACCTTTATCTGAACTCAGCACAATTTGCAATGTCAAGATAAATTATTATCTTTTATCCTTTTGAAATTTCTTACAAATACTGACTCTCATGATCTCATTTCCAACCATCTCATTATGTATATGCATCATAATGGTGACATAATAAATATTAATGAGGGTTAACTGATAACAAGAAAAAAAGCAAAGAGAAAATGAAAGAAGGGCTCAATGCAAGTGTACAGTAAGATAAAATTGTAATAAGCTCAAAAGATACACTCTCTTCTTCTGAGACTTAGTTTATTACAGTAGAAAATAACTCTAAAGATGAGAATTTTTAAAAAGAATATCTAGGTTTTATTGTTGTTTCATGTGATATGGAAGTTTCTACATATATAGATAATAGGTCAAATGTCAATAATTCAAAACAAAATAATTTAAAAAAGACAATCTTTTAAAAGATTGTTTTTTAAAAATAGAACATTTACTTAGTTACAGATGGAATTAGTCAGTCAGTTGCATTGTCACAATAAAGAAACTTTAAATGGCTGCCTTCTAGCTCAAAAACAAGCCAAAATAGGTACATAACATGAGCAACCTAGATCAATTTAAACTTGCAAAAAATATTTGAAATTTACTTTATTTTTAGTCAAGTACATTTATTATATATTTTTTATACACTTATTTCTCATAAATTTGATTCATTTTAATGCTTGTGTATAACCTTTGTTAATAAATTTCATGTATATTTCATTTTTTACCTTTTAGCCAGAAATCAGTTGAGAATATTACTCATTTATGTTTTGTTTCAATAACAAGTTTCTCACTATTTTATCAATGAAGCACAGATTTTTATTTTACACCCATTATTTAAAAAATCTTGGATCGATATTCAATGGATTTTGCTGATTACAAATGCCAGACTGATAATTTTACTTTCCAATTAGTTCTCCTCTTCTTTTGCTTTTAGAGCAATGTACCTTATGGGGGTGTGAAAGGAGTAACAACTATAGTGGCACACATTGCACAGAAAACACAGATGGAAAATTATAAAATCTTTATTGTAAAAAAAACTGTCATATTATCAAAGATAGGTAATTTTAGGCCAATAACAAGATTGATGAAATAAGGAAAAGACAGTTATATTTATGCCCATTGTAAAAAATCAAGACCTTTTCTTTCCATTACAAATTGGTTTGGTTTGGTTTGGTTTATTTTGTTTTACGGCACATCAACCTCAATGGGTTATTTAATGCCGATAAAATTTTTTATTGTTGGTAATATTTTGTTTTGTCAAAAATCTGTTTCTGGTAATATTTTTCCTTCAAAATTGTATTGCTGGTAATAATTTTTTTCAAAAAAGTATTACTGGTAATGGTTAACTATTTGCTCATAGCTGGGACCCTAACAGGTGCTACCACTCCAAGTCATGGTGGACCTGGGGACACCAGCAATTAAGAGGTGGTTCCACACTCCTCAAAACCTCCTCATCAGAGGCCTTGCTGCTGGACGTAGATTATCGTCATACCCAGGACATGGATGTAGTTTAAAGTCTTTCCCGGGACATCCATTACAAATAACACTATAAATCAAATTAGGGACAGAAACACATTTTCAAAGGAGAACAGTATTATCATGTGGATGTGTAAAAAAAAAAAAAAAAAAAAAAAAATGGGTAAATTCCTGAGCACATGCAAACAAGTGCATTAGTATTCAATATTGTTAATTTGCATAACAAGGGTTAATACCCCGAAATTTTGAAAGATGGAAAATGGGGAAAGTTAGAGAAAGAATATTTCACTTTGAAAAAGGCCTTCCTGTACCATTGTTCTATTTAGATGAAGGGTCTCTTTGGTTTGGAAGTTTAGTAGCTGGATGCAGCTGTAAATTTGTTGTCTCTGGAATCACTGGTAATAATTTGGGTTTGAATCTGTAGTTGTTCACTCTTCCTGCAGGGTCAGGAATTTGGACTGAGAGTGACAATATAATGTGAAGGCAGTAATATTCAACTCCATCTTGTGAGGTTTTTGTTTTTTTTAAATAGGCCTTGAAGTGTGATTAGCCTTAACCTAGGTATTTTCAAAAGGGCTAGCTGTTGATTGTCAAAGAGAATTGTGATGTCATTCATTAACCCACAGGCTGCCAAAATGAGTCACATAGGTATGCAACCAAAAATGTTGAAGGGTCAAGGTGACTGCTTGTTGCTAGACTAAGAAAATCGTGATGTCAGCTTTCTGAATCCAGAAATTCCATAATGGTAATATAGTTTTGAAGTCAATAAAGAATATTTTTTATAACTTCAACTAAAAAGATAATCATCAGCAGTAGTCTACTGCTTTTGACTTGTACCATTTAGTTTTAGATACTCACATATAAATTTATGTTTGTCTGCTTAAATTGGATGACTTGATAAACTTATGCACAATTCATTTCTCATTTGTATCTTTCTTATTAATAAAAATACCTGAATTTAACTTTGAATTAAACCTCAAAGACTGACTGTAGTGTTTCAATCAAATCGATGAGCCAGAATAGTTTAGAGTATAGAATTTGAATTTGTGGATAGAGTTCATTGTAAAAATAATATCAAGTATTTCTCAATATGGTGTGTGAATTACTATTGCCATGATCTACATTTTTATTGATTGCAAATGTTAAGATTTTGCGAGTACAAAAAATATTATCAAAAAGAAATGTTATTTACTATGAGTTTCTAAACAGAATATTTTGTTCTCTTTCAAACAACTTGTAATTAATATCACTGATTTGGTACTAGTATCTTTATTTTAAATCTGATAGCCTATCTGAGCTTTCATTACTGTTTTTTCTATGTTAGAGTAAGAAGAGCAAGAAACTAATAAAAGCAAATATGTTCAAACTGATTATGTATACTCATATGTTACATCATGTTATTTTATTTACTATTATTAATTATAAACTAGCTATGTAGTTTTATTTTTTATTTATCCATTTTTCAAATTAATTTTATTTGTAAAAGATATTTTACTGTCAACACAAATTAATAATGGCTTAATATTTATTAAGCAGTGTCTATATCCTCAAAATGCCACATTCCTTCAGGATGTAGGTGATCATAGTTTTTCTATATTATCAGTGAATTGACATGCATTCTTAGGAAAGATAGTAGAATGGTTGCCTTCTGCCCAGTTTGGAATGTACAATTTTCCTTCTCTTTAACTGGTTCCTACTCAGAGCTTGAGAGCTGCATCTACCCTGCTATTTATCCCAATATTGGGGAAAGAAGAGATGAATTCATGCCTTTCCCAAGAGCATAAGTATGAAAAAGACTAGCCTGGAATTTGTATTCAGCTTGCTAATTCCACTTTCTGTACTAGTATCCATCCGTTACACTATCCACACATCCATTTCTATATAAAGATTAATAAAATAAATTAAGAGCAACATCAGATGTAGTTACTTTGATAATCTCTTTCCACTTAAAAATACATTTCCGAAATGTTTTTATAAAATCATTTATTCAACATTTGCAATATTTGCCATTTTTTGATTACTGAATATTAGAAAACAAATGTTTACTTTTTGTTTTAACAAGTTCATTCAAAAATGAGAAAATTTTTACCTTGTTCCATACAAATTTATAAGAGTTTTTTTTGTTATAACAATGAAAAAATATTACTTCTTTCAATGTCTTCATTTTGTAAGTGCAAAAGAGTTGTTTACTACTAGTAAACAGTCCTTGATATTTTGCATTATATTGATGTGATAAAAAAATTTTTTTTTATCCATTGTTGTATAATTAATAAACTGAAAGTATTAATTTGGCATTGTTATCATGTAGCAGGAAATTTCAAATTAAACATTATATATGACCGGGTATATTTTAACCTTTTTCTCAGTAATTTTATTTCTCTCAACTCTATGACATTTTCTTTACTTCAGAATCAGTGTGAAGTGGTTTTAGTATTGTAAAATAAGTGTATCAAAAGATAGATATATTTTGCCTTACAAAAGTAAAAGAAAAAAATTATTTACTTAATATAGATATCAAAATTCAAACATATCCAAACCTGCCCCGCTGTAGTTATTCCTCAAATTTACCTGATGACAAAAATCTGTATAGGATGGAACACAGAGCTGCTAATTAACTGAGAGGTAAATGTTGTAAGGTCAGGGCATAATAGAGAAAGGATACTTAATTCACTGATCTATGAAAAGTTACACTCAACTTGTTTGGACAAGACAGATGAGAAAAAAAGGCCCATTTTTAAAGCTGTCATTGAGATAGACTTAGTTGTTTCCCACACAGCTCTATCACGTGATCTTTGTCACTGTCATAGGATCATACTGTATAGTATTTCAAGAAAACTTTCTCTGACATGATCCCCAAGATACAAAATGACAACCACCTGACAGATAAGGTTGAAATGGTGTGGGAAAAAGACAAAACCTCAGGTAAAGGATAGCATTACCAAGATGCTTTCTGAAGGACATTACATTTAAATTATGATCTACAACACTTTTTTGTATATTGGTTGTAATGTTTAATTTTGAAGGAATGTATGTTTTCATTGTAATGTCAACAATAGTTTAATTCAGGAAAAATGTAGTTTTTTATTAGTGTTCATTTGTCAAATGTATTTGTTTATATTATGTATAAAAATGCATCATATAGTAACTTGTTAAAAAGGAAGACTTCTCTCTGTACTTTAGGATAGCAGTGATGCATTGATAGACAGATGTACCACTTTGAAGTTGTGGATTATTAAAGTAGACTACTAGGTAGTTTTCTCACTGACGTGAAGTTTTCATTCAAAGTAAACATATTATCTTAAACATCACCAAATATAGACTGAAAATTCCCAATTTTATATATGGCCTTTTTTCTTCTAACCACATTTGTGAGGTTGTAACTGAAAATATATGCTACCCTCATGATTAATAGAAGACATTAGAGAGGAATGTAAAAAAATGCATTATCTCCATCTCCTGGGAATTGTTTAGCGAAAGAACAGGTTTCATTAAGGAGGGAAAAACTGATGACTCTTAAGTGTTTCAAGAGTTACAAGATTCTAAATAACTTTTTATAATGTTTCTACAAAAGTTTTCTTTCAGCATTTATCCTTTTATTATTAATTCCTTACTTTTAAGAGTTTTGATTAATTTAGCTACTTGATTAGAAAATACAAAAAGGTCAAGTTTTGATGAAACTAGTAGTTAACTTGACAGGGGTGGCAGGCTGGAAGTAAATTTTTATCTCCAACAAATTATGAAAATCATCTAAAAGTGAATGTATAATAATCAAAATTTAATGATTAAAACTTGCAGGTATAAAAATTTCAGATGCATCTAAGAAAGCCACACTAGTAAAAAAAACAGAAAAAACATTGAAAATAATAATAGAAATTTGTGGAAATAGTAGAAAACAGTTCATTAAGTATAAAAAGAATTTTTAATCAATGTGTTGTTTTGAATAAATTCTAAAATCTTTGAATTTGTATCTCCTGAAAACATAAATTTATGACTATGCAATAGGTTGTAGTCAGACAGATAAAATATCAACTAGCTGATACAAATGTATACCAAGTAACTTCCTTCATCCAAAGAGAGAAACAAACAGATCAAAATCTCACAGACAGCTGAAATAAATGCCAACTTTTAGGTCAATATGTTTATAATAATACCTTTTCTACTGTAAACTGCAAGTAATGACATTTATTTTCTATATATCAGAACTCTTGTCCATTTCTAAGAAAATTTAAAATAATGAGACTGTTTACTATGAAAAGATACCTTTACATACAAAAAAGCTGTAAAACTGTAACTAGTAGAGGTTTATCATTTGTTTCCTGTTTAGGATTGGGTTTTTGGTTCCTTCTAAAATCTATTCATTCTCTTTCACTCCCAGCAGCCCTTTGCATCTTAATGGCATTATCGCATTTCTTGGGGTGAATTAATTACAAAAAGCTAAAACAAAACTAGGTACCTCCAAAAAAAGTGCTACGTAAGGTTTAAAATGCATTTTAAATAATGATACATCTTTCTTGAAGCTTTTATTTTAGTTTTAATTCCAAGCTAATAGATTAAATTTAATATTTCCAATAGGTAAAATACTTTGGTGTATTTCAAACTGAATTTAAATTGATTGGAATGATTTTTTTTGATTATCAGTAAAATCTATAAAATTGTTCATATTGATAAATCTGTCAATGCAACACAATACTCTTTATTAAAAAAATCTTTCAAAAATAAAATATATTTTTCTGGAACATTATTTGAGACAAAATTAAAAGTACTGGGAGTCATTGAATTGTAATGAACTTTTCTATTTATGATTAGTAAATATAGATTTAATTTAATGACAATATCACTTGACCACTACAATTTTAAAAGATTTAAAAGTTTTAAAATTATAATAAAATGAAAACAATTCTTATAAAATTTAATTATTCATAGGAAAAATTTATTTTTTTCATAAGACAATATTGTCCATAATGTATTTTATTTATAAAAGCAATTAAAAGATTTTCTAATTAAATAATGTCTTAGTTTTATTGCATTTTTATTTTATGATTCAAAGCAGATTTTCTGTAACTGGGAGTTCTATTTGACAAAAATAATTTGATGATTTAAATTTTCTGAGGACTTGTCCTTATAACTAATATAAACCTTAAGCAATACAAAAATGGAATTTCTCATAATTTCATAAAGTCAGAGGAGGGTAACAGATGTAAAAGAAAAAATATTTTAGCAAGATTTTCTGAAACAGAAATATTTAAAAAATAATTTCATTCATTTGTGAATAAGTCCTGAAAGTTTCATTAAAATCCAACAATTATCTGATTTTAGCAAGAATTTCCAAATCAATGTTTTTCAGCACAGAAGGATGTTCAAATTTCCAATGCAAAATTATGGTCCTGCATGCTCATTTTTTTTTAGTGAACATTTGGAGGTACCTAGTTTTAACGGATGCAATTTTATGATAATGAGCCTGTCCAACCTGGTTTTTTTTTAATGAAATATCAAGTTTATTGTTCTTCTGTCTATCTCTGCCATTGAAAAATGCAACTATAACAGGAAATACTTTTACAACTATTAAATTAACCATTGAATGAAAATGGTTTGTCATCATGTGAAATCAAGTGCTTCTTTCTTCAAGGCAACTGACAATATTCTACCTTCCCAGTTTATAATCCTATATTCTCACTACTGGGCTATACTTACAAATTTAGTTACCTGTTTCTTTTGAAAAGCCATCATTAATTTGTCAAAAGTAGCCTTAATGATTTTATCACTATTCTTGCTACAAATATAATGTCTATTAAGGTAGAACAGAAGCTATCCATCATAGCTACTGGTTATCAAGAGTTTGAATATATATATTTTATAAACATTAAACATAGCCAATGGATCTGTCAGCTTCATAAAATATGTGGGATTAGGCTAAAAAGAAAAATCAAGAAAAAACTAAGAAATTCATTCTTATTCTCATTCTAAAGTTACTATCACCATTTCGTAGTGTAATTCAAATAATCACATACAGTCAGCAGTAAATAATAATAGATGTCTTCAGAAAATAAATAAATAAAAATCAAATAAATAAATTAAAAAATAAATAATAGGTTTTCTTTTAATACTACTATTAATATTACCATGAAGATGATAATAAAAAGTTTTATTTAATATTTATTCTTTCTAGTCATTCTAAAAGGAATTATAATTGCACCTTATTTTTTCTTTGTATATTTAACTGTAGGAATATTAAATATATAGATATACACTAAGGTTATGACTTTTTGTAAAATAATTGATTTCCTGTATCATACTTTGATGAACTTTTGTTAAAAAATAATGAAGAAGGTTTTATTTAATCCAGTTTATTTTTCAAAAAATGTCACCTCAGAATGAAATTTCTAAAATCGTATATAAAAATAATAGTACTATGACTTATGGGCCTTCTAGAACTTGTTTTTTGTTTATTTATAAGTTTGTATGTTATGCTATAGCTATAAACTGTTAAATGTGTTAAAAAATACATAAATAATATCCAATTATATCATTAACAAATTGAAAAATAAAGCTTCTGAAATGTTTTGATTTTTTACCCTTGTTGTGTATATGGTAAAATCAAATTTTTGGTTTAAGGATGACTTTTTCAAAAAAACAAACTAATGCTTTTTTCATCATTTTTGAACAAAAGTTCATTGATTTATGACACAAGAACATAGGGTTACAAAAAAGTCATAACCTTAATACAATATTGATATCTATATAAATGTTAAGTTTGTGCCTGAAGTGATTTCATCCAAAGTTTCTGTCTTAACCTATAGAGTATTAACTTTGTTAAATAATGAATTTAAGAGTGATAATTTTTTAAAAAGTAGCTGTCAGCAAGTTTGGAGCCATTGGCCTATGAAAAGAGAGAACAAACTCAGTAGTAAAACAATGATAATATACTATGGTTAAGTTAGTACATTAGAAAACCAAATGGAATAAAATTAAGAGTAAGAAAGATTGTATTATGTCAGTTTTTCAAGTGGGGAGGTCCTGTTTATCCAGAAAATTTGAAATACCCAAGTACTTTAAAGAAAAAGTGCAGAAATAGTTATAGCCATAACTTCTTAATAAATATTTATTCTAATATATAAAACCAAGCTATTTTACTGCAACATGAGTATTTCAATATATATGTATATATTTAAAAAAAAAAAACAAGCAAATCTGACATTAATTAACATTTTAATAATTACTAATATCTTAACCTTCGGCATTTTGCAAAAGCCAAACTATAGCTAGAAGCTAGTGTTTCCTATTAATTAAGTCCTACAGATTTCTGAAGATTGAATAAGTTGAAAGAAGGAAAGGGAGGGAGATATTTTTCACCTGGATGTCTTCACCTGGATAATGCTGTTAATTCTTTCTTAAGTGAAGCAATTATCAATATGATTGTTACTAATCATATTAAGATCATTGCAGTTTTGTGTATTGAGTCAATCAAGGAAAATAAAACAAGTAATGTCTAGTAATGGCTGATTATCACATAGTGTTGGCAGGATTACAAGCCGATCTGTACATCTATCCTATCAGACAATAATTGATGTGCGATGATGAATCTACCTGGAGTAATGTAAAGCTCAACCAATGCACTGGACTTAGAACAAATGACAATCAGCACACAAATACTGGTAAGCTTATTTTGTTATGGTTTCAGTCTGAATTTCATTTATAGGTGAATAACAAGTTTATATTTTGCTTGTGACTTAGTCTCACTCTGTGGTATATGTATACAGGTGTGTACATGTGGAATATTGGTTAATGACATGGTAAATGAAAATTTGAAATCAAGTTTGAATATCAACTGAAGGAGTTGACTTCAAATTAATGCTTCTAAGAAAAAAACATGAATTCATTATCTTATCTCTTACCATCAGCCATTATGACAAAATGTTTCATCACTGGCATGCCATGATAGCTGAGAGAAATAAAAATGAATGAATGATAACTGAAGCCTATCACTTTCACATATCTACCTTACTTGTCAAGGCAATAAAAGTAGGAGCAAAGTTGTTACCTACATTGTAAACTTTGATGGTACAATCTCTTTCTTTCTACCCATTAGAAAGGTTGCTTGACTTCCTATGATTTAAAACTGATTTTGTGGTTCCAATTTATGGTTTTTCCAATTAGGTATAACAAATTTGAATAATTTTAAGTATTTGAAAAAGCAAAAACAGGCTACTTATTGTGGTAACTCTTTCTTGGGACATATCTACTTGCTATATAACAATGATACAATTGAAAATAGGGATATTTGTAAATATGAACAAAATAAATATGGTTATGGAAACTGTTGAATAACATGATCAAATATTTAGCTGCAAAACAATTTTGATTTTGTGCTGGTAGAGTACTTAGTAAAAATAGTTCTGAATAAAGATGAAAGTGAGTGTCTTTCTGATAAACAAGCAAAAGAATTATGTATTTAAAAAATCTCTAACATATTTCTGTAAATGATAGCTTAATACCAACACTTAGATTTGGAGCAAGGAATTTATTTTCAGCTTAAATCTCCACTAACACCTTTGGGCAAAGAAATCTATTCCCAGTGCCACTTTTATTAAGAGTTAATCAAATGTAAATCCAAAACCTAGAAAGATAAGAGCATTTTGGTCTCTACACTGAATATTAGTTTTCTGGGAAATATTTTGGAAACAAAGTTCTGACCTTTTTACTTAATGATCAATTTCAATTCACACTCCATTTTTTGGGGAATGTCTTTTCCATAAATTAAATAATAGCTCTAATACAACTTTTCATAAGATTTACTGGTCAAGTTCCTTTGAGAATTTCCAATATTCATCCAAGCAGATGCTGACTGGTATTGTTTAGGTTATTGTTGCTATAAGAAAAGCTTTTATGTTAATATTAATCATTTCATTTGGAAGTTCTTAAATATCTAAATTCTAAAATGTAATGCTTCTTTGCCTTCTGATAAACCACTTCAACTGTAACAGTGACATCTGTATCTATTTCCAGGAATTCAGAATGGCTATTAATTGAGATCATATTTCATATTTTCCATTAGAAATAATACATTTAGAAAGCATACTATATGAAGCAATTCATACTATTATGAAGCAATTCTGGTCGATTGATTAATATTTTATGAGTTTTGAAAAGTAAAAATTCTTTTTCATTAAACATCTATTTAAATTAAAACCTGCTTGTGTTTTTATGGTTGTGATTGATTTCCTTAATAAGCATTTGCAACTAATTTTTGTTTTGTTGTAGATGTCATCTGAAATTTGCACTATTTAATCCAATTTTATGAAAAAAAGTTTTAAAACTTAAATTTGCTCTTATCCTCTACATTTTCAATTTATATAAAGAAAATTTTAATTTATGTTTGTTAAAATTCTCTAAGAATTTTGTTTTTATGGAAGGATGAATGATTAAATATTTCATTATCATTTATTTATTTATTTTTCTTCTTAAATTCTTTACAAAAATATTGAAACCTCAATGTATCTGATCAAAACAATTTTGCATGAAAGTGAATCTAACAGGTCGAAGAATATTATTTTTTATTATTTAATATCATTATTGCTTGATTATTTTTATATGTTGTTGTAGTGAAGAACCAATGACATTAAAGAGATATATCTGTAAGATTGTCAAATTAATGATAGATTCAAAGGTAAAATCTGCTAGTAAGTGTGTTTCATAGTAAGTTATATAATTTTTGGCCTACCAAACATCTGATGATAAAAAGCCAAGCCTGTTAAAGTAGCTGTTTGGATCAATGCCTACTTTAGCTGACAGCCAAAACTTCTTTGTGATACACTGCTCCCTTTCTCTTTTACCCATGTGCACTCACATACTGATTAACACAGGAATACATATATGTATGTACATATTACTTCAGGTATGAGAGAGAGAGAGAGAGAGAGAGATACTTTTTAAACTCTTTTCTCTAGTGAGATATTATTCCATCTGAGAAAAATGGAGTAGAGATCAGTTTGAATCACAGATACAGACATACAAATACACAACATGCCTGACTATATATAGCTGTAGTATTAGTATTGTTCAGTTATGAAATTTAGGCTTAGACATTATGGCCTTGAATTTTTTTTGAATGAAAAAAAAGATTTTTTTTTTGTAGTGTGTGCAGTTGATAAGTATGCTGAAAAATGTTTTTAAAATTTTATCCTCATTAAATTAATTTTTCTAAACTGTATCTAAAGATGTTTCACCAAGAATTTGATTTTAAAATAGTTGCTGACATTAAGTAATTTGCCCTCTCTAAGAATGGACAAGGTGAGGAGTTTATAAATAAGTAGCCCTACTAATAATCACTTACAGTATGAATAAAATCATTTATCTCCATACATTTGACTGAGATGTCTCAAGGGAAAGAAATGCACTTTTAGCGAACCCCCTGGAGGGGGCACAATATGAAAGCACGGCCTGAGTGCCCCCTTATTGTAAGCGATGAGGTCACAAGAGGCCTGCTAATGTTTTTCATATTAAGATGTGAGATCTGACAAGGTGAAACAAAATGGACAACAGAATGAGGATATGTATGATTAATGCTAAGCTTATTATATAGAGAAGAGACAGTGGGGTATATTGGTCTGCCAATGGACTGGTCATGTCATCAGTTGGAGTCGAGGTGCAGACGTTCCGGTCGTGTCAACGGTTGGACGTTGCAGGGCAAGCATTGCTGGTCAAGGTCAGTGTCGAAACCTCCTATAGTAATTACAACAGATAGTATACGGGGAAGGTTGGTTCATCATCTCAGATGATCACTGTTGGTTGGCTGATCTGGTTTCCAACTGGACATGTTGGGAAGGAAAGAGGAGCTGGCGTTGCGATGTTGTTGGGCATATCGAATATCAGGTGCTGGCGTTGTGTGTCTGCTGGTCGTGTCTAATATCAAAACCTCCCGTAATAATTACAAACATAGTGTACGGGAAAGGTTATGGACGACGTGCGGGCAGCCAGTAGGGACGGAATGCTGAGAGTTGAACATGGGCAAGGAGACAGAAGTAAAGAGAGAAAGAAAGGTAGACCCAACTCGCGTCCAGTTGGCAGACAAAAAAAAAAGACTTAATACACAGCCCGGGGTCGATGTCCTGGCCATGAAGGTCAGGAGCCTGCGTACCAACTGTTCAGGTGCCGATCAAGAATTTGGCGAGAAGTTGATGTGTTATGCTAAGGGAGACTAACAACAGAAATGGACTCACTAAAATGTTATAAAATCTCTCTAAAAAATGAGTTGAGATTTGCTACGCAAAAATTAACGTCTAAAAATGCTTAGAGGTATATTACAGCTAGGTTTGTAATACCAATAAACTAAAAGGTAATTAGCTCATCTCTAAAACGAAATTACCAGCGTGTAGGGAACATGATCGAAATGTCAAGGTCGAAATGCCCTGTTCTCTTCCGCTTTAGGGAGCGGCCAAAGTCGGCTGCAACACACTCACTCACATTCCATGGTAACAAAAGATGTAAAAATTATATTTAAGCCTTATAATATCAGTTAACAGCTTTTCAAACTGCAAAACTATAGTGTATCAACAGAAATTCTAACAAATTTAGAATTAAAAAGTAATTAGAGAAAATCATATGTCAATACTTGATAAGTTCTAATATATATTTTAATACATAGGTATATAATTTTGACATGGGAATTTATTTAGAAAAAATTTGTAAAAAAAAATGTAAATATACAATTATTGACACTGATATACTTTCATTTAGTTTATTTATTTATTTCTTCATTGCCATTGTTATACTTTTTAAAAATCTTTTGATAACACATGAGGTAAGAGAGCTTAGCAAATTTAAAACTCTGGAAATACTGAAGGTAAGGGAGGCAGAGGAAAGTGGTAAGTAACCTAAAAAGTTTGAATGGATGAGAGAGGAGGGACAAAGAGGAATGGTAAAAAGTCAAAAGTTACTTAGAGCTATAAAGGATTAGAAGTTGTGGAGAGCCATTTTTGTCCACATCCTGAAGAGGCATGACACCCAAAAGATAAAGAAGGTATTTTCAGTATACCTTGAAATGATTATTAACAACTTATACACAAATCTTCAAACCAAGTAACATAAGTAGCAGGCAGAATACAAATTGTTTTGATTATGCAATAAAGTAGATTAGATTTTCTGAATAGTTTTTCAGTGAGAAGGTGCATCAGATAATGTGAAAAGTAGTCTAAAGTGAACAATTTTCATTCTATTGAACAAAATTCCTGATACTATAAGATAAAGGCAATTGGCAGCTGTTGAAATATTTATCAATATGGAAAATGGAAGCAGCAAACTAAGTTCAAAGACAAGACTGTCTTTTGAATTTTTCTAGTAATGTCTTTTGGAAGGTATGAATATAATTCTCTCTGTGTTCTGTAACTATTGCAAGATATATTTACAAAATATCCCATTAGCCTAAAGATTAATAAAGAGTGTGTGAGTGAGCATGTGCATAAACCATGACAACAACTATGGCCATGTAGTAGTAGATGATGTTGCCTCTATTGGCAAACCTGTTAAAGGGCAATATAGACAATCCTATGAATAAATATTTAATCTACACAATATTTAATATATTTAATATCATTAGATTTCTGTTTCAACATTTTTTGTTTTTGAACAATTTTAGAACATTTGTTAAATATGAATCCAGATAAAATATCATTAAAAACCTTAGTGAATTAGAATATATCCATATATTTATTTTCTATTCTTAGTTGTAAAATCTGTATGTATTTATTTCAGGTCATTTTTTCTGACTTTGAAAATATGATTAATGTTCTCAATGAAATTTTAAACAAAGAAGCAATTTTGCAAATACCAGAAGAACTGTATACATAAATGCTTCTTAACTGCATATGTCGTTGGTTTTTAATTAAAAGAGTTATAATTGTTGGCTTTCATCTAAATATAATGCAAGCTGAATTCTTTTTAAAAATTCAAGCTAGTCAGCTGAAGAAGAAAGAAAGGCTACATACACTTCAGAATCACTGAGTGATTATCAACTACATCAAGTATCAAATATCATATAATTTTGTACATTCAGGAGGGGAGAAAATACACTGCTATTTGTGAATAATTTGAAATTAATAGCTAGGTTTGTTGTTCTGTATTTTGCATAATGCATTACTGTCAGGATTAGGGCATCCATAAGATAAATTCATTCTAAATGTGGTTTTATCAGTATATTCTATAAATATTCAGTTTCTACAAGGGACAAGTCAAACTATATATTTCAAGCTAGTATCTATTAAGTCAACGTATGCTGAGAAAAACAGCTATAGATACAGACTATGTCTTTTTTTTTTTTTTTTACTTTAGTTGATCAAGTCCTTCTAAATCTTGCAGGTGGTAGAACTGAAGAGTTAGTGAAAATGATAAGTGAGTCACAAAAATAAAAGAGAAAGAAACTTTCTACCATCAGTCTTAGATATATAACTACTATCAACTTGAACTGAATGTGTTGGAGCAAACACTTTCTTTTCTTATACCTTTTTATTTTTCAAGCTGAGTGGCTGTATATCTTTACAATCAAAACATTAAAACTGTATTCCACTTTGACTGTATGTATCAGCTAAAGGCTTGTATAACTTAAAGAGCTTGTTTTTGGATACTGAATTGGTTATTTCAGATATTCACTTATGCAGCATTTCAAGAAATCATAGTAGTCTGTAACTGCAAGACTACAAGAAAGGAACATTTGTCAAAATAGTGAACATGTCTAGTGTATGGTAAATTCAATGTTTCATTGACAATACAAATGAAATCATTTTGTAAAAGCATAAATCAGTTTTCTCAAACCTGGTACACTTTTATTTATTATAATTATTACATGAAATAGAAAAAATGTGGAAATTTATTTATAATGACATGACTTCCCTCTGTCTTTTCTATATTTTCATGGCAGTTGTTCTAATAAACTCTCCGCCTTGGTACCTTGGCTGCATGAATTCAAGTCTACTACTACATTGGTTACTAGGTCTCATTGTCTTACTGTTGAAATAGCAAAATATCTGTAAAAAAAGAAAAGAAAAGTCATAAGTTCTATTCTAATTTTTTGTTTTCTTGCCTGTGAGACTACCTTCTGATATCTTGCTTCCCTGCTACCAACAGTCTTCAAAAATTTAAATGCAACATAATCACCATCTTCTGTCTTTCTGAATCCTGTTTTTATTTATTGTCCTGTCTCTTCACTAAAGTCTTCTCATTCTCTTCCACTCCCAGTAACCTCTTGTATCTAAGTGAAATGCTTCGGGTGAAATAATTAAAAACAAAAAAAAAAAAAACAAACAATTGAAATAGTTTTAAATTTATATCACTCATATCACCATTTTCACATTTGTAGAAATAAGGTGTTTCACCTAGCTCTCAAATCAAATACATTTAAGTAATAAGATATAGATTGTCTTGTTACTTATTACCAAGGGCAATGTGTTAGCATGTGTGATCACACTGTAGTGAGATGTGTTGGTATGAAAAAAAAAACAAAAAAAAAACAAACTTGGATGCTTTTACAAGTAGTTCTCTCTTCTCTCTTTTTGAAATTTTCTATTATTTTTTACTTAATTATTATGACCATAATACATAAGACAAATGACCTGAACTGGAAGCTAAATTACAACTAAAAAATATTTATCATCTTCACTATCACATTAACAATGACACTCTATGCTTTCATTATTCCTTTTCTTTTTTTACAGATAAAATAAATAGAATATAAATATTGCAGTTTCTCTTGTTGGTCATGAAGTTAAATAAAAAGTGATAACGATGATAACATCATTAGCTGTCTCTCTTATAAACAGTTACTACTTTCAGTGAAACTACACAGACAGCCCATTGATAATGGCCAAGTTTTACGTCAACTAACTGAAATAGAGATCAATCAAAACTTATTAAATAAATGACTTTTGATGTAGCAGTGGAAAATAGAAAACAGACTGTGTACTTGTGACAAAATGCTCAGTTGACAAGATGAATGTGCATATTTATTATCCTTTAGAATTTCAGACTAAATGCGTCTTTCAGTCCCCAAGTAGAATCTATGATAAGAGGCTATTTCCATTTGCTAAATGAAATATCTTTTTATATTTTATTATTATACACATGCTATATATAATCTTTAGAGGAAAATCTCTTTGCAGTCAAAATTTGATTAACATTACTTAAAATTAGGTACCTCCAAAGAAAAGCAATACATAAGGTTTAAAATGAATTTTTAAAAACGAAAAATCTTTCTTGAAGCTTTTATTTTAGTTTTAATTTCAAGATAATAAATTAAATTTAACATTTCCAATAAGCAAAATACTTTGGTGTATTTCAAACTAAATTTAAATTGATTGGAATTATTTTTTTATGATCAGTAAAATTACTAAAATCATCCATATTGACAAATCTGTCAACATAATGTAACTCTCTTTATTAAAAGTTCTTTCAAAAATAAAATATACTTTTTTGAAATTTTATTTCAGGAAGATTAGTTGATTTAAAGTTTATTAATCTAATTTGTAAAAATATTACTTTTAGTTTAAAATAAAGGATTTTTAACACAGAGGGGTGTGTTTTTATGAGGTGTTGACAACTTCCTTGCTAGACTTTGGGAATTTTTTTCTAAGGGAGCCATAACTAACAATTACTTGATGAATATAACATGAATGCATTTTTTATACAATTTTTTTTAACTACCTAGTAATTTTTAAAAATTAAGAAAATATTCTAAGCATCTAATATTTTATTGAATTTTAGGTACTTTGGCTTTGTTTAACTTATGAAGACACTTGTTGAGGAAATGTTAGATAATTACCAATAAATTTTAACTTTACTATAGTTACTGTTTATTTTCTTATAATGTCACATTTGGACGTCCATGTTTACAAAAACTGACATATTTATACAGATATAAAATAAATTCAAAATTCTGATACTCATATACTCATTTTTTAGCAAATCTTTGGTGGTACCTACTTAAAATTGAGTTTCTTACTCATATTAAACTGTTTTGTTAAAAAATTATTATTCATATTAAACTGTTTTGTTAAAAATTATTATTCATATTAAACTGTTTTGTTAAAACTTATTTTGATGAAAATTCTTTTGATAGGTTTGCAAACATTTAAAAAGCTGCACCAAGCATTTTCAAAATCAAAAAAGATGATTTAAATTTTTTTGAAGTTTCATGCAAAATGCATAGCATCTAGTCTCATTTTTAGCCATTGTTTGCCACTAGAAGACAGCCACATGTAGAATTTTTGTAAACAAATTCATTCTGTTACTTCCACTTTGCTCTACAAACTATTCTATATTTTCATTTGTAGTTTTTTTTTTTTTATATTAGTGTCATTCAATCTGCAAAGTATTGATATGTATATCTGCCATATAATTTAAATTTTGTCATTTGATACTGAAAAGAGTATATTTGTAAAATTCTCAAACAATAAAATACAGAAACATAAAACATTGGGCATTCTTTAGAGCTACACTGATCATATTCTTCATGTAATATTAATATAATGATGATAGTAATTATTAAAACAATTTGGAGTGTTAAAAATGCATTTAAAAATCTGATGGTAACCAAATATTTAGCAATATCTCAATTATAGTTTCAATAGTCTCAATACATCTGCTTTCAAATTCAGCATCAACTTTAAGAGGAGCATTGGTCACAATGTGAACACTTCAAAAAGAATAATTTTGAAATGTTATAGAATAAGATAATGTAAAATTTAGTTTAATTAAATATCAAGTATTAAACAGGATATACAGGTAGTGGAATCATAGATCCTAGTTCAAATTTTAGGCTAATCTGTTACATTCACTTTCACACTAATGCCCTCTAGAAAGACCTGAATCCATCACTTTTCTTGCCACCTATATGTTAAATAGTAGAGTTGACTGTTCTCTCTAGCCTTGAATGGCAACCAGCCAAAGAAGGAAAAGTCTGAATTCAAAACCTTGGGGAAGGCAAAGGGAAACCACTCCACTATCTTTCCCAAGAATTCATAGTAATTCACAAATAATAAATTACAGGAATCTATAGAGAACTATAATCACCTATGTTCTGGAAGGATGTAGTATTACAAAAAATTTGAACAAAAGATTTTATATGAACAGTTGCAAGTTGTATAAGATTATTCAGAAGGTAGATTGTTTATTTTTTCTGTAAAATAGTAGCTAAAACTATACTACATTACACAATTTTAGTTACTTCATATGCTATCTATAAAATAATTACCAAAACATAGATGTTTATTTGATGAATAATGGCAACATCTGTGCAGTCAGGTTGAAAGCCAATTCATTTTGTGCAGAAATAAACAGACAGACACCATTTATAAGAAATGTTTTGAATCTCAAAGTTTCAAATTAACCTATTAATGCCCACCATAAAATCCAGTATGAATCATAAAAATCAAAATCCAGTGTTAATTATACATTTCTAAAGAAAATCCAGTATTATAGAGTTATAAAATATATGGTATTAATTACAGACATATTGTTATATAGGAATAAAGTGCCACTGCCGACACTTGAGTTTGAACATAGCTCACCAGTGAGCAAACACAGGTGATTGCATTATTGAATTAAGTAGACCACATGATCATACAGGAAATGCATAAGTAGGAAGACACATGACATCTAATTGATCATCATTTCTAGTCTATACACTATTACTATATCGATCACCATTTCTACTCTATCCTCTATTATTTTATGGACTTTATAGATCGCTATTCTCTACTCTGTTCACTATACTATTTCTCTTTTCGGATCACTATACAGGTTACGATTCAAGCGAGTATTATCGAGTAAGTACTATTAGTGCAAGTGATATCTGAAGGCATCTGACAGCAGCATTGTTCAACGGTGTACTATAAGTTGTATCTGCGATTATAAAGTCTTTACTACAACAAGCATTATGAAAGTGACAACGGGTGTTTATTGGCATCACAAAAGATTTGTTGAGCAAAATGGAAGAACTAAAAGCTATCATAGTTCAAATGTTGGTGCTACAGAAGCAACAAAAATTACAAGAACAACATTTGCAGCAACAAAGACAACAAACTGAACAGCAATTACAATTGCAACTACAACAACAGCATTTTTTTTGAGTTGTTTACCAAAACCATGGAAGGAAAAACTTCAGATTCAATCACTCCAGATGCTGTTGCTAATTCAATCAGTGAATTTGTGTACAAAGGGATAATTTTTCCAGTTTATTATAGAAGATACAAAGTGATCTTCAAAAGGGACTGTTCACATTGGAATGATGAAAAGAAAGTTCAGTTATTATTAAGGAAATTGTCCCTTGCTGAATATGAAAAATATGTGAATTATATTTTGCCGAAAAAAACAGAGATAAATTTTGATGAAACTGTTCTATCAAAAATTTTTGGTGATAGGAGTTTATTATTTAATACATGATGGCAATGTCTTACTAAAATCCAATGATGAAGATTTTGTCACTTATGCAGGAGTTGTGAATCGAGAATGTGAAAAATTCAAGTTAAATGAATTAACTCCTGGTTTATTTAAATGGCTGATATTCATACAGGGTTTAACTTCTAAGATAAGATAAGATCCAGGATATTTGCTAAATTAGAAATGAATTCCAAATTAACTCTCCAGAGAATAGCAGTAGAATTTCAACGTATTGTGAATTTGAAACTTGATACCTCAAGGCTCGGGGAAAAAGACAATTCACAGGTACATAGTATCTGACCATCTAAGAGAAAAAACTACAAACCTTTTTCAACGATAACCCCCCACCTAAATACTTGTCACGGTTATGAAGGTAAGTATTTTAAAAGTGATTTTTTTCAAGAACAAAAAAGTTATGAATGTGGGAGATTAGGACACAAAAGTATGTGTTGCAGATACAAGAAATGAAAAAAATAAAAATGTATGTGAACAAGATAAATATATGGAGTAAGAATAAGAAGCCTAAAAAAGAAATTAATAAGACGTCTCAAAAGAAGAAATTTGTTTTTGTGCAAATTTAATGATGTAAAAATAAAATTGCAACTAGATACAGGATCTGATATCACTATCATAAATTAACAGACATGGAGAAAAATGGGTAAACATAGTTTGTTGTCTTCTGATAAAGTTGCATATGGAGCCTCAGGAAAGAGATTAAACTTTTTGGGTGAATTTAGCTGTAACATTTCTTTTGTTGGATAAAAAACAAAAAAGCAGTGGTGTTTGTATTAAAGAATACTGCTAATTTGTTTGGAACAGACTGGATTGCATTGTTTGATTTTTGGGACATTCAAATTAATTCTATTTACAAGATAAATGTTGTTATAACCAGTACTAATATGGTAAGTGAAAAATGAACTGAAAGAGTTTTTTTTCATAGACACACACAGAACCATGGTTCAAAAATAAGAAAGGTGATGATTTTTATGCCAAACAAGGCTCTATAATATTCAGTGAAGAAAAATGAATATTTGAATAAAATCTGTTTCAAATAAACTTGTTTGATGAATTTTCCAGTTTGGTAACCTGACCTTAACTTGATTGAAAACTTGTACAGTATTCTTAAGAGGAAGAACTACAATGGTGGATGATAATTTACCAACAAAGAGGAAATTTGAAATGTTATTTTGGATATTGTAGTTTCATCTGAAGAAAGAGAAGTCACAAACTGAATAGATGAACAATTACTTAAACTAGTTTTACAATATGGTGCATACATTTCATATTAATGTCTGTATAACTTTTTTATTTACAATAATGCCTATCAAATTACATAAAATTACTAGAGGATTTTTCTCAAGAAAGTGATCAATGTTATGATACTTTTAGGTTTTTTGTTCAAAACATTTGTCTTTTAAAACTTATGCATATTCTGCAATTATAATTTTTAATTACAATATAATTTTTCTTGGAGTTTGAGTGATTTGTCTAATAATGTGAAACTTGGAAAATTTACTAAGAGTGACATGTAGTCTACTATAATTGATGAATATTATTTGAAATATACTTCAAATTAATAGTGCACATATATCTGCAAATTTTGTCATTACTTTTTTAAAAAATTATGGAAAAATTAAGTGTGACTATTAATGCGAGATGTAGTATAAATATTTGTATTGTTAAATGTGTAAAATATATATCACTAGGAAGTCACTTAAAAAAAAAAAATGAATCAAACTCATCAGTTTCTCATAAAATCTTGTATCCCAATGATAGATGGAAGCTAATTTTACCTCTGTCTAATACAAGAAGAAAGATACAAAAACTATTCAGCAAACATATTTGTTGTTAAAAAAAAAAAAAAATGATGCTATTACACTAAAAGGTTTTATTTATTTCAGACAAAAAAGCAACAAAGTGTATAATATAAAATTATTTTATAGAAACTGTGTTCCCAAAAGCAAAATTCCCAAATAGTACTGTATAGTATTTCCTCAATCTGTTGTCTCTGTTGATTTGCAAACATTGTTGCTTATTTATTATGAGATGTTTCCCTCTTTACTTCTGTGTACTGCTTTTGTGATACACAGCAACAGCTGGTTATCATCAGTCACAAAATAGCTATTATCTTGCATGAAAAGTATCACCTACACTCATTTAGTGGTCATATTTTTGTCTTGATGTGTTTTATTTATATGACTTTCTGGGGTTTCACTACAAGCCTTTCAGTTTTCTCTTTTCTTCTGAGCAATAGTTGTATGTTTGAGTAAAGTATGTTAACTGAATGGGATCATTAATGGATTTATAGAAATTGTATTCTATACTTATATCAGAGTGAATACTGTAATGTGAAGCTGAAATATACACTAAGTACCCTTGAAGAAATAATATTTATATTAGTATGTTACAGATGTCTGCAATTCTATTAACTAATATGAGGTAGTTCTGAAAAGCTTGTGGCCTCTCACATTTTGTAAAATGTGACAAAACATAGTATTTCATTTCTTTTGAAGGGCTTCTTGGTCAGGTTGAGAACTTTTCAGATATATTTTAAAATAAATATAAAAATTACCAAGTTTACAAAAACATATAGTGAACATTTCTATTTCTTGAAGTCATATTTTGTTGAAAGCATTGTCTTTTCTTCCAACCAGTTTTTTTTTTTTTTTTTTTTTTTTGATGTCTGACAATCAGAAAATTCTTCTTTTGTGTCATGACCTTTCAGGCAATGAGAAATCATGGTTTTTCCATAAGTTTCTATCTTTTGTTGCTCTAACTGACTCTTGCCATTTTACTACTCATTGTTTTCATGGCCCTCTTTCTGCTATCCACTCATTCAGACATGTCAAGTAGCTTACTTGCTGTTTCATCTTGCTTCTTTTGACTTCAGTATGTCCTGTGAATGTTAAATTCTCTAAGCCTTCTTTCTTTGTCATGCATCCCCAAAATTTTAGTTGTCTCTTTCTGATTGTTAGCAGTGGTTTACTTGTAGTTCCTATTCTTCTTAAAACTTCTCCATTATTCATATGCTTTATCCATGCTAATCTCATCATCTGTTGGTAGAATCACATCTCTATTGTTTCAAGTCTCTTCTGCATATTAGAGGTAATTGTTCAATATGCAGTACCATATGAAAAAAAAAAGATATTTGATGATCCCTTAGTATTTTACTCAGTTTCTGAAAGACATCTTTTGTTAATCCTATGTACTTTCAGATTTTTGTTTTACACTTTGCATTATCTGTGAAGACACTACCTAGATTAGTAAATCTCTGCACCTGTTTGATTTTGACATCCCCAATATATAATTCCCTACTTGCATTCTATTTTTTTTTTTACAATTAATGCTTAGTCCTTTCTTCTTGCTTTCCTCAACTACTTTGTGCAGTAGTACTTTCCATTTTCTTTCTGAGTCTGCCATCAGCATAGTGTCATCTGCATAGCACATGTTGTTATATCTGCTGATATTTAATCCTGGTAGTTTCTGAAGTCCTCTGCAAATCATTTCATTGTACAAGTTAAATCATTAATAAATAAATCCATTGAAAAAACGTATCTTTGTTGTACTCCTCTTTCTACTTAATGTGTATTCAGTAAACTAGTTCTCTATTCACATGCAAGTTTATTTCCAGTAGAGGTTATGGATTGCTTTAATATTTTTTCTGTATAAATCAGATGTTCCTAATATTTCAGTGAGCTCCTCATGTTGTATCTTATCACTGTGTAATGCTCACTCTGAAAGTATTCCGATTATAAATTGTATTTTGTTTCAGTGTTTTGAACGTAGCCATACTGTTCTTGCTCTGTTTCCAGTTTAATTCTGCTGCAATCTTTATTCATTAAAATCTTAATTATTTAGTTTAATTATGTCGCTCACCAAGCTGGTGAAATTTACATTCATTTGTACCTGGTTTATTTGGCAGTGTTATAAAGATTGAGCTACTGCCAGCCACCTTTTTTTTTCTGCCTTGTCATGACTGTTGCTAATAGTGCTTCTTTTAATATGTTACACTTTCTGTTCCAAAGTTTTATGCTGTTGTTGACTACAAATGTTTGCATTGCAGTCATTGTGGAGTTTATCATATTGCATTAAAATGGTATTACTTTAGGCTTCTGTAAATTTACCCTTAGACTGGACTCAGTATTTGAGTTAGAGTACAAAACTGCATTTCTAAATTGTTAGTTTATTGTTAGGTAGTCTAGTTTTAGTGTCTCCAGCCAGGCTTTTCTATATCTGCAAGCATGTTGGATGTTCTTCAAACCAGGTGTTAGTTATTATTTGGCCATTCATTGTGCACCAATGAACCCATTTCTTTCCATGTTCGTTATATGATCCAAGTCCCTACCTACTGACCATTTCACTAGCTTGTTCCTCCCCTACTTTGGCATTTAGGTTCCCCATAATAATAAAAATATTTTTGTGATTTGTTCCATTATTTAACACTTTCTCATGCTTTGTAAAACTTTCCTTAGTGTTTTCGGATTTGGGTGCATATACTAATATGATAACCATATTGAATGGCTTACCTTTTCACTAGAAGAATTCTGTCTGACAGCTGTCAGTACCCCAAAACATACTTCCTCTTGTCTTTATGTGATATTAGTCTAATTTCTCTTTAATTTCACTGCTCTCCTGTATATATGATCTGTGGTCATTACTTTTAAAATCCCCATTGTTTTCCATCTTGTTTCACATACTCTCAAAATGTAAAAAAAGATCCCAATAATATACATATAGTTTAATGGTTATCAGTATGTAAATTGGAATTGGTGTGTGGTGTTCAAATCCTGACTGTGCCTTTTGTTCACTTTGTACAAATACACTTGGAAAAGCCTCAATCCATCATCCTCCAGTTATGATTTAATAACAGGGCAGACTAGACTCTCATGCCTGTAGTGGAAGCCAGTTAGACAGAAGGAAAACTGAATTCAAATCCTTGTAAATAATAGAGCAGACTTGTCTTTTTAGTCTTGGTATGGTAACCAGTGTAGGAGAACAACAATTCTGGATTCAAAACCAACCTGAAGAGGACGTTTTTGCCATAGACACACCCTTTGCTGCTATGACTCTAGTACATGTAGTGTCCCTATGACCGTAATGGATTATTGAACTTGTGATTGTTATGATGATGCTCTTAAGATCAACAGTAAATCCTTTATAAACAGGGAGATATATTTCTAAAAACAAGTCAGCTATGAAAAACACTCTTTTGTGCATATTTATGTGACATTTTTTAAAATATAGTATAATGATAGATCTAGGACTGAGTTTTTAGGTTATAGTCACTGTCAAAAATTTTTTTGTGTCTTATCACTTATTCTCTTGAAATTAAGTGCAAGTCAATGATGCAAAGAAGAGAAAGTTTTGCAACTATCCTGTTTTTCACTTATAAAAACAATTATATAATATAATAATGTTGATAACATTTTGTAAATAAGGAAGCTTTTGATCTGGGCATAATTATTTAGATAGTTGCATTTTTTCTACTGGTGACAATGGGTGGTATTTTACCTAAGGTAAAAACCAAGATTTCAAATGTTGATTTTTAGTCACCTCTGCCTTTTTTTTTTTTTTTTTTTAAAACCAATCTTCTATTTCTTCCAGTTAGCCATGAGCCATACTAAACCAAGCTTAATATATATCAAGGATAAATCATTTGACCTGAAATCAGAAGATGTTTAAGGCTATACATTGGGAATATTCATTAGAATTAATAAATATGCAATAATCGTTCTTGGAAGACATTATTGTAAGTTACAGTCCCTTATCATTTGTTTTCAGGTATGATTCAGTGGTAGAAGTAAAAGAAGAGTAGTTAAGTGATCTAAAGTTTTACCACTAATTATTGCTTACAAGAAAGAAAAACCCACAAACTGGTATTGATCCTTGACAATAGAATATTCTTTTTATTAGTTTTGCTCTTGTAACATTATTAATACTTAAGTGATAGAAAGAAAATCATGAAAATTTAATATTTATAATAATAAGAAACTAATGTCAAAAGTTTCTTTTTTATGTAATAAATGAAAAATAAAGAATTTGGAGCTGGGAAACAAATAAAGTTACAAATTGTTGTTTTGATTGTGTAGATAGGATAGATAGTGTAAGGATGATGGCAATAAATGTGGAAGTATAAACAAAATAAAGATTTGTTTCTTAATAAAAACTGGTGATTTTGGCATTCCAGCCAATGGGGTATGAGAACTTAGGAATCTTCTGGTGTTATTTCTGTATGAAGAAATCCATTTACTCGCTGTTGGAATGAACTAGTTAGGACTATTTGCATAATTTGTTGAATCATCAAAAAAAAAAAAATAGGTTGGGGGAGACTTAAGAATACTGGTTAATTGTAGATTTAAAGCCAATATAACAACAATAATATTGACTTATTTGTTTTTCAGTAATACATAATGATTTTTTCTGTAATACTACTTTCAGATTTAGACAATTTAAGACTCACATCAAATACTGGATAAGTATTTATTTAATATCAGAATATCAATGTTAATGCCTCAAAGAAATATTACTCTCTCCTTTATTCAGAAGAGGAAACTGATTACTCTATTGACACTATTGTGCTTTTGTAACATTTAAACAGAGTTGATTTATTTATTATTTCTTAAGACACATGTTGGAATACATAAATGGTGGTCCTAATGTGTGAATGTCTGTGATAGATATCACTTTTGGTCAACGAGTATAACAATCTTTGTAATCTCCAGCAGTGGTAAAACAAAGATGACCCACCCATAACTACAATGCCATCATTTAATTTTCATAATGAATAAATAAAATTTTCAACAAATTTATATGGAAAAATAGTACAATTAAATTTATTGTGAAAAAAAAAAAAAGAAAAAAAAGTGTATTTCTTAGTAATTAGTGTACATGTACTGTACATATTACTGGTAGTAGATAACAAATGTAAATACAGAGTTATAAATTGAATTTTTTAAAAATTTTAATTGGTTCATATTTTTAAATAGTTTACTACACAATTTAGACATTAACAAATAGTTCAAAAGCACAATAGAGCATTATATACAGTCCACTCTATTAAGAGTAATCATTTGTGTTCATTATATGATTGTTCAAATTTGCCAATAATTGATTCTGCATTTTCCTCAGAGAGCAAATTTTTTTAACCTTATCTTCATGATCTTTAGCTTTGAATATGTCCTCTCACATTGGACTTGAGTATCTAATAATGTGTAGATGACTTTATAAAGTTCTTTCCTTTTATTACTAAAACAGTTATATGTGTTTGTTACATTTTTATTTGATATGGGGAGGGGCACTTGTCAGGAAAGCTAATGCCCTGGCCAATCTGCCACTGATCTCCAAACGAAGGTAGAAGCATGTATGACTAAGTCAATATCTATGTGGGTAGAACTTAGCATCTTGTGTAGAAAATGAACTAAGAAAGATGGTGGTTCTTAACATGACAGTTCATTTTGGCAGGCTGACATGTAGTTGTGAGATCATAGGTATACATCTTGGTTAATTTCAGGTCACCTACAACTTGAAGTAGTCAACTTTTGGGTAGCTTGAATTACTGGGTAGGATAAACTGTGTAGAATGTTGAAAACTATTTGCCGGTAGTTATGAAGAATGAATGTTCCAAGTGTTCCATATGGATCCCACCAGATATCTAATTCAGCAATAAAGGATATTAACTAATGGCTGAAGTTCTCTGTCACTTTCCAGATCATTGGTTATGTTCCTGTCTGTAAAAGATTTTTTATATTATTTGGAAGACAGGAGGTTCACGATTTATATTAGTTGTAAACTCTTGGTATATGTCCATCATTATTTGACATCTATTTGCTCACAAACTCATATTATATTCAAGGAAACGGAAGTATTTAGTGTTTAATAGTTTTATTATTTTTTAAATACCTTATAGCCTCAAACCTAGAAAAAAGAAACTTCTGTGGTAAATGTGACATACTGCTGACCCTGATGCTATATAATGCCACACATATACAAATCACCCCATATCACAATACAGAGTCTCTGGATGTACACCAATGTATTCAGAAAATAAAGAATTTTCTTAAGTGAAACACGTATTTATCTTTTCTTCATCAACGCGTTATAAAATACTTATCCACATATATATCATGGTGTCAGACTTTTTTTGAATCAAGAAAGTAGCAATCATTAAAGAAAATTTTGGGTGTGCACAGGTTGGGATTTTTACCATCACTGAAGACACTAAACTTTAATAAAGAAAATCTGTCCAGTTCGCGAAAGAGCAAATTCAACCTGTTTTTAATCGCAAGTGAAAAGAATAATAAATCAGGTTGTGTTGAAATGTGTCACAAAAGAAAAAATTTCATCTCTCTCCTACTGTTGTAGCAACGGGCACATTTTCCACTTCTGAGACGAACTGCCCTCCTCATTCCAGCCCTTTACATAGAGCTTGGTAACTTGCCCATGCAAAACACCAACAAGCCAGCTACCAATCACAGTTTCCACGCCTGCCCACCTCCACTCACTTTGGGGGGTGTCAAGTTGACTGACCAACTCATTACATGCCCCCCTGATCTTAAGATCACAAAGATTCTCAGCCCGAGAGATGGTCGCATCTGTCTGGTGACTGCATCCGCATATACACAACTTGCATGCTTGACACATTGGGATGACTACACGTGCGAACTCGCTTGCTCCGAGGTGGCACATTTCCAGATTCATCTTGTGTCTCGCTGCCATGATTGCACACCATGAAACTCGGAGCAGGCCTCTTCTGCTGGGCACTCCTTCTGAGCGGGATGACAGGGTCCTCATCCTTGGATGAACTCTCATCTGTTGAGCTGCCATCCGACTTTAAATACACCACTCGTGCACCATCTTCAGAGTCACTTTCATCATCTGATGACAGTTTTAACCCTACAACTGGCCGCAAATCTTTAACATGACAAGGTATGCCATTGACCCACACTGACTGCGGGCTGATAATCTCGGTAACATGCCCCATTTCTAAGCTTGTCTGTACACCTTGCTGTGCGGGGTCTTAACCCACACTACGTCACTAATTCTGTATTTTGCTTGCGCGTCACTCGGAGCCATTGTGATGTCAATGCCTTGCAGCTATAAGTGATAGGCGTGCACCACGTTAGTCGGTGATGTTGTAGGCAAAACACTGTCTTTAGGTGTCGCATTATACCAATAAACTGCTTCGGGGATTTTATAGACTGGTGGCTTCTTTCTACTATGCCATTTCCTGCCGGAACTGAAGCCACACACCCCACTTCCTTAAGAACTGTGAGAATTGCTCTGAGGAAAACGCTGCACAATTACCTGTCAATATTTCTGCAGGTGGCCCCCGGTCGTAAAAGATGGACTCCAGTTGACATATTATGCTGGCAGTGTCCTGCCGATGCAGCAGTTGCCAAATGATGAAGCGAGAGGAACCACAGTCAATAATAGTCAAATAGAGCTAGCTGCCAACATGCGTAACATCTATCCCCAGCCTGTTCCAAACATGGGTAGTACTCAAATTTCTTTTTTGCCATTGCACTGGTGCCGGATCAATTGACTGGCACGCTTCGCACAAATTTACAACTTCCTGCTCGAAATATGGTGTGGATTCCCCTCCTCTAGGTCCAGCTCTGCTGCTCAGTCAATAAAAGTGGAAAAATATTTTCTACATTCTATATTTAATTTGTATGAAGACAAAACTAACCTACAAGTAGTACTCAGCAAATTCAACATTTATTTTGAACCTAGAAAGAATCTAATCTTCTTAAGCTATAAATTATTCTCACATAAAAAGGCAGAAACAGAAATTTGAGGATTGTGTAATCAAACTATGACATAAAGCACAACAATACAAATTCGGAAGTATCTCTGATAATCTGAAAAAGATGTCTCAATATGTGGTTGGTATGGGCACAAGGTTGAAAGAATATCTTTTATGAGAACTAAATCTATCTCTAAAAAAGCTATTCAAACAGGACAAGGCACAGAAGAAACACAAGAGACAGACAAAACTACTAGCTGTATCCTACAGTCAGAATGCCAAAGTTGCGACCTTTCATAATGGCCGACAAACAAAATTTGATACAAAAGATAAAGATCCTCCGTGTTGGGTCAGGTAGTAAAAAGCCCGCCAAAACTCAAAACTGAGACACCAGTAAGCGACCCAACAATACACTCAATGAATATATACAAAAAGAGAGAATGGCCTCTTAAATAATGTCCAATCGTTTATTCGTAACAAAATCACTTCTCAAAATAAAGAAAGAAAGAAAGAAAAATTAGAGAAATATACAGCTTGTCTTGTTGCAGAACGGAAAGAACTGCCATATGAATCCTGTTAGTTAGTGATATTTGTCCAGCACACACTCGTGCGAGTCCGGGTAATTAAAGAAAGAGTAAAGACACAAAAAAAAAAAAAAAAAAAAGTTACAGCTTTCAACACGATCTTCAGTTGATGTCTGAAATATTTACATTTACATGTCGCGTGTACTACGGAGAGAGAGATAGAAAGAAAGAGAGAAGTAACAAGTGTTGACGCCCCAACGTCAAAAAGGGAAAAGAGACTGAGCCTTTCAAAAATCGCGACACTTATTGTCGAAGGGCGGTAATACAGCATTAGTTGACCAGGCATAAAAGCCCAAATTAAGGAAATGGTTAATTGTCCGATATGCGGCGATTACAAAAAAAATCAACCACCTGAAACAACAATGAATCATGAAATACCAGTAAGTAACTCCATAGACAAAGATCGGAACAGACATATTTCCACTTTATATATCACAGTTAGAGACTCTCCTCTATTTTTTTTACTATTTAAAAAGAAAAAAACAAAACAAAACAACTCATTTCAATCAAATTACATACAGGACTGCAAATCGCTAACAAAACAAGTTAAAAAATTTAAGTTAACGCTTTTCTTGATATACTACAAAATACAAATAATTTGTAACAAATTGTTGCCAGTGAGAACGGATAATTCCAAAATAGATTTCAAAATATTTACAAAAGAATGGGATTTTTATTTAACTTAAATAATTTGTTTTTTAAGCAGCTAATTCAGATCCTCACTAAGAACCAGAAAGAAACAAAGAAATGTTTTAGTTAAAATAAAAAAAGCAATGAAAAATAATGAGGATCCACACGTTAACTACTCTAGCAATACGCACTCTAGTCTATGGATCTCCCGCCACCAGAAACAATTTAGTCAACACTCAACACTAACAGAAATCTACGAACAAATCTCCCAAACATAACAAAAATTACGTTACGTAACAAACAAGAAAATCATATTACACACGAGAACTTAAACCAAATTATAAAGTTAAAAATAAAATCAAGTTCAATAATATTAAGAAGAACCATTGGCTTATTAAAAGATAAATAATAAAGAAACGGACCTTACCACTTTTTACCTAATAGAAGGCAAAAGTTGTAAGAAACAGGTGATACTTTCTCAAAACAAATGAATGAACTTAATAACAAATTCCAGGCATCGACATTGATTGCGAAAAATAAAATATTTTAACACCACCACAAAACGAAACATTTTTTTTTTTAACCATATCAACTCGCTTCACTTTACAAAAAGATATAGTTGGAGAATAAATCACACACTAACGTACAGGGAATAATAAAAAAAAAATCTATAAAGTCACCCATAACATACGTATATTGCATGTCACCCTATAAGACGTCATAGCATCTCCGAATGTACAAGGAAACATTCAGAAAATAAAAAGTTTTTTTCCAGTGACACACGTTTTTGTATCTTCTTTTTTATTTACATATAAATTACTAACCTGTGCGCGCGTGCGTGCACGCGCGTGTATATCTCATAGGGGATTTGAGCCTGAATCGTCTGGTGTTATTTCTGTATTAGGAAATTAGATTACTTCTTGATGAAATGAACTAACTGAAATGACGCTGACTGTTTTCTTTTGGAAACAAAGAAAAAAAAAAAAACCTTTTGATTTGATTTTTATAACAGTTGAACATAATAACCGCAAATTGTCATGACCAGTCCCCTTGATGGGTACTAAACTATGTAGTAAATCAATCAAAATTCTTCATGCAGACATAACATAAGATATTCAGCTTGAATCCCAGAACTGCCAGCATGTCACATTTATTTTTACAGAATTACCCAGGAGGAGTAATAATGGGTAGTAATATTTCTGTCTTGTCTGCATGAGCGGTAGGCATTAGGTAGTTATCTTCTCAGAAGTAGAAAACAAAATGTGCTGCATATTCATTGGGAGTTTTTAAAGAAACGATTACTTAAAAATATTGCATTTCTACTGTAGTGGACTGTGGGTTTACATGTTGTTAAATTAGGAACATGTGTGTTTATTCCTGCTAGAAGGTCCACTACAAGAACATGGTGGACTCAGAGATTGAATCCACCATAAAGAAGTGTAAAGAAAACAAACAAGACATATATATAGATATATATACAAACAAGTATGTGTATTAAACAACAAAATTTACAATAGACATAGACATTAACATTTGTGTTTGTGTGTGAATGTAAAGAGTTTGTATTTTGGTGAATGTTCATATGTACGTGTATGTGTGTATAATGTTCATGGCATCTCCCACAAATGGGGAGACACAATCTTCTGCGAGAGTTTACATTGTAGAAATGCAAGAAATCGCCCAGTATTTATAGTGTAGGGAGAGCATGCCCTAGTGAACAATTAGGAAATTAAAGAGGAGTTAACTCCGACACTACTACACCAATGGACCTTTTTCCGCAACAATTGCCTTGTCCTGTAAAGCAACTGAGGTTTTTTTTTTTTTACTTTTCGGCCACCTAACTCTTACAAATAATAGTTGGTTTTTCAGAAGCTAAAGTGCACTTCCAGTTCTTTTCAGTGAAATGATTATCGCCACCTGAACCAATGATATATGGAAATTTGGTGTTCAGGACAGTATTGTGCTTCTCCTTTTGTAAAGCATCTTATTATTATATTCTACTAATTGATCATTCTTAGTTATTCATATTTTTGTTTTAATGAAAAAATGTCTCAATCATTTATTTATCACCTATTCCTCTATCTTCTCTGTTATACATCTTCTTACACTTCTTATTCATACTGTGACAGTTAAGAGAATAAATAGTTAAAGAGATCCAAAGTTTTACTTTTATCTGATTATTTGTTGTTATGATATTGGAACATTTTTAGATTAGTCTGGTTCTTAGAAAATTTTTAATACTCAAATTGGAATGAAAATCATAAGAATTTACTACTGATAATAATTTCTGGCATATTTGTTTAAGTTTTTTTTTTATGTAATAAATGAAAAATAAAGAATTTCAATTGGAAAAAAAGTAAAATTAAAATTTTTTATACTTTTATTTTAAAATAATTAATATTTGTACAAATGGATGCTCATATTTTTCATTCTGTGGATAGACCTACAACCCAGAACACATGATTTTCTAACATATCTATTTTCCATTGCAAATCAGGTGAAAATACATTTCATAAGTCATATGTCTTTAAAAACTTTTCAATATGATCATTACAGAATGACACTGATTATTGTTTTATTCATTATACTGCTTGTACATGTATTACATGATTAGAAACATTTTGTCTGGCATCAAATAAAACAATGAAAGTACCAGAATATTTGAAAACAGCAGGTATTGAACAAAAACAATACTTAATTGATCCCATACATGTTATGAACTTTACAAACACATGGCTATATATACAATCTATATTAAGATTTCAATTGTCCTATGTAAACTTTAAAATTTTAAATAAATCTTTTTGAAATTTGCAAGAAAATTAGTTGCATAAGATTAACAATTTGCAGATTTTAGGGCCTAAGTTTAGAGTTTAGGAAGTTTTTGAATCATGTTTTTCTTATTGCAATAATGATTTATTCACTCCAAATTTATTTACCACTGAAGTACACTTAATTTTCTTATTAATACTTGTAGCATCTGTTATTGAAGATTTTTCTGTTAGTGTAGTAGCTATAAAAATAATCATGTTTTGCAATCTTTTGCTAATATAAGTCCTATGGCACTTAAAATAGCATTTTGATCTATTTGACACTTATCAAGCTAAGCCTCCAAGTGCTCCAAGCAAGTAATTTATTTTTTATAAAGAATACTACTATCTGAGGAAAACCTAAGAGTATATCTTTTGAGATGTCAATTATAAAGAGTTGATTGAGCGTACAATTGTACAAGCTTAGAAAATACACTCAACAGAGTAAATTGGCCAGAAGAATGTTCTGTTCAACTTTAGAAAGAGTGCTGTGGTATAAATGGATATTAGAATTGGACGAGTCTATCATGGATTAAATAAATTGCTAAAATGAAAGGTAGTGCAAAAGATATTAAAATCAAGAAAATGATAACTGAAAAAAATATATTGATTACGTGTTCAGAAGACCAATACAAATTTGCTGTTATTGAGAGCAAGTGAATTCATCATGTCTATTCTACTGGGAACTATTTTCTAATTGAAACTGGTAGAAAAAAATGTCTCTTAGAAATCTCTTTAGCCCCTCAGTGATGATATATTTATAATTTTCATCGCAATGTACATATATTGGAAATTTTGAAGCAATATTTATCAGCATACTAGAAAAGTAAATTGAGTGCAGAAGCAATTAATGGTGACTAGGGATAACATGTTAGCAATGAGATTTGGGGTTCAAATAGCTATAGGAAAATGATTGGCTAGTATGTGCTGTTCAATGTATTCTGAGCACTTTAAATGCTAGGCTAAAAGGAAAGATTTACTAAGGTTAAAGCAACTTACAGATTTCTAATGTTACTGGTTGAGAGCAAAGGAAGATTGTCAGCAATCCTTTTTTTTTTTACCTAGCCTCACATTTGAATACACTTTTAAAAAAAAGTATAAATACATTTTTAAAGCATTGAGAAAAACACATGGAAATATAACACTAGACTAGAAATCTATGGCTCTAGGATTCAATTTCTATTGCCATATAACTTAAGTAACACTTAAGATCCAATGATATTTGTTTTTGTGTCTGAAAATTAGTTTATAATAAAGATGTACTCTCTCCTTATGAATATACTAAATCTGGAGCTGTTTTAATAAGAATTGAAACAATTGAATAAATTTATCACTTAATAATTGTTACAATAATAGAAGTGATATAGTAGTTGGGGAAATTTAAAATTTCATTTTAATTACCAAGTTTGGAAAGGCAACAAGCTTTGATAGAAAATTAATTTGATAGCGATAGAGTTCATGTTTATTTTTTTAATTCTGGTAACTTTGAGTGAATCAATGGATCCATATTTCAATATAATTAACTGAATTTTGATCTGTAATTTCTGCTGTATAATGTTCAATCTGTGGTTAATGTTTACCATTGATTTAAGTGCATTGACAAAGGAGATTTTTGTTAAAAGTTAAATATTTGTGTAAAATAAATCCTGTTTTCATCATTGACCTATTAATGAACTTACATAAATGATCCAGTAAATGAAAAAGTGCAAAATATTTTGTAAAACCATAAATTAAATAAATCAACTCTGTTATTTATTTAACCAGCCTTTTTATAGCTTGGCTAAATAAATATTAACTTTCCTGATGATATCACCCCCCACCATGGTAAAGTCATATAAGACTAGTAAATTGTTGAAAACTTTGTGAACATTATAAGTAGTCATAAAATGAGAAAATGATGTTGTTTCTTCCCTTGCCAGTTCAGTATAAAGAAATAGTTAAAATGCAGATATTTTGCAGATTTTATAAAATATATTTCCGAGATTTGAGAAAGATTATAAATAATTATCTGCATTACTTTTTCACTTGTAGAGACCACTATGGCCCTGTCAAATTTACCCTCATGTTTTGATAATTTCAATTAGCTTTTATTGATTGAGGCTACCGAGTAACTCCTGCAGACAGTACACAAATTGGTATCTTTCATTATTCCCAATTCAACACGAAACTGTTTGAGACTATTGATTGCAGCATTTGATATTACCAAAATATAAATCTTCACTATACTTTACCGAATTTCCATCAAAACTTATTTAGGCAACATATATGTTTGATCAATATAAAAAATATAATTTTCATTAATAACATTTACTTTAACTTATTTTAAATAAATTCTGTTCTATAACTCCAAGGTTTATAAGCATATCAAAGTCATTTTATAATTAATTTATTGAATAGATATTTTATTTTTACATTTGAACATAATATCTATATCATTTCAAAGTCAAGAACATGTAACATTTGTTGAATGTAACTATAAAACTATACATACACATAAATTTTTATATCATTACAAGTTTTCTTTACATTATTCATTTAGGACTACAGGCAGACCTTCATTTTATATCTGAAAATATTAGAGAATTTGCCGAAAAGTGATAGTAAGCTAAACTTGCTGAGTGTTACTAATCTAGTGTGTTCAGTCCTCACTGGCTATGTGCCACACTAAGCAAAGCTTAGTAAACATATGCACCTTATTTGTACCATTAAAAGAATGTAATATATAAAAGGTCAACAAAGAATCCATATTACTTTCAAGATAATTATATAATTTGTATAATATTAACTTTTACAAAAACACATGACACAAATGCCAGTTTGTACTAACGATATATATGACAAATTATAAAACAAAGACAACTGTGCTAATCATATATTTTCTTTCAAATTTTTGTGATTTAATGTTCAAAAGTATTTTCATTTTATAATTTGAGTCACAAGAATGTTACAAAGCTACCCAAATCATAAATTGTGGCTTTGCTAAACTTGGAACCAGAGGTAAATGATTGGAACCTTACAAGAAAATGATGAAGTTAGTCTTTTCCTTTTTTTGTTCCTCCTCATGAAGGTAAAGTAGTTAAGTGGTTTACCAAAGTATTCATTTTTTCTCTTTTCCATCAACAACTGTAGCATGCTAGTGATGAGACATTAGAATGCATGTAAAAGTAAACTCATGCCTTTCTGATGCCTTTTTTATTCTTTACAAAATGAACATGATCAGCTACAGCTGTTATTTAAGTTCTGTCTACTGACTCCATTTTCTATGATGATAAATATTATGTCAGCTTGCAACTTCAAGTTAGGAAAAGTTTATTGTCAAATCTTTTGCATGATGGATAAAATTAGCTCAAAATATTATTATGTAAAAATATTGATTTTTGGTTCTATTTTTATTGACTAAATATTTCAGAAAGTCAGACTGCAAAATATTTCCTTTGTTTCTATCATTGTATTCAAAATGAGAATATAGACTTTCAAAGTACAAATGCTTAGCATTATTGTATTTTTATTGTCAATCCTGGAGTGAACTCATATAAGATTCCTCATTTAGATTCCTGACATTCCAAAGATAAAAGCAGCTTCAGCTGGGATTCAAATTTGGTTTACTCGTTCTGTTTGCTATGATTATGACCAGTATCTATAGGAAACTAATCAACCAATAAATAAATAGGTGTTTCTATATGAGTAGACCTACAGAAAGTGTGTGTGCATGTTTCTAGCTTGGAAAAACACTGCTGCTAAGCTGAGAAAAAATTAAAGCCCATGACTCTTAAAGTATTGCTAACACAAGGTAGTAGAAAAAATTGTATTTTGTAGTAATTTCCTCGAGAAGAAAAATACTCTAAAGCAAAGTAATTTCTCAAATGCTAAAAGCAAGATAATTTATTGATAGCTTTTTAACAGTGAGAATTTAGTAATAAGCTACTCCTCAAAGATTTATTTTGGTTTTTTAAAAATGAATTAAAAGATTTAGTTTCTATTTTCATCACTTATTAATTCAGGCCTGGTGTTAAAAAATAGTTTAGATTGAAGTAAATAAAACATACACTAATAAGCTAAAACATTCTCATTCAGTAGGGAGGAGCTAAAAGAATATAAAATAATAAAATTGGAATAGCATGCATCTTTTTTTAACTTTTTGCCATACTTATTGATCTTCTTTAATTCTTTATTAAATATAGATTAGAAAAATTAACAATTTATGATTTTTAACCTAAGCAAGAATTTTAATAGAAATAAATTGAAAACCTCACTCAGAAGAAACTAGCACTAGAAGACATTGAAGTATTGTTAGAAAAAAATGAAAGCAAGTGAATATGCTCACATTTTTTGGCAGTCACATGGATTTCTTTGAAGTAATAGATTGGCCAATAGAGAACATTTTTCTGTGCTTGGCATTTGTCTCTGTTAATTCTTTGTCTGTTTCATAAGTACATTGCCATGCAAAGACAAATCGACAGTCCAGCTGCTGTTTGAAGCCATGAGGCAACAAGATGTAAAGTTGGTATTTCAGCATGAAATATTAACTTTACAGCTGGCATGAAACTCATAATTGTGCAAAGATTAAAGCTAATTGTTAATAATAATAAAAACATAAAACAGTGTTAGTCAAGGACAAAATTATTTTAAGAATTTTGGTAAATGAAACTGACATTTGCTAATACCATAACAACATTTTTAAAACTGATTAAATATCTAGAAAAGAATAATATATATATAATCAAATAACATGATAAATGCAGAATTTTTAAAAATGTGCATTTAGTTATATCTTAATATACTCTTTTAATAGGTATTCAGTGCAATAGTAGTTGTATCCATTGATAATTAAGGTTGAATTGCAGGCTCAGTTTTTTAGTAGGGTATGTGTCTTATTTGTTTTGCAATGGAAAATCAGTGATAATTAATTCAACCAAATTATAGCAAGCTCTATGCAAAAATAGTTGTTTATTAAGAATGGCAACACATTTTCTGAAAGAACAAATAAATTCAGGTAAAATATTGGTAGTAACTAACAGTTGTAGATTTTTTAAATAGGCCATATAGTTTTGCATTTTGATGACTAAAATTAATAAAAGAAAAGCAATCAGTATAACAGTTAACCTAATAAGAGACTTGGAGTTTGTTGCATGTGGTGCAGTAAGCACCGGGAGTTATGTCCTCTTCCACGATTGACTGTTGAGAGAGGACAGTCTACTAACATTGGATGTTGCTGGCAATTTGCATATGAACAATACTGGGCAGGTATTTGCCAATAGTCAGGATGGGTCAGTTTTTCTAAGTTGGGAGGAGCACCCTCAATGTGTAGATGTGTGGAAAACCAGACAAGATGAACACAAGCTATTTCAGTAAATGATGGATGGTGGCAGGCACCAAATTCAACTTAAAATTAATTCCTGAGTTTAACAGATTGGCATACTGTCTTCCAGTGATTAAATGGCTGGAGAAGCTGAAACTTCTTTGTAGGCTATATGGAGTGAAGTCTCTGAAGCACATGATCCCTTTGAGACTTATGGGCAAAGCATTTGCAGTCTACCAACAACTGGATGACAAAGCAAAACCTGATGTTGACCAGATAAAGACTGTCTTAGTTACAGCCTTTGATACGGATTTGTTCATAGTCCACACATAACTCATCGAATAGCACCTTCAGTATGGCGAATCTGTGGATGTATATCTGGCTGAATTGAAGAAATTTGTGTTCTTGTTGGATAGGATGAGAGACTGTATGCTGGCTTGCACATTTGTGCATGGGTAGCCAGGTGATGTAAAGCGGAATTTTGTGCATCATCTTGGATAGACACACTGTCTATTGACTAGCTGCTTGTGCGAGCCAGAGTGATCATGTGAGATGTTGTGGTGGCAGCAGCAGCCCAGTCAATGCAAAACATGGAATGTGAAATCAGAAAGTGCTTTAGATGCAATAGCATTAGCCACAAGGTGAAAGATTGTCTGAGCCAAGAAAATGGCAGGGGATGAGGGCAAGGACAATCCAATAACTTGTGCTGTTACTGTTGCCATACTGTGTCTTGAAACTGCCTGGGAAAATGTGAGAAGGGGAGATACGTCAGTGCCAGTATCTTTCCTAGCTTGGCAATAGCTGTGATCATAGTCCAGATGGATGGCAGAACTGTCATTGTACTGTCTATAGCCAGCAGAGAGATATGCCGGTTGTAGACAAAAGGGCCTTTATGCATCACAAACATAGATCAGCACCTGTTGTGGGATTGGAGTTGTTACTCTCTGGTTGAAAGGTGGAAGTCCTGTCAAGATAGACATACTGATGGCTCAAGAGAAGTCACTTGGTGTTGATCTCCTGATCGAGATAGTGCTATCAAGGAACTGGAGGGAGTAGGAATCACTTCTTCAGGTGCAGTGGAGTTCTTTGACAGAAAACCATCCTTGTGTGCAAGTCTTACTATAGAGGAACTGGAATTTAGTGTTGAGTTGGATCAGAAAAAAAAAAGCATTGATGGCATCATGGAAATAGGTTAATATTAGGCATAAAACAAGATAGCAAAGTATCCTGTGATCAGCAGATCGGGGCAGGGGAGTGTAACAGACAATCGGGTTAACCTGATAAGAGATTCAGTGTTGGTTGTATGTGGTGCAATAGGCACCAGGAGTTATGTCCTCTTCTACAATTGGCTGTTGAGAGAGGACAGTCTACCTACAGTAGGTGGTGCTGACAATTTGTATATGAACAATACTGAGCAGGTAATAGCCAATAGTCAGCCTGGGACTGGGAGAGCTATATAATACCACTTTTTTCTCAGTTGGGAGGAGCACCACAACATGTGGATGTGCAGAAAACCAGACAACCTGTTTTCTCAAGTAATACAAATATTTTATTGCAATTAAATGCATTGCAGCAGAAACAAGAAGTCACTTCATGTTTAGTAAACTTTTTTAATTGAAGTGGCAGTAATTTCAATGTTGCAAAATAATTGTTTCCTATATGCTACTAAGCAGAACTAAACAGGAACTTCTATTTCCAAATTAAGAGTTACCTCCCGTAGCCTTATATTTTCATTAAAGATGTTCATTTTAAAATTATCTTGAAACTGTCATTTTGGGTAGCTGAGATTGTTCAACATTTGTATTTTTAATTTTAGAATCCTAAAAATTGATTAAATATTTTCAAAATTTCTTTGAAACATGGTCCTGAAATAAAAAAACTGCTAATTTTTATCAAAATATGCTCAAATAAAAATTTGTGGATTCTTTGTTTTTCTTTTTGTGTTTATATACCAATTGAGAAAACAATTTAATCTTTCCAGAATTTTTTATTCAGATATGGTCATAGAAAAGTGTCTTTTTAGCTGAGATTTATCTATAAAAAACATAAATACTCAGTTATTCTACTGTTTATGAGCATGTAACTTGTATAAAAAATAACCCATTTTTTAAATAATTGTTACAATGAAAATTATTAACTAGGAATAAAATGTATCAAAAAAATTAATTTATAATTGTATTTACAAGTAAACTTCCTTTGAATAAAATTAAACAAAATGAAGTACCATAGCATAGGATCTCAATCTTCTTGAGAATAAACAAGAATCTACTACTAATCAGTTAAATGTTGGTATGAGTTTAATATAGTTGAACTGCTTGCTGCAAAATTGTTCTAGTTTAAAAATAAAGTCAAAATAGGTTAAACAAATTAATTTATAACTCAAAAGTGGTGACTCAGAGACATTAGATAAAGAATTGGTCAGTATAAGTAGTACCCTACAACGTAACAACTACCCTGGGTACATGGTAGCAGCCCCAATAAACTGAGATAGGCAGTTACAAGAGGAGGACAACAACACTTAGAAAACAGTCTGCCTGCCTTATGTGAAAAGGTTATTGGAGAAAATACAAAGGATCTGTGGTCCATATAACATCAGGAAAACCTTCAAAAGCTGGACGACATTTCGCAGATACCTCTCCCAAGTAAGGAGAATATGACTAAAGACTGTGTGTACACCATCCTGTGCAGCTGCAGAAAGAAATATAAAGGGGAGACAGGCCACCCCGTTAAGGTAAGGCTTCAAGAAGACCAAAAAGCTGTAACACAAGGGGAAGTGGAAAAATCAGGCGTGGCTGACCACATATGGAGAGAAAAGGGAGATCACCGCCCTCTGTGGAATCAGGTTGAAATCATAGACAAAGAACATCATTGGAAAATTCATAAACTTAAGGAATCAGCACATATGCTAGGCCACAAAAATCTCCTGAGCCGACCAAGGATAGAAATGAATACAATATGGGAGCCAGTAATAAGGAGTGCCAGAGAAAAGCAATAATAACAATAAAAATTGCAATATGAGCTCTGGTAAAAACATGAATGATAACAGCAAAAATTGCAATATGAGCACTAGTAAAAATGGTTGCTGAAAACATTAAGTTTATAAGTCCCAGAAATTCATACACAGATGTCTTTAAGGACACATGGACCCAGTGGTTAAAGGCGTTGATTAGAGCCAGTGACAGGACCCAAAGAGTTGTGAGTTCAATACCTGGTTACAGCAGTGGAGAGGTGAATTAACAGGAGATAACTAATAACTGACATCTATTAGACATGGCACGTGGAACTAGAACAGTCTACCCCAGTGAGCGAAATAAAGGGTTCAGTTTGACATTCCAACCACCTGAAGAAGGCTGGAGTGTACAATGACTAAAATGTTGTGATAAATATGGCAACAAAGATGAGGACAATAGTCTGAATAATGTAAATAGTGTACACAATTTCAGAAATATAGACAAAAAATAAATTTGATTATAAATTTCATTTAAATTTAGAGATAATTGGATAAAAACAAAATTAGTAAGCAGTCAAAGAGAGAAAACTGCGGAAAGCCATGATCGTTCACGTCTTAAAGGGCCATGGCATAGCATAGAGACACTAAATACCTTTCGAGTGAGGTATTGTGAAGATTTCTTCTTCAGTTCTTGAAATTCAATAGCAAACCAACTATTGCAGAGATATGTGTAAAAATAGACTAGAGTAGCCGATTTCTTTTTTGAGCATGTGTATGCCAGCAAGCCCTGTGTCACTGACAGAAACACTTCAAGGATTTGCTAATCATTGTAAACTTTCCATTAGAATTAGCATATACTTTAATTAACTGCCACAATTTTCAATAATAGACAGAAATTAGTCATTTAAAATTCATTTTAGGATTTCTTTTCCTGGTAAATCTTTATAAATTTCTTGATAGCTTACTGAAAATATCTATAAAGTTAAATAAAACAATGTTTTTATGGTATATTTCAGTTCATATGTTTAAGATATAAACTAATACAATTAAATGAATTTCATGAAAGATGCTACTTATAATATTAATTAAAAATATCAAATCTTACCAATGTTATGTAAAAGTTAATGCAAATTAAAAATTAGCCTGTTTCAACCCTTTTACTATTTTATTTTAAGGTAGTAGAATGAAAATATAATTTAACAAATGTAGAGAGAATTAGATAATCACAATAGAAAACATGAATGAGAAATCAGTATATGACACTAAATCCACTTTTCCCATCTTGCTCTTTAAACAGTAATAAAAGAAAGTTGACAATGAAATAAAGATATTTTCATTTGTGAAACTCCTTGGAAAATATTAAACATTAATTTCAGCTGTTATTTACAACTACTTTGTACTTTTTGTTTTCTCTTGCATCAAAAGGTTTCCCAAAAAATTCTTTCATAATACAATATTCAAGCATAAATAACAAAAGTAAAAATTTTGTAACATTTTAAAATATTATTCTGATATTCCTTGGCTATACACAAAAAGTTAAAATGAGTTTAACATAATTTTTAATAAAATAAACATCTATTAAATTTTAACTTGCAGCTAATTAATAATGAAGAATTTTTTGTTACAGAGGTATATAGATAAATATCTGAAAACTGCTTCTGTCTGCAAAAAACGTAATTCAGTATATGAAATCAAACATGAACTGCATTCAAACTGCTTGAAGATGAAAACGTTTTATTAGCTATTATTTATTATCCAAGTTATTTTTTACTAATCAACACAAAATTTAAATACTGTTAAAAAGTTATACATGATAACAGAAAATGAATAAACACATTTTTTGTGCTTGCATCGACCAAATGTGCTGATAGATGTTGGTACAGAAGAAAAATATGTATGAGTCATTCAGATGGCAGGCAACATGTTGAGAAAAGCAGTCAAGGATTTAGGTGGACTACTTGATTAAACTCTTGGAACTGGTCTGAGAAATGAAGAATCTGAACTGGAATACTTTTCAAGAGGAATCTGCCAATAAATTCCAGTCTACTTTCATCACACAATAGGAAGTCATGTATGAGTCACACACTTCCTAGCACCTCTGTTTGATTAGCAACATTATAATAATACTATCCTGCATTCCTCTTTATGGTACCACTGCTGCCACCTGGAAGGAGCACTGGTGTGGAGGCCAAATATAGCAAGTATCACTCATATCTCAAACAGTTGCCAGATCAGTCTGGCTGTACTAATGGCTTACCACAGTTTCTTCAGAACTGACATAAGGCAAACTTATTCCAACATTTTTGTTACACTGTAAAAATTAGAAATTTGATAACAAATATAATAAAAATTAAATGTGAATGGGTATAGGCATGTGAATTTTACTTAAAGTACTTGGTTCAAAGATGTTTTTTTTATTATAAAGTATCAAAAAATCTACAAAATTAATAAATTTTGAAGAATATACTGAAGTAAGTTATGTGAAATGAAGAAATTGCTGACACAGCTTGTTGTTTCTTATGATAAATATTACAAGAGCCAATATGTAAGAACCCTATTATTACTTTACTTAATGTATAGGAGATAGCATTATGCTGTTCCTATAGTCTATCAACGGATAAAATTAATAATTATAAAATCATAATATATTAACATTAATGCATGCAATATTTTGAATGTGTGAAAGCAGTAAATGAAATATGTATTTAATCTTTTAAGTTTCACTTTAGATTCATAAATTATTATATTTTATACATAATTTATTCTTAATGTATTTCTTTTTAATTTTCATTTTATACAATGCCAAACAAAAATTAGATTTTATATTCAAGATTTTGTCTCAGGATTTTGTATATTTATTATAGAAGGCCGTCTTTTGTTTAGCTTTCTTAAAGTAAAAAATAGGTGAAAACTAAAAATAATTTTGGCAGATTATAAATAAAGGAATTAATAGAGGTCAGTTACAAAAATCAAATAAGTGAAGAAAAAAAAGTAAAATATTTTGAAGTTAATTATAGAAGGGAAGTAACTTAACTGAAAGGAGTTACCTCCCATGTTCAAGTTTTTTTTTCTTTTTCCAAATATGATATCGTTATTTTAAATATGAAATAAATGATAGGAATGATGTACTAAAGAATACTACTAGACAAAAAATTAAATGCAGTGTTACTAGAAGAATATTGGCATTTAGATTTTCACTAAAAGCTACATTTATATTATTGTAATATTTCTTTTCTTGCTTTTCCTACTGCAATTTTGTCATCATAGCAAAGTAAAATTGTGTTCATTCTGTATTTGTCACATGAATAGTAAAAACTGCTCATTTTTTGCAAATGTATTCTTTTCATTTTTTTTTTTTAATGTTAATTATTTATTAATTAATTGACCCAAAGTAATGCAACAATCTCACTAAAACCCAAGGGGCTACTGGGAGTGAAAGAAAATGAAAAGATTTTAGAAGGAGCCAGAAAACTGATTCTAAACAGGAAAGAAAGGATAAACCTAGTCCTGTTCAAAAGACCAGGATGGAATGTGAACAAGATGATTATTTTGAAGTAGCCATTCATTGCTTCCTGAATTATTCATTTGTTTCTCACCCATTAAAAAATAATCTGTAATAAAATAACTGATGAAAGAATTTAAAAAAAATCATTTTTGTCCTTATATTCAGAGTTATTATCTCAAATTATTATTTGTGTAATTGTCCTTTTGGTTACTTTTTGTGTTACTTTGCTATTACTACTACTAATACTTACTTATCATTTGTTCTATCCTTTCTGACAAATGGATTATCTTTGCGCTTAAAATGATTATTATTATGATCCAAATGAATGTTTAACTCGTACAAAATAGCAATGGTCTGTCAGTAGGCACCATATATTTGCATATATTAGTTTTATTTAATGAGAAGCAAAATTAGGACATGGAATCATAAGTATTTTCAGTTAATTTTATTGATAGAATCAGTTGAACATTGACTAAAACTGTTTTTTTGTTCGTTGAAGAATAAAATGTATATATTTCATTTGCTTCCCTTGCCTTCAATATCCTGTGACTGTTAAATTCCCCAAGCTTTCTTTCCTTATTGTGTATTCCAGAAATTTTTGCTGAGACTAAGAAAAGTATAAAGAAGTAGGAAAATTTTAAAAACAAAGAAAAGAAGGCTGAGCTGCTATGTAATATCTAATCTTTTATATGACAGTGAATGATGGACAATCACTTCATGCCTTTCAGAAACTAAGCAAAGTATTAAGTGATTAGAAAATGTCATTAAGAACAAAGAAAAGAGGGCTGAATTGCTATGTAATATATAATCTTCTCTATGGTATTGAATGTTAGACAATCTCCTCACAGATGAAGAATAGATTTGAAGTTTTAAAGAGAATTGAAACTACAAAGAAATTCCTACTAACAATCAAAAAGAGACAGATGAAATTTCTGGGACACATAATGAGGAAAGAAGGCTTGGAGAATTTAACAATCACAGGACACTGAAGGCAAGGGAAGCAGGGTAGTTGAAAGTCAGGAGTTACTTAGAGCAATGAAAGATAGGAAGTTGTAGAGGGTTGTGACTGACTACCTGTGATTAGCAGATCTTAATTGGTCAATTGTTTTGTTATTGAAAACTATTTTCTTTTCTCATTGTAAATGCCATCTGATGATATAACTATAATGAAAATAAATATGACTGTATGACCATATTACCAAAGTTAATTCAGCTATTCTTTTAATCTTTTAAGATTAGAAAAATGAAATAGTCTCACATATGATAGATTTCAGTTAACAGTAAGCATCTTTCAATATTAACAAAAAAGTAGTAAGCAACAATACAATTCCTTGTTTTATACCCAAAGGGAATTCATTGATTGTATGCAAAATTTTCAAGTTACACTGAAAATATTTAATTCAAATGTTGTCATGATTATAATTTTCAATAAAAAATTCTTTGTTTATGTATATTAATGGTAATTTCCTTAAAAAAGTAGCTTTAATTTAATTTTTAGAAATTATAAATTTTTCAATTTGTACATGCTAGTATAAATATTTATAAAATTTATGTATCATGTTATCAATTGCCAATATTTTTGAGTGGTTATAAAATAGATGAGAAATATTCTCTTTAAAAATATATTTAACAAATATCAACAATATTATTGCTTCTAAGTTTAAGCTATATTGGAAATCATAAAATTTAAATTATACTATCAGAATGAATACTTTGAAGAGAAAAATCTTTCTTAATTTTTAGAAATCTAGAAAGATATAGAAGTATTTAAAATAGTTTCTTTCATTTATATATTTATGTAATATTGCCTGAAGATTAAAAAGTTAATCTTATTTAAAATTTAAAATGATAAATCTACATAGCCATTTTCCTTCTTTTTCATTAATTCTAATCTATTTTTTCTGAGTAACATTAGCTACTATTGTTTAAAACCTAGAAATGCAAGTTATTTTCCATCTATTAATCATTATGCTAAGAAAGCTCATTGCATTATATTCCTTTATGCCAAAAATGCTTCAAATATTTAATAGGGTGTATAAAAACCAAAACCAAATATATATTGTTATTGTTATATTATCTATTGTTATAGTTCCAATAATGAAGATAAAACAACAAAACAAATGCTCAACTCTCATTAAATTTATATAAGTAATAAATCCATATTGTTCATGAATGTGGAGAATTTATGATAACATTATATTTCCATTAATAATGCTTGGTTTTCTAATTAATAATCTTAAAATGTATTGAAAGAGATGGGAAGTTGAAATTATTTTTAAAGCAGATCACTGGCAAAATAAACATAATAACCTAACTTATATATTCATACATAATTTTGAAAAAAGACATGATAATGTTTATTTTTCAGAAAATCTAATTCTGCATTGCCCAATGTAAAACATGTCATAAGTTAATAATAATTTTCAAATAAGAACTGACTGCATAATATTAGGTTGGTGCAAAAATAATGACGTAATAATGTTGTTTATAACGTTAAAAATATGTCAAAAAACAACATTATTACGTCATTATTTTTGCACCAACCTAATAATATAAAAAATTAGTCATAAGTAATGGTATAAAAAGTATTCAGACTGCATCTATAGACTCTTTGGCTGTAAAGAATTAAATTTGTTGAAGTAAAAAATGAACCAAAAAAAAGTATTGTCACACAAAATACTTATCTTAAAATATGTTAAAAGTTTAGTAAAACATTATCAATATGTTGAAGGAAGAAAACTATAGTATTTATTTTAAAATATCCTACCTATACATACAAAGAAATGAAAAAAAAGGGTATTTAGGATTTCTATTACAGTGCATTAGTCAGTACATTAGTCTTGCATGTCATTGTTAGTAAGTTCAATTCTGTCTGTGAGCTCCAAAGTTGTGGTTTTATAGCAGACTATGCTAAGCTTTGATAATATCTAAATACATACAAGCACTACACATAGTAAAGTAACAAAATCCTAAAATGTTTAAATAGAATGGGTATAATTTTTTTCATAATCAGATAGGACATAATTTTACATAAGTAAAAAATTGCCTCTTCCAATTGGAAACCAAATATTTTGTGGTTTTTGTGCAAGACTTTTTAGATTTTAGGGTGTTATACAAATATCAACAGATGGAGAATAAAAAAATGTTTTTATGAAATGTTTTCCTAACATTTTATTCCTAAAATAGAGCAATGGCATATAATCAATAAAAAAAATGACTATACTAATAGAGGGGAATAATGGCTACAATGTCATAGACCCAATTGAGGAGGAAGCATTGAGAATCACCAAACCTCAGACTGACAAGTTGTGAGAGAAAGTAAGAGAAACACTGAAGAAAGCCAAGCATCTCAAATTGAACATCACAAGAGAATGAAAAATGGTTAATAAAATTCCATGGAGTGATGCTGAAATCAGCAGACAAAGGGAATGCAACATTTTTAATAGAAAAGAAAAATTGGCTAACCTAGTTGGGGATGGTAGTTACAGCAAGGTAGAAAAGTATCCAATATTGAAGACCAATAAGTCACAGACCCTAAACAAGAAAAAGGATTACTTTACATGGAATGAATACACTCAACATTACAGTAAGCTACCACAAATGTATAGCCTCCCTAAAATTCATAAAAATGCCATAGTCAGTTGTTGGGGCTCAGCCTGTCACTTGCTAAGCAGATTCCATATTGGTATAATAAACTTATTAACAGGTAAGTCTCTTTCCTATGTAAAGAATTCTACTCACTTTGTGGAGACCATCAAAGAGACTTCTATATATAAGAACTGGATGGTGCGTCTGGACATAGTGAGTTTATTCACCAAAGTTCCTACAGATGAGGTACTATTGGTGGTTTAAAACAGGTTAGAATCATAGCCTTCTTTAGAAGAGCACGCAAGTGTCCCAATAGATAGCCTGATGAAGATGACATTCTGAATACAAACAATATATTTCTAATTGGGTTCTGACATATGCCAAAAGCCTTAGCTACTGGATTACCATTATCTCCAGTAATAGCAAATGTTCACCTGGATTACCACCAAGATGTGCAAATACTGCTGAACTATTAGGTTGGTGCAAAAATAATGACATAATAATGTTGTTTTTTGACGTATTTTTTTAAGGTCAAAAAACGACATTATTACGTCATTATTTTTGCACCGACCTAATACATGAACTGAATAAGACCTTCCAACTGAAGAAGAAGCAAAAAATCAATTGGTCTGTTTGAATGTAATAATAACTCACAGAGTATGAGTTGAAAACATCTGTATATTGTAAGTGGACAATTCTTGAACTTTAATTTCCACCATTCATGCAGCATTAAAGAAGAGATAATCTGCTGCCTACAACATTAAGCCAAACTCATGAATGACAATACAGGTACATATCAACAGGAGATGATAAGCATTAGAAACACACTAGGGTAGCAACTTTCAAGCATAACATCAGCTTCCCTGAATAGAGACATAAATGCCAATGGCAACAAACAAAAATTTGTCACAGTCTGTATACCATACATAAGGGGTTCATCAGAAAAGAGTGAAAGGATCCATAAAACTTCAGGACAATATTCAAAAGCAGTGCAACCCTTCAGGGTTATTACTTCTGGACCAAACCCTCTCTTAGAAGAACTGTTTGTATTCTATCTCATGCAGTTGTGGCAAGGAATTTAGAGAAGAAACCAGCCATTCCCTAAAAATAATGATGGAGGGATACAAGATGTTCAATAAGAGATATTGAAATCAGGCACATATTAGATCATTACAAAAGTTTGTGCCCAATTAGAAAATGAAAATCTAGCACAAACCATTGTAATGAACTGATACATAAAAGCAAAAGTGTGATCATCCACCTGTGGAATGAAATCAAGATAATAATATATAGAGAATACTGAAGTATAAAAAAACTGAAAGAATCTGTACACATGTCAGGCACTGATAACCTCTTCAATAGGCCTAGTGTAGAGATGTATACCATATGGGAGTTTCTGATCCAGAAAGAAAAGCCACTGAAAAAATTCTACCGACCAAGTTAGGACACTCATCCAGTTCCACTTGACTTAGAACACTCAAACAATTCCATCACCTGAGAACACACATTAGGTTTAGACCTCACAAAATTTCACCATGGCTAAATGAATTTAAAATGTATTGTTTGTAACATCTTATTCCCCATACATGTGGAAAAGTCATACAAGTAGAAGAAATGAATAAGCAACACAAAGGTGCATAAGACTTGTAAGTATTAACTGACACAAGACATTCCCTTAACGGACAACAGAATGAGAACAATCTACCCCCATGAATTGAATAAAGGGTTTGTTTGAAAATTCCAAGGCTTCTCAGTATGACAACTGACACCTGAAGGACAGATTCTACAAAAACTTTGTGAATATAGCAACCAAGAAGAACATATTGAGCAAAATAATAATTTATATAATAATGATTTATCATATATTAAAATTCATTTGTGCTGACTTCCTGCTCTTATAATTGAAACATATTTTTCTCTAACCTCAAATATATATTAAATTTATTTTCAATAAAATTAATTTTTAATGACCTTAAACTTTGTTTAATATTGGTGTTTTTTTTTCTTTAATGAAGGAACTGTTCATTATATATTTTTTGTCTCCAACAATCAACTTTTACAGGTAAAAATGCACTAAGCAACCTCTTTTTTTATTATGGGAAAGTCTATGGTATCACAAAAATAAAACAGCTCATTTTACAGACAAATTTGAAATACTATAGAGTTTGGTTCTTACTGAGTACCCCAATACTGTGTCATTATGCTAAGTGAATATCTTATTTTCTCATTATTTTAATAAAAGCAAAATTAGAAATAAGTAATAACTGGTATCTGGGCTCTAAAATCTAGGATTTCAGTTTTTGTTAGTGTATGATATTGAAACTTCAGTTTCTATCCTATTATGAAAGAATTTTTGCATAATTTCTAATAGGTTCTTGGTTTTCCAAATTTGTGACATTTTATTCACAAAAGTATTTAAATATTTCATTATAAATATAAATATTTCATTTTTACTATTAGACTTAAGACTATTTAGATTATTTACATCATTCAGACTGTTGTATGCTCCAGTCTTCTTCAAGACTTATGTTCTTATGTTGAAATTTCAAACAGAACCCTTTATTTAGTCCACTGAGGTAGATTGTTCTAATTCCATATGCCATGCCTTTTTCTTAATTTCAGCACTGAGTGATGGTATGGAGGACATTCAGCTGGTCCAGTCCTTCAGCAAAGCTCTTCATAGGACCCAAGATCGGACCAGTGCCTCTCCTTACGGTGGCACGGGCCTTAAAGCCATGGACACAGGAGGAGGAATGTTTTCTTGCTAAGAGGCCACATCTCGGTGCTGTATATATATTATTATATTCTAAAAGAAATTAGATGTGGAAGTAGGATTATTGCCAGACTAAAAAGACTTTAAACATCATGCCAATCAACCAAGTGGATAATGCAATTCTATTCTCAGATAAACATGATTTTTTTTTAACTAGATTAAAATGTAATATGAACCATTTAAGAAATATATGGGAATATATCAACTGTAAAAAGAGTTAATATATGGGAGCTAAAAGATGGCTTGAATTCTTTGCATATCTTATATGCAAAGTAAATTAATTTTTATTTTATTTTGGTGGCAAAAATTAAATACTTTTCAGTATTTTACATTTCAAAAGTTACTTAATCTTTTACAAGTCAGCCTGAGGTTTGGCAATTCTCAGTGCTGCCTCCTCAATTGGGTCTATGACATCTAAGTATGGTAGCCACTTGATAGTGATTGTGAATTTAAGATCTTTGTTCAGCTCTGCTTCTTCAGAGTTACTTAACTGGTGTTTGCTGAGGTTTAAAACTGCTTTTAAACACTTATATTGGACATTGTTGTATTTCATACCATGAACATTTAACTGCAGTAATTTCTGTATTTGTTAGGCTTCTCAAATCTTGACTTGTGAGACTTGTCCAGGTCATGTTAAAATTTATTTCTATTCTGAGAGGAGTATCAAGAAGAGCATGTAGTACACAAAGACATACACCTGATGAAAACTTGTTGACACAATAGCTGAAACATTATGAGTATAACAATCAAGATGATCATGCTAGTTTCAATAAAGCATATAACAATGGTATTTTCTCATCTCAAAACTTCAAACATAAATTATGATAAATATTTTTGGAAGATGGAAAGATTCAAATTTGTCTTTTTACAAATATAAAATAAATGTATAACAAATAAATAAAATTTGAAAAGGTATTTTATGGGTATTAAATTTGAAAGCTATTTCTTGGCATAAATTATCTACAGGTTTCTTCTCTTATTACCTATCTGCAAATTCTTATTTTTTTATCTTCAAAATTTATTAATGATACTAATAAGTTTTTTTTTTAAATAGTGCATTTTGAATATAAGATCAGTAAAAGCAAAATAAGTTATATTATCATATTTAATATTTATAGTAGCTAAAATTATGATTAGATATAAAAATTTTAGTCTTTTTGAAAATTGAAGTTAGTACTGTAAAGCTCTTATAAAAATGCCTGAATAACACATTTTATAAAAGGAATATAGATTTTAGTTATACAACACTGTGTGAGAAAAGTTTCCTTTAAGTTAAATTTCAAATCTGAGTTTTCTTTTTTCTCAGTGTGTTTGTAATAATGAATTTTATCAACTTGGCATTTGGGATGGAAGTGGGTCCTTACAGTGGGGCCAAACTCACAAAATAAACTGGGTAACTTTTTTGTATTATTAAAAAGAAATAAACATAAAATCAGTCTAAAAATATATGCTACTTCTAGGTTTCATGTGATTATAGATTAAGTTATGAATGAAAAAACAGTTCCATAATGATAAAAGAAAAGGGAATTGAGTTGTATAGTAAATGAATAGCAGTGTATTGTTTATCAAAGTAAAGTAACATGAGAAGAGAAAGAAGTATTCATGTGATTGAGCTGTATCATTCCAACAGGCTTAAATATCATATGGAAACAATAGCAATCATTACAATGATGCTAGAACAATGAACCTTTGTCTTTATATGAATGCCAAATTCTTCCTGTGAAAATATTTTTCTAGCTGCAACATATGTTTATTTTTTGTATTTTTTTGTCAATTATTTTAGAAAAGCTGAAGATTAGAACACTTGTTAAAAAATTGGTATTTATGGCCATGATAAATTAACATCATTTCATGCTTGACTTCCACTGTTAAGTAATGCAGTTGTTGGTTAGTGGCAAATTGGTAACTATTTCCGAATACTTGATAATTTAAGTAAATATCAACATTCAAGTGTTTTTGTTCAAAATTTCTGCTCACTATTTGAGTTTTTTTTTTACTTTTGAAACAGTAAACATCAAATAATCATGCAAACAAAATTTCAATTGCTCATTTATAATTTAAACATTTTCTTGTAACATCAAATAAATTTTAATAGCATTAATTGCTTTTGCTTCACATTGTAAATTGACATTGATCATATTATTTTTGCAAATTTATGAAAAGTCACTGTTTAATAAATCCAATTTTTGGCTAAAGTATATGCTGTTCTGAAAGAATTTTTTTCGAAAACTGTTCAAATTTACGATAGTTTAATTACAGTGATTATCCAGAAATCCAAAGGTATCAAGGTGAAGATTTTAGTAAATATAGCAAGATTAAAATGATAACCTCAGTAACTAGTAGATTTTAATAACATTTTATCTCACAAATGGTGTATAAATTATGTTAATTTTATTCAAATTGCACTTTTAACTAAATATCATATAAATCATCAGCTTTTAGAGGGTTTAAAATCTGAACACAAATTAAATGAAAAATATATGTTAAAAGTTAATATTTATCTATTAATTGGTACAGAAAAGTCATTTCCATATGTACATTTGTGAATATATTTATACTCACAGAAAGCAACCTTTCAGACAACGTTTACATCACCAGATGAAGATTGAAAGTTTACTAAAACATTGTAATCATAAAATAGACAGCAAAAAGAATATACAAAGCAGAATTTATTTTATTCTAGTAGCTGATAGTTTCTCATTCTTTAATCTTAGAAGCTTGACATATTAGTCAGTGTCACAAAAAGTATTTTTTTTAATTGCTAATTTTAAGTGATGTGTTGCTCAGTAAGTGTGAATAATAAATTGTCTTTCTGTATTACACTATTATAAAACTCCAAGAAGCATCTGTTTGCTAAAGTATTGATTCAGATTTCTCTTAACTGTCAAGTAATAATTTATAAACTGAACTGAAAATGGTTTAGGATTTTAATTTTTGAACAGTTTTTGGAAAGAAATAAGAAAAGCAAATTTCCATTAGAGCTCACAGAATTTGAAGGCTGATTTTATCATCTTAATAGGGCATTTTATCATAACTTCTTCTAGTAGACTTAATAAAACAGTTCATTTCAACTGGGAAATTCATTTTATTTAGACATTTTAAAGTGTAAAAATTTAAAATTTCATGTTGCATTATATTGAACTAAATGACTTGAAAAACAAAAGAACAAACTTCTGAAGTATTGCTACCTCATCGCCCTTCCCAACAGAATCTCTACTGAGTGATATATGCATAACTTTGTCCATGGTTTTGCTATCATTCTTAAGCTAGATACCCACAAGGCTTGCAGATTTGATTCTATTGCAATTTCTCTAAAGAAATGTGCTCGTGAACTGGTTCCTGTTCTCTCCACACTTTACATTATCTTGCTAGTTCTTGCTTTCCTACTTGTTGGGAGTCCTCCTCTGTAGTTCTTGCCTTTAAGAAATCTTGTAAACCATCTGACTCCTTGAATTATTGCCCTATTAGACTCTTACCTCTTTTTGGTAAAGTATTAGAGACTCTAATAATGCAGAATTGGTTAAGCATCTTACTTCACATGACCTCCTTTCAGATAAGCAATATGGCTTCCGTTTCTCCAGGTCTACCACTGATGTGTTAACAGTCATCACTGAATTTGTCTATATCAAGCTTTAGATAAGAACAGTGAAGCACAGGCTGTGGCCCTAGATACCTCAAAGGCATTCAATAAAGTTTAGCATGCTTGCCTTCTCCACAAGTTCAAGGGCTATGGTATTTCTGGATGAATATTTGGCTTAATCCAATCATTCCTAACAAATCGTGTAATGAAAGTTGTATTGAATGGACATGCTTTTCGTTCATTTCATATTAATGCAGGGGTTACAAAAGGCTATATCCTTCAACCTATGCTGTTTCTGATCTTCATCAACAACCTTCCCAATGTCATCAGTTCCCAACTAGTCATCTATGCAGACGACGTAACTATTTACTCCTGTGTTAGTAGTAAGTCTGACAGAACGGGCAACTACTTTTCAAAAGAACTTCCAATCAGTGGTTAACTGAGGCAAGGAAAGGCTTGTAAATTTTAATGCCTCCAAAACAGAACTGCTACCATTAAATTTACTCCTGTCTTAGTAGCAAGTCTGACAAAAATAGCAACTGCTTTTCAAAAGAACTTCCAATCGGTGGTTAACGGAGGCAAGGAAAGACTTGTAAATTCTAATGTCTCCAAAACAGAACTGCTATCATTTAATTGCCACAGTGAACCTTTTCAGTCTGCCATTAACATGGAAGATGCTAAACTCAAGGAAAGCAACACTTTGCACCTTCTTAGACTCGTTCTTTCCACTGACATGAAGTGGAGTGATTATATTGAATCGCTTGCAACATCTACTGCTACGAAGGTTGGTTCAGTATGTTGTACTAGACAATTTCTCTTGTCAGAATCCATCTTGCACATTTATAAATCTACCATTTGTCTGTGCATTGAATATTGCTACCATATCTGGTCAGGCACTCCTACTTATCTCAAGATTCTTGACAAAATTCAAAGAAGGGTCTGTAATGTAATCGGTCCTGATCTGGCATCTCGACTTTAGACACATTTCCACCAAAGTGATATGGTGTTCTGTCTTTTCTGCACATATTTTCATGGCAATTTTTCTGGTGAGCTGTTCTCTTTAGTGTTTTGTCTGCATGAATTTAAGTGTGCTACTAGATAGACAACTGGTTCTAACCTTTTTATGGTTGATGCAATCATCAGTTCTGTTCTCATAGTTTCTTTTCTCATACTTGCCTGTGGCAATCACTTTAAATTTCTTGCTTCTTTGCCACCTACAATATTTAAAAATTTAAATGCAACATCAGTTGCCATCTTCTGTCTTCCTGAATCCTGTTCCTTTATTGTTCATTCCGTCAATTCTCCTTGCTAAAGTCTTCTCATTCTCTTTCACTCCCTGTAACCCTGCTGCATCCTAGTGGTATTGGTACTTTGCTTGAGGTGAAAAAATTGTTATTGAGAAAAAGAACAAATACTAAAAGTGGTCCATAGTAAGCTAAAATTGATATTGCAAAATGAAGTAGATCAATTCAGCTTTCTTATATGTATCTATTTTTCTGTTCTTTGACAAATTAATTCAAATTAATTAAATATAGAGCAGGCAAGATAGATCAACAAAGGCTTATGATGACTATGCAAAACTATTTTAATGGATACAGTATGGAATATTTTTCCTTGCAACAAGAAATTCTAAGTATACCTTAAAAAATTTAATGAATAGTGAATCAGAAGATCTCAACAGCCTCTTCACCACATAGGAAAAAATACTCAAAGTCAAAAAAAAGAAAAGATCTACTTGACATTTGCACTTCATTATAATAAAAAACTATGTAAAACTTTTGACTACTGCTGGTTTTAAAACTAACAGTACAAGACTATTAAATGTAATATAGAATATCAGCTGCTAAAACTTACTCAAAACTATATAAACCAAAGTTATACAACACAAAATTTACATTTGCATCTTTGGATATTATACAGTTTACAAACATTAAAATGAAATTAGTTTGTGATGTGGAAGATGCATATAGAATATTAATAATCACTTGTTAGCTTTTGTGTAAACAAATACTACTTTTCATGCTAAGAATTCAATAAACTACAGTAGTTATTAGCTTTTTGTGATGAAACTATAATTTTATTGCACAAACTTAATACTTTTGTAAGGTTTTAATGTTCATTATCTAAAAAATATATGAAAATATCTTTTTTTATGTAATTGAAATACTTTGAGAAGTTTTCTAAAACTCAAATTACAATCAGTCAGTATAAAAGATATTAATGTATTAGGTGAATATGTCATTTGTATATGAGATGAAGTAAGCTAACAAATTAGATTTGCTTGCACATATAGTTTATAAAAATGCAGCAAAGTAAGAAGTCAGGAAAATTATACGTTTAGAAAAATATTTACAGCACTTAGATATAAAACAAGAGGAAATGTCAGTATTTTAGAAGTATATTTTGTTAACATTCAAAAGATCTTTGCATCTAAAGTATCACTTGTAAAATGTTTAGTGATTTACTTTCTTTTATAATCATGTGAGAACAAAACAGTTGGTTGCATTGAAAATTCTTAATAACAGGATTTCAAACTACAAATATGAGAGGGTTAACTGACAGATTGATTATAAAAAGAAAACTGATATATTCAATTTGAGGAATAATTATTTTCTGCTCTCCATAATTCAATAAGCAAATGGTTGGAATATTTGATATTGTTTTAATATTTTTAAAAAGTTTGCATATTGTGGATGTGACATGTACAAGGCTGCCTGTAGCATTGCACTGAGTTAAAATCCTTTGTGTTTTTGGTGCTAATATGATAATGCACCTCATTAGGAAGATGAAACCTTAAAAGTTGTAGAAATATTATATAATAATACATTTTATGTGAGAGTTTTTGAAATGAGATAATATATAATTATTATACTAATATTTATTTCTTAGGACAACATTATCATATTGCATATACTCACAATGATTCAGTTGTTGTACCATCCAGCCTTTTTCAGGTATCCATCATAATGGTAAATTTTTTGGAATTTTAAACTAAATCTTTTATTCAGTTAACAGGAGTAGATTGTCGTCATTCTGCTTTTCATGCTTAGGGAATATCTTATATCAATTAATTCTTGCCTTTGTGTTGCATGTTTTTTCTTTCTACTGAATCAAAGTATATGACTTTTTTTTTTTTTTTTTTTTGCACTATTCAACCCAGGGATGAATTCATGCCTACCAAAAAAACAAAAATGTTTTAATCTACTAGGCCATGTGTCTCTTGGACAATCCAGGAGTGTAATTTTGGAGCCTTAAACCTAATGACTCTTTTCAGGTGTTAGAAATTTTTTTAATGTTCTTTCTTTCTTAATTTAGAAGCTCCCAAATGATATTCATCTCTATGCTAAGTCTAGAGTGAAGGTAGTGATCCTGCACTGATTCTTTTAGTCATCTTATCTTCCCGTGTTGTACTTTTTCTACTATCTTGGCTTCATCTCCATTCCACAGGGGTTGATGCCCACATTTTTTCCTCCCTATACAGTTATGCTTGATTTCAATGTCTACCTCCAGACTACAGTCTTTTGATGTTATTCCAACCTTACCTTTAGAGTTTAGCTGGTCTCGCGCTTGTATTCATTGTCCAAACTGTATGGGATGGAATACACATAGTTCTTTGGTTATGTTTTTTTTCTGAGTGATGGTTTGGTCCAGAAATATTTAAAAGTCTTTTGAATACTGTCCTAATATTGTATGGACTATAAAGCTTTAAAATTTTTTTGATAAAACCATTATGCACAGTAGACAGATTGTGGTAGATTTTTGCTTGCTTACATCAACCTTTATGTCTCTATTCATGGGGAAGCTAATGTTCTGCTTAAAAGGTAAGTGTTACACTAAAGTGAGTTTCTAATGCTGATCATTTCCTGTTAGTATGAGTCTGGGTTGTCACTTATGAATTTGGCTTGATGTAGGCAGCAGATGATCACTTTCTTGACACTATATAGATGGTGGGAACTGAATATCAGGGAATGTGGGTTAGCAATATATGGATGTCCTGAATCTACAAATAACTCTCTGTGTGAGTTATTACTACATTCAGCCAGTTGGTATTTTGCTTTTTCCCCATTGTGAGCAATATGGAAGGTCTTAATGAATTCACATGACCCAGCAGTATTTGTATATCATTTTGGGGCCAAAGTATGAATATTTAAGTTATTTATTGCTAAAGGTTCTAATTGAAGATGTGTTGTTTGCATGCAGAATATCAACATCTCCATTAGATTATCTACTGGGACTCTTGTGTACTCTCCTAGAGATGAGTCTGATTGCAAATTGTTGTGAACCACCAATGGAGACTTACCTATGGGAACCTTAGTGAATAAGCTCACCATCCATTCTGTATGAATGGGAGCATCTCTGATGCTCCTCACAAAGTGAGCAGATTTCTTTATATAGAACAGAGACAGTAATTGGGTCAATTATACCAATGAGAAATCTCCTTAGCAGGTGACAGACCAAGCCTTGATAACTGGTTATGAACCTCAATGTAATATTATCTTTGTGAATGTTATGAAGGCTGTACTTTTGTACATAAGAGTATGTAGTAACTTATTGTAACATTGGATTAACTTTGTGGATTCATTCACTGTGAAGTAATCTTTTTTCTTGCTCGGGATCTGTGACAGCTTCCTATTGAAGGTTGGGGGAACAGTGAAAGGAGGAGATGTTGAAATCAAGTATGGATGATCATGTATGTAGGGAAAAGGGTGGATATCAACTCCTGTGGAATAAAGCCAAGGTAATAGGGTAAAGCATTGAAGGAAAAAGTGATTGAAAGAATCTGAATATATCAAGATTGACAACCTTCTTATTAGATCGAGCATAGAGATAAACATCATCTAGATGCCACTAAAAAATTCCACTACCTGAGTACTGAAATCAGGTTTAAGGACCCAACATTAAACCCCTGGATTGACCAAGAGACACATGGCCTAGTGGATTGATTAAAGCATATCTGATTCCCTCAATCATGAATTCAATTCCTCTGTCAGATAGTCATTAAAATGTCATATACTCTGATTCAGTGGAAGAAACAGACAAATAACACAAATTTAAATAGATTAGAAAGAATTAACTGATATGAGATATCCCCTAAGAATGAAATGTGCAATCTACCTGTGTGGACTGAACAAAGGATTTGGTTCAGTTCCATAAAGGTTTACAAAGCATGACAGACACATGAAGAAGACTGGTTACAACAGCCAAAACTTTATGAATATAACAACCAAGGTGAGCATCCAAGTTCAGGTAGAAAGCAGGAATGAGAATAAGAAATTCTATTTTTTGCTGAAAATTACCAAGTTTCTTCACTGTGAGCAATGTTGATTCCTTCTCCTACTCCTGGCTCTTAAAAAAGAGTGTTGAAAAATTTTGCATGCACCCAATATAACAAGAGCTTATTGTGACAATAAATATATCAAAGAAAGAATAAAAAAAACAAACAACAAAATGTCAAAAACATTAGAATGCAGTGGATAATTCTCGTTCCAAAGAGAGGAATTAAGTAATGATGGAATATTTCACATTAATAATTCTTGTTGATCTGTAAAGAATGAAGCAATCTGTACACTTTCAGGACTAAATTGGTTGGCCAGTGACCATTTGCTCAAATGACCATTGTCATGCTGGTATCAGTATTATACAGATTCCACCTCTTTTACTGCAATGAGGAAAGTGTTGCTGCAGAGTGGGAATACCTGGGGCTAAGCAACTTCTCCCATCTACAATGAGGAGAAACATAACTCCACTTACAGCACAGGAGCAATAACCATGACTTAGTAAACGCTCATTGGCTAATGGTTAACTCCTGTTAAGGTTATTTTTCAGTGAATGTAACACAAGATCAAAGATTAAAGTGGGTTTAATGGCAATATCGTGCAAAAATTGCCCAAGTCCTTGGCACTTTTTCGTTTAGGGATGCCTTAGACACTAGGCATTAAACCCAGCCCTGGACAAGAGGTACTGCCTGAGGAGAAAGTTCCCTGGGGCTTGGGCTTAATATTTTTTGAAACTTCATCACATAGGTTTTTGCCTACACAAGTTTCTATTAAGATTACAGGAAAAAAGAACTAAGTGAATTAAAGTCGCAGGTTGATCAATGCCTGAGGAAAACCGAAATATTGTATTGAAAATAAGAATAAATATTTAAATTAATAAACTAATCTGACAAAGCTAATGTGGAAGTGAGGGGAATACACTGTTTTATTTTGGTTTTGTGTAAACAGGAACATTGTGTTCCCTCAATTCTCCAGTTTCAGAAGTGTCTGCTTTGAAAATTCAGCATTTGAAACTAGCACCTATAGAAAAAAAAAACCCAAAAAATCACAACTTCAGCCACTATGGCAACACAGAGAATAGTATGAAATTGCTCATCTTAACTGTTCAATGTTTATGTTTAAATAGAAGTGCGTAATAATCTAGGTTCTCAAACTCAAACATGGTTTGATTCGCCCTATTTAATTTGCAGTACAACTAAGAGACAGATAGTAGGAAATTAGTTCCAACATTTTTCGAAAGCATGAAATTAACAGATTTGTTTGACCACTTAGTTCATGTGATTAGACCTGTCTCCAATGGTTATTATTATTTCTAAATGCACTGCCCACGTAAAGAAAAAGTCTTGCAATTTTTTTCTAGCACATGCAGGGAAAGTGTCAAAAATATTAAGCCAAAGCCCCAGGAGGCTTTCCGCCCCAGGGGGCCTCACGCCAGGTAGTACCTCTTCTTCGGGAGTGGGTTGGGTTTTATTGTATGGCGCCTGAAACGTCCCCAAAAAGTGAATTGCCGAGTGGGCTTGGGCAATTTTTGCACGGTATTATTGCCGTTTTAAACCCACTTTAAACTTCAACCTTGTGTCACATTCGGTAGCGACGTGGGCGCGCTGAAAAATACCCATAAATTCGTTTAGGGACAACTGAAAGTTTATCTCGATTATTTTAATTAGCGTGGTGCTTAGAAAAATTATTTTTTGTTTGTTTTATGTTTTATTGTTTTTTTCAAGTTACAACTGTTACACTCATCGTGTAATAAAAATTAACTAAAAAACTGATGTAAAAGTTAAGTAAGTTCAAAGAACAAGCCACTCATTTTTTGTTAAAGAGTACGGGTAAAGAAAATGCTAAGTTTATTTTTATTTTACATAGGTACTTCCACGAAATGTAAACAAAAAAAGCATCATAGCATGATGAAAAAGACGCCGAACTTGACGAAAACAAGTTTTTATCGTCTAATGTTCATATTATTAAAGAGGAAAGATCAAAGTATTTTTAGGGTATTTTTTTACATTTTTTAATCATTCCTAGCACGTCCGAAATTTTCGTTAAAAATCTTGTTTTTTTAGTCAAAAAAAAAAAAAAAAAAAAAAAAGGACAGATAATCAATCATTTTCATTTCAATCATTTTTTTCCATTTGATAAAAAAGATGAAAATCTGACTTTGATATTCTTTTAAAAATCAATTATCATTTTTTCAAAACTGATTCTAATAAAATCAGAAATTATAATGTTTATTTAAAATATTTTGAACCAAACTTAACTTAGCATAGCTTCTGCGCCGAAAAAATGTAATTTCAAAATAAAACAAAGCAGGTCATAACCTTTCGCGTCATTTGACAAGTGACGAAAGACATTTTCATGACGTTTAGATAACTTACGAGAGGATAATTCTTTCTACGGATGGAAGGAAGTAAAATTATTTAAATTTAAGTGAACAAATTATTTACCTCGTTACTTTTAAGGAAAACTTTCAGCGCTCTAATTTTTTAATTTTTTTTTTTTGTACTTAACATTCATCTTTACGTTTACGATGCTTTATGGAAAATAAAGAAATTAAAAAGTAAGACTGTAGAGTGAGATTAAATTTCATAAGAAAAAGGTATCTAATTAATTTATAGGTACCTTTCTTATGAAATTTTATCAGAAGTGTACATAGAATTAAAAATACTATAATTTCATGTACATTTATTACATTTTACTTACTGTGTTATTTGTATTTCCATTCATTTTATTATTAATTTTGATATTTCATTTATGGAAAAATGTCATAACTGAGATTAAAAATAAGATCATATAAATTAAAGTTTAGCAGTAGTTAAATTTCATAAGATGATACTGATACTTATAGGTACCCTTCTCAGTTGAAATTGAAAAATCAAATTAACTTCTCCATACGTGTTTCGCAAAACTAAAAGTAAAGGCCTTAACAGCGGAGAACAATGCTGAACTCAAATAATGCAACTAAATTGTATTCTGGTTGTTCTTCCGTACTTTATAATTACCGCCCGATTATAAACACAAAAATTACATTTCTTAATTATTGCGTATCTTCTGATTGGTCCAAATGATACAATTTTCAAAGAGCTTGACAATGACAATCTCATAAGGACACTTTGTTGAAAGTTTGACGTCGCTGTTAAGTTAACTAATCATGTTATAATATTTTTAAAAAACATATGTAATCTATCTATTATAATTAAAGAAATAACAAATAATTGTATTAAAAATTCAAAAAAAAAAAAAAAAGTTCATTGAAAAAAGTTTTTGCTTTCAGAAAATATTGTCCATATTCATAAAAACAACTAAAAACAAAAAAGCATTTGAAATTGAATAATAATATTTGTTTTATTGAGTTTTACTTTTAGTTTTGTATGTTACAATTCAGAGCTGATTTTCAGGTACTGCAGCTCCAATTAAAAAAAAAACAAACAAAAAAAAAACAAACAAAAAAAAAAAAACATGATTTGCATTCTTCAAAGCATTGTGTTTTTTTTAACTATTGTAATCACTAAAGGTTGATGCGCTCGAATTTCTAGAGTTTTTCATAAAATTAGTTATGGGGGTGTTAATAAACATAAAATCATAAAAAAATATTTCTGCCATGACTTTAATAAAAAAAACAAAAAAAAACAACATATTTATAATAATTTCGATCATCTGTGAATAGTTTCTGAAAGTTTCATTAACATCTGACAATTATTTTTATTTTTGCAAGATTTTCCAAATTAATATGTGTAATACAAAAAAAAAAAACGCGCTTAAAATTATCTATGTTATTTACTAGCCCCTGTTGGTACAAAGAGAAACAAGGTTTGTTTAATCAAAATTTAGAATGTTCTAAAAAGAAGGAAAAATTTTTAAAAATAATTAAAAAAAACTTTGGTCTTTCCTCTTCATAAAAATTAAAAACATAAGCATTTTTAGACGATAAAATTTTGTTTTCATAAAGTTTGGCGTCTTTTTCATCAGACTATGCTCTTTTTTTTTTTTTTTTTAGCGATTTCGTGGAGGTACCTAATTTTACATAATCAAGTGTAAGAAGAATACACTGCTTGAAAGCATTGACTGTTCAGTGTTATTGCAGTAATAGTTGCGAAGCCAGCCCTCTCTTCTAATTTATTTCTCGTACGCAAGTGTATTTTAAAACTAAAAAACAGTAGAGGACAGGCTTTTTTTTGTTGTTGCTTTTTTGAATGAAGAAATACTTAAAGTTAAAACTTTAATGGCAACAAATGAACGCCACCTTTTGCTTTTGCAACAATTTCTCGATATTGAATGTATTTTTCTGCAATGCATATATTTTTTAATTCAGTAATTATTCAATTGTTAATGTTTGTCATGTCTTCTTGGAAGTCGTGGATCCCATTTTGTACTTAACTTAAATATTCTAATGTTTATTTTTACACCGAGATTGAATTAACAACTTTTGATATTTTTAAAAGTAAAACTATCACCTAGCTTCCTTACGTAAATAATCAAATCTGAATTGTTCCAGTGAATATTTGATGACAACGTTACGGATTGGTTAATGCATCCCGGGTTTTCTGTACCGCCAGAATTTAAAATTGCATTTTTTTTTCAAACTTATTGCTTTTGAACTCAAATTGTAAATAACTCTGGGATATCAAAAGTTGACAACCTCATTATTGGTAAGAAAATTTTACTAATCTTTTCCTGCAGTACACTTCTCGACATTGTTTCATCTTTGTAAGTACAACTGTGCAATATTATAGACATTTTTTAACATTAAAAAGAGCACTAACTAAACTAGTTGCAGAAAACAAAACAACAACAGCTAATAATCAATTTTGTGCTTACCAAAGAATTCCTTTGTTAGATACTTCGCGATAAATCTTCCAGAGAGGCTAACCCTACCGTAAGGTTTGAATAAACTTTTCCAACAAAAAGGCCATTTTTTTTCTTTAAAATTAACGTTGAGTAGCATTTATAAAATCGACTTAATTATTTTAAAATATGAAATGTTATTTGCTATAAGAAGTTAATCATTGTTCTTGGTAGTCTTAGTCAGATTTGAATTTTTATTGATGCCATATGACAGGCTCTTTTAATGATTGAACTGGTGAAGAGAGAAGGAAACTCACTTTGTCACCAATGCAGTTTATCTCTACTCTGGTTAATTCGACGTTATGAATGCGCGTAAATAAAGTTAACTAACATGGCAATTGGTTAAAATGCAAAAACGAAACTGCTTCATTTAATACTTTTTATTTTTAGCTATAATTAGTAGATTTACTTTATAAACGATTTCATAAAATGAATATACAACATGTCGGGCTTATATACCGCAAGACCTTAAAAGATGATACTGTAATTTTTAATTTGGTAATTTCTTTTGCAATTGTCTTCCATGTTCAAAGATAGGACTGATTAACTATTAATGCCAGCCATCTTAAAGTACTTCATATTAGAAAGAATTAAAAATAAAGGGTATTATTAAAGTTGTATTTCACAAATGTTGCTGTTTAATGATCTGTTTTCTTCAACGAATTCCAATTTGATCGGTGCACAATCAATGCAACTAAAATGGGGAGCGATTAACTTTTTTTACACCACGTGGACATTGCAAAATGTAGAATCGACCCCCTTTTGCTCCTCTTAAAGGACATTCGATGTTTGAGTTTGTCAGAAACAAGCATCTTCTATGTTGCATTTGGAATAATAAATACCTAGTCTTCGCCATGTAGTACAAATTGTTTTTGGCATACTTACAAACTATTTTATTTTAATTTTGCGTTAGCGGGTCTAATTCTGAGGCGGTAACTCTGAAAAATGGCCATGTAGATTTGGCCTACGTAACGTAATGATCCAAAAAGGAGTCATGAATAGTTTTAAAAGAAAAAAAAAAGTAGAACTAACTTCATTAATTTACTCTCCATATTTTTTGTAGCTGCTTAAAAAACCTTTGGCAGTTACCTAGATATTGCTTTCGAATATGAGGCCATTACCATTGGAAGTGGGGGGATTGAATTAACGCAATAAGTGCAATTTGTGGTTAGTGCGTTAAATCTTTTTAAGTTTGCAATATGGTAACAATTTTTGTAGGCTCTAATTTGGATTTGTTCGTCTTTTATTGCAATTTAGTTTTTGTACCATATTCGTGAAGCTTCCAAGTTTTCTTGTTTTCCTTAGTTCGTAAATTATTACACTATGGTAGAAAACTTCGCATTTTTTTGTAACTGAATTAAAAAAAAAACAACTGCCCGACAAATTGCTAAATTGTAGCATAACCACCATGTCTCTCTCTTCCCAATCAGAGGAAGGCAGGTGTTATTTTATTTTTTAAATTATTTGTACCACGTCTAAATTCCCCTATTTTGCCATTCCGTTCATTTCTATATTTTGACAAACTGAAGTATTTTCTCGAAAATACATAACGATATTGCATAGTAATTTTGATCTGGTTATAAAAAGCAAGCAATAGCATTCGTTCGACTTTTAAAGTGTTACTGTTCAGTAAGTTGGATTCTTGCAGATCATTGCATTTGAATCATTTCTAACTTTTTGGCTTTCTTTGAACGTGTATAAATGAAAAAGTTGTTTAGTAAACTTGACTTTTAAACAAAAAGTTAGTATTTCAATTCCAATTATTTAAAAAAAAATGACAGTCGTTTTAAAACCGTGACACTTACTTTCAGAAACTCTAAAAATCAACACGAATGAAAGCGAATTGAATTTGTTGCTAAAGGTTCAGTTCAGTTGAAGGTAAATAGAAATAATCTTGTTTGTGCATCCCCCACAACTTTGAAATGTTTTTGTCTAAACCTTAAAGCACCTATTGTTCAGAAATTCGATAATTACCAATTAATTAGCGGATATTCATTTTATTTGTTTATTTTTAGAAGTTTAAACGGAAAAATTCTTTGAATATTTATTTATCAATGAAAAAGGTGTTATTTGAAAACTTATTTCAATTGTTCAATGAATGACATTTTTATTTTAAAACTTATAAAAGTTATGTAAAAAAAAATAAAATTCTTTTACAGAAATTTTTTTTCTCGTAAAGGAATATTCTCTTTATCAATGTGTACATTATGTAACGATATTATTTGAAGGAACTTTTTTTAAAAGAAGAAAATGGCGGTTTAGTTATACTTAAAAATCATTTGGTAAATGATTCAACAATTTATGGCAAATAATTCTTAATGGTAGAGAAGAAAAATTATTTCAGTTTACTTTTTTTTCCCTTGAAGACGACACGTTTTAAAGTTACTGGTCTTGTTGATATGTGAGGACTGATAACTAAAATAAAAAAATCCTTTTTAAATAAAATATTACAGTACAGTACACGTTTGAATTTAAAAATGCTAAATCTCTTGAAAAGAAAAACTTTCCACTTTTGTAGGTTTATGTTTTGTGGTTTATGTATAATTTTTTTGACTGGTCTTTGTCTTGCATTTTTTTTCTTTTAATCGCTTGACTCTGAATATTAAGCATTTTTTAAAATCCTAATCCTTTGATCGTCCAGATTTGTTTTTAACTGAGTTGTCTTTGTAGCATTTCTGATTTTTAAAATTTCTACTCTGGTTGTAAAAATATTTGAGCTTAAGTCATGTCATTCGGGAATTCTTGGGAAACAAAACTCAAGTCAAAAGCTTTTTTGTCATTTCGGAGTTGCACTTAATCGCCCTTCTTCAGATTTTAATCCAGACTTGCTGGTTCTAGAATCTAATGTTGTTTTTTCATTTACCATCCAGGCCATTTATGTAGTTATTAATGTAAACTTTTTATCTACTTTTTATTTTGATGAACATTTTATTTTTATTTCTGTTTCTGTGTTGTATTCTGTTATGATTCATGATGATGTTTTTGACAATATAGAATAGATGCTTAGTTTCTTTAAAATGGAAATGATTCCGTAATAACAAATTCTCTTCGTTTTCAAACTCTTATTTAAAAAAAACTTGAATGTTTTATAATTTCTGCTTGGAATTTTTGATTGACCGCGGTTTTTAAAACCTTCTTTGACAATTTATTTTAAACAAATTAAAAAGAATTTCCGATAATGTTAGAATTAATAGCTTAATCTTCCATTTTAAAACTTCAATTTTTAACTAAATATTTTGGTTCTTTAATTATTTTAGTTTAGTGATTCTGTGAACATTTTTGTTGCTTGAGGCTTGGCTACAACAAACAGCAGGTTCGGAAAATTGAAACAATAGATCGCATTGTGTTAGTTGAATTTTTTTTTTTTTCTAATTAGATTTTCCTTGATAGCCTTGGTGTGAATCATCAATATGTTCCTTCATTTGGTGTTTCCTTCGGTTTTATTTTGGGCAGATTTTCTCCAGTTAGGAACTGGATAATAACTTTTTTTTTTTATACAACTTGTTTCTTATCAGTAAACCTTGTAGTCATTGTCGAATAAAACTTTTGATACACTTGACTTCTTACTTCACATTCACAATCTCTTGCTTGCTTGCCTGACCATTTTAGGGAAACAAAGTAGCATTAATACGCCTAGTGGGGAATTTCTCTAATTGGAGTTTCCTTTTTTGATAAATAACATTTAGGAGGACTATATTTAGAAATTGTTCATCTCTCAGTATTTATTTACTGATCAGGTAATAATTTCTTAAAGTTTAGTGACTAAAAAAACTAAACTAAAGCGAATCATTTGTAGCAACATGTTTACAGTTTGTAAGATAATTTTAAAAATATTCACTATTGGATTATTTTTTTTCTGCATATTCCAAGTATTTATATGTGAAATCTTTTTTTTTCTTGTCCTATCCTTGCAAGTAATCAGTTATTTTTCTTTCTTGATGAAATAATTCCTGATATACGAAATATTTGTTAAGCTTACCAGTGTTTAAAGTTTAAAATTGGCAACTTTAATCTTTGAAAAAATGTCAAATTTAAATATTTAATTATTTTGAAATTTATATTGTCTCTATTTAGGTTTTAACTTATTTGTCAATGATTAGTTAATTAAGAAAAACATTTCGTTTGTTGATATTTCATTACCTGATACTTTGTGAGCCACATTGGAACTTCTTCCTAGTGAATTTCATTTTCTTTCACGTGTTAAATGCTATGATGGAGTATTTCCGCTTGAATGTTTTTTGCTTTTTGCATTCGTCATAGTTACTGTGCTTAAATGCTTATTTGTTATAAGGACGAATCTTCGAAATGAAATCCTCAGAGTTTGGGGTTAAATAGGACCTTCAGTTGTACAAAATCTGCTCTGAATTGTAAAATAAAAATGTAATAGGTACCTCCACAGAAGCGAGATGCCTAATGTTTATAAAAAAAAAAAAATTTTAAAAAGAAAAATCTTTCTTGAAGCTTTTTTGTTTTAATTTCAAGCTAAATAAAAATTTATTATTCCCAATAAGCAAAATACTTTGCAAACTAATTTAAATTGACTGGAACGAGTTTTTGTTTTGAAATCGCTGATTTTAGCGCCATTTTTAATGTAATTCTCTTAAAACAATCTTCCAAAAATTATACTTTTCGTTTTCTAAAACTTTATTTGAGGAACATTAGCTGATTTAAAGTGCAATTCTGATTTGAAAAAAAAAAAAAGAAAAAAAATACATTTTTTAACACACGGGTAGGTGTTGACAGCTTTACTAACAAACGAAAGTTTTTTTGTTTTTTTTACGATGGACATATCTGTAAAAATTACCTGAGGAATATAACATGAGTGCCTTTCTTATATAATGTTTAACGACCTAGTCATCTTAAAAATTTAGGAAAATATTCGGTAAATTTTTATTTTAACACCCGAGCGCTAATATCCCTTCAAATTTTTCTAAAATAGTCTTCTCTTATTTCTGTGCAAATGTATATGCTGAACTCAAATCAACAATTAGATATTGAAGAAACCTACCTTTTTTGGATGTTAACGACCCGAAAAAAATCGCACTTTTTCCTGGTCTTTCGTCAGCCATTACCGGCTTATTGATACAAACTTCAGTACTGAATTTTGTTGGTGGACGTATACAATTTGGGCCTATTTACTTCCTTCACACTAATTCCTTGTAGAAATTAGCACGCGCTTCGGTAAAGCGATTTTTTTTTTTTTTTTTTTTTTTTTTTTTTTTGTACTTAATTTAAGAAAAAAGTTAACTTTCAAATATGTATTGACAAATAAAAGAATAATAAAGTAATTTTTTTTTAAGAAGGAAGTTAACTTTCAAATTAGGGTTAGGTGTTTTTTTCTTATTCTTTTATTTGTCGACGTTTACATATGTTTGAAAGTTAACTTTCTTCTTAAATACAAAAAAAAAAAAATCACTTTACGGAAGCACATACTAATTTCTTAAAGAAAATAGTTCAGCAGTGAATGATGCTCGAGTGTTAAAATGAAAATTTACCAAATATTCTTTGTAATATAATGTTTTATTGAATTTTAACTGTGGGTGCTGTTTTACAAAAAAAGATTGATTTAAATTCTTCAAGGAGGTCTGCATATAAACATTAAGTGGTACAAAAATTAAATAAGTGAGTTGTAGCAGATGTAAAAAAAAAAAAAAATTTTTACTAAGATTTTCTAAAAAGAAGACATTTCTAAAATAATTCCATTCATTTCTGTATAAGTCTTGAAAATTTCATTAAAATCTGTCAATTATTTGATTTTAGGAAGAAATAAAAAAAATTTTTAACCAAAATTTTGAATGTTCAAAAACTATAATAATCAAAAGATCCTTTGGTCTTTTCTTAATAATAACAAAGACTTTGACAATAAATTTTTTTTTTATTGTGTTTGGGTGCATTTTTTCATCATGCTATGCTCATTTTTTTAATAAATTTTCAGAGGTACCGAAATAAAACTAGGGCTTTTTTAAAATTAGAAAAGCTTCTAATTGCTTTTATGAATAAAATATCAATACTATTTTTTTTTTTTTTTTTTTTAAATGAATAATTAATTTTTATAAGAATTGTTTCCATTTTTTTTATTTTTAATAGAATAATTCATAAACTCTTAGATTTTAAAATTCTGTACTTGTAGTGGTCAAGTGATGTTTTTAAATTGAAACTATTAATTATAAATGGAAAAGTTCACTACAATTCAACAACTATTATTTAAAAAAAATTAGATTTTTTTTTTTTGTAAACGTTTTTTATTTATAAATGTGTTGATTTTTGTAAATATAGGCACCCATATACATTTTCAGACAATAAGTGTGGTACCTGTAATAAATTTTAAATTTTCTAACATTTTTTTCAACAAGTATCTTCGCAAGTAAGGCCATATAATCAAAATACCTAAAATTCAATAAAATATTACATTGCTTAGAGTATTTTCTTAAATTTTTAATTTACTGGCTAGTTAAAAAAAAATATATATATAAGGCATTCATGTTGTATTTGTCAAGTAATTGATTTCAGTTCTGTCCCCCTTATTTAAATTTTGCAAACATCAGGCTGTCAATAGATCACTCAAAAACTTTAAATTGGCTACTTTTCCTCAAAATACCATTTCAGAAAAGTATATTTTAATTCTGAAGCATTTTATAGTAAAGAGAATTATTTTGTGTTGACAGATCTGTCAATATGGATGAATTTATAGATTTTACTGATAAAGTGAAAAAAAGATTCCAATAAATTTTAAATTTGGTTTGAGCTACACCAAAGTATTTTGCTTATTGGGCATATTAAATTTAATCTATTTAATTAGCCACTGGAATTAAAACTAAAAGCTTCAGGAAAGATTTTTCACTTTTTACAAGGAATTTTAAACTTTTTGTGGTTATTTATATATATGTACATATATTTATTTATTTATATATATATATATATATATATATATATATATATATATATATATATATATATATATATATATAAAATCGTGTGTGTTTGCAGCAATAGTTAGATTTCTTGCCTGTTTGTAACATTTTAAGTGTTCATCCTCTTCACATCACTTGTCTATTTCCTTTTACTTTTAAGAGCTACTTTCAGTCAACTTGAATTCATCTAATTTGGTTTGGTATTATTTCAAATATTTTTGTTTTATTCACTCTCAGATCAGTAATTGGAATGGTGTTCATTTTACTTTTCTGAAATTTTAAATCAGATTCTTAATTTGTGAAGCATATAAACTTGTTTTTGAAACTAAAATTTCATTTACATTCTTTCTATGCTAAATGTTGGCTTTTATCAATCTATATACCAATTTTTAACTTTAAGCCTCAACAAGAGTAACTTGCTCATAGTATTTTTTTCTGACAGTTTTTAATATGGTGCAAAAGAAAGTAGCTATTTGTATGAGGGATTTATAAACATGATTATTTTTTGCTATTGTTTTGACTTAATTAAATATGCCATGTATTTAAAAAAAAATGATTTCATTACTTTTTAAGTATGTTAAATGAATTAAATACAACATTCATAAGGCTGTATTTTGAAACTATTAATTTTGCTAAATGGCATCTGTATGCAACATTGCTTTCTTTTTAATATTTGATTATTCTTTATTAAAGCTTGCTCCTAAAATAAACTTTTCAATAGTTTTTTTTTTTTTTTTTTTTTTAAATTTAAACAAAGGTCTTGTGAGTTCATTTGCTACTCATTGTCTGACTGTCTAGTGCAGCTTCTTTGGAAGAGAACTTATTTGGTGAGAAATAATAAAATGTTGAATCCTCAATTTATTTTCAAAGATAAGTATTATAGGCACATTAAAATAATGATTTTTGTGTTAGTCAAATTTGATACCAATTTGCTTTGAATTGTTTTTTTTTTTTCCTCTTAGAGAAGATTGATTTGTATAACTTAACAAACTCACTTCATGAAAAGTACTTTAAACCTGATAGCAACTCTACTGAAATACTGACAATTATTCTATTATTTTTGTAAGTTTTTAATAAGTCAAATTTGTATAGAAAAATTTACATTTTTAATTACTAAAAATACAAATTTTATTATTTTATTAGTTCAGAATTGTTAATATTTTTTTAAATTTAAAAAAAAAATTTTATTTTTTTATTTTGCTACTGCATGGTATTAATAAATGGTTCCTTTTTTGTTGATGCTACAGTAATTAGGTAATTTCCAAAGTTTTCCTTATTTGTCAGTTTCCTGTGATCGCCTACCTGAACCAAATGATTGACTTTATCAAAGAAATGTAACTTAAATTTTGCTTAGTTTGATCATATTTTGCGTCTAATACAAATCTATGAAACTACATCTTTTTAGTAATACAATTTGTATCTTAGAATTAAAAAGATTCAGTGTTCAAGAAATAAGTGAATTTTAAATGCTTTATTTAAATGTCAAATAAAATAAATTTAATTTTTAAGTCTATAATTAAATAAAAAAAAAGAAACAAAATAAATGAAAAGTAACTTAAACTCATTTTACATATAGAGAGATGTTTAACAGCACTTTAAAACCCGTACAAAGTTAAAAAAAAATTCAGTATTTCAAGTTTACTTAAGCATTCTGTAAGACTATCATGTTTCTAAAACTTCAATTAAACAAAATTAGTCACATTTGCTTTTTTTCTTGTCTAATATATGTCAATATTAGATTTTCATAATTATGGCAGAAATAAGTCTGTAAGGTTAGGAAAAGTCCATTGTAAGTGAATTTATTCTTTATTTAGCTAGCCACAATTGCTTGATTCGATTAATCAACCAAATTTTCCATATGTAGATGCTTCAAAATTAACTTGCAAAATTTCTTTAAAAAATACCTTTATATGTTGGTTATATCTTTTACTTCTATATTTCTGAATAAACTGGTAAACTGAATATATATATTCTGTATATTCTTGATTATTGTCTTCATATTTTTTTTAATGTACAACTTTTTTCAAGTGTGTTTGGATATGTAATCAGAGGAAGACTAGAATATTTTATTGGTTTAAAATTAAAACAATAGTGACAAATGTGGAATAATGAAAACATTTAATCTCATAATGTCATAGTTTTATGTAGCATAACTACTAACATAACTGAAAAAAGCACCACTTAATTAAATAGAAATTAGCTTGAAAGCAGTCTTTGATATAGATTCAAGTGGAACCTTATCTTATTAGAATTTGATTTCAAGTTGAGCTGATTTATCTGGTGGAAATGTATGACACATCTGAGTATAAATTTCTTTGTCTGGAAACATTCATATTAAACACATCCAGATATTCAATTGTCAGCAAAATAGCTTTTCATAATTGAACAAATATGGTTCTAACTGGCAGTATGTAAAATGACTGCACTCTTGTCTTTTTTATTACTAGTCTCTATTTTCATTTTCTGTTGAGATGGTAAGAAACATTTTGATCTTGACATTGTGGTTGTAAATGGCTTGTGGCCAACATTTTGCTTAAATTGTGTGTGTGTGTATTTTATCTTTTGTTTTCTTTACAAAATGAAATTTCATTACCTTTATAAAACTTTATAGATACATATTAATGTGTTAAATATTAGATTAAGATTTCAACTTTCAACTTGGGTTTCATTTGAATTTTATACTGATGCTAGTAATTTAACTTTGTATTTTCTGTCTTTTTCATTCCCAGGATAGTCATATACACTTAATATTTCAAAATAAAACCAGCTTGTGATTCAATTTTCTCTGATTTGCAATTTGGGACAATTATTGTAAAGATTGCTTCATTCCTTAATTCAGGATTTAAAAAAGTGTAATCTTTACTGGGAACAAACTGCCTGCATGCAGATAGAAAGAAGTACACAAAACTAGAGTGACAAAACAAGACAAGGATACGTTTTCTCAACAAATTTATTTTACCTAGACAGCAAGATGATCCTAAGAACTAGAAGACTTACCAAGATTTATTGGTGGATATAATCTTAATGCAAATGACACTGTTGATAGCAGACAAAAAAATAGAAGTAAACTGAAAGAACTATTAAATATGGTAGTAAAGGAAAGTGAGCAGAAAGAACTGTAAGAATACAACTGCAAGAAAGGTAGTGCAAGGTGAGTTATGAATTGGAGACATCAATATCAAGCAGGTACAGAAGTTTGAGTAGTGACAGAAATTTGAAAGTGTGTTTGTTGGAACAGTGAAAGATGTCTTACAAACTAAACAAAATATTAAGAGATAAGAAAATTTCATTTAGAATCAAAGAAAAGTGATGAACTACTAGGTAAGATCTAAATGTCTGAATTCTGAGAAACTTAGTGACAGGTGTGGTCCTGCAAGTGAATACCATATACTGAACATATGAGCAATTATGAAATTTTAAAGAGAATGAAAACAAGTACACATATACTTACAATCAGAAAGAGACATTAAATTTCTGGGGCACATAAGGAAAGGACTTTGTGAACTTAACACTCACAGGATATATTGGCAGAAGAAACCAGCAAGTAACCTAAAGAATTTGTGTGAATGGATGGTAGTGGGAACAGGTAGTAGGTAATGGATTAAAAGTTGCTTAGAGTTACAAGGGACAGGAAGTTGTAGAGAACCATGATTGTCCATGCCCTGAAGAGGTACTGCACATAAAAGAATTGCTCTCAACTTTATTTTTATGGTTGATATCTTGTAAATTTACACTATTTACATTGTTCAAACTTTTGTTCTTATCTTTGTTGTATACGCTCTGGACTTCTTTAGGTGATATTTGTTGGAATTTCAAACCAAACTCTTTATTTAGTCCATGGAGGTAAATTGTCTGGATTCCATGTAACATGCCTTTTTGGATATCTTGGTTTTAGTTAATTCCTCTTGATAACTCTCCAAGGTCACCAATGCTTTTATCCACTGGTTAGGTGTCCTTAGGGACATTAGTGAATAAATTTTGAGGACTCATAAACTTAATGTCTCGGTAACACAAGGGAAAATAGAAAAATCAGGCATGGCTGACCATATATAGAGAGAAAAGGAAGCTCACCACCCTCTGTGAAATGAAATAACGTTGTGCGTCATTGGAAAATCTGAAAACTTAAGGAATTAGTGCATATGCTAGGCTACAAAAATCTCTTAAGCCAGCCAAGCATAGAAATGAATACAATATGGAGAACCAATAATATAGAGAGCTAGAGAAAAAAAAAACAAAACAGCAATAACAAAAAAATATTGTAATATGAGCTCTCTCTCTTTTTTTTTTTTCTTTTTTTTTCTTTTTTTTAAATGGTTACCGAGACAAAAAATTCACTCACATTAGTGACACATGACCCAGTGGATAAAAGCATTTGTTGAGTGATCCAAAGAGTTGTGAGTTCGATACTTAAACACAGCAGAGGGAACAAAAAACTTAACTAAAACTGAGATATCATATGGCATGGCACGTGGAATTAGAACAATCTAATAAAAAATTTGATTTGAAATTCCAACAGAATGAAGGCTTGAGTGTACAACAGCTGAAATGTGACTATGGCAAATCTAAACACTGTAAATCAGGTGTGTCAAACTGGCAGTCTGTGGGCCGCATGCTACATGCATCTTGGCGCCCCTCACAAAGTTTTCTATAGGCAAGGTATATTGAGAACTTTGTCTATATTGGTATTGCAAATTATTAAAATCTGAGATTTTTCCAATTGGTATGATTAGATTGTTTATTCTATCTCAAAGTTTTTTTTGTTTTTGAATGTCGGCGACTATTTTTAACTTCCAGTTAATCATGTGATCATCTTTGACAACTAAATAAGAAAAATGTAAAGTGAAAACGTTTATAATTTTGTAATATTTTGACTTAAAAATTTCAAATTCTACTCCATCTCGTAAAAAGAGAAAATTATCTGACGAAGGACGTGTGTTTCAAGAAATGTGGGAATTACAGTACTGCTGTTAATGGAAAGATAAACTGACTTGCAACCACTACATTGAGACACCAAAAGAATATAATGTGAAAAGACATTATGAAACATACTAGCAATCTTATGATAAATATGAAGAGGATATGTGTGTTTCAAAAGTGAAGGAATTTAACAGTTGCTTTACAAAAATTCAGCAAGGCAATGTTAGTTTTGTTACTGCAACTCTGCAAAATGATTGTAAACAGTGGAAAATCTTACAGTGAAGGAGATTTCATAAAGTGATGTCTCGTAAAAACAGCCAAAATTGTATGTCCAGAGAAGTCACACTTATTTCAAGACATTTCATTAAGCAGGGACACTGTTGCTAAACAGATTGATGAAATGGCAGGTGATTTGAGTTGACAGTTGAAGACTTTATCAAGTTTTTCTATTGCTCTAGATGAGACTGTTGACATAGTTGGAATAGCACAGCTCGCAGTTTTCATCATGGCTTGTGACAATGAATTTCAAATTTATGAAGAACTAGTAGAACTGGTCTCAATGCATGATACTACATCAAACCAGGACATTTTTGAGAAAGTTGAACAGCTTCTCCATGAGTATGGCCTTGATTTGAGTAAACTTCAGTATTTATCTGCTGATGATGCTGCCAAGTTAGGTACAAAAAAAGATAACTTATATTCAGATTCAACGTTTAAGCATTTTCATTGTATAATTCATCAACAGAACTTATGTTCTAAGCTTTTAAAATTAGATCATGTGTTGAGTTTGTCATAAAAACAGTAAACTATGTCAGATGTTGTGCTCTGCATCAACATCAGTTTAGCCATTTATTGGAAGACGTGAATAATCAGTTCACAAATGTCCCATTCTACACAGAAGTTTGGTGACTTTCATGTCATAAGGTACTGAAAAGATTTGTTTTATTGCAACATAAAATTATGTTTTTGAAGATGAAGGGTCAAAGCACAGATGAATTGAAAGATGAAAGTTGGCTCCAAGATCAAGCTTTTTCAGTGGATATTACTACCCAATTAAGTGACCTTAATTTGAAATTACAAGGTAAAAATAAGCTCATTACTCAATTATATGATATCAAGTGTTTCATTGCAAAATTAGCTTTATTGAAGTCCTAGTTGTCACATGAAAACTTGATCCATTTTCCTATGTGCAAGTTGAAAAAAACTGCCAATACCGAGTCTGTATTTATTTTTGTTAAGTATGACAGTTACCTGGAATTGCTCTCAAAGAAATTTCAGCAAAGATTTTGTGATTTTTCCTCTTGTGAAGATCAGTTTGCATTATTCTCAGCACCATTCACTTTTGATGTTACTCAGGTAGAGGAAAGTCTACAGATGGAACTACGGGAAATGCAGACTGACTCAACACTTAAGGGAAAGTACCTAGAAGTAGGTGTACCCAGATTTTTTTTCATACCTTCCTCAAACATTTAAGAACTTCAGAAAGTTTGCCGCTAAGATATTATGAAGGCCACAAAAACATCTCACAGAACCAGATTAACTGATGAACATTTGTCATCTTTAATCAAAGTGGTATCTACAGATATTCCAACATGATATATTGAGAATAGTTTGTCTAAAGCAATGTCAATCATCAGGACAACATAAAAATGAAATTGTACTACCTTGTATTGTAAATATTTTGTATTTAAAATTTAGTTACCACTAACTGTGATTAATGTAAGACTAAGCAGCTGCAGCCCTTGAGGCTGCAGATATGGCTGATGTATCCCTCCATATGCCTTGAGTTTGACATGCCTGCTGTAAATAATTACAATACCTCATCTCAGAAATATAGATAGATGATGACAAGTTTACTTTAAACTTTAGTCAGAATTTGCCTTCTTAGACCATAAATGGGTGACATCAAAATGCTAAACTGATAATTACAATCTAGCTGCTTTTGTAAAACGTTTTTAAGCTTCCTGCTATATTAGAATAGATATGAAAAGTAGTTTATAACTCCTGTGCCTTTCAAAATCTAGTCATGAATAAGTAACAAATCATTAATATTTGCATTGTATTTTGACATTGTTGATTAATGTCTAAAAGGAATGTTTAAATATTTTTAGAGACGTTTTTGTTTTTAATGAGGTGTATTTTTCTGTCGGATGAAATACTTTCACAAAATAACTTTATAACTGACCTGGCTTTTTGAAGTTTGAATTTGGATAATTTTCTTGTCTTCTGGTGTATTGTGATATACTTTAGTATATCTTAGTCACCTTCGCTTAGAGATAGTTTAATTTCAAATTTCCTGCTGAATTATGATAAACACTTCATCGTTCAAATTCTATTTATGACAATGTTTTGTAGATAAACATGTTTATTTTTGAATTTTCACCATTCTCTCAGTGATGATAAATATGAAACTATTTAAGGAGGGTTTTTATGGAATGTATTTTATATTTTTGGAAATGTTCACTTATAATTGAGAATCCAAATTTTGCAAATGTTAATGTTTTTGAAAATTTTTATATTTACCTGAATTTATACAATGATGAAGTTTAAATTTTTTATATTGCAGTTTTTTTGAGAATTTATATCAAGGAAAAACTACTGTATAGATTTTCTGGTAAGTATTTTTTTTTTTTTTTTTTTTTTCCAAGATGAAATTTTTCTTCTAAACTAGTTTTGACATAATTATTTTAAGACCTTTAGTTGTTGAAATTTAAACTAATTTTATTAAGTTATTGTTGTTCATTAGCTACTTGTGTATTATATTCTTAAAGATTTTACCTTCTTAAAATGATTTTGAAGATTTGAAACGTATTTTTTAAGTAAAATAATTGAGAAAGCCTTCTTAATAAACAAATGAAAAAACTTGTGTTATATTGCAGTTAATGCAAGGTGGGAGCTGAAAAGTTCTCCATCCAACCAAGACTGGATTCTAAAATAATCTGATCATTTTGGGAGGTTGATCAGAACCAGAGCCTTTCAGCACTTTCTCATTAAATCCATAGGAATTGAAGCTAGATTTTCAGTTAAATAGTAAAAGATCTATTCTGCTCAGATTCACTTTGCATTTTCTTAATGTATATTTTGATCAATGTTACAGAAACATTTTAAAACTTTTCACTTCTAGTCATTTAGTTTTAAAATGGGTTTTGTTATAGTGAAGTTGCTTCCCTTGTTTCAGTACAAGTCTGTCATTTTAAACTTAAGCTCTTCAAACATGAGTTGCACAATGTATATTTGTCATACATTGTCATTTTAAAAATGGCATTGAAACAAAATTCAGGTTTTGAACTGAGATAATATACATACATGCATGCATGCCTCTAATAGTTTTTCATCTTGTTTCATTTCCAAACAAAATCTCCTTAATGAACTTAGACATGAGTTTTTTTAAAGGTAAAAATACAAGAATAACCAGTATTAAGAATTTTTAAAGTCCATTTCACTTATAAACTGTATTTCATTTATCTAATAGAACATAGAAAAAAAAACAACTAAAATATAAATATGAAAAGCATAATTTCATCTAAATAAAAATCTAGCCCTTAGTTGTTTTCAAGAAAATATCTTGAAGTTTCTAGATGAAATCTTGATGTGTAAAGATTCTCTTTACTGTTTGATTTTTATTCACTTAGTAATAACTTTATATTCTGATTTTAATAACTGCTTATTAGTAATTTAAAAAATGTTTTTTGATTTCATAAGATATGAAAAAACTTATTTTAAAATATTCTTTCTGTTAATTAAGCAAAAACTATATTTGGGGAGAATTTTTAATTGATTTTTTGTTTTGTTTTGCTAAAAACTTGTAGACCCTATTTTTTTTTTTTTTTTTTTTTTTTTTTTTTCATCAAGTTGGGTAACATTTTCTACTGGGTTAGTATTAAATTGGTGACCATTTAACTTTGAAAAAATCTTTGCACAATCTTTTTAAACCATGTAATAGATTGAAAGTTATTTACTTAGCTCAGTTTTAGCACAAGGTCCCAAGAATTGGGCACCCAGTGAAGCTTGAAGTCACTACTCAGTAATAATGGTGAACTGGACAATCATTACATTACATCATACTGAGATACCAAACTGATTGAAAGTTTCTAACTGGCAAAGATTTTAGATGACTGTTATTACTCTGATAAAACATACTGTTAAAAACTAACATCACAATATTTTTTCTATATTAATATATCCTCAGCAAAGGTTTATTTACAGTCATGGATACTGTTGATAATTATATATGAAAATTTTCCCAGTCTGAATGTTCTTTTTAAAATTTGTTGAAATCCATCTTTATTTCATTTACAGATATAAACTTCTGTAAATTTATATTATTGAATTATTTATACTTTATAGTATTTAAAATATTTTATGCACATAACACAAGGTATATCTTTATTTTAAACATTTTTCTTAGAAGTAACAATAACAGACAACTGGTGTGCATTGCATTTTGTTAAAGTGAAATTTGCCTATGCAATTATGCACAAAGGTGTTAACTTAAAAAGATTATGAAAATGACTGTTACTTTCTCAACATTAAAACATTGGATTTTCAATAAAATAATACCTTTCACCAGATGTATAAAGGCTATGGAATATTGTAAGAGGTATTAGATTTAATTATTTTAAATTAAAATTTAGTTATATGTACAGTGAGAGTAAACTATGACTTTGTTTCTCTAGAAATGGGAATTATTATTTATAAAAATGCCCCAGAATTTTATAGATATTGTGAAGATTTTATTTTCTTTTAATGTAAAAAAGAAAATGTTGACTGATGATCCTTGTTGATGACAAAATGATTAAACTAATTTATAAAAACAAAGATTTGCATCAGCTTATAAGTAATTTTACTGTTTTATTAGACAGGCATTAATGGTCTGGTGTTGGGCAAATGAAATTTTAATTTTTAATAATTTATATTCTGTTTGTTTAAACAAATAGAATATAAAATATTAAAATTTAGTTTTTATGAACTTATGCAAAATAATGAATTATTATTATAGGAGGTGAAGATATTTCATTTTTTAAAAAAATTTCTTTAAAGTTTGCTACAGTCATTGGGAGTGGGTTGGGAAAAGCTTGGCTGATTAGAAAATTTTGTGAGAAAGATAGTGAGACTTGTTTTCTATTACTGTACATAATTGTTGTTAGTGAAATGTTTGTATTTTTCATGTAGTTCTACTGCTTCAACTTCCACTACAACATAGAGATGTCTAGCATTCCAAGACATTTGTTCCTTCTTAGTTTGTTTGGATTCCCTATGCTTGCTACTTGCCTTCATTCCACATTACAGAGACTGTTTGTTAAAAAAAAAAAAAAAGCTATAACAGTTGCTATGAGATATGTTGTATTTACTATACATGCCCAATGTAACATTGAGAGAGTGCAGTGGATGTTGGCTAGCTCTAGGGACATTCCAAGTAATGTTGTTTTGTACAGGTATTCCTTGTCTGTACCCAACTACAATGATACCGTTCATAAAGCTAAATTCCAGACACAAAGTCCTGCTTAAAAATATGACAGTGAAAGAACAGTTGAAATTTTCTTTCCAAAGTGGTGGTTAAAGGTTAGTTTGCTCTTCATACTTTCTCACTTTTAAGTGTGGTATGTCCCAGCAATGCTTATTCTATTCATAAACACTTGATAACCAAGGCCATAAATATTTGTTCTAAGGTTTTTTTTACCACTGAGTAGTTATCTTGTAATTTCAGGACTGTAAAGATAAAATGATTCATCTTCTACCTTATGTAGAAACTCTCATTCTTTTATAAATATTTTAAGCAATGAATTTATTTTTCTGAAATTAATTTTAGTGAAAAAATTTGAAATTATTCCAAAATAATATTTAATGCCCTGCATAAATAGGCACATTTGTAGTGTCAAATTTACCAGATGCAGGACACTATGCTTGATAATTTTTATAGCTGATTTGCTAAAAATGCAGCTGCAGCATATGAATATCCTTTCCTGTATTCTCAAAATATTTTTCTTTTTAATTAGTATCCTTAATATGTCAAGTATTATGCTCTGCAAATGTTTATCTCTGTATCTTCAGTGCTTGTGGTGATTACACTATTTGATTTCAGCAAATGAATAATATATTACAAAAAAAATATCTTTGCAAATTATGATTGTATTTGAATTTTTTTGTTTTTACCTATTTTAAAAAATGTAGTTTGTCTATGATAAAGTAATTTAGTTTGTAATTTATTTCTCTTACAAATGACAAGTATTTCTATATAATTGATTTATTTTGTTGTAGCATTTTCTGATGAATTGACCCAAACTTTATTACTAGGTATATCAGCTTGAAATCTCTAACTACCAAGAGGGGTAAAGTGATTTATTTATACATAATAGGATATCATTTTATATATTTGATATTCCAAGAGCTTCTGTAGGTTGTAAAATATGTAGATAATGGTGAACCATTTGGGTATAATAAAAAATCAAGCCCTATAATTTTTTTTTTTTTCGGTAGAAAAATAATTATAACAAACATAAAAATGCTGTTTACTGAGTAAATTAGGTACTGCCATGTATTTACCACAAAAACCCTGAAGATGCATTTTAAATAATTTTAATGCCTTGTTTGAAGTTAAGTCTTGGTTTTACTTGAAAGATTATATCCTAAAGCTAATTTGTATTAAAAGAATAAATTTCCATATGTCAGTAAAGTTTTTAGGCATTTTTAAAACATTGACATGTTGACTAATCACTCCTCAAAACACTATTATAGATGAAAAATGTAAACAACAAATTTAAAATCTCTTAAAAAAAAAAATCCAAAATTTGTCCTAGCGATATGTTTCAAAGTTATTTAGTAAATTTACAGATTAACTGAATTTTATGATCATTTAATGCTTACTTTTTGCGTAAAACATATTTAAAATAATGTTTATTTATGTATGGTGGCCTGTGAGGTTATAAGTCAAAAATAGTAATTTTTCCCTAATTTAAAAAGGGTGAAAAAAGAATTAAAGAAAAATAGAGCACCATCAGTGCAATAATGAAGAAACTAGTATTTATGTTTAAAAATAAATTTAACCTTAATATATCCAGGAGTTTAAGAATGTAGTTCTTTTGGTTTTCTTTTATAAAACTTAGTAGAATGAATAATTTTCTTTTTATACAACATTAGAAGTATAAAAAAAGAAAATTAAAAACTAGTGAAAGGATACTTTTGAGTTTAATTCATTATTTTTATTTTTTGATTATTTTCATATCTGTTTGGTGTCTTAAAATATTTAATTGCACACAATTAGGTTTTTTTAAATTTTTTTTTCTGAATTTCAATTATTAAATTATCTCGTATATTATTATTGCAATAGGGAAAAGTAGTCAGTAAAAAAGGTGATAATTCAGAATGATTTCCTTTTTGAACATCCATACAAAAATGAGAGAAAAAAAATTCTTCACAAACAAAAATTACATTTATCTTTACATTTTTTTAAAATCCTGTCTTTATTTAATAAAACAAATTATTCTCATGAACAGCAACAGAGATATTGAAAAGGGGGTGTTGAACTGATCCCCCCACAAATATTTTGAAAAATATTTTCTAATAAAACAACTTGTACAATTCATTCATCAATGAATAATTACTGAAAATTTTATTTGAATCGGATAATTCTCTGAATATTGGCAATTTTTTAAAAGTATTTTTTATTAATTTTGAAAGAAATGTAATAATTTTGGTGGTATCTAACTTTTAGGATATTTAAACAAGTAACTTTTTTTTATATTTTAAAAATTCTATTATTAAAGATGTTATCGTTGTCTTTTTGTTTTTATATTTTACATTTTTGAAATATATTTGGCTAAGTAGCTTATAGTTTAATAAAAGCTTTGAAAACAAAACTTTTGTTGATTGGTATTTTACTCTCTCTCTCTCTCCGTGTATTATACACTCGCACATACACACACAGACTGACTCTGATGAGCCAAAAATTTATAACAGTATGGGGCAAGAATGACACTGTTTCTTGAAAACTTTTCATGTCAAGGTCAGGTGTATGTAAGCAGGTAAGCCTGCCGTGAAGTTAATTTTTATGTTAAATGTTACAGTTATGGGCAAAAGTTTGAGTGACTGATTAAATGTCAAATTGTTATCAGAAGGAAAAAGCCATTTCCAAAATGGCATTCCTTGTGGTGAGTACGTAGCAACAGTGTTCTGAGGAGGGGAAAATCACTAACCATCTATAAATTACTGGCTAGCTAAAACTTACTGATACTAAAAGTGAATAGACGCTTTCCTACCAAGTAAATGCTAACAGAAGAGCTACTATAGCACAATTTGCCAATAGTTTTGAGGTGAAGAAAAGAATGTGTAGCAACACCCTGTACACCAATCCTTGTAAAGTGTGTTTCAATAACTTTGACCAATTTTAAACTTAATTCACATTTAAAATCTGTCCAAGTTATTGGAACACATTTTATATGAGACGACAGCTTCAGACTAGTCAGAGTTCCCATGTTCCCATTGCTAATTTTTTGTATCTATCTATAATTCTCAAAATGTGTGTGTGTGTGTGTGTGATCGGATATTGTTTATGCATTTCCACAGTTTTCAACCGATTTCGATGAAATTTTTTTTGTTTGATAGATAATTCTTCAGTGCTGGTTTTGAGTCCAAATTGTTGGTAACAATGGCTCTCTACTACTTCCTGTCCATTATAACTCTGAGCAATTTATTATTTACTATCTGTTCTTGGATATATATCTTTTATAAAAACTTTAATAAAAAAAATAGTTTAAATTATTACAATAATATTATTTATAATTATACAGTTCCCTTTTCAGGACCACGCCCCATTCAAATTGTTACCCCCCCCCCCGACCATTTGGGGATGTGCCTTGGTTGCATCCAAATGTTGTTACTAATATTGATTTTCAGGTGGTCTGACTTTAAACTTAAACTGTTCCAATTGAACAGCAAAAATTCCCTGTAATGAAAGACCCAGTCAAAGACTGGTAATACTGCTAGTCTTTAATAGGCATAAAGCATTGAAACTAAACTTTGCTTCAAAAGATCACTTGGTTTGATAAATTCCCTTAATAAGGTGGATATCAGGGTACATATACATTATTATCCAAGGAAAGTAAAGCTACCAGGATACACTGTAGGAAAAATAAGCTGGTGGAGTCAGGTTTGAGTAAAACCTTTTTTTATGGCAACACTCTTTCATGATAGCATTGGCTTCTTCCATCAGTACAATGTGTTCTACCACACTTCATAAGTTTTATATTGATTGATTTGTTTTCTAGGGATTATCAACTCTTTGCAGGTTATCTAAAACCAGAAAATATTTTAGATTGAATTTAAAAAAAAAAAAAAAAGAAAGAGCATAGCATGATGTAAAAGATGCCAAACTTGACAAAAACAAAATTTTATCATCTAAATGTTTGTTATTAAGAGGATAGATCAAAGTTTGTTGTTGTTTTTTTTTTTTTTTTTTTTTTTTTTTTTTTGATCATTTTTGATTATTTTTTGATTATTTTTAAAAAATTTTCCTCCTTTTTAGAATATTCTAAATTTTCATTGGAAAAAAAACCTTGTTTCTCTTTGTATCACCGGAACTAGTAAAATAACATACAATTTTTAGCACGTTTTTTTTTTTTTTTTTTTTTTTTTTTTTTATGACACGAATTAATTTGGAAAATCTTGCAAAAATAAAAATAATTGTCGGATGTTAATGAAACTTTCAGAAACTATTCACAAATGATGAAAATTATTATAAATATTTTTTTTTTTTTTTTTTTATTAAAGTCATGGCAGAAATATTTTTTTATATATTTATTACCCCCCCCCCATAACTAATTTTATGAAAACTCTAGAAATTCAGTCACATTCAGTTTACTGATTATATTAGTTAAAAGAAAGCAAATCATTTTTTTTTTGTTTTTTTTAATTGGAAAACCTGAAAATGCACTCCCCCCCCCAAAAAAAACTGAAAATAAGCCCTGAATTGTAACATACAAAATTCAATAAAACAAAAATATTATTTACTTTCAAATGCTTTTATTTGCTTTTATGAATGAAAAATGAATTTTTAATACAATTATCTGTTATTTCTTTAATTATTTTAGATTTTTACATTTAAGTTGTTAAAATATTGTAAAATTTGTTGAAAGCTGCATTCACTTTTATAAATGTCCTTATGAGATAGATCATTTTTTAGCGCTTTGTAAATTGTATCACTTCATCGAATCAGAAGACTTGCAGTAATTAAGAAATGTAATTTTGTGTTCATAAAAATAGTTAAAATGGCTGTAATTAAAAAGTACGGAAGGTCACGAGCAATAAAACGTCACATAGCTTGAGTGTAAGTGTTCTCTGCTGAATGTCCATTTCATTATTGCAAATTTTTCATGCAAAACACATGTTGATGATTTTGAATTAGCGTTTTTACTAATTAAAAAAATTTGAACACCATCCTAAACCATTTTCAGCAGCAACATCACTACATTTTTAAAAGTACCATTTATTTCATGTACATATTTCATTGCAATTTCAATTTTGTGAAGTTGTTTTAAAGTTTTCAGCGAGTCATCTTATTTCAATTTTATGAAATTTAATCTTACTCTCAACAGTCTTATTTTTAATTTCTTTATATTTTCCATAAAGCATCGTAAACATAAAGGTGAAAGCTAATTACAAAAAAAAAAAATAGCGCTGAATGACTTCCTTAAAAATAACGAGGTAAATAATTTGTTCATTTAAATGTAAATGATTTCACTTCTCTCCATCCGTAGAATAAATTATCCTCATGTAAGCTATCAATACGTATGAAAATGTCTTTCGTCACCTGTCAAGTGACACAAAATGTTATGACCTACTTTGTTTTATTTTCAAATTACATCTTTTCGGGGTGCAGAAACTGTTGAGCTTGTTTCAAAATATTTTAAATAAACATTATAATTTCTAACTTTTTTAAAATAAGTTTTGAGAAAAATTATAATTGATTTTTAAAAGAATTTAAAACTGAGATTTTCATTTTTTTTTTCTTTTTTATCTGTCAATTTTTCTCATTTAAAAAAAAATAAAAAGATTTTCAATGAAAATTTTGGACATGCTACGAATGATTAAAAAATGTAAAGATACCTGAAAAATACTTTGATCTTTCCTCTTAATAATAACATAAGCACTTAGACGATAAAGATGTTTTCATCAAGTTTGGTGTCTCTTTCGTCTCTTTTTTAGCAATCTCATGAAGGTACCTCTATAAGTCTTATTAATTAACCCATAGTTGGGGAGAGAAGAGGTGGATACATAGATTTCCTGTGGGTATTTGTACTAAGTGAATATAACAAATCTGAATGATATTTGAATTTGGTCCTCCAATTAACAATTCCGAATCATTATCCATTACACCACCTGCACATCCAAGCTTGCGACACTTGGTATTCCCAAGTGGTCACCCATCTAAGTACTGATCAGACTTGGTGTTGTTTAACTTTGGGGATTGTATGGGAATCAGTTTTTCAGTGTGATGGCTGTAAGCTATATGAGTTTCATAAGAATGGTTTCAAGAACATAAAGACTTTTAACAGCCTCCTAAGATATCAAATCTGTTAAGAACTAATGCGATAACAAGTTTACTCTTAGAGAACCTCCATGGAACAAGCAGCAGCACTTACTGTTAACAACCTGCTACCAAATCACAGGAAATCGCTAGAGTTTCTTCTGGGGTCTTCATCTCTGATTGTTTTGGAGACAGATGGTCGATAAGCAAATTATGAAGTTGGTGGTCATTATTATAAGTTTATTATATAAATGTGTGTATATATCGACATTATGTATCTGGTTTAGATGTTTGTACAAGATGGCAAAATGAGTTATTAGCAATGAAATTCATTTCTTAGCTAATATGTGCAACAAAAGGAAAAGATAGCATGTGGGGTTGATTGATACCCAATTAGTGGCAAACACAGAAAAGAGAGAGAAGATAAGATGTAAAATCCGTATTGAACAAATGACAGTTGAAATGAGAAATTGCAAATTTGTGAAAGTGTTAATTTGAGTAACAAGTTTTATATTTAGGATTCAAATTTGAAACTTGAATATAATGCACTTTTTTCATTTTTATATAAGGAAATTCTCAATTTGTTTTAAAACTTTTGAATGTATTTCTCAAATGTAAAACATAATATAAATTCCATGTTTGGTTTATGTGCCATCCTTTTAAAAGTATTTTATTTTGGGATTGTCAGTAACAGTACTTCACTTTTCCAAGAACAAACTATTCCAGCAGATAGTGCCAGTCATAAGCAAATATTCATTCTGCCTGCAAAACATTTGTGGGGTGGGTGGCATTGTTGTTGTTATTTATTTATTTATTTTGTGTTATCTGTATGTATTTCTTATCCTAGTCTGGCTGATGCCAACCAGGAGGTATGTGAGAAGTCAGTAGTTTCTCTCCCACCACACCATTCTACACCTCTTTCTAATCTGTCCTTGCTTTCCTGATATATGAACTGAAGAATTTTTTGTCCTATCTCTTGTTACTCTTTGCATCTTAGAGTGGGTAGAAAGTACAGGGGATAGTCTTTTGCTTCTTCTGAGGCTTCTGGTTATTCTATGGAATTGTTTTTTTTTTTGCACTCCCTTGAACTCTGTTTAATATTGAATTCTCTCTCTAACTTGGATCATTTCAGCACCAGTCATGCCTATTTTGCCATTTTCCTCCATTCTGCCTCACCTGGCATATATCTTAATATTAACAGGAGGAGATCTAATGTAACTCTGTTGGACTGACACTATTTACTTTCTTTCGATTCCACTATACTTAAGACTCTTAATAAGTTTTGCTTCCCATCTGTATGCTTTGAATCCCCATCTTTGTTGGGATGTATTATTGCATGAATTTGTCTAATTTTAATGAACTAGTTTTCTCCCTTCATGGCCTTTTTAAATGAGGGCAAGATGAAAGTGAGGTAATACTAGTTTTGCAGTCTATCTTCCTCTTTAATGCTTTCTGGTCTATGCCCTCTGTTGAACAGTCTTTTTTATTTAAAGACCACTTGTGAATAAGACATTTTCCTAATTGTAACATTAAATAAATTTCATTAGGAAACACTCTCATGAATGAGATTAGAAATTTTATTTTATTTTTTTTTTTTTGTTACCTTCAACTTTCAATGTAATTAGTACCTACAAGCAGTTTGTTGACATCCTAAATTGTGGAATAACTTCTTTCCTAGTCTTGCAGGTGATTTTCTTTTGATGAAGCCTTTTATATTTTATAATACTTTGATTACTTGTCTGAGTATTTATTATATTTTGACATTGCAGAATATTTTCTTAGGTGAAACTAGTTGATATTTAAAGGTGCTTTGGATGGTAAAGAATGTAGCTCTTTCATTTAGAATTTTCAGATCGTCCTTATATTTGTATTACTTTTACCAACATGTTTGGAATGGGAGGGGGCTCCATGTGAAGATTGTCATTGTTAGGTGGAGGAGGTAAATTTTAGTTAATTCTCTTGGAATGTGAGCTATGAATTCAACTGATGCTAAAAGAATTTTTTTTTTTTTTTTTTTTAAATATAAAATTTGTTTGCAATTTGTCTGTGTTAATTGAAAAATAGCAATTTAAAAATAGACCATCCAAAGTTTTTCAAATTCATTATTTTTTAATTGTTTTAGAATTTAAAATTTTTGAAAAACAGTTTTCAACTTTGTTAATACTATATCAGCATATTTTTAAAATGCTAATGATTTCTCAGTGGATCATACAAAATCTCTTTTTTAAGTTTAAATAATTAATTTAGCTTTAAAATGATACATTTGATAAGACAAAACTACAATTTTAATTTGTTACCCTAAATATGTTTTAGCATGTGTTAGCACTGATTAATCCAAACCTGCTATTTTTCCTTAGATGATCAATTAAAATAATTTTTACACAATTACTTGCAGAAAATCTTTTGCTTTACTTACATTGTATTTGTAAAATTCATTGTTCAATAGTTCTTAGGAAATATTTGAAATTCTGTATTGCTTCAACCTTGGTTAGTAAACTCTACCTATTTAATTCAAAATGTTTGCCTTCATTTATAGCAGAAAGAAAACATCTCTTATTAAATGCTATGATCTATTCACAGAAAGTACAAAAATTTTGTTTAATGTTAAGCATGTCTCAGCCTTTGTTTCTTTCAACCAGTCTTAATTTTGTAGTACTCAGGCCTATCACTCCAGCATTGTACTGAATTTAACAAGTATTGAACAATAAACAATGGAATTTCACTTCACTTCTGAAAGATTAACCAGCTAGTAAAACTTTCTGGCTGTTAGTTTCTTTGACAAATAAGCATATTGCTTTTGATTAGACAACTTGAGGAAAAAAAAAGGGTTTGATTATCATATAGTAGTTAGATAATTAAATCATGAAAATTGATTTATTTTTATTATAAACTCATCAGTTTGAATATTACTTTCTTTTATTTTTTTAGCAGTGAGCAATTTTTCTGTTGTGGAAGTCGTTGAATATCAATTTGAAATAAACAGTAGTATAAATCTGTTACTGGCGATATTAAGTAATATTGAATACAACCTATTCAAAATAATGCTACTAGTAAATTTTAAATAAAACATTTTAAACTTGATATTTTCCACCTATTTTTCTTAATATCTTGTTTTAACCTGAAAATCAGTGTTAACAAAGCATTCCATAATCCTAAATTTTGGTGTCTTTTGCTTGAAAACTTTCAAGCTTTATGTTCAATGCAATTTGACTAGTTTTATTATTTAAATGTTTTAATCATCAAATAGTTTTTATAATTAAGCTTACAAATTTGTCATGTCTGTTCCTTGTATTTATCCAGAAAGTTTTAGTATAGTAAATAACTATCATTGAAATATTACAGTAATTAATTTTTCTTAAAAATAAAGTTATCTATATTTTGAAATATTATTGCAAATGTACCTTTTTCTATAAATTTTCAAATGAATTATTGTTTTAAGTGGTATTTAAAAAAAAAAAAACAAAAAAACCTTAGATTTACTGAATTTTCCAAAATTTCAGAGAGTTGTAAAATATTGATTCTATTCTGGTTTAGTTTAAAACTTAATTTTAAACATATTTGTGTCATTAGGTATCTAAATAAAAATAAAAAACAGCAATACAAAAAATAATGAAGTTTGTAGTTTCTGGGTTACAATTTTTTCTTCTTGATATACAGTTATACTTTAACATAGTAATTAAATCCGTTTTAAATGGTATAGACAATCATACTTTTCAAGCATGCAGCAATGTTATTGCTTACTATTTAATTTTAATTACCTCCCTTTGATCAAATGTTTGAAAAAAATATGTTGGTGATAATCTACCAACTCAAATTGACAGTCTTTCTCCTCGGTAATTAAATTTGGACTTAAAACCCTTAAAAATTGTCTCTGTTACAAGTCTGACATAATTTCTCTTGCTAAAAATCAATAGTGACTGTTTAATCTCATTTTGTTTCCTATTTTAAAATTTGACCTATTTTTCTCACCAGTGCATGGGACTGCCTAAGTATAAGACATTTGGGCACAGAGGAAATAAGATTTATTTTGTTGTTGCAATGAGATAAACTTTATTTTGAAATAACCAACTCTTGATATTAAATAAACTTAATTTGTTCTTTGCTTTAAAATAGGTTCATGATATAACTTAATATTTGGAGCTGTATACTTGATTTCCTAATCCAGGCTCAACACAGTTTTGATAAAACTTTTACTATTAAGCATATTTTAAATATTCTAGCAATTGCTAACTGCAGATTTTGTAATATTTGACATTCAAGCTTTTTAAGTAGCAAGTTTTGTTCCTACCCACTCCACTTCAAATTCATTTGAATTCAGAAGGGAGGAAAGTGCAAGTATATTTTGGTCTGTATGTGTGTATAAGAATTTATATCATTTGCCGGGCCAGGTAAAAAGAAAAAAAAAAAAGAATTTCAGTGTAATAAATTCAAACCAGATGTTTGTATTTTAATTCTCAATCCTAATCTGCTAATGAATTTGTATCTCAAACTTGTATGTAGTTTCTATTATTAGTATTCTTAATATTAATAATAATAATAATAATAAATTACTCATGAACCTATGGGAAAATGTATTTTGTGACCACCTGTAGAGGCTGTATGCTTTTATTTTTTTTGTCAAGGATGTGTTAGAATTTGCTTTGTGTGGGACAACATTGTAGTTTAGTCTTGTTTCATTGTCTCTGTCCTCATCTTAGTTCCCCCTCCCCCCATTGTTATCAGTTGAGGTTGGCCAACAGGTCATCATCAGGCACACTTGTCCCACGTGTGCCTAACCAAGCAGCTTGTCTTATCAAATATCCTTTGTTCTGTTTTGCTACCCTCCAGTTTTCCCCCATCTGCCCCCAATAGCAAGAGCCCTTGCCTATTTGAATCTATTGTGACAATGCTTCTTAGTTCATCTCATCTCTACCTGTCTAGCAGATGTCCAGTGGAGCCTCTTAGGTGCTTGAGGCTGCAGTAGCCTTTGATAAGACTCCTTTCACCTGTTCTTGGTATCCCCCCTTCTTCTTCCTCTCTGTTCCTTAATTTGTGACTGACAAGCATGGGAGGAGGGGCTTCTAACTTAAGCAGGTGGAGAAGGTTGGGAAAGGAGCTGGTAAGAAGTGATTATTTAGATCTTGCAGCCTGTCAGCTCCACACGCCTGAAGTGTGCAAAGTGCCCTCCCTCACATCAGTGTTTGGACTAGTAGTAGTGGTAGTAGTAATGCTTAGACAGGTAAATCAGGTTAACTTGTTTGCTGAGTGAAAATATTTTTCTATCCCAACTTTAATTTCACAAATAGTAAATAATAAACTTTTTAATGTTCAGCAACATAATGTACCATCAATATTATTTTTCACTCGCTTCATTTATCTGTAGCAAACCTTTATAAAGCTACCTGAATTTTACCAGTTTGTTTATGACACACAAGAGGCAGCTGAAAAGTTCTCGCTTTGACCCATTTTTCAAAATATGACCAAATGATGAAACCTCAAAATCCCTTCTTGGTTAGGTGGAGAACTTCTCAGCACCTTGTTAACTAATAATGTAAGTTAGTACTATATTTTATTTTAATCTTTGTATACTGTTCATAAATTTCAACTTAAAAATTTACAAATGAATTCTCATTATTTGACATTATTATTTAAATAAAAGTTGCTGAAGATTTTTAACATCAAAACAAATAATTAGATTTTACTTAAGACTTAAATTTCTATTTTCAATATTCCAATTTTTATCTTGATCTCCATCTTCAAGCTATGACTGTATTGAGTGGCGCTTTACTGCTGCTTGTTTTGAAGTAATTTATTAGCTGTTGCTATTGTCCCCTCCGTATACAGGTGCTCTTGTTCCTTCATTCAGTCTGGCTGACTGACACCTGAGGCCTGTTGTTCATTCCACGTGGCATAGGAGAATAGCATACTTGGTATCTAAGCACAACTAGAACAAAGGCATCATTAAGTAACTTAAATGATTTTTAGACACCTGTTTGATAAGTTTTGCAGTTTTTTTTTTTTTAGTTGTTAGGAGTGTCTGCAAATAAGGTAGTCATCATCCTGACTGTATCACAAATCTTAATACATATACTGCTTTTTGACAACACCTGGAAGCTTTATCCTTTTGTTTCTGCATTTAGTTATTTTAATATGTAAATAGATTTATTTATTGCTAGTGTGATTTTGCATCAAACATTCCTATATAGTAGTTAAAACGTTGTAGCAAAGTATTTACGTCCCTGATTATTTTGTATTGGCAAAGTTTTTCAGTATGAATGTTCAAAAGGTTGAATACAAAACTTGAATGTAACAATTTCATATTTTTGCAAGAACTATTTATTTATCACAAAGATGTAAGTGAACATAAATTTTGTGTTATGAAAATGAAGAACTAGTTTTAGAGAATTGAAATAGATTCAGTAAACTTAATGACAATTTTTCCCCTTACATTTTAAATATTAATGTACCAAAAAAATAGTACAAGTTTAGACCAGCTTTTATGTGCATTAACTTTTATCTAGTTTATGGTCTGAAAAACTAATTGTTTTCTTTTTCTGTATTTACTTGCCCTAACTTATGTATGACCCTTTTCTTAAATGAAATGTTTGATATTGAACTGATTTATTCTTAAGCTTGTTAAACTGTAACAAATTCAAAAGGGATCTAAATTAGAATATTCTATAAGCGGCATGTCAAAAATATTTACTAACAGAAGGTATTGATTGCTTTCAGCCCCAAACTGCTATTTTAAGTGAGAATTGGTAAACTGATTTCTCATCTATAAAATTAATTTTTGTACATTTTTTTCTTTAACACATTAGAAATCCTAATAGAATATAGTAAATTCTATTTTTGACGTGGCTTAGAAGCAAATGAGAATAAAACAACAAAAACAAAACAAAAGAAACGTTTTGCATTGACAATATAAATGAGGTCTTTCTTGAGATAAGCAAGTAAACTGGAAATTGAAAACTAACGCCATTCATTCTTCCGTATTTGATAGCGTAAGTTTGTTCCATCGCCAGGTTCATTGGAAAGAATCATTTTCGAACTAGTTTTCGTTCATCACAAAATTTCATGTTTACTTTCTGATCTTTGTAGATCAGATATTCACAATAATAATAATAAATGTGATGGTCGTTGCTACCAGGAATCCATTGTTTTGAAAGAAGGATCGAGATTTAATGATGTTGCTTATTATTAAAATTCAATACACAAGTTTTCGCCCTTTTTTTTTTTTTTTTTAAATTTTTTTTTAAAGAATTAAAAGTGCAAATTAAATATTGAAATTTAGTACAGTTTGAATAGAATAAGAAATAAGCGGTGTTATGAGATGCGTAGGTTTTTTTAAATTTTATATAGGTGTGCTGGTATTCCAGGGTTAACATTAACAACAACGAACTTGAGTGCCCACCACCTTTTTTTTTTTTTTTTTCTTTAAAAAAAAAAAGAAAAAAAAGTGAACTACCACTGCAACCCTTTGCCTCCACATTTCTTCCGATTGTATTTTCAACGCGTGTTGCCAGGCATCATTTGGTCCAGATGATTAATTTTGTCAGTTCAGCCCCACTCCAACTTTCTGCAAGCTGAAAAGTAGTCGTAAAAAAAAAAAAGTTTCAGTGGTCAGTCTTTCGTAGAACCCGCCCCTTTGGCAGCTTGATATTTCATCCTGTCAATTTTCTCGGCCACTCCAAAGAGGCCAAACTCGTTGTGATTTTTACCTTATTGACAATGCTGTACATACCAATTCATTTGTGGGTGTGAACCAACGGACACACTGGAAGCACTTTGAAGTCTAATTCTTATAAGTAAGCTATTATTATTATTTATTATGCGCAAAAAAAATAAGTTTCTCAAGCAAAATGTTTTGTTTTTGTTCATAAATGTAAAAAAATTAAATCAGATTTTTGATTAGGAGGAATGCCAGCGATTAAAACTAATTGTTTTTTTTTCAACGACATTGATGTTTAATATCCGGACCTCTAAGAACGTGTTTTTAGTAGTTTTTTTTTTAGTTATTTGTGTTCACTATCGATTTGTTGAACAATTGTATTTGATTTCAATAGGGTAATTTAATAAGTGGAATCTGTCAAATTATTCTGAACTACCTGTTATCATATGGGTGTTACTGTTAAATTATCATTTTTCTCTTGAATAAAAAGCATTTGTAAACATTGTAGTTGATAACTAACCGAGGGGGGGGGGAAAAAACTTTGTTATGATTTGCCGTTTCCTTTTGTGTACGTGTGTTCGAGCTGTCAGTGAAACTTTCGTACTGGCTATGCTTCACTTGCTCTTCTGTCCATTCATCCAGGGCCCCGGGCTAAACTACGGCCTTATATGGGGGCTAACTGTTTTGCATATACCTACCTGACGGCAGGTGCATCTCAGGGGATGGGAAGGTCGCTTGACAGCTGAATTCACAAAAAAGAAAATTTCACCTTTTTAACAAAGGAAAATTCGTGTAGGATTGAAGGAAGTACATTGAGAACTTCATTCCAATGAATTTGGACGAAATTCTTGAATATTGCTACTTAAATGAGGTAATTTGCCGTTAAATTTGTGAATGAAGGTGAAGTAAATAATTATCTAAATTTATCAATATACCTAGAAACATTGGTAAAACGTAGGTCTGAATTTTAAAATCTATATCCGTTGGAGACTTGACAATAAATAAAATAACATTCAGCTTCGTGTGTAAAAACTGAATTCATTTGCAAACAACAGCTTAAAACGTTTTCTTGGGTTTTTAATATCCTTCTTGCTTTGGGTTCCTATAGTTTTTTGACTAAAATCCTCAAACCGCGCCGCGAAGGTGGTAGTATTTAAAACTTTCACTTACTGTTGAAGAATGAGAATGTATGTATGTATACGATCGCACGTGTCTTTTTATATATAAACCGGTAGGGGTAAAGTACTTGCTGTTAGATTCGTTTATTTCCCGTTCTATCAGTTGATAGTTCTTTAAATTTAAATTCTCAGTATCCCTAAGTATTTTTATTAACTATCTCCGTTCATTTATTGGATGGAAAAGTTAAGAAAAATTCTTTACAAACAATTGGTCTGTCTGTAACTTGCCACGAATAAGTTTTAAACTTTAAAATTACTTTGTAAAAAAAAAAAAAAAAAAAAAAAAATGTATTTCTCTGTAATACTTACTTGGTTTATTTGTTGTGATTATTTATTTATATTTTTACATATACACACACAACCAACCAATTACACGAATGAGGCAACTCAATAAAGTGTATCCATACCGTTTAATAATCCTTTTTGTTTCTTTTTAAAGTTTGTCACTCACTCAACAAGGTGAAATGTACAATCCTTTTTTGTTTCCCTTCCCCTGATGTAGCCGTACATTTGTGTGCGTGTGTGCGTGCACACACAAACTACACAACTAGCTGCCGCAGTTATCCTCTTCGTTTGAATATCTTTCGTTGGCTTAGCGATAACAGATTCTAAATAATGGTCAACTAGCAATTTATATTCTTTTTTGAGCAGTAGCAGTACTTACCCTCTCTTGTACGTGTACCAGACCTAAACTGTCAATTTTCTTTTACATTGTTTTCGTTAGTTTCTAATTTCGATTTAAACATTTTTAATTAGTCCGATGGTTGTTTTACTAAGTAGTTTTACTTTTTTCTCCGTAAACATTTTTCCTGGTTTTGAAAGATTCGGTGAGTACCGAGACCCCAACTCTGCACAGTTCGACTAAGGAAGAAGCAGCAGAAAACAACTGCTGTCTTTGCGCACTTGCCTCTTCTTATGAGGATTAACAATCTTGATCGTCTTGAAACCGCACGTCCTGAAAGTGACTACCCCCCTCCTTTACCGATACCGACCAGCTTCCTTCAGCTCTTAGTCGTGAGTACCTGTGTGTGTATGTGTATGAGAGACGGAGATCTCCACCGAAATTACAGCAGAAACTAGGAGAAAACGAACATTTTAAGTTGGATTAATGTTTTTTTGTTCCCCTCTCTAAGTAATATCGTATGTTTTCTCCAGTTGTGGTATTAAGTGACTGATGAAGGAAAGTGAGGAAGATAGATGTAGGTATGTATGTAGAGGGAGAGGTTTTAAAAAAAAAAAAAAAAAAAAGTTGGATACACACGAGCGTGCGCATACAGAAAAGTGAAGTGAAAGAAGAATGGAAGAGAGAGAAAGAGGAGCAAAAAAGAAAGTCCCATATATGTGTAATGCAAGTAATTATCATTTTTCCAGCTCTGTCGATCACGTGTATATGGGGGCGGAGCCAAGTGATTGAAGCCGCCACCAGACCGAGGCTGCTGGAGAGACAGCGACCAGCTACACTGTAGTGCAGGGAACGGAACGGTACACTAGGAGGATGCGGTTGCGTATTGCAGCAGTATTTCCCATTCTTTGGATGTTAATTATTCTCAAGCAGGTTAGTATTAAGTTTTACAGAACACAAAATCTTTTACTTTGTTTAAGTTTTCTCTTGCTAGTTAAAAAAAAACTGCCATTTTCCTCTTCCTTTTAAAAGAAAAAAAATGTTAGTTACTTTTCTTAATCTTTCTGCGGCCGCTATTTTTTTCCTTTTTGTTGTGTATAGTGCGTGTGTGAAATAGTAAAATCCCGGATAAAGAATTGTTAGTTCTATTACTGTTCTTTCACTATTTCACTTGAGTTTTATTCTCATTATTCTGACTTTGCTAAAAAAATTTTTTTTTTTTCATATTTAAACTTTCTCTGCTTTAATTCGGCACGAGTGCGTGTTGTTGTACAAGACATGTTTCCTTGTTTGTCTGTTGGCACAACCAAGTAAAGCAAACCAACCTCTTTTCTTTATTTATTTTTGAAAAAAAAATCCTCTTAATTTCCTTCTCTCCTTTCTTTGTTTGTTTTTATTGTCTGACAGTTCTGGTCTTTTATGTCCGGAAAAATCTTCTAAAAATATTTTTTTTTTTCTTTTTCTGTTCAGGTCTCTGGCTCAGGAGTGTTCCAGTTACGACTGAAATCCTTTCGGAATACCCAGGGATTATTAGCAAACGGCAACTGTTGCAGCCTATTAAAAGATGGAAGCTGCGCCTCACCTTGCAGCACCTTTTTTCGGATATGCCTTACCCATTTTATGGCCAATATAATGCCGAACACCAAATGTTCATTTGCGACACGATATACACCCGTACTCGGAAATAATTCTATTGATTTCTCTAGGGACGTACACAACTTTACCAACCCCATGTTGCTCCCCTTCGATTTTTCTTGGCCGGTAAGTTTTTATTTATTTTTAACATGTTGAAATCTGTTTTAATCTATTGATGATACGTAGATATTTTTAGTTTGATTTTTCTGTTATAAATTTATTAGTCGTCAAAAATTTTCGTCTGAAGAGGAACTAGCGTATTGATTGCGTGGAGAAAACTTCGATGTAGTAAGTCTGTTTGGTGATAACTGATTTTCAGCTTTCAACTCTTTCGTAGTAAACATTGGAAAGAAGTAGAACAAAATTGCTTCGCTGTATAGACGATAGAGTAGAGTGTTATTTGTTTGGTTTTTAATTTGTCTATTAGTGTTTTTTCTTATTTACTAGATTGTTTAACAATTAGTCAAGCCATTGGCTGTATCGATTCGTACCCAATAATATTAAATGTGAGTCAGTTGGCTGGAAACAGCTTGTGCTTCTCTACCCTGATCGCTTGGAGTGGCTCACACACGCACACTGTGCCCGTCGTTGAGTTTTTTTAGCACCATCCAACAACACATTTAGAGACAAAAGGAAAAAAAAAAAAAAAGCGAAAAGGGAAAAAAAGAAGCCCTATCTCACTTTTTATTTCTCACTTTGTCTCGTCGAAAACAAAGATCTAATTTCTATTACCTGATTATTCAATTTTTCTTCGCTTTTTTCCCCCCCGTAGGGTACCTTTTCGTTGATCATAGAGGCATGGCATAACAACACTCGACATGGTCCATCCTCCGGTAAGTTTTGCAAAGCTTTAACTATTTCTCTATATACAGTCTCTACCTGCAATATTTGATTTTTGAAGAAATACGCACCAGCGTGTTTTGTTGTTTACCTGTGGAAGGGTGGGTAGACAAGCAGGCAATTGTGCCTGGTATCGCATTTTCATATTTTTATTTTAGAATAATTCAGAATCCTATATCTGTTTTAGTCGAAAAAAAAAAAAATATATATAATATATAGCGCAAACGTGTATCGCAGTGTGTGTGTGGGAGGGATATGCATTTAAAAAGGAGTTCAGCCCCAGGATTAATTAACTACTGACGGCAGTCGTTACTATTACTGCTGCTACTACGAAAATGACGTCGAATTAAGTTTCTTTGTGTTCTCTGAATAATAAATAATATGATGGCTGGGCCTCATTTTCTTGTATCAAGTTTGTCATCTCTGTTTCTTGTAGTAGTAGTAGTAGTAGTAGTGAGTGTTTGGATGACGAAGAAACAATGCCGTTGCTATGGTGACAGGTTTCACTTCTGCTCGGAATATCTTCGGACAACTGGCTTTTCCTGAGCTTTAAAAACAACAAACAGTAAATGTTTTCTCTATTTTTCTTCTATAGTATGCGCATCGTATTTAAATTTGTGTGTGAGTGCTTTCTCTCTCTCTCTCTCTCTCTCTCTCTCTCTAATCAATTCAACCGGCAAACTTCTTCCCCTATCTTTTTACTTTAGTATTTAGCCACACGTGTTATTGCTTAAAAAAAAAAAAAACGATTTAGTCTAATTGAAAACTTCTCACTATTGTTTGCCCCCCCCCCCCCGCACCAAACGACTGTCCGCCTGGTTATACATTAAATCTTCAGACCACGTTATCTCTCTCTCTCCTATTTTTTTTTTTTTTTTTTTTTTTGTCGATACCTTGACTCTTTTTAGTCTTAACTCCTTGGAAATTCCTTTACTCCGTGGTAAAATAAGTCTTGGAGGAAAATAAAATCCACTTAGTAGCGATAATGGGCACTTATGACGAATGCACTCGATTACCTTTCTTCGTTCTTTAACAACTACTCTAATTACAAATTATTATTCCGAACTTTTTCTCATCTCTTTCTGTTGTGGTATGTCTCTGTCTGTCTCTCTCCCCGTAGGGCTACGTGCCTTGGTCCTCAAAGTCACTTCTCTCCACTTAAAAATGACTTTAATCGGCATATTTGGAACTATGGTGATGTTTTTCTCTCTTTTTTTTTTTTTTTTTTTTTTTTTTTTTTTTCCCCCTTTCACTTGGAACGCGCGTTTAGAAGTGTGGTGGGGTTACTACCATCTGTCTAATCCAAGGAGCGGGTGAAGTCTTCCACCCTTCCCCTTTTCGTGAGAGCGTGCTGGTCTGGCCAAAGCTATGTGCTCGCGTGCCTGCCTGACTATTCGTGGCAGTGGTGCCATTGTAAAATGTGTTCTGTTTCCAAACGCAACCACTAGCCCCTACCGAAACTAAAAGACATGAACATTGCAGGGTTATCTATTTACTCGAGACACGTGGGTAGTAATTATTTTCAAAATGGTTTTTCTGCTATGATATATAATGCATGTTCTTGTTACTACTTTAACTTGGTCCAGGTCCATATCTGGCTCGTATGTAAACACAAAGTTTGACCCCCCCCCCGGTCGACAGTTTTTCTTTGGTCACGTTTTTTGTTTTCCTCTTGTTCGTTCTCTCTCCTTTTGTCTGTGTTTTTATATATATATATATATATATATATATATATATATATATATATATATATACACACACACACACCCCGTCGATTTCTGCACCTTCTAACCGTGACTCCAACTGATGTGAGGAGGAAGGAGGTCGAGCAGATAAAAGCAACCCGATTTCTCAGTAAGAGAAGCGACAGGTGGCTTCAGGAGGCGAGTCGAGTTCTTAAATACAATTTGCAGTGTGCAAAACAGGTTGAATGTCACACGGCGCGGCAAGTCAAAACGATAGAATAAAGAACAATAATAGCACGTCTGAGGAGTCGCTGTCTCTCCTTTCCCCTCCCTCAATTTTTCTATATCGTGCTGTGATAACCTTTGCCAGTTTGAAGAAATGAATGATAATAAAATTGCCACGTTCCATTCAAATACCAACATTTAAACTTTGTCTTTGCCTTGTATGTATTTTTTTTTTTTTTTTCCTTCTCCATTCATTATTTTGAAGTGCTACTGTCTTTAGTTAAAACCACTCCAAACTCTTCACATAGTATTCTTTTGTCTTCAAACCAAGGTCCAATTTATTCGTAGGTCAGCTGTAGCAAGTACTTTCTTTGCTCTTCGGGCTGATTGTCAACTGTTGCTTTTGAATTCTATTTGGAATTCACCTTCAGCCAATTCTGAAACTGTTTGCATTAATAGGGCTAAACCTTTACTTTTTTTTTTTTTCTATGCACCCATAAAGTATACTCCCTCCCTCCCAGATATTTTAGTTATAATTTGTAAATATTGATTATTTTATTTTTTTTTCATAATGGATTATTTTCATGCTTAGGTCTTCTGCTGAAAAGTAATTCTCTTGGTCAGTATTTGAAGACTTTGTACTTCCTTCTGTAGTTGTCATGAAATTTTTCTCAATGAAGAATTTTTTTCTTCTCTTCTCAGGGAACACTCAAGAATTGATAATGCGTATGGCTGTTCAGGGCTCACTTAGTGTTGGCATTAAATGGTCAGATTTCAATTATACATCTAACCAAACTGAATTGGAATATAGTTATCGTGCAGTTTGTAATGAACATTATTATGGACCACACTGCACTAAAATTTGTCGTCCCAGGAATGATGAATTTGGGCACTACACTTGTCTTAATGATGGCAGCATAAAGTGCTTACCAGGATGGAAAGGACAATATTGTCAAGAACGTAAGCATTGTTTTCCTTGTAATTTTGACTGTTTTCAATATTACTTACAATTAATTGGTTGGGTAATAATCTGAGGTGGTGCATTTGCCAACATGTCATTGGCATTTTACAAATGTTCTAATATTCTTTAATTTTGTCTTCCGAATAAATTTCATAGTGTGTGGAAGGTTTTAGATTCTGTTCAATGCTAAATTTAATTTAAATGAAAACTAGAAAAACGGGAAACTTTATTGATAAACTTATTTAGGCAGTTTTGTAAAATTTACTGTTAAGTTTGTTTCCAAAGATTTGACACTCACTCTAAGATAAATATTGACTATAATTTTATTTTATAGCGGTATGCCTTCCTGGCTGTCATTCTGAACAAGGGTATTGTGACAAGCCCAATGAGTGCATGTAAGTACGCACCTCTTATTTCCTTCAAAAATTGACATTCTTGACTTCACTTTTATAACATTTTTTCTTTTTAATTTATTTTTTTAAATTTTTTTATTTTATCCATTTTCTGATTTAATTCACATTTCAAAGGAATGTTTTTTGCATATAGTGTTGACATTTACATAGTGCTTTAACCAATGTCAAATTAGTGGATCAAGATGTCTTTCTTGCTGGATGCAGTCATAGAAATCAGTAGCTTCTGTCCAGTTTAATAGCTGTAATCAGCAATGATCTCTTGATCATCGTTAATTAGTTTTCAAGTAATCAGTTCTTTAAAATTTTAATAAAGAACTTGTTCAAACTATGTAATGCTACAAGGAAGCAGCAGCTTTTGGATAAAAAAAAGAAAAGAAAATTCTTACCAATAAAGTTGATGATTTTAAATGCCTATCCAAATACCTTTTTATGTTGGCAGATTTTGTAACAGGTGGTCAGATAGTCTAGCAACTAAATTCTCTTCACTAAGTTTATCTTATAAGTAAGCAAAGCAAGTGTTGATTTAACTATTTTGCTGTTAAAAGCTTATGCATTATTTTTTTTATTTTTTCATTAGATGTCATTTAGGCTGGAAGGGCAAATACTGTGATGAGTGTATTCCTCACCCAAGCTGTCGAGAAGGCACTTGTAACAAATCCTGGGAATGCAACTGTGTTGAAGGATGGGGTGGACTATTGTGTAATCAGGGTAAATAAATTTTTTTCTTTTAAATTGTAATATTTTATTTTACAATTGTATTTTCATTATAGATAAAAACTCTGGTCAGGTTTTATTATGTAAGTGCTTTTTTTTTTTTTTTTTTTTTTTTTTTTTTAAATTTAGCCTTAACCAACTGTCTTAAATTTTCAGGATATATTTCTGTGATCAATATATTGTTTGAGCTTATAATATCTACCCTGAAAATATTGGGCATGTCATGTTTTATATAAACAAAATGTTCATCTATAAATCTCGGATATCAGCTGTAGAAACATGATTTTCAAATTTTTTTTTTTTTTTTTTTAAATACTTATTTTTAACTTTAGCATTATTTGCAGCAGTTTTTATCTCTTTCTAGAGATCATCTTGAATACTGTTTCCATAATCATAAATTTATTTTAATCATGGACCACATGTTTTCTATCAGATTAACATTTGGAGAGACTTGGGTCCATTCTTTTAATTTGGTATTTGAAGCTTAGGGAGGGAGCAATAGTCAGTTTTTCAGAATGTGAAGGATCATTGTATTGCAAGAATGTCCTTTTAAGATTTGAGATGTATACTAGTTAATGTTACAGTAATTCACTGTATTTATCTTGAGACTAACTCTGAAGGGACTAATTATTTTACTGCTTATGTCAGAAAACCAGTTTCTTTCCCCACTATTGACTTCTGAATGGCCAACTGATTGTCTATGAAGGAGCCCAAATTCTCACCCAGCCATTAAATCCATTCACTGTTCTCTATTCATTGATAAAATTTATTGTTTTCATGTACTACTTCACCCAACTTACATTTTTTTCCTTGTTTAAGGTGGTAGTAGTTAGGTTTCTTTCATGTTTTTTGCACATGTCCTTAATATTCAGTAACTTTTCTGTTTGCTAAACCAACTTCTTTAAATATTCTCTTCTTGGTTATTCCAATTTTTTCTTTTTGTATTTTATTTTTCTTAAATCTTAATATTTTTTCTTGTTCTAATAATGCCACTGTTTCTTTTAATTGTTCTATGATCTCTGAACCTCTTGGTAATTTTGTATACTGATGCCATCACGATAACTTATATCATTTCTCTTTTTGAAATTGCGATATTTATAGATCAGAAATATTAACTGAAATGTTAATGTTACACTCCTCAAATTTCATAAAATCTCCACACCAAAAATTATTTTAAATATTTCTAATAAAAAGATTATTTGGTATATTTATAAATTTCTTTATATCCTGAAAACTTGATCAACTGATGGTGGTTAATTGTGAAAACATTAGCTTTCATAAAACAATCTGACATTAGTATAATGTATTTTTAATCATTCAATTTATATGTAAGCATTTGTATTAGCAACTGCCTACTTAAACTGAACAATTTGAATGTTGCAAAACTGCTTTTATTTTTAATATATTTTCAATCTGCTTTATTCTTTCTTTTTCTTGAAAGATCTCAACTATTGCACTCATCACAATCCATGCAAGAATGATGGTACTTGCACCAATACAGGTCAAGGAAGCTACACTTGTACTTGTCCAGATGGTTTTAATGGTACCAACTGTGAAATCAAAGTTGACAATTGCCAGCATCAGCCATGTCTAAATCACGGAACTTGTGAAGTAATTTCTTTTTTTCTCTTCTCTCGACTTTCCCATTGTTTTAACTATTATGATTTTATGACAATTGTCTATTTATTTTTTTCTTTCTTTCATTTATAGGATACTGGCACTGGTTTTCAGTGTCGCTGTGCAAAAGGATTTAGTGGTAAGCAATGTGACATCCAGGCAGTATCTTGTGATGGCAATCCTTGCCGAAACAATGGAAAATGTAGAAACATTGGTGACAGTTACTTATGTGAATGTCAACCAGGTTTTTCAGGACCTAATTGTGAATTGGAAATTAATGAGTGCTTATCAAGTCCATGTAAAAATGGTAAGTCTTTTTTTTTTTTTCTTTCACACACACACATGTATCTATATATATATATATATATATATATATATATATAATTCCTTTTAATTTGGATTAAAGGTTAAACTGAAGATGAATAAATTTGTCAATAACTAAAAGGTATTTAAATGCCTGTTTGTTATATGATCTATAAATATTTTGCTACCCTCAAAATTTAATTGTTTTGAAGATGGTGACTGTTAAATCTAAATGTTTCTTATTTTGTGAATATTTTCTGAAGTCTCATGATCATTTTCATGATAACTGATTTTAAGCTTTAACCTCAACAAATGAGCAGATAATACAAAGTTACTTGATATAAAATTTGTAGCTTATTTACATAGGTTTTGTTTTTGTTTTTTCATCAGGTGGACGCTGTGTTGATGAAATGAATGGATTTCGCTGTGTTTGTACTCCTGGATTTAATGGTCAAACTTGTGAGGAAAATGTGAATGATTGTTCTAAAAATCCCTGTCTTAATGGAGGTACCTGTACAGATAAAGTGAACGATTTTGTATGTCGTTGTGTGCCTGGATACGTTGGCACTTTATGTGAAGTGGCAGTGAATGACTGTGAGATCCGTCCTTGTGCCAATGGTGGTACATGCCAGGATCGGAACAATGACTTTGCTTGCATTTGTGCTCTTGGATTCACTGGAAAGGATTGTACCACTAATATTGATGACTGCTCACCCAACCCTTGCAGACATGGCAAGTGCAAAGATCTTGTTGCTGGATATCAGTGCTTTTGTAATGATGGCTACACTGGTCATAATTGTGATCGTGTTGAAGGGAAAAGTCCTCCACATAATACTACAAGCCCAATGGCTACTGTAAACCAGCGTAAAGGTTTAAAGGAAGAGGAAAAAGAAGAGTCACTTTCTGTCATTCATTTGGGGCTTATTATTTGTCTGGGAGCTGGTGTACCTCTTGTGCTGATCATTATTGCAGTAATTGTGATGTTATTACGACACCGACAACATCACTTCCGAGAAAATATGCAAAAAGAGAATGAACAAAATAAGTTCAATAGCAAATGCATGGAGACTGATATCTTTACAACAATCCCATCTGCCAGCTCTTCAGACAAAATAACCAAAGATGAACTTGAATGTTCAAACAGGTTCAATCCAGGACAGATTTATGACAAATCAGCAAAGATCTTATTAACAAAACACAATAATACAAAAGACCCTTGTCACAAACCATGTAATAAAATGTTAACACCAACATTAAATACTGAAGTTGGGTAAGTATCTTTAATTTTCAATGTTTTATAAGTGAAAAATGATATTAATTTGGAATTGAATTTTGATATCTGTAAATATTGAGAAAAATTTAATAGAATTTTAGTAGTTCAAAACTTTCCACATTTTGTTAAAGAAATTGGTTTACTGAAAATCTTTTTGAAAATAGTTTTTAGCCCTTAATGTTAAGAGATTTGCATTTTTGCATTTCAAATATTTTAAAAGTTTGTGTAAAAACGTGTGACTATTAACTAAGATTTTCATCTTTGCTCAATAATGGTCCTTATAATGTTTTGAATTTGGTTTTTATTCTTTATTTGATAATGGGTGATGCACAATTCAGTGTTTTTTTTTTTTTTGTTTTTTTTTTTTTTGTTTTTTTTGTTTTTTTTGTTTTTTTTTTTTTTTATAAGGGAGGCTGTTGTGATGGAAAGGAATCAGCTTTCACAATTTGAAAGCTTTATTTATAAAGTGAAAACATTGAATGTTTAGCTTTGCTTCTTAGATGGTTGTGCAAATGTTGCCATTTCTTTTTGTTTCAGTTATTCATTGACTAGTCACTGTTACATTTTCATCACCTAGTTGTAATCATAGCTAGTGAGTGAAAAGTTTTATGAACCTTTTGTGATGTTTTTACTCCATTTTCTTTTTTCTTTACTTGGTTTACTGTTAGTCTTCTGTCGTATTGATCTGTATTATGTCCTTTATCATTATTGGATAGTGTTTCATTGTCAACTTTAATGTGAAATGAAAGCTGAAAAACCTAATTACTTGACAAAGATGGAACTTTGTGTGTGGCAGGTATTGCTTGCTTCATCTTTTGTGTGTGTGAAAAAATATATTTTAGTGATACGAAGAAATAAACTGCACTTGTTTTACTTCATTTCTTCCTTCTCTCTCTCTCTCTTTTGCTGGAAAAATGTACCATAATCCTAACTTTTGTTGATAGTCATGTGTCAAGCCTTTAACAATAGCTGATGCTTTTATATTCTTCCTTTTTTTTTTTTTTTTTTTTTTTTTTTTATAACTTGGCTTAAATTAAATTGACTTTCTTCAAATTGATAAAATTCTGATTGTGCATTATATTTGTAGTCATCAAACGTAAGTTTTCATAGTACATTAGTTTAAATTTATCCTGAAAAGTTCATCCTTGTGGCTTTACTTTTTTTTTTTTTTTTTTTTTTTTTAAACTTATGTTAAAACAGATATGTGAAATTAACTGATCCCTGTCTCTATTTGAATGTAAATGCTTGACTTGGAAATAAGTGGTAAATGACACAAGCCTTTTGCTTTTTTGAGCAAAGCAGTAAAATTGCTAAGTTATGTGGAGTGCGCATATGCTCCACTACTTCTAAGCAGAAAGTTGGAAAGCAACATTTTGATCCTAAGCACAGTTCACATACTCCAAATGATTATCTATATGTAAATAATGTAATTGGTTTTGGAAGGTACTATAGTAGATAGCATAAATATCAGATATTAATTCTGTAAAAAAAAAAAAAAACCTAAGTTCTGGAAGTTTTAAGTATTTTTATTCTCATAGGAAGCATAAGAAATTTGCAAAACTAATTTTGTAAAGTAGATTTATTTCTAATTTGCTTGATCCTTTCTGTTATAATTAAATTTGTTTTTATTGTATGACAAAAACTATTTATAATTGTATTTTAACAAACTATATTAAAAGTTTAGTGCACATGTTTATATCTTTTTTTTCTTCTTTCTTTGCAGGGAGAGCAGTATAAAAGTTGAAAAAACACACCTAAATATCAGTGACACTCTATTAAAAAATGAGCAAGCACAACGGCTCATGTTGAACAATGAACGTCCGCATGTACTAGCTACACAAGTTTGATCCAGTCCACCTACCTACAGTCTTCAACATGCTATTAAAATGGCAAAAGGATCTAATCTTAAGTGCCTTTTATTTCTATTGTACAGAAAAGCAGCATTTCTAGATACAATTTGAGATAGTATCTTTTGTGGGAGATAGTTCCTCTCCCTGGCACAGGAGTGAATCAGTGATGCCTTCAACTTGATGCTGTGATGTCTCATAGGAGCTAAGCACTTGACAATACCTTGTACTTCAACAGAATGTTGTGTACAAAGCATTGAGCTGTTCGATTCTATTGGCTTGATATGAGAGGGGAAGCTCCATCTGGACTACGTACAATGCCTAAGAATAATCCTCCAGTTTTGCATAGTTTGTCTGGAAAACTGCCAATCCTGGATGTTATAAATCTGTCATAGTGACAGGAGCATCAAATATTGCAGCATTATTTAGCTGCCATGCGTTGTGGATCTTATTTTACCTTGTTGAGGGTGTCATTTGTAAAGTGAGATAATCCTAATCTGTCTCAAATTTGATGCAGGTTTGTCCATTTTAAAAAAAATTTTTTTTTTTTTTTCCTGCCTTCTCCCAAAATATTCTATGAAATCAATTTTTGAATGCATCAAGTTTCTCAGCCCAAATCCTTTATATGCAAACATAACCATGACTGGTTGCATAGCTTTTATTTATTTATTTATTTTTTTAAACCTTAAGTTTGCATTCTTAATATTTCATGGAATGATTCCACACTACAAGAAGTGTAGATAAAAACTATGCCATGGAAAAATTCCGATCTTTTATATCTAATTTATTTGTGTAGATTTGTTTTCTTTTTATTTATTTAGCTTTATTTATTAATTTATTTTTTCATTCAGGTTTTTTTCTACTCTTTAAAATTTATAAATTTCAAAATAGTGAAATTTTAATTTAAAATTTTAATTTTTTTTTTATTTTGCTTTGATTCTTTGAGAAAAATTGAGATGATATACTGAAATTTATTTTGGCTCCATTTCATTACAATTCCTAACTAGTTATATAGAAACCTGCTGATCTGCACAAATTTATTTTAATACTTACCGCTTGAATATTCAAAACCATTTAAATAAGCTTCTTAAAGACCTTTTAATGTAAAATAGGAAAAAAATTCCTTAGGACATTTAGATACTTTTTCTTTTTTTTTTCTTTTTATCCTGTAATGTTGTCTTAAAACAAAACTTCTGCATAAAAATCAACAATTTAAATAGAACAATGCAATAGAAATTTTTCTAAGACTGAGAATCTATCTTAAAAAATATTCTTCTCCTGGCTGCTCCACCACCTCATCCTCCTCCTTCCAGTCGTTACCTTCAGTTTTCTTTCAGTTTATTTCTGTATTCTTTACTCTTGCTCCTAAGACCAGTCCCTTGGAATGAGTGCAGAAGTTCATAGGTGTTATGTATATTTAAAGTATTTTGATAGTGCTACTTTTGCTTTCATCCCTAAGGAATCACTGGCTGGCTTCTGGAAAGTGTTAATTCTTTATAAAAGGTGACTGAGATATGTGTGAATATGTATATCTTGTGCACTTGTATATCTTTTAGTTTATTTATTTTTTAATTTATTTCCCTGTCCTTATTTGCTCTTGGTTTAAAATTGATTTGTAGTACATATGTACTGCTAGCATCCCAACACTTTACTGAGGCACCCTCAAATCAATATGACATGTGAAAATGTGAATAATCCCAGCATATTGTGCAATGAACTCCTGTGCAATGTCAAACAATCCATCCTTTTGAGCAAAAGTTGGGGGAGGGATCCAAAGTTTTTTCCTTTTTTTTTTTTTTTTTTTTTTTTTTTTTCTTTAAAGATCAAAGGAGGCTTACAAATAAAGGAGCTTCCAATGCTGTTGAATTTTCCACCACCACAACTATATCACTTTAACCACCAGTCTTTTTTAAGCTGTTCCACCTGAACCCTGGATTCATCTTTAGCAGTTATGGAAGGACACTTATTTCATCACTGTCAATTCTTTTATCATAGCTGATAAGTTTGTGGATGAAAAACAAAACTTTGACAGAAGGCAACTGCAATGTTTGGATGGGACTATTTCATGTCAGTTAATAAAAAAAAAAAAAAAAAAAATAAAAAAAAAAAAAAAATTCTTCCTCTTCCCACTGAAAACTTAAGTATATGGATGAACACCATGGTACACCAGCCCTGACCGGTGACTAAATTGAACTGTAGAAAAGGAAAATAAAATAAATACACAAACTAATTGGTGGGGGAGGAAATGAAAAAAAAGCTTCTTTTTTGAACAAAGTTCTCATCTCCATGTGTCATCATTACCATTCCATTTCAATGTTGGCAGGCAGGCAGGAGAGTGGGTGAAAGGGAGAGAGAAATGCCCTAAGTCCTGAGGCTAGCAACTCTACACAATGTTTCAGTGTTGCTGAAAATGCCTTAGCTGTACAGTAGCATAAAACAAAATTTAAAAAAAAGCATGGATGCAGCCAGCCAGCCAGCCATGTGGATTCGGTTGTCATGCTTTGTAGCAGTATATGTCTGTGATGTTAATTTGTACATAATGTATATTTATCAAAAGATGTATATAAGTCATGTTGTCATATATGTCACTCAACATGAATAAAGGTCACAAGCCAGCTATTTTTTCAATTACAGAATTTATTCTTCTTGGTTAGATTCTTTTTATTTTGTTTTTTATTTTTATTTTTTATTTTCTATCTTTTTGTTTGTGAAGTCTTTAGTTTTTGCTTGATTGTTACCAACATTCAAGCTCTCAATTTTAGCTCTCAACTGTCTTTCACTACTTTGACACTTTTTTTCACTTATTTAAAAAGAATTCTTCATGCATGAATGAAGAAAACCCAGGCAAATTTCATTTACTTTTGTTTCATCAGAACATCTTCAGATTTTTTTTTTTTTTTTTTTTTTTTTTGTCACTTTTTAATTGCAGTGCAAATGGAAGAATCTCTGCTTTACATTTAGTTGTAAGCATTAAAAAAATTACATGAAGTCTGAGTGGACCTTGAATTTTCAGATTTACCTCCTATATTTTGTATTTTGTTCTGTAACTGGGGTAATCAAATTAGATACTGGTATATTTTCTGCAAAGATTCTTCCATGAAAGTTTTTTTTTTTTTTTTTTTTTTTTGCATGACTCGTAAAATAATTCATATTACTTTTGCAGGCTATCACTAGAAACCTTAAACGGAGGAAAAATTATCTTTTTTGTGGCTATTTTATTTTATTTTCCAATAAATAAAAAAACATTCAATTCTGCAAAGCCAAATCTTATGTATCTACTTTAAACATGTAATTACTGAAAGGTAATATGGTAGACATTTAAAGTTTATAACATACAATAAATGTTTGAACGAATAATCATTTAGGTGACTTTTAATCATAATTTAAAATGGATTTAATCAATATTCACCCTTATGTATTTGCTATTCTCAGTTTAATCAATACATTTGTGAGGTAGGGGAATATTTACATTCCATCAATATATTGGCAATTTTGATTCCTCATAGATATAATGTAAATTATCTTTATGCATTTCAATATGGATTTTTGATGTTTATAGTGCATTTTTGCTACTTGACATAACTTGGAAGAATTTAACATCCTTTTGAGATTGTTTTTTTGCCTTTCCAAGTTACAAACATAACTTTTTTTTTTTTTTAAATTACACACATGCCCATCTACACACCATCTTTAGACTGCTGAAGTAAAGAATTACATTACATTGCTTTGATTTCATATTTTTAAACCAAAAATCACTGACACCACCACTGATTGTTACAACTGCTGGTCACATCCATTGATTCTTTCTAATTTTTTTTTCTATCTCCATTGGCCATGTAGCGCTTGGTCAGCTAAATTTCAAGGACCAGCATTCCATTGTTGAACTTTGACTGCATTTCTTCACATGAATTAACTCCAGCAATTGTGATAAAATCCAATTTCTCAGTTTGTAATAAATGAACTAACACTTTTTGTATTAATGACAAAGATGTTTATAATTAAAGTTTAAATTTGAGCTGGACTTAAGATTTCTGTGGTTTATTTCAGTAGAGTAGTAATTTATTTTTTATTTTTTAAAGCTTGTGAAGGTATTGGTCTAACTTATATTAATATGTATTTTATATAATTTTCAACTGGCTTTCTCTACACTATTCATGCTACAGAAATTTTAAATTTTAGTGAGGTAGGTATAGACATTTACAGTATCACTGAGTTGAGTTTCTGACAGCCTTAAAAAAGGAGTCTACTTTCAAAAAATTCTATAAATTTCAGGAAAGAGTACTTAAGTACTTTCAGGAAAGTGCATTTTCAAAATTTATTTTTTTTTATTTTTATTTATTTATTTTTTAAAATGTGGCCTGAGTATTTGCAGTAGTTTTAACTGATATTCTTTCAATATATTTCTCATAAGTTATTTTCTCTAGAAATTGTACCACATTGCTAAACATAAATCAGATATTAATTTAATCTGTATCATGCAAGTTGAAGTTTTCACAATAAAATTGGTATTAACCAACCAATAATGGTATAAATATAAGGAAATATTTAGATATGTGAATTTCTATCTGCTTTTATTAGAAATAATTACGATCATACTAGATTTTTATGAAAGCTAATGTCTGCTCATCATATTGTTAAAAAAGTTATGACAATTGCATTGGGTTGTAAAAAGATATAAACTCAAGCGAAACCAATGTTGTAGAATTGAGTGTCAACAAAGCAATGTTTGTTCAGCTTTTTGGTAATTTCATTAAAAAAAAAAAATACAGTGGTAATGTTTTGAACAAGAAAATATGGTGGCTTTTAATGAATTTACAGACTTGAGAAATTAAAAATTTAAAAAAATGCAGTAACCAGCAACCTATTTGAAGCTGCTTTTGTAAATATAAACAAAAGGTGTAGAATATTGAGACCATGGGTTGCTTTCATGTCTTTATTTTACCTACTACCTTAAAATATAAAGTTTTTCTTTAAATTTGGGTGATATAGTACATAAAACAGTAAGTTTTAGCAATATGTTGAATGGCTACATTACAGTTTGGGAGCCTTCAAGGACAATCAGTTGGCCATTCAGAAGAAAATAGTGAATGTTTTAATGGTATTTTAGGCAGTAAAAATAATGGGTCCCTTCAAAGTTAGTGTTAAGATAAATACAGTGAAATGCAGGAATGTAATCTTTTAGCTTTAAGTTTCTTAGCAATTAGTCAATGTTACTGTAAGAAAATACGCTTTGATATTCTTCAAAGCACACATTTCCAAATAATGTTCCAAAGATCCCAAATTAAAGGAATGTATTCCAGCCACTCTAAATGTTAGTCCAAAAGGAAACTAGTAGTCTGTTAAGTGATTTGTCTGAGAATGGGGGGGGGGGAATCTTCTAGTAAAGATAATCTCTAGCAAGCAATAAAAGCTGTGCAATGTAAAATATGATAATTTATTTGTCTAATCAAATCTTTTTGGCCTATATTTCTGGATTTATTTATAAATTGGATGTTTTACATAAAACTTCACACTTTAAAAAAAGTTGTCTACAGTTTTTATTTTTAACTTTGAGAATTGATATATTACTCATATAAGCACATTCTAAAAAATCTTAATGAATTACAAGTTTTATTGTGAAAACCTTGATTTGCATCATATGCTTTAATTCATTATAAATGTACACATTTATTGTTATAAAGTTATTACAACTAAGTGACACCTAGCCAAGAATCTAGAAATAATTTTGAACAATATAACCCATTTTAATTGTACAACTTGATATTGAGGCTATCTAAAAGTGTCTTCCAACTTATAGATTATCTAAATATGTATACTAAAGTGACAACTGCTTTAGCATTCTGAGATTTCAACTTTGAAGTAATTGATTTATTCCTTAGAAACTTAATGTTCCCAAATTCTATGTTTTATATTAACTTTTGAAGTAAATACCCCCCCCCCCCCCAAAAAAAAATCTACAATGTGAATACCATTTAAGCATACATGCTTTGAAATCCAAACTTGCTTGCATAAAATAAGTAGCTCATGACTTGTTAGCAAAAAATATTACTTTGGAAGAGGAGTTAGTTTTTAACTCTGCATTTCCCCCTCTCCTGAGTTTATAATTTTGCTTTATGGTTTCTACATAATTGTCCAACTATTTGAAAACTCAAATTGTTTTAATTAGTACTGTGCTGAAGTTTGACATGATTATGCAAACAGGCCAAACTCCATTCAAAGTTTTTTCTTTATCTAGTAAATATGCAATTCACTGTCTTTTCAAGCACTCCTTTACAGGAAAAAAAATATATATTCATACGTATATATATATATATATATATATATATATTATAGTTTCTAAAATAGTCTATAACATTGTTATAATCTGTACTTGATTGCTTTAATTTGACAAATACTCCAAGTTCGGAGTCACAAAGTTGTCTCATGGCTTTAAGAATACTGTTTGTACTATTGCTATTAAAATTGTTTAATTTTCTATCTTTCGATTTCAGAATTTATTTATATAACGTTAAAGTGCTTGGTTATATTAACAGCTGAGAAATTGGTATAGTAATGATTACTGCAGCTGATTTATAGTTGAAGTTTTTAGCGACTAACATTTTGGAGGCCAACTCCTATTCAGAGGAAATGTAAATGTCATTAAAGCAAAATGCTTTTTCTATCAAGTAAGATCACTTGTAATTTATCAGTAAATAATGAATTTTTTTTTTTCTACAATGCCATAGATCTTACAAAAAAATCTTTATCAGAACAAGGTCATGAATTTATTTTGTTTCTTTTATATTTTAAGTTCATGCATTGTAGGATATTTTTGAACAACTTTCTAAAAGCTTTTGGAAAAGAACTAGATAATGCCAATCTGTCTTGCTCACATAGTTTTTCAAGTTAGAGAAAAAATTTATCTGAATATTTTATGACTAAAAAGGTGTCATAACAGACAGGAGTGAAGGTGAGAAACCTGTAATACTGCAGAAATAGTTTAAACTTACCCCTGGCACTGCTAGCATTTTTCTTTTGTATTGATAAGAATAAAATGATGGGTCCATGTAAATCACTCACTTTCTCTTTTGCCATTTTGCTGTTTTATCAGATGGTTGGTTATGATGATTTATTTAAATGCTAACTACATTTCTATTTGGTATGTTTCTTGCAAGTGCCCCAGATTTCAAGTATACTATGGAAATAGATGACCATTTATATTTACAAAAATGGTTACATTCAATGGTTAGGGAAGTTTTTCTGGGTCATGTTCAGCAAAATGTATACCACAGATAATTGAAATTATTTTAATAAATGAATATTGATTTTTTTTTTTTTTTTTTTTTTTTTTTTTTTTTTTTTTCCCTTTTCATTACAAGTGTCATTAACTTATTATAAAACTGAAAACTAAAGGAAGCTGGAAGTGAAAGTCTTTTCAGGAACATGTATGGTAATTATCCCTGCTACACTATCGATTGTTATGCTGTTTTTGCAATTAACTTAATGTTTGCCTTATATTTTAGGAACAATTTTTCTCTAGCATGAAATCATTTTTACATGTGTGCTAGTTTAAAACTTGCACATTAAATATTTTTGATATAAGTATATCTTAGTTTTATAACATTAAAAGCAGTGGCATTTCAAACAAGCCTATTAAGCTTAAGGACTGTTAAAGTTGTCTATCCTTACAAATTGTAGTAAGTGTTCATGTTTACTATTAAATATTCCATAAATGTTCATGTCATCTAAGCAAGCAAACCTATAAGATCATGTTTAACATTAAGTATTCAAGATGTAAAATAATATTGCAAAAATGTTTTGAATAGGTAATAATGTGCTGATTTGAAAATGCCAATGAATGTCAATTTATTTCTAAAATTGTAATCATTAAACACTCTTGAGTGCCATCCATGTCTTCCCAAAATTGTCTAGTTAAAACAAAAAGAAAAGATTCAAAACACTCCATTTGAACTAATATTAATTGTAATCATGTTGCTTTATAGCTTTTTTCCTGTTGTTTTTCAATAATACTTATCAATATCACCAAAATATAATAGCACTAAAAATCAGTTTTTCATAAACTTAAAATTGATGCACCTTTGCAAACTAGAACTCAAGTTATTAGTTTAAGAAAAGTACAAAATTAAGAAATTTATTTAACATTTAAAAGCAATCTGATGACATTAAGCTATTTTTTTGGTTAAAATATTAACTTTTAGTTTAAGTTCTCTTTAGTTCTTCAAGGAACTTTAAATACTGGTATGTAAATATTGAAGTTAAACTTTCAAGAAAGATTATTGGATGATAATGACCAGTGATATGATACCCATGTAGTAACTATGAAGGGTTTTACATTAAACATGAGCACAAGGCAAACAAATACTGCATTTAAAAATAGACAGGTTCTCCCATAAATGGTAGTGTATATATATATACACACACACACACACACACACATACATTTGGTGTGATGGGTAAATTATCACCATTTTTAATTTCGTGCATGTGCGTTTTTGATTTTGTTGACTTCACAGTATGGTATGGTCAGTTGGGCACTGCAAGAAAAAAGAGCACCACCACACAATTCACTCCGCCCGAAATTTGAAAACTGCCTGCTAGACTGCTTGGCATTCACGCTGTAAGCTCCAATATGAATTCAAAGTGTTTGGGTGTCAATCTGAGGACAGTGCAGAGGATTTGGAAAGAATTGGATGAGTCTAATGGTGATTATAAAAGTGTTTCCCCACAGGGCCTCAGGCTCCATATGTAGTCTGTCTGGGTTAAGAGAGTAGCTGCTGGAAGACCCTATGTCTAGCAACAAGATTCTTCACCATGCCACACAAGTGTGAGAACCCAGTCATGACCGTCAGACAATTTCTGCAAACCCATCACCCCTTACATCTGGCCACCTAACACCCCAAATTGCAACCCCCTTTATGTGTGGGGTACAGTTGAGACCAACAAAACTCCCTGTAACAGCAATGATAAACTGAAAGCAAGAATTATGGCAGCATTCACCAACTTAAACAAGGTGACCGTCCAAAAGAGTTGCAGGAGACCGTGGTTGAAGCCAATGGAGATTTTATTGAATAAAGTACTCTTGTATATCAAGATGTGTAATTTTAGTAAATATATCTAGACGACAATTTATCCATCGCGCGTGCGCGCTCACACACGCACCCCCCAACTCTCTCTCTCTCTCTATATATATATATATATATATATATATATATAGAGAGAGAGAGAGAGAGAGAGACACACACACACAGAGAGAGTGTGTGTGAATTTGTAGGTCTGATGAATTGTGATTACGATTCCAATGTAATAAATTATAACCATGGAATATTAGTGTTTGTGCCTTTATATATATTATTGCGATGTGACATTTTACAAATTGTTATGGAAATTAATGAGGATACTTTTTTTTTTTATTAAAAATATGCATTTTCCTATTTAAAATTAAAAGACATTTTTTTTTATTTCAAGAATAATTTGCTCTTATTCTGATTTTGTTCACAGGAGTGGAAAAAAATTGTCTTCAGTTTATTGAAACAAATGACTAAATAAATTAGAGTGACCACCTTTTTAATGATCAGTTATGATTTTATGGGATAATATATTAACAAAATGAATATTTTTATATCTGAAATTTTAAGGCATAAATCCGTTTTTTCAGTTATCACAGACTTGATTACTTTTTAAAATATTTAGTGATTATCCATTGCAAATCGAAATTATTCAATTGCAATCCAAATATTTAAGTTTTAATGAAAGTTGACAATATTCGAAGTGCTCAGGTTGTAAAAAAATATTTAAAAATGTGAATCTTTTGAAACAACTAAATTAGTGCAATTGCTTTTAAAAATTAAATATCTTTAAACTTGCATATATTTTATGGCTAATATTTGCATGAATGTAACAAAAATATGTATTTATAGTATGACAACAAAAGTAATAAATGATTATTAAACGAAGGAATTATTTAACTGGTCTCATATTCTGAATAAGCATTTGTGTAGATTTTTTAAATCAATTTCTCTTTTTCTTTATTTTTTTATTTTTTTCCGAATATTAATCTTTTCAAACTGTAAAATGATATTGAATCTGTGTCGTAAATACATTCAGAAAAAAAAATACTTCAAAAGACATCATTGTTTGGAAGGAATCGTTTTATAACATCATTTTATGAGACGGGAACTGATAATGTAAGTCCATCAGTGAGCTTGTTCACTTATAAAGAAGCAAATATGGACAAGTTTTAAGGCTTTTATTTTATTTATTTTTTTTCATTTTATAATAGAAAAATACCTTTAATTCAAAGAAGGTTATGGTGTAGATTTTTTTTTTCGTGGTTTATTCCTTGGTTTAATGCGTGAGCGCACAATAAAAGTGCCGGACCGGCTCAGTAATTTGAATAATCAAAAACCTTTATGCATTCTCCCTTCATTTAGCAATTCCTGACACTGTGAAATCTCTTTATGTGAGATTATTTTGTTTTTCAACTTACCGTAAAAATTACTGAGAAATTTGAGAGGGGAAAAAAAAAAGCCGAGCAGTCATTTTTGACTGAACGACGGACAACGTCGTAATTGTCATAACATGAAAACAATTGTTTTCCCTTTGCTAAGAATTTTTGTTTAGTCACTTCCAGATTTTAAAATATATCTACTATTTGGTGCCTGTCTTTTTTTTCTTTTTGTTAGTGATTTATTTTTTCTTCATTTTCAATTAATATTAGAAAAAGAAAACTTTCAATAAAGCATACTCGTAAATATAAAACACTGAAAACATATTAACGTTATCAATTAAAATATACATTTGTATAAAAAGAAATATTTAAAAAAAATTGTATTTAAAAAATAATAAATGCAACTTACGTTTTTTGAAGACACCAAAGAAAATTAACATCAGTGTAAAGGTAAAATGTCCTGTTGTATCTGACTTTGAAGAAAGAACATTTCGACTTCATATTTACAGGAAATAAGAACTCCACCGTTAAATAAATTAATGACCATGACGAAAAAACGTTAATAATTTGAAGTGACTAAATTATTTGAGATAAAAAATGAAAAGTCTTATTTAGTAATGCAAAGTTTCATTTCAATTGGCCACCATGTCTTTGCTTGTCGTCTGCTTTCCAAGAAACGCCAAACTGTTACCATGGTTACTCCCGCCTTACTGGAAGCGTTGCGTTGTCAAGAAAATGCACGTGTAATGATTACGTCATAATTACCTTTATTGATCTGTTATGTATCTATTATGCATCATCACACAGGACTATATAAACAAAAAAATGTGTTTCGAAAAACAAAAACAAAAAAAACAAAAACGTCGACCACATTTTTTCTGAAAGATGTTTAAAGTAACTATAGACCGGTGCTTCTCAACCTTCTTCAGCCTATGAACCTTTTTTTCCCTTCATAAATTTCAAACGGACTATTTTTACTTTTAGCCTGTCCAACTTTCACACTAAGATACTCAATGAAAAGACAAAGTGGTCTATTTACACTTTAAAATTTATCTTAGTAAACAAGGATAAACAAATATATTTTTCAAATTCTTCAAAGTAATAATTTAGATACATTTTTATGAAATGGTTACAATTTTTTTATGGTTATGAATTTTCTGTGGATTACTAGAAATGATATGTAGACCACCGGTGGTCCACCTGAACCACACTGAGAATCACTGCTATATGTTTAAGTGTAATTATAGTGCTCAATATCAAGAGATTGAGCATTAATACTAATGAATAATATTAAATATTCTCTTACCTTATCCCTTGTCACTTTCGTGGAAATTAAATCAGCACTTTAGGAGACTTGATTGAATTTATTTTCCGAAACCATACTCTTCTTAAAATACATTATTTTTTCCTCTTAACGTCTGATTACTGAAAATAAATTCAGTCTTACAATCAAGTCTCTTGAAGAGTGAATGTAATGTTCTTATAACTCTTGAGTAGGAACAAGTAAACATTTAATTATATGTTCATAAAGTTTTACTGTTTTGCGCGTGTGCGCTTATCCGCACGGCCATTAGGACAATGTAGCAGGTGATTTGGGATTCTAACGCGTACATTGGTCTAGGGAAAAATTGCTCAAACTCCCTCGATATTTTCCTTTTGGAGACGCCTCAAGCACCGACGATTAATTCTGGCCCTCACACAAATCATGAGGAGTCTCTTAGGAATTTTTTTTTTTTTTTATCATTTCACCCAAGCAAGGCACTAAAGCCACTAAGACGCAAGAAGTTACTAAGTGAGAGAATATGAAAAAAAAAAAGCACTTGAGGAGAGAACAATAAAAGAACAGGAATTAAGAAGACAAGATAATTGACGTTGAATTAAAATTTTTGGAGAATTAAGTTGACTGGGAAGCAAGAAGCCGGGAGAGTGTTCTACAAGCGAGAGAAGAAACTGTTAGCATAGAACTTGTGGTTTCATCTAGCCATTTCAACTGTAAAATGATGAGACATTGCTGCCAAACTGTCACTGCGCTAAAATTAATAGTTTCGGTACCTTAGAGCGGTACTTCTCAAACTGGCCGCGCATAGGTAACTGATGGTTCGCGTACTGGCACCGGTCCGCGGACCACCACTTTGAGTAGCACTGTCTTAGAGGAAAGTTCATCAGAATAATTACCATGAAGATATAAAAGGCACAGAGAAGCTACGTCATGGCGGTGGGAAAATGACTGAAACCGAGATTTCCTGGTGGAGTGAAAATTGGTCTCCACTAAGTGTCCCTCTACTACAGCATTGTGCGAGGCTAACCTAAACTTAATAAATAACTTGTGCATATACCATAGAGTGGCTAACAAGCTCGTTTTGCAAACAATTTGTAGTCTAGTGTGTTCGAGATTTACCGAACATTTCACTGTTTTGGTTCTGTTCCAGACTGAATTAAAAATACTCCCTCTTGTCTTTCTCATATATATATATATATATATATATATATATATATATATATATATATATATATATACACGTTTCATTAAATAATATAGACAAGTGTTGTCTATTTATTTTATGTAATTTTTTTCGTAACTTCTGATAAGTTTAATAACATTATCGTTGAAAGAAGAAAGAAATTCACAATAATGATCCATATTTTTTTTAATACAATCTAAGCTTTCGGCTTAAGCCATTATCAAAGATGTCAATTACAACATATTAAACAATATACGGACAAGACAGTGATGATAGTCTGTCAATGTTTCTTAGAAATCTCAATACTAAGAAAATTGTACATAATACTGCTTCTACTGATCTCAAAAATATTAATCTCCTATATCGTAATCAAATGCATACTAATTATAAACAAGATGAAAATATACTAAAAAATTTAGTATATTCTAATATATCAACTACAGGTCCTAGCAAAAAAATTAAATTAATCATATACTACACTAAATCTAGTATATCCAACTTAATTCTTCGCAATAATTCTTCTGCCCCGGTTAGCGATTTGCAAAAAACCAACATAGTTTATAAATTCAAGTGCCCTTTGGGAGAGTGTATCTCCAATGAATTAATTAATATTTATGTTGGTCACACCACAAACTCGCTTTCACGACGCTTGACACTACATTTGAATGAAAACTAACATTTTTAGGCATTTAAAACAACATGCCTGCCCGCATACATAATTCCGTAAAATACTTGTCGAAAACACAATTATACTTCGACATGAAAACTAGACAAAAACTAAAAATCCTTGAAGCATTATACATCAAACAGTTGAAACCCAACCTAAACAAAATCAATTATGGCATCTCTACAAATATTCTTAAATGTCTATAATTGGTAACAGAAGCCATTGGTTTATACCAACGGCTTTCGATTCATACTTCTACAATTCACTCTCGTGTGGTCATGTGTGACGTCATGAGATGCGGTGCGATTTTCGCTTCTAGCGTCTTATATGCGCGTGTTTATCGTTGCTTAGAAATCTTCTATGTAAACATTGACAGACTATCATCCCTGTCGTGTCCGTATATTGTTTAATATGTTGTAATTGACATCTTTGATAATGGCTTAAGTAAGCCGAAAGCTTAGATTGTATTAAAAAAAATATGGATCACTATTGTGAATTTCTTTCTTCTTTCAACGATAATGTTATTAAACTTATCAGAAGTTACGAAAAAAATTTACATAAAATAGACAACACTTGTCTATATTATTTAATGAAACGTGTATGAATGAAAAGATGCTGCCTAAATACACACACAATATATATATATATATATATATATATATATATATATATATATATTACAGTTATGAAATTTTATGTTCCTGTAGCATAAATCAATGAACTTTTACTTAAAAGTAATGATAAAGGCATTAATTTGTTTTAATTCTTGAAAAAGGTCACCTCGAATCAAAAATCCGATTTTACCATATACGTTATAAGGCTAAAAAATCTAAATGTTTCAGAAGCTTTATTTTTCAATTTGCTAATGATGCAATCAGATAGTACATTATGTATTTTTTCACGCATTTAGCAGTTTATAACTATAGCATAGCATACAACCTTAAAAATAAACAATTGCAAATTTATAGAAGCTTTATTTTTCAATTTGCTGATGATGTAATTGGATAGTACTTATGTATCTTTAAAATGAATTTAACAGTTCATTGTTATAGCATAACAAACGACTTTACAAATAAACAAAAATTTCAAACTTAATTTAATCTCTTTTGCCATTGTTATATTCCATTCTAATAGGAATATATACTTGAAAAACACGGTGGATAAAATAAATAAAGGTTTATTGCAAAAACCAATACAATAAGAATAAAGGTAACAGTTATGCACGATGTCGTCGCAAGTCAATCCAGTAGTGATGGCTACTGTTGGAAGGTTGGTAGTTCTCGCATAATATTTACCAGCTTCCCCACGAGGTAGGATGTAGCACAAGGCCGAATTTAATGTGGGGCAATCAGAACCTGTTGGCTCGGCCAAAAATTTCCCGTAACTCCGCATAAACGGGTTCGGGTCTGTTTCCCTCCCCGGACGAGATTCTGCGCTTCGGCACAGCCTCGTCCGGGTTTCTCTCTGCCCGAAGGCAGAGAGTTCGACAGCACAGCTGGAACAGATTCCAGCTAGACGGTATCTAGCAACTGCCCCACGTAATCACATGTGGAACAATGCGTACGCGGAAACACTGACTTGAGCCCCACCATGGACAAAGCTTACACGTAGGGCCGGACTGCACGCCCTGCCAATTAAACGGCGGAGAGGCTCCAACGCCAAAGTGTAAAGTAGGGGCGACAGTGGGCAATCCTAACGATCCGACCAAGACAGCGCAAATGCGAACGACCGCTTTTCGTTCATCTGTACCAGAGCACTGGGGGAGGGATATAGGAAGCTAATCCACCAGCAGTAGTCATGTTTGAATCCAGTGGCCTGTAGGACAGTAGCAAGGTACCGATGACCAACCCTATCCAAATTGATCAGCGTGGCTTGCTTGTCGTCTTTTACACACTCTAGTATTGTGCGTATCAGTTGCAGGTTGATCTGAATTATTGTTTGGCCCTTCACAGCACAAAAATCTGCTCGGTTCCCCAATAGAATTTCGGCTACTGGCTGCAAACTCTCCTTCGGGATCTTGGTCGAAATTTTTAACTCTGAGTTTAGCAGAATTATGGGCCTTTAATCATCTAATTCCCTCTCAAATTCTTGACCTTTTTCAACAACGTAATCACACCCCTGGAGACCCAGTTGGCGGCGGACCCCCTGCTGGATCCTGTTGTTGAACACGACTGTCAAAATCGGCACAAAGATGTGCGACGGTATCAAATACAATTCATAGGGCGAACCATCAAGTCCCGGAGATTTGCCCTTGCCAACCTTTTTCAATGTCAACCTTTTTCAATGCCAAATGGACTTCACCCTCCGTGATCTCACCCTCACAACTAGTTGCTTTAGTCGTCGAAAGCCGAGGAATGTCAACCAAATTGCTGCGAAACTGTTCATCACAGAGACCAGGCTCCTTGGTAAACCCGTTCTCGAAATGCTGCCGAAACGCCTCGCTCATGTCATCAGTCGACCTCATGGTACGCACCTCCGGGCTACTGACTCATGAATGTATCGATCGGAACCTCGACGGATCTCTTCCTTGCGCAATTTTGCGCCCATGTTCACAGCTTCGTTAGACATCTTGTTTAACCTATGCCTAACTGTCAGATCCTGGTAGCGTTCGCTAGCCGGCACTCCAGAGCCTGCCTAGCTAAACCTATCTCTAGAGAATCTCCCTTGAGAGCCTTCAACTTTTTAGTCGTAGACATGGCTAAAAAAGTAAATCAGTGCAAGCCGCTGGCTACATTCGGCGGTGAAGAGCCTAATACTATCCTTAAGCCTCTCCCACTACCTATTCCCAGTAACCGCCTCCACTAGTTCCCGCTGCACTAATTTAATTAGCTTTTGCCGGAAGTCCCGCCTGCCCAGTAAAGACAGATTAACCTTCCAGTGTCCCATTCGGTTTATCTAAATGACAACACAACCAGTGCCCAACTTATATAGTCACACAAAATGCACATCACAAATTTTCAGAAAGTTGTAGGAGACTCCAGAAATTTCTGGAAGGCTCCAAAAAGTTATAGAAGGATACAGGAATTTCTAGAATATATCATAAAGTTTAAAATGGCTTCAAGAAGTTCTATAAGTCATAGTTACGATTTTAGAAATGTCTGTTGGGGTTTGACATTTTTTAAACAATAAACCGAGTTAAACTGTTCTGCATTATTTTTTAACAAAAGTTCATCAAATTATGATACAAGATATCAATTATTTTACAAAAAGTCACGACACTATATATATATATATATATATATATGATTGTCGGTACCTGCTCGTATCCGAACTTCGGGATCGTCATGCCCCTCCTTATTTCCCTCTGGTGGCGGTGACAGAGATGGCTATGAAGGCCCAGCCTACTCCTGAAGTGACATGAGCAGGAATCACAAAAGGAGTATGGGTGGTGGATGCAGCAGAATCGATCCCTCCTGACAGCACGTCGCAGATTGACAGTTGTACACGAAAGTCTCGCTTACCCTAGGATGGTCCTACGTCAGGAAGGCCGATTTTCATCATATTTATTATTTTATAATATATATAATGAAAGATATATATTCAGAATGTTTGGATGTTCTGGCGGGGTGTTTAAATCAGATGTTAAAGGCAGTAGTGCTAAATCAGATGCTAAGTTTTAAAGATTCCTGAGTCTATATTTTTTTGTATCCTCTCATAATAAAATGAATATTTTTACATCTATTATCCTACTGTAAAGACTTTGTTTCCTTTCAATTTTAAACAAAAAAAAGTATAAATAGATTTTTAAAAAATATAAAAAGATTTTAAATAATCATTTCTTACCGTGCGTTTCTATTTATTTTCTGGAATTAGCACGTAAGACATTTTCTGTATATAGAATTTTAAGAAAAGATAATATTTCAAAATAAATAAATAAAATAAACAGGAAGATAATTTATTTTGAAAATTAATGACAGAGCTCAGCTCAATAGCATTGTCACAGATTGGGATCGAGAAGACAGTGTTAGTATTCTGTTTAAACCCTGTCTGAAATAATTAAGCAAATCATATAAACTTCAATAATTCAAATTTGGTTTGGACAAAACTGTTACATTATAAACAGTCAATTTAGATGTAAAAACAAAGCCTGAGTTAAAATGTTAGGTAGTATCAATGTTTTATTGAAGTTGAAGTTATTTAGGGTATTCTAAAGTTATTGGGCAAAACCAAATAATAACATTTTGCTTCAATAAAAAGTTAATACAATCATCAAAAATTGAGCAACACCTATAATAGAACAAATAACAAACACATATGATAAGTCTTTGAATCATTTATCTTTTAATATAGTGACCCTTCTCAATAACAGACAGAAATCTATTATTCATTGATTTTGTCAATTCTTTTAATTCAGCAGGCCCAGTTTCCGACATGGTACTTTTAATTGCTTCTCATAAGTCTGCTTTGTTGTTATATTGTTTGCCACCGTCATATGATATCATCTTCATAATTTACCATAGATTTTTGATCAGATTCAGATCAGGACTTGATGGTGGCCATTCCATTATCTTCTCTCCCTAAACTTTTTATGCTTAAAGAATTCACGGGTAAGCTTAGATACATGAGAAGGAGCATCGTCGTGCATAAATACACACTTCACTTTGAAACTGCGAGTTTGGATCTTGTACCATGCAAAGAAAATCTTGTTCATAAAATCGCAATAACACTGTTCAGTTTGACTCCATCATCGGCTTTGAATTGTCCAATAATGATTTTGTCGACAATTTTTGTCCATGTCATAACCCTGCCGCCTCCTTGTTGTCTTCTTTTAACCATAGGCACAAAATTCATACTTTGGCCCATCCAACAGGTCCATCAAATGTCACTTTAGATTCGTCCGTGAAAATTACTTTAGAAAAGTCAATTTTCATGTTTCTTGGACTAATTTTGACGCTTTAAAATATTTGCTTTAGTGAGAGGATGTTGCCTAGAAGATTCTTTTTGCAGATCGCAATTCACAAAGTTTTCTACACCTTTTGTCCTTCTTGACTCCATCAATTCCAGCCTTTTCAAAGACCTGAGCGCTGGTCAAAAGTGGTTGTTTCGCTATAACTCGCTTTAGTTTACGTTCATCTAGAGGATGTAACTTCTTAAAGCTTTTTCTTTTGCTTCGAGTTCTCAGCATATATTTTCAACAGCCTTCTTTATCGTTTGATGATTGCAAAAATCTCTTGCCTCACTCGAAAACTTTTTTTTTCGGCAGTTATTAGATCCTTCCCTTTGCCCATGTCTCAACATATATATTTATTATTTTAATTAGAACAATTGTTGCACAAGGACAAAGGGGGAAGGGTGGTCGACACTTTAGCCTAGACCTAGCTAATCAGATTCACGATCCATTCATTCATTATAATTTGCTCATTCACTACAAAAACTCATTCCTCACCATTCAATACTACAATACCACAAATTCACAGGGAACATTAAAACACCATAATATAACATTTCAATATGTACAAATAGTTCAAATGTCTCTTTTTTTCCATTTTTTAATAAAAATATATGCTCCTGAAACGAGATGAGATGAGATAAACCCAGAAAACGAAACTAAAGTATAACAAAATGTTCAAACTAAACATAACAGATGTTAGTAGATGTTACGAAAAATAATAACAGTGGCCGCTGTATTCTATCTTCAGACAGAATCAAGAAGCACACACACAAACGGAGAAAAAAGGATAAAATATATCGGAGTGGGAAAAAAACAAAAGCTGACCCAGTCGAGATGAAAAAAAGGGAGATAAAAACAAACTGGGGAGATTGGTGATCTCAACATGAATCATAATAAAAGAGAAAAAAAGGAAAAGGCCAGGAACAATATTTACTCATATTATTAGGTTTGTGCAAAAATAATGACGTAATAATGTCGTTTTTTGACGTATTTTTTAACGTCAAAAAACGACATTATTACGTCATTATTTTTGCATCAACCTAATAACTAGGTAAACAAAGAGTGTCTAACTTAACCAGGTGACGGTTCACAGGTAACCGACCCGTTGAGTCAAAGAGGGCTTAAAAAGAAAATCAAGGTTGGCCCCATTCACTCGCAACAAGCTCGCCACTTTTACCCACCTTTCGCTGAAATCTCACGATAACAGAACTTTCTATCAGTTCTGATCTTCATCTTGAGCTGATGCCGAAACAATCCGACCAGAACATGATAAGAATAACATTTGTATAGCAAGATTCCCCTCATTCACGACGTCCATACTGATGGTCGACCCTATCAAACGCCTTGAACTAATTCAAATCGTCGTCTTCTACACCCTCTATGATCGTCCGGAACAGATGCAGGTTGCTTTGAAATGTTCGTCCATTCATAGCACAAGTCTGCTCGGGTCCCAAAAGAATCTCGGCAACTGACTGCAAACAACTTTGAGGTATTAAAAGAAATTGTAATAAGAATGGTAAGTAAATGTTTTGGTGAAAGGAATAGTGTATAGTTTGTTTGGGTTAGTGATTGTGACTAGCTAAATTTAAGATAAGACAGATAAAAACCATTCCTCCCCATCCCAACTTCTGGCCTTGTGCCGCAATTTTTGTTTTATACGAAAATAAATATTTTCACTATTTACCTATAACTGGGACCATAGCAGGTGCTACCACCCTTGATTAGGATGGACCTGCTAACAACAACAGTTAACAGTTGGTTCGACGCTCCTCAAAATCTCCAATCTTCTGATCAGAGGCCTTGCTGCTGGATGTATTAGGTTGGTGCAAAAATAATGTCGTTTTCTCACATATGTGAGAAAAAGGACATTATTTTTGCACCAACCTAATAGTTTATCGTCATACAAAGAACGAGGTAATATAAAGATGTAATTGATAATTCAGCAAAATACAGTTAAAGAAAAATGGGACGCTAAAGATATTTTTAAGTATGCATCAAATTTTTAAAAAATTTGATTTCAAGCATTTTCTGTCGCTCACAGATGGACAGGATGATAAACTAAAAGATACTTAATGAAAGCGACTGGGATCGCAACTGTAAACTAGCAAATTCTTATATGAGTAGCAATATTCATTTACTAATTAAATAATTGATTCTTGTAAATATTTTGCTCATAAGAAAGCAAAATATTTACAAGAATCATTTTTATTATTGAAAGGAGAATTATCCTCGATCTTAATGAAGTTATTCAACCGCTGTTTGAAGGAGAATATTTCCCAAACTTGTGGAAGAAGGCAAGCGTATACCCGGTTTTCAAGAGCGCAGACGAGCGATCCTCCCATTCCAGTAAAATTTTTGAGGCTTTAATCAAAAAGAAGGTCGTCGAGTACCTAGATAGGAACAACTTCCTGTGCGACGAGCTGTATGGGTTTCGATCAGCCCGGTCCACTGCTGATGTCTTAACTACCATTACACACGGACTTAGTAAGGCACTTGACGACACACACACTGAGGATCATAGCATTAGATATCTCAAAGGCCTTCGACAAGGTGTGGCACAAAGGTTTGCTATACAAACTCCAGCTATTGAATCACTGGAAGGGTTTTCTCAATTATAAAATCCTTCCTAACTCAGAAAGTATCTCCAAGTCCTTGTTGGAGAAGAATTATTTTCGAACCTCTCTCTCACAGGCGGGATGTGGTGAGCTTCTCAATGCTCTATTGCTACTTTCATGGAAAATGCTCGGACGAACTACATTCCCTGATTCTGTCAGTCTTAACCTTCACAGCCAGGACCCGCCATGCCACTTACATAGTAGTAAACCACGTACATTCCATCTGTATTCTATCGGTGAGAAGTTCAACTCAAACAGCTCCTTCCTGCGAACCACTGCTCTGTAGAACTAACTCCTAGAGGATGTTCCCCCGAGCACTACAATCTTAATCTGTTCCAGTCTAGAATTAACCGCTATCTTTCTATCCTATCCATACAAACTACCCCTTAACGTATCTCTCTTCCTCGAGTGGCCCCGGGCATTTACAGGGTGAATTTTACTGTAAAATAAAAGATATTAGATAGAAGAAAATGTTGATAAAATTTAAATCTTGTTCGTTATAAATAACAAAGTAAAATAAAGTTTCTCTAATTTACAATTACGTGTATCTTATGCAACACTCAGTAAAGACGACAGAAGTTATATGGTTAGTCCGACTTTTAAAAAAATCATTTCGCCCCAAGAAAATCAATAAAACCACTACGAGGCGAAAGCGATAGAAACAAAGGACAATAAAAGAACGGGTTTTAAGAAAACAGAAGATGACGATTGATATTGTATTTAAATTTTTGAAAATCGTCGTTAACAGGAAAGTAGGAAGGCAAAAGAGTTCCACAAAATGAGGGAGAAGAAACTATTAGCATAGAACTTATGGTTACATCTAGCAACTTCAAAAGTAAAATGAGACCTAGCTGCCAATCTAGTACTGCGCTTAAATTCGTGAAGTCGTGGTACCAAATGTCTTTTTGGAATATAAATTAACCTTCTTGGTTAAATAAATTTTTAAAAAGTTTCAGTTATCTTCAAATATTGAAAAGTATAAAAATATAAAATTAAATATGAAGTTAGATGTCATTTAGCAGATAAAGTAAAACCTTATTGCAATTTTTATACAAATAAAATATTTTTTTTTAAAATAAGAGCAAAACACAAAAAATGTTATTTTATGACATTGAAGTAGAATATTTCTATTGAGGTTTTTTATTAATATTTTTTTCAGAATTATTTGAACGAATAACTACGAGCAATTGCGTTCTTTTTCTATCATTTTTTTTCATTCATAACTAATTTTTTCTCCGTTGCAATCGGCAATGGAGGTTGAAATCGCCTCATAACTCTCGCTGTTAAAGTGTCAGTCATTTTAAGAAGCTCTCTCTCTCTCTCCCTATATATATATATATATATATTGCTACAAACGTTATTGTAGTGGATACTCGTATTCGAAATTGACGCCTAATTTTTATTTTTTAAACAGTAAGCATTACGTCTATCGGTCTGTGCATTCGAGAAATCCTATTCCATTTTTTTTTTATCCATATAGCATGTCTGCCCCATGATTCAATAAAAGGTTCGGTATTAAATCCCCGGGAGGTTACCAACATCCGAAGAAAGCCGAAGAGTACAAATATCGAAATGTTTTGACAGAAACAATTACGATGAAAACATAATATCGTGTAAAATAAGTGTATAATAATGATATTACCCCCTTTCATAAATACAGGGAAAAAAGCATTTTCATCATTGTTAAAATTTGGTTTATAAATTAACTCTATTTTGGCACAGTTGATGGCTTTAATTCTATGAATCAGGGAATGGTTTCATTCAGAGAATTACGAAAAATGTGAAAAGTGAAGGGGATTCTACATAATTGTTGCTGTGCCAAAAGTGAAATATTTGGCATGACTACAAGTCTTTTCGTTCGGTTATTTACTGCTTTTTTAAGTATCGCGTCGTAAAAAAAAAGTACATAAGAAATCAAAATTTGTTGAACTGGAATAAGTGTAAAACTGTTTTCTTAGTTCCACGAACAAAACTAAACACCGTTTTCATTTTGCGGATTTAATCTTTGAGTGTTTTTGTATTTTGTTTTTCACTGAATCCGTTTTAAACTTTTTTTTAGCCTTTTTTTCCTTTTCCACTTATAAAGACTATTGGCTTGTTCGTATCTTCTCGCCTCCATTTTTTTTAAAAAGGCGGATGAACTTTGTAGGTTCAACGACCATCTAGCACAATGTGGTAGACTAGGCCACATAGCTATATATGCATCAAGTGCAGAGATAACACAGCATTTCTGGGCGGTGGGCTTTCTAGATGGAAATCGACGGCCAGGCCAGTGGGTTTCCCTTCATAGAATCAATGCTTACGTCTCCGTGACCAAAATGAGCCTTTAAATTGAATAAATGCCTCTTTGGATTTCAACCCAAATATGTGAAAGGAGCTGGTTAGTCATTAGTCGCAAACTACGACCACGCCCAGTCATGGGACAGAAGATGATCACTTAAAAATGTTTCGAGATTTCTCGACATTTACTCTTGGGTGGCAAATAAAAGGGGACCGTAAAAATCGTAACAAATGAGGGTTGTTGGAAAAAATATCAGGAAATATAGTAAACGGGTATGTTTAATATAACAGGGAGGGCTATGAACATCTAATAAACGGGGAGTCTATGAAGTAATCAAAAACAAGTCTTTCAAAATGTAAAACCTCAAAGAAATAAAAGTAAATATTCAATTTCATTATGCAAATTGCTTCAACAAAATCTAATATATTTCCATTAGGTCTTGTCAGCGTTACAATCTAAATAAATGTCCGTCAATGGGTAACAAATATAAATATATATATATATAAATGAATTGGGATCAAATATAGATCGAAATTAGACAGAATAATAGGATAAAGAACAAATAGGAATCGTTTATCAATCTAAAATGTTTCACTTTTATTAAAGCTTCTTTTTCTTCCTCTCCATATCTCATTATCTGATGAAGCTTTGATAAAATTGAAACCTGTTATAGTGATAAAACTTTTCTATTTGTTCTTTATCCTATTATATATACATCCAACAACACCCCCAAAATAATTTCTTCAATTGCATTGAGTAGGGTGTCTCTGAATATTCAAAATTAAAAAAACGGGATGAGGGGGTATCCTAATAACCTCTGGGAGGAGATGGAGAAAAAGTAATAAACTGGTGTTCCACTTTGCATATCAATAGAATAAAAATGAAAGAAAGCAAAAGCAGACTGAAAAATGCGGCGACTTTTTTCCAGTAGCTAAGAATAATGTGGAACGGAAAAGCTGGAGTCGTGTTAATAAAAGTACATTCGTCAAAATATTAGGATCGACATTTGATGAGTTGGGAATATGACGAAGGTTTGAAACTGACCAGAACACTGTATTATTAGGGTCTGCAAGTAAAATGTGCATAATTTTATGAGAGTTCTAGCAAAGGAATGTAGATATCTAGAAATATATGTAGTGTTTATAGTCATAACTGGCCGGCAAATACGAAATTGGGTTGCGAAGTTTCGTTCTGGTGAATCGACGTTGGAAGATGAACCCAGACCAAGTGTTTATTGGACTTTGTTGATGATGGATGCTTTAAAATCATGAGTGGAAATTAATAGAAAGATGTTAAACACATCACAATATACCATATGCCGACATTTAGAAAAGATAAGGAAAATCAGCAAGCTGTGTGTTTGAGTTCCAGACGCTCTTAGTGAAAAGAACAAAGTTGATCGTTGGAAAATGAAAACGCAAATTATTTATTGCTCAACCTAATATCGATCTTTCTTGTGTGTAACAAATACTACATTGATCTTCAGCAGATACTCTACTCCATACATACACAATTCTGTCATTTCTTACGGGTATAATTTTACTTTCTTAATATCGTTATAAATATTGAAATTTATTCTTATTCTATGTGCCGTGTCCATTCAGTACGTGGGCAATTACGGCTCTTTACAATTTCCTGTCTTTTATGCTGCTGTGACGTCGTCCCCTGGTCGCAGCGCCAACCGTGACGTTCTATCCTAGTCTACCACGGCACCAACTGTGACGTCCCTAAACAGCACCAATTGTGACGTCCTCGCCGCGGCGCCAGCCGTTCGCTCCTCGCTGCTCCGTTCGGGTGTCGCTGCTCCAAATGTGACGTTCTAACCTTTTGGTGATTCGGGTGCGAATGTGGTTAGATTTGATATCAGCCTCGTCGTTCCCAACTCGCTTCCAACGCCTGGTTACCAAGGTAACTGCACTGATCCCCCAGTCCGCTTACCCACGTTGTGAATTGATCTTAGGCAGACGAGATCAAACAGTGGTTGGGGCCGTACTGCAAACCGAGTTCAACGGGGGTGATACCACACAAATATGCATAAAAGACAATAAATGAAAACTCAAAAGTTCAAAGTATCAAAGAAAAAGGTAACAAACTTTATATCTAGTTGTTCGATACATAGGACTGCATCTATCTCCCGACCCGTTCTATGGATTGTGACACGTCGTTTTCCGCTAGGCAAGTTTTAACACTTCAAGTTGTCTGCTCTCTAAGAAATTGGTGTTTCGGTGGGTCTTTGGACGAAAGTCAAAAGAAAAAAACTTATTTCGGTGATCTGGATCTAAGTCGCTCTTCAAAATAATTGTTCTTGGGTTGAAGAGGGGGTCCTGAATGTGCGTGAATCTTGGTCAGTTATCTGCGAGGCTTGCTTCAACTGAAGACTGACTCTGGGAACTGCTGGGACTCAACTCAACTCTGCTCGTTGTGGCTTCGTTTATATGGGCGGCGACTAAAACCGGGGTGAGTTTGTCGGCGCCGGGGGGTTCCTCGATAATTCTAAATACATATCCACCTCTCTGGTTAGGAATTTCCACCTTTTTCCATTTTTGGGAACCTTTCCTCACTCCCACCTTCTCATCATACTTCAAAGGGGCGTGAACTGCCCTCCCCACATCTTCGTGGCAACCTCTCTTACTCATCCTCCAGATGGGCTGCAACAGTCTCCCTCGTGCGTCATGTGATCACCACTCGACCAATGATGTCTCAGTCGGGCGTGGATGAATCCGCGGCTTTGTTTCAGGAAAAAAAAATATCTTGCTTAAGTAAAAAAAAAATTATCTCTTCTCTTTCCCTTTTCTTCCTCTTAATCGGCGTTATCATTTCTCTGGCCGCGAACGGGACAATATGACAATGGCGGTCATAACTCTTGTTCTACACGTGGTTTACGTCAGGTATTTTATTGCTAATTATCAGAATGTGTGGTCTTCCTAACACGGTCTCAAAAAGAAACATCTCCAAAGTTTCAGTCAGTCTGTCGCCTCGAAGAAAGAAAGAAAAAAAACACTTCTAGGTTCCCATTCATTTTCCTTCGGTACATATTTCTGATAACATTATTTTTATTATCGCAGGCCAAGGATGTTCCGTCGAAGGAAAATCGGTCAACGGACACTCGTAGGTGGTCCTTAATTTTTCATATCTGTCCAAAGTCCTTTTAGTTGCCTGTTTTTCGTCACTTATCGAAATAACATTTTCATTTGAATTTTTTTTTCTTTGGCCAGCCGGTCTGTAGTTGATAATAAGATGTCTTCCCGTACCAATAGTTTGTTTTCATATCCTTAGATAACATAGCCGATGCCAAAACATATCTGATTCTTTCTTTCTTTCCCTTTCTTTTTACTCAGAATTTCCCTGTCATTGTAATGACACTCTTTCGCCATTTGTTACTTATCAAAATATCCTTTTATCCATTGTCTCTTAGCCGTGTGTGTGTTCTTGCTTATCACCCACGATTCGGTCCTTAGCCTCTCCTCTTTCCGCTTTTCTTTCTTTTCCCTTTCTGCCTCGTTAAATGGTGCCACACTGCATAATAAATCTCGTCTTTTAGTTATATCTCCTTAACCTTGTTCCGACATCAATTCACTCAAGCTCACTAAGTAGGTTATGCGTTGTTTTCCACTGTTCCTCTTGCCTTCAATCTGTCTTGTGAGTGTCAGATTTTCCAAGCCTGCTTTCCTCATTATGTGTCCTAGAAATTTCACCTATCTTCCTGATACTAAGTAAAAATTTCCTTGTTGTTTACATTTTCTCTAAAACTTTGCCGTTGCTTACTTGTTCGCTTCATAGTATCCTCTGCATCCTTCTGTAGAGCTGCGTTTATGTTGCTTTAAGTCCCTTCTTCATCTCTGAGGAGATTGTCCAGCATTCCTTGCCATATAGGAGGACTGATAACGCATAACAATTCAGTACCCTTTTCTTTGTTTCTAACGAAATTTCTCTGTTTTTTTAATACTTTGTTTAACTTTTGGAATGCATTTTTGGTTATCCCAATACGCCTTCTGATTTCATTGTCGCACTTTCTGTCCTCTGTTAAAACATTTGCCAGATATTTAAATTTTCGCACTTGTTTGATGTTGGTATCTCCAATTTGTAATCTGCATTTTGGGCTGTCCCTTTTTCTAACAGCCATGTATTACGTCTTCTTGCAATTCTAGTTTATTCACCTACTATTCATTATAAAGACTAATATAGTAATACCTTAAAACTTTTAGTACTTTGATTTTTTTTTCGTTGTTGCATATAGGCTAGGAATAGCGATATGTTAAGCGTTGCTTAAATGTGATATAAGGCCGAGATCAAGTAGGGATTGAACATACTATTCAGTAATAATTGATCTAGCGACACAAGCTTACTTACGATTGCACCATCTCAAAGTGACCGTATAGGTTAAGAATAAAAAAAAAATAGCCTCGTTGGAAAGTAGGCATTCTTCACAGCATTGTACGGATGAAAAAATGAAAACCGGGAGCGAATTTTCAAAAAGAGGGACGTTAAGTCATTACTATGGTTGTTTCTGGATATGCAAGCAGCAACTGAAAAAAAATGTTTCATTATCAATGTCCTATTAAAAGATCTGTCGATGTAAGACAATCCGAGATTTTGAACAAGCGTGCTGTTAGGTCTCCATTAGACAGGAAGTGGGGACGTTTATTTATTTTTATTTTTGCACTTTGTGACCTGTTAAATGAATTTATTCTCGATCCCCCTTTTATTAAGACCCCCCGCTTATTAAATAAGGAAAATTCAATCCCACTCCAATGATTAAGACTCTTTTATATTAGGCAACTAAGAATAAAAATTTCTTACCAAATGTAGCTAATATTATACTGCAGATGCCAATAAATATCGTATCCAGAAAAAGAGTTCATTTTGATATTGGTGCATTTGTAATGGCATCTTGAGCTTCTTACGTGCGCCACAGGTTTACAAATAAATAAATAAATAAAAAAAGACAACAAAGTACGAAGGACCCATGTATTGGTTTAAAATCTTCTTTTTTTTCCATCAGGTTACAACAAGCGAAACGTTTAAAATTTTGTACTTCTGGATGACCGTGAAACTCGTACGAATGCACCAAACCCACAGGTAAGAAGTCTGGGCCTATGATACGCATCGTACAATGCATGCCCATTTAATCTAATTTAATGTCTAAAAAAACAAAGCATTATATACGAAGGCAAATTTTTTAGTAGCATTCAAAACAAGAATGAACTGCATGATAACAAAATTTTATGAAAGAGGATCATCACGAATTTTTCAAAAATTTTCGAAGATAGAAAATTGTGATCACGATTGAATAAGAAGCTGAATTTTTCTACCTATGTCATTATTTTTTTTAACTTATTTATTATAGTAGATGTACACTTAGATACGACATTGATCCTAGATGACCTTTTAACCAATCAAAATTTTACAAGTATTGCTATTACATTTGTCATTTTCTAAGCATACATTAGTTTGGCATGAGGCCACAAAGGAAGCCAGTGAAGGTCGGATTTGATTTTCAGTAAAAATTGTCAACCTGGCAAGCGTGTTAACCACTACACAATGAACAGGTTGCATTCGTTATGTTTAAAGAACAGATTTTATAAATTTCATACTCGATTTTGTTTACAGATAAAAGAAATACTAGTCAAAAGTTAATGATAATTGTAATGTTTCGTTTCAGAAATTCAGATGCTATTACATCTAGTGTAATAAAAAGCAAGAGAAATAAGATAAAAGAAATACTAGTCAAAAATAATAATTGACAATGCTTCAACTAAGAAATTCACACAACTCAAGGCTATTACTATTAGGTTTAAAACAAGAGAAATGAAAGAAATTATTCTTCTATGTGCCGTGTTCTTTGAGGACGTGGAAGATCATGACTCTCCACGACTTCCTGTCATGTGTAGCTCTTAGTAATGTTTATCATTTTGCTATCTTTCCTAATGCCAGCTCTGCCAGCCATTTACACAAGTTCATTAGGTATGGTATGCTCTGTGAGTGTCAAATTTTCCTTCTTCCTCAATATGTGCCTTAGAAATTTCAACTGTATCTTTCTGATTTTAAGTATAAGTATACTTTTTGCTAGTATAAATACTAATTGACAATGTTCATAAAGAAAGTTGAATATTATTTTAAGCTTCTTGTTTTACTGTAAAGTCGGATCATACATACGTGGGTTCAGAAGTCTTTACTTACTGCATAAGATCCTTCTAAATGCATATAAGGAATAATATCTTTATTTTTATTTATTTAAAAAAAATACCATTTTATCCACAAAACCTTTTCAAAATATACTTGTAAAATAAGCAATACTATCGGAGTATAATCGCATTCAAATTTCTAGGCTGTGTCTAGTGTTACTTAACTTATTTCAGAGTTAATAGGATGTTTTAGTTTCGATAGTGTAAACAATTTCGCCTGTTAAAATAGCTTAACTAAATGGAAAAGTGTAAGTGACTATTGTAATGTACATGGAAACACTTGTTTCTTGTCTTAAAATGGAATAATTTGCCTTATGACTTATATAGAATTTATAAGTAAGTAAAATCTGCAAATAAAGTTGGTTGTAATAGTGGTTTAGTGTGGTGAACCTAGAAAGTAAATTTAATGAGTACTGAGACTGAAAAGTCGAAATATATTTTTCTTACAAAAGTGTTTCACTAGCCGCTTAATTTGGGACGATTAAGAAAAAAGCCAAATTTTTGCAAAAACCCAAAATTGAAACATCAAACATTAGATTGTTTTGATGAAACCCAATAATCTGGTTAGCCAAGAGCAATGTGACATTTGACTGATTATTCTGGCTCTTCAGAGACAAGGAAATATAGCGAAGACCCATTTTGCTAAAGATATTTTAAAATATTGTTGACAAAGAACTGCAGAGGAAGAACTATCATTTTCACAAATGACTATTCTGTTGCGTTTACATTCGCACTAATGTTCTTAGGAAAGGTAAGAATCTGCCACTTGGGTCAAATAGTAGAATAGCCTGGTTTTTCTAGCCTTGCGTGGCACCGACTCTAAGAGAAGAAAAAAATCTGAAATCCAAACTGCCGAGAAGTCAACAGGAAATCACTACATCACCTTTTCCAAGAATGCATGTTAATTCACAGATAGTCAAAGGAAACCGTGTCGAATCATTATTGCCTAACGCCTTGCAAAACATGGCGTTAACAACAACAAATCTCTCTTTTAAGATTTCATAATTTTTTTTTGAGGTATCCGTTTTTGATTCTACATTTTTTTTGATTCTACGAGAAGTATTTTCTTGGTTGTATTGAAAATCCTCAATGTTATGTTCGATATGTTGATGACACATTTTGCGAGCTTTATGTGGAAATATCTAGGTTTTTTATGGATTGTTAAATAATTATATCCAGCTTTAAGGTTTACTTGAGGAAAAGAGAACAATACAATTCAGTTTTCTTCTAAATGTGTTGGTGCACAGGTCGAAATTGTTTTTTTTTTTTTTTACTTCTGTGTACCGTAAACCTACTTTTACAGGAGTGTATACTCGTTGAAACACATTTTGTCCTAAACAAAACAAAATTGAATCTGATCAAGACTTTGGTTCATCGGATAATACAGTGTAACCCGGATATAAGAGAAACCCGGATATAAGAGAAATTTTATCTGGTCCCAAATTAGAGCCATACTTACCTAAACAAAATAGACCAAACCCGGATATAAGAGAAACACGGATATAAGAGACTTCTTCTCCGGTCCCGACAACTCTCTTATATCCGGATTACACTGTATATACTTTTCTAAAACTAAATTCAGCTCTGAAATTGAATTTATTCCGAAAGGACACCTTTTGATATTTTGCAATTTAGAATTCTTGCTAAGATTGTACAGTCTAATAAACATAAATTGTATGATCCGGAAAATGTGTCCCGTCTATTTGCGATTACCTTGGACTAATGAGATTTGTACATCTCTCAAAGTTGATATTTTACTGTCAGTCTACAGCCTATTATCACTTCCCAACCTATGTTGAAATTTGTTCGTCCCCACCCGACCTTATCATGCCAGTTATAACATTAAATGTCAATGTGAAAACGAATATATAGGCAGAACTAATCAAAGGTTAGAAGGGAGAATTATTTACCAATTAAGAGGGCATCATGAACATTTCCATACACTTGATAATACATCTAGGTCTGCGATTGCAGAACGCATAAGTATTCCAATTTTTATCTTGACTTTAGCCAGAGTTTTTTTTTCAGCAATCGTCTGCAGAGAATATTCAGATTATAATTTGAAAGTAGTTGGTGTTTTATATTAAATTTAAGCTATTTTCTCTTTGTAAGCAGAAGGAAGGGATACTGGCTTTTAATGTGATCAGATTGTGGCTAATGGTGCCGATCGTAGAATAAAATGTGCGCCTGAAGCATAACTTATTTATATCTGAAATTATATTAAACTCCCATATTTGTATTTAATGGATAAAAGGACAGTAATTTTGTAAATAGGATGCTACTAATATAAATCAAAGTATTATCTTATTTTTTTTTTAATTTATTCTATTTTAATTTATTCTATTTTAATCTAATTAATTTATTAAT